>OY482665.1:27161488-27763436 GCA_960531205.1 Andrena bicolor
TTTTATGACTTTAGTCCTTAAGGTTTTTCCCTTCGAGAGGGGATGACTCTTGAGGAAATGCACATGGCCTGTTCCAACCGCTTGCCTACATCGAAATTTCCTACAGAAATGTTCGCGATTCCAACGATATAAAATGTATATAGTGATTGCCAGTGAACCGAGGAAATGCTATGATGCCTGAGGAATTAGCGGTGGGGGTACGCCTCTGAGGAATTAGCGGTGGGGGAAGAACGTCGAGCCAATCAACGCCAAGATTGGAAAGGAAACGGCGCCACCGTCGAGCCAAGCCAAGCCAGGCCAACCAGAGTCGTCGCAGACTCGGTTGTCGATGTTGGTTGGCTGCGGCCTTACTTGCCAGCGTCGACAACCGAGTCCGCGACGACTCTGATTGGCCTGGCTCGGCTTGGCTCGACGGTAGCGCCGTTTCCTTTCCCATCTTGGCGTTGATGAACTCGACGTTCCCCCACCGCTAATTCCTCAGGCATCATAGCATTTCCTCGGTTCACTGGTGATTGCACAGACGAGGTATAGAATAGACATATCACAGACGAGGTATAGAATAGACCTTTCACTCTATTGTCTTCCGTGTCACTCGATTTTGGGGCTCAAGAGCCCCATTACCATTTCCGTGTCGCATCCAACCTTAACGGCTAAGCATGAAATAAGAGTGCAGCGCTATAAGCGGTAGGAATGGAAGTTATAATAGCGGTAAGAATTTACATACAGGGTGTCCCGATGTCAAATTAATACAGCATTTTTAAAAGGCAAATGAATTTCTTCATTTCTTTATTAATCAGCAACTCTACAGACTTATACAACGGAGAAGCGTTGTACAACTTCGCTCACGACGTAACGAATCTCTGCTATCTTATAATTCCCTAATAAATTATTTGCGGACATGGGTTTATATAACTTTTTCAACTTTTTCAATTGTTTTCAACCGTATGCCCGGGATACTCTGTATACAGAGATACACTTTCATTTATCATTTTGAACCCTTCCTATAATAACTAATTAAAAAATGATTAATCAATTATGGTAATCTTATGATATGTGTCTCGTATCAAGCAGCAGAGTAGTGGTGGACCTATGCCTACATATACGTGTAACTCTACACAATCAAATCGTTCCGAAGTCTTTAACAATTTTTCCTAACCAAAGGGTTGCTTTCCTTCATATGGCTTCTTTCAAACATTATCCCTTTTCAACGTGCAGAGTACGTTGATGTAAAAAAAATTGGTAAATTTGTCGAAAAGCTACCTATTCACCGATTTCAATGACCTTCACATATGTTTTCAATGTCGTCATTCTGAACGACATTTCTCTTTAAACTTTTTAATTCTAGTGTTAAGTAAAGTTTTTTGCGAATATTTCGTAATCCAAAGCCGACCGCCAAAAAGTTTAAAGGGAAATGTTGTTCAGAATGATGACTTTGACAACATATGTGAAGGTCATTCAAATCGGTGAGGAGTTTCGATAAGTTTACCAAAAAATTTAACATTAATTTTCAATGTTATAAACAATTTCGCGGACAATTTTTTTTACAAATGTCTACCGAATCAGAGGTGTAGATTCACCCTCCAAGAGCAACGACCAATAAATTTTCTACACACTGTGCAATGAATGTGGAGAATGAGTAGATAGGAGTCTTCTGTGGGAGCGAGTACTGTTAGAAAGAGTGACATGTGATGTGATTTCGGTGTGACTGATTTTTGGGGTGTGTGATTGTGGCAAGAGTGAGGTGTCAGGCAGCGCGCAAACAATGGTTGAGGGCCTCAGCCTGATGGGGTCGCGTCGCGGCAACAATAATCTGTATAGACGGTCATCAGGTAAGTGGTTGGGGAAAACCCAAATGGTGTAAACGATACTCCTGCAGGTCAAGATACTAAATGTCATTTTCGCTTCTCCTTTTGGAACCATTTTAGCTTCCGACCTTTTGCCTGCCGTCTAACATCTAGACCAGGCCTTCCCAAGTATAGAGCTGTACTTGAATATTCGGGTAGCTTGAAATCCGAACCAATCCGGGACTCGGTTTCCAAGCCGAACCAGGTACCCGAAAGAACCGAGCGGCTCGGATAGAACCAAGTACTTGAATTTTTCCAAACGACCCGAAAGAAATCGGGCAGCTTGAAAAGCAAGCGAGCGGGCCGTAAGAAGCCAGGTGGCTTGGAAAGAAACGAACGGTCCGAATGAAGGTCGAGCAGACCGCTCGTTTCTTTCCAAGCCACCCGGCTTCTTACGGCCCGCTCGCTCGCTTTTCAAGCTGCCCGATTTCTTTCGGGCCGTTTGGAAAAATTCAAGTACTTGGTTCTATCCGAGCCGCTCGGTTCTTTCGGGTACCCGGCTCGGCTCGGTTTTTTAAGCCGAGTCAGGCTCGGCTTGCTTTTTCCGGGTACTTGAACAGCTCTACCCAAGTAGGGGAAATATTCTCCCGAAACACATGTTTCGGTTCTCCCTCCAACGCTGCGCCTTCAGCTAAGGTGGGACGATTCCTACTGTCCTCTCTCTCTCTCTGCTTCGAAGCGGCGTTACTGTCTCCTCTGAGAGAAGGAGTGTTGGAAGGAGAACCGAAACATGCGTTTCGGGAGAACATTTCCCCTACTTGGGAAGGCCTGATGTAGACATCGAAAAAATAGTTTGGAATGGTTTTAAGAAAAAATGTTTCCAACAAAAGTTACTCGTTTTCTAACGTGGATTACGAAAATAATTGGTTCCACCCCCGCTTTAAATACAAGGAGAGATGATGCGAGCCAGTATCAATACAGATTTAAAAGCACAGGAAATTTGAAAATCCTGGGCATTTCTCCCTTCTTAACGGTATTCCAACCCCTTCGAGTGTCAAAAACCATACAATTCACCGGTGTTCGGCGGGTTGCCAGCGACTGCTGGACAGCAGTGTTGCCCGAGCTTCGAGAATTTTTGGATGGTCTCGTTCAAAGTAACGTCGCCAAGAGTTGTGCGGAATTTCCCGGCCCAGGTAAGCGAGCCGCGCACTCCGCTTTTATGATCGGTCTACCACTCGCACCCCAGATTATTGTAATAAGGTTTGAAAACAATGTCGACTGTCAATGTTCCATTTTTCAGAATAACAATGAGTATCTACAGTTCTATTTCTGTACGATTGTTCACTTTCTATTTAGACGCGCGCTTTGCATTTTAGTGAACATTGAAAATACTTAGGGATGGTAAAGACCTTTCACGCCTTCACGTGGCCCATCCCGTTAACTCTATTACTTCAATGTTTTGATGTTTTAACATTAGCAGATTCACTTTGAAGTAACGGGGGAACTAAGGTGAAAGAAAGGCACTTGTGGTGTACATACTATTGTTTAAATGTTGCGCCGAATAATCGTTCAATTGGTTTATTACACACGCCTCACATAGCATGTTTATATTTTCAAGAGTAAAAAAATGCTCTTTCACGTTCGTATGTATTGTTTTACTGTATTATTTCCGCATTCAACGGCTGGCTATCCGAAATGAACTGAGCATAGCTTCGAATATGTTTCATAATCAAAGTAATAGGATGGACAATGTTGAATATCTCAGAAACAGTAAGTTTCAGGATTAATGCACTTTAGTACTTTCATACTCAGAATTCGCTATTCTATTGAATTTGACGATAATAAATTTGACAGTCCATTTGAAAAAATAAAATTGGCCTCACATCCAATCTATCCCTGTAAATAAACTAGTTTCACCGTGTTTTGTGTTTCTTACAACGAGACAACTTCTATAAATAATATTTTCGCTTATTACTTGAAATAATAGATATTTAAGGGAACCGAGTTAGTGGGACACCCTGTATAACACAGCTTCTATACTTTTCTCGGTGATACCGGCAGCTTTACCTGTGTCAATGCTAGAAATACATTATGTTTGCCGCACCCACCGCTCAAAAATCCGAGAGGGCGCTCGAAAACCAGTGGTTGTTTCAGAATATCGGTACTTCAGAACGGTGACACCGAAGACAAAAGAGTGAAAGGTCTATTCTATACCTGGTCTGTGCTATCACCTTATGGGACTTGGTGTCACCGCCCAAACTGTGTTACCGACCCAGAATTTGAGAACTGAATTTAGCGACCTCTGTTCATGAACAGCGTCCAACTCATGAACTACTCTGAAATGTGTTGAAATAGTGAAAGATGTGTGGGTGCTTGTATACGTGTGACTTGTTTAGAGGGAGAGTTTAACATAGAGGGCGTGCTTTCGCTAAGATACGGTTTGACTCGGTTTGTCAACGACTCACGCCGGATTTCTCTCTGAAAATCTATTTCGGGGATCAGGAGCCTATATAGCGCTGAAATATGGCACTTCTTGAGAGTTGATACAAGCTATAAATTGCAAGATGAAATTGATTGGTAATATTTTACGTGCAGTGGAACATTTAACTAACATTTTCACGTGTCGTACGCCGTAAAATATTAAAAACTAGCATGCCCCGTCTCGGCTTCGCCCGAGATCGTAGCGTGACTGATACGTGTTTATTAGAATTAATATCTTTTCTATACCTATTATATAAAAACAGAGCCGATTTTTATATTCGCGCAAAACTCAAGACCTGTTGAACTGATCTTCCTCAAATTTTGACACGTTATTCCTATATACTCTAAGACGGACATATGCTATGTAGCATGTCTCAGAAACGCGTTATTAACATGTAATTATATGTAAACATTCCATGTGTACTGTTTTGCATACCACGTGATAATAAATTTGCAAAACCAATTTGTACCCCGACGATCATTCTGACATATATATCCGCGATAATCCAGTTCTCTCGTGAGAAAGCGCTCGAAAAGCTTCGCCACCTGGCGGTAACATCGCGGTACTGCTACGGGCGAGGTATCGCGCGGGCTGAATTTGCGCATGCGCGCGCAAGTAGACTGTCGTATATAGGGGTCACGTGGTCGGCCAAACAGTCGTACACGTGAAATCTTTGCATATAAATTACACGTTAATGACGCGTTTCTGAGACATGGTACATAGCCTATGTCCGTCCTAGAGTATGCAGGAATAACGTGTCAAAATTTGAGGAAGATCGGTTCAATAGGTCTTGAGTTTTGCGCGAACATAAAAATCGGCTCTCTCTTTATAAATAGTAAAGATTGACGCTATTACTAACATTTCCGCAAATATCTGCACTTCACGCGTGTCTAAATAGACAGTGCCCATTCTACGATACGTAAAAAGCATTGAAAATAAGGAATTGAAACGTTTTTGTAAAATTTATATTCGTTAATCATTGAATGGATTTAAAAATTATAAAAAACATCTACAATGTTAGTACACGAGCGTAGGTATCGCTTACGAAAAGAGTTTAATCAGAGGGGGTGTTTGAACTCCCTCCAGGATGGGTCCCCCTATTTCGGGGGGGCTCGGCAGGAGAGGTTCCAGTGCACCGGGGGGGAGGTGGCAAACGCATCCTCCTCCGGGGGACGGGGTAACCGTTAGGGATTTTCTCCAGGTAAAAAAAAAAGAAAAAAAAAGGTATCGCTTACGAGCGCTTAAGCCTTACGTTAAGATCTGAGCACACATATCAGTTCCGTCTCAGTTCACGTAGAATTCCGGTACTCTTCATTACTTTCCTCAATTATTTTACTCCAAGTATTTTCCATTACAGTCATTAAAAATAATCAGGATTATATCAAGTTTGGTGTCATTTTCATAAAAAAAACACTAGTAATCCAGTAGTAATACTTCCATGATAGAAATTGGCATACTCATTACTGAATGGCCTATTGCTGAATTTATCCTTATGTCACTACCCTAGCGTTTATGACCCCCGAGCCGCGTCGTTCGAAAACTTTTACCTAAGAACTCATCGGGGTCGTAAAAAAAGGTACGCGTTACCGTTCAACCGATTTCAAGAGATCGTACAGTGAAAAGGCCAGAATGTCGTGGCCATCGAATTTTAACTTTCTGAGTACGAATACAGATCCGACACTGGAGGAAAAAGGAGCTTCGAAAATTTTGGGATGGTCTCTTTCAAATTCACGTGGCAAAGAGGTATTGGGAATTTCTCAGCCCAGGTAAACGAGCCGCACGTTCCGCTTTTATGATCGGTTTACCACTCGCACCCCAAATTACTATAATGAGGTTTGAAAACATTGTCGACTGGTCTCGTACCCGTCTCAATTTCAAAACTTTTAGCAACGACAGGGTTGACCGCGGCGCTATACCCCTGTACGGAGAGATTTTTCGCCACCTGCGTGTAAAAGTCACAATAATGACGCATCGTTGCATAAAGTGGAAAATTATAATTAAAACAGACTTCAAAAAAATAAAAATGCGCCAAAACTTATAAAATAATTTTGTTCGTTATTTAATCTACTACACTCAATTTTTTTTATACCGGTGCCTCATCATTTGCACTGTGTAAATCTGGCGCCGACTTAAAAATGTTGCGTGTCATAGTACATACATCTTTTTTTTACTTTTTATCGTATTTTTATTTTTTTGATGTCGAGAAAACCAGAACAATAGATTCTGAGGTCTGCAAACGCATTGTTGGACGCGGCAGAAATGCGACGTCGATCCTGTCGACATGGACAAAAGAACGAGACGATCGGCGGCCGACGAAGGCTATCTCCTGCAGAGATGGGCAAAAAATTATTTGAAATAAAATTTCGGACACAAATTTTGATTTCAAATAATTTGTTGGAAATCTCTGGTCTCCTGCAGTCGCTCGTATAGGACGGTCGTGTCGAGCACATTATGTATTCCAAACCTTAAGTATATTCACTTCTTGCATTCTAAATACCGTACTCCTTTCCCCTCCTATACTATTCACTTTTCTCGATCAAATAAAAGAACGTTTCATATGAAACATTTTTTGGTTTTTCAATAGTTAGTAAAATAACAGCGTGTGAAAAATAATATACGAATAAATCGGACATAGTGTATAAACTTACTGAAACATCCGAACATCAGTTAACATTATTCAGTTAACGTCATTTAGTATATAGTTTAAACAAATTAATTTTTCTAATCGTTATGGAGGAGAATGAATCCCTATTTCAAAAAGTATGTATCGAATATTTTTGGCTACTTTACACACTTGCAAAATTGCACCAAAATCGGTGTGTACTTGTTCGATATGGTCCTTTTAAATAATATAGTACAGTAGAAGGATATTATTATTATTATTATTATTATTATTGTTATTATTATTATTGTTATTATTATATGTCTGTATTATATCGTACTATAGACCATCATTAATGTATTTGCAAACACATGATGAATGGGTGGGGTTCCGCAACAGGTGCTCTTAAAAACATTAAAGCACTCTTTTTACCAGGGAGTCGAGACCGATAGACTTTCGGTTACGGTCGCGGTCGCGGTCCCTGAGAGGTTCGGCGTAGCGTTTACGGGTCTCTCGACCGAACCGGAGAGCGACGGCCGACCGAAGTTTTCTCTCAACCGATAACCGAGAGAGAATTTTTCTCAGACTTACGGTCACCGAAACTCTAGACCGGTCGGGAATACGGTCGCGTTAATTTATGGAGAGGTTCGAGTTAATGTATGGAGAGGTTGGCAAAACGGTCACCCGAGTGTCTCGACCTATTGCAATACGGTTGACACAAAGTCGGGAGAGATAGAAATGCGGGCAACTAGCATCACCTCATGAGAAATAGAAAGAAAATAGAAATACGTTCGATTAAAATTTGTGAAACAAATTATTACTACCTATCCCTGTTGCGAATCGCAAATCGTGAGTAAAAATATTTAGTAGGTTATTTTAATTACTGTTTATAACGTTAGTAACCTGTCTTTGCATCTTTTGCAATCCACAGCGAAATACATAGTATAAATGAAACAAATTTATAATAATAAATAAAATCAATTAATTTGATTCATATTCTATAAATTTTTAAAAATACATTTACGTCGTTTTCTAAATTTATTAAATTTTATAGATATTATTGTTTTGCTACAATGATACCCTGTAGAAAAATAATGACACCCGGGTTGACCCGCGTACTCGGTTTTGCCCCACTTTCCCCTACTTTAAATATTTTTATAAATGAAATATTACTTTGACAGTCGCAATGAAATATTTATATAAATAATTTTCAGAAATTTTTGCATATCTCTTTTTGAAACCACGCTATACTTTAGATTATTTTGCCTATTCACATAATAGTTTATTAAATGCATATTTGTAACATGAAACAAAAAATTTAGGCAAATTCTTATTTTCCCAATTTTGCCTGCAACATCATATGTTTTTAAATTCTAAATAAATATGACCATCTTTCTAGCCTACTGTCTATAAAATAAGGTTTTTCGTAGGATGGTATGTACGAAGGCAGAGGTGCGCCCCGTTTCAGGTAAGCGAGCCGCGCGCTGCACTATTGCGGGCGGTTTACAATATCACTCGCACCCCGTATTACTGCAATCAGGTCGGAACATAAAATCGACTGGTATGCCTGTGGAAGAGTTTCTTTAACTGCTTTTGTTTGAATTTCAATAGTGCTTATCCCCAAAAGTCCCTGTCCCATATAATGTTACGGTTCAATGCCATAGGTATGACTGATGTAGAAGATGTAAGGTAATGTTTTTGTATGTTACTGCGAGAGATAACTATTGAATCATTATAATAAATTTCGCTGTGTAATTTGTTATTTAAATTTACATTAAATATATATTTACATTTTGTTACATTTGTATCTTCTGTTTTTTCCACACTTGGACAGACTTTTGAAATAACCACATGAAAAATCACAAAATATGTTTTCAATCATTTTCTGGTTATTTCGATTTTAACAATCATTTATTTTATATTAACTACTTCTATTAAAGTCGATGGGAGATGACGAGCATCTTCTTAATGTAGTGTTTCAAATACAACAATGCCTCGGTAGATCAGCGCGCTTTTGGACCGACAGTGTCAGAGTATTAACAAATAACTGCAACAGTCTGCATTCAGAAATCCCGTCACGAGAGAGACAAACAATGAGACCGACCAGGACAGCATACATACCTTCCCGGCCTATTCAGCTAGGCCGAACTGAACCGAACCCACCCGAACAACACCGACTCGGAGCCCTAACCAGTCAGCGGACCGCTCCATACATTAAGTGGCGACCGATCGACCGACCGGTCCCCGTTCGTCTAAGAACGCGGTCCCCGATTCCCGACCGAAGTGCAATTGGTCAGGAGCTTCGGTTCCCTTTTGCAACCTCTCGCTATTACGGTCAGAATTTCTCTCCTCTTTCGTTCCGGTTACTGGTTACATGACCGATATGTGACCGGTCTAAATTTCGGTTTCTGCTTCGGTCTCGACTCCCTGCTTTTTACAAATTACGTTATTGCAAGCGAATGAAATTTGTTTTCCGTTAAATAAATCAGAATAGGACAGTAAGGTTAAAAGGCGAAAGTGATATCGTTTTATATTCATCCTCCTTTCTCTTCCGTTGAACGGAATATGTTCATAAGACGATTCTTAAATTGTTTCTGTAACAGAAACATTTATAAATCGCGGGCTTCGACTCTCAAAACATAACCTAGTTTTACCCGTGCTGAATTCTAATTCCTACCACGCGTAGCGTTACAATCTGTTTCGAGACTTCACCGGTAACGTTGCATGCGACACTGAAATGGTAAGGGGGTCCTAGGACCCCCCAAACCGGTGACAGAAAAATACATTGGTTGATAGGTCTATTCTATACCTGGTCTGTGGGTCTATTCTATACCTGGTCTGTGCTAATATCCAGAACAAGTTGGAAAGTGGAATGTGTTGTGTCGGAATAAGTCTGGTTCATTCGGAAGTACAACGTAATTCTGGTTTGCATTGGGTCGGAATGCCAAAATAAAATATAAAACATCCCCCAGGCGGCAGGAATTACAATGACCAAAGTTACAGGCATGCATTAGGTTTTTAGAACGGTTGAACCAGATTGAATTGAACCATTGTAGTCTCAACATTTCCGATATCTTTTAAAAACAATTGAAAACAGCAGGTTCAGTGGCTTTAGAGCCGCCTTCAGCGTATCGGTAACACAGGAAGTGACACTTAAATCATAAAAAAAATTTCAAGTCGCCAAAAATCCTCTTCGCAAACATTATTTCTATGCAAAATGAAACTGTTTCCAAAATTTCAGTCAATTCAGAGCACCGAAGTTTTCGGAAGTACAGCCCGCGCGGCAAATGCATCCTTGCGCCATCTTTTAACGATTCAAGTCACTCGGTGCGAGAAACATTTTTGAACTTAAAAAGCGCGAAATCCGTCGATAAGTTTACAAGAATTTTTAAGGAAACATCTGCGATTCCAACGATATAAAATCTATTTAGAAATTGAATCTCGATAGGGTTAAATTCTACGTACACATTTGGAAATTCGTATCTCCCGCGCGCAGCGCCTTAAGGCGCGCTCAACTTATTTAAACACGAGCTCGAAGCTTTTGATAGATTCGATTATTCCTAATCAACGCTTCATAGAGAATTCTATAACAGAAAATGGGCTTGTTTCGAGGAGCTAAGTACGAGAACGAGCGCGCGAACACGCGTGCCTGGTTTGAAATTGCCGATCGATTGGTTGAATTCGTGTTTACGCGGGTTGCTAGCAGCAATGCACGCCGGGGCGATAGAAGACCGTGATAGAAGACCCTAATCGCCGGCCAATCACGGGCCAGGACCGCGGTACGGGCACTTCAGTCTTGAACTCGATTGAGGAACAGTCGCTGTCGGCTCGAGCGAACGAAAATTTTTGGTGTAAATCTGTTCACACGGGATAGGAAAAAAAAAATAAAGGCAAATAAGTGCACGCCAGCGGTCGGGTTAGAAATTAACGATCGTTCTCCTGCGCGTCCGTCGGCCAGAGTGTTCATTCCGAAAGGTACGTGTACGTGATACGTTCTCTGCGAGGGAACGGTATTTATCGTTCCCGAGCAGGCCAGCTTACGTCAAGTTCGCCAGCGATTTTTCAGCATCCCTCGGGCAGAATCGCCGCGGGGAACACCCTCCGATCGACCCCAGGTCGCTCCGAACCTGTCCCCGCGGATCGCGTGCTGCCCAATTATTATTATTACCATCGTCCTCGTCATATCGACAAAACATCATACTCCCGCGGTTTCGTCGCCGTTACCATCGTCGAAATCCCTCGTCAAACGCAACCAGATTTCTCTGCATGCATCCGCGAGCCTCGTTGCATTGTCATGCCGGCACATGACGTGTACGCTACTGTCAAAATCGCGCGCTCTCTTTGCTCCAGGTTCTACTTTTTTTTCTCTTCTTTCCAATCTCCCCCCTCCGCCCTTCCCACGGGCATTTCTTTTCCTCGTCGCGAGGAAAGATCGTCGGATCTCGATGTTTACGTACCCGGACGGATGATTATCCAGATGCCGTATGTCGTTGCAAATGTATCAGCTTTGTTCGCCGGGTTTCAGAGCTACCAAAATGTCGGACAGGAAGGCTGTAATCAAGAATGCAGACATGTCGGAGGAGATGCAGCAGGACGCTGTCGACTGCGCGACTCAGGCGCTCGAGAAGTATAACATTGAGAAGGTACGTCTCTCGACGGGGAACGCCTGCGACTAATGTGCTGACGGGGCGAACGCTTCTTGGCGGGGAATAAGGGGAACTGTAGTCGACGGAGCCTGCTAAGGATATTGTTGGATTGAGTTGTGTTTCGTCGGTCGTTGCAGGACATCGCGGCCTTCATTAAGAAAGAATTCGACAAGAAGTACAACCCGACGTGGCATTGCATCGTAGGACGTAACTTTGGAAGCTATGTGACGCACGAAACAAGACATTTTATCTATTTTTACCTGGGTCAGGTAGCCATACTCCTCTTCAAGAGCGGATAAACTGGATTCTTATTCTATGTTTTCACCATCCTTTCTTCCTCCCTTCTCACACACGCCACACGGAATACCTTAAAATCGCATCGTCGCCTGTGTAAGAGAAATTACAGATTCTGTATTACAAATGGAAGTTTCTTTTTTTGCGAACGAAGCTGCGCTCTCAGTAAATGGAGTTTAAGAAAAAAAAAAGAAGTATATATCGGTACTAATTGTCTTTGCTGTTTTACTTATCTCGGGAGATAAGACGGTGGCAGAAAATTATTTAGGGAAATGCGGAGGGCGGGGGGAGACGATTAATCGAACGTAAAGGGGGGGATGAAAAGAGAAACCGATTGACATACGATTTTACATGTTAAAAATGTATCGTGTATGCCAGAAAGTTTGTTGTGTTCTTGTTTTATATTAGGTATATGATACGAGGTTGAGTTCAATACTGGCGATTTTAAATTAACGAAATCTTTAGTGTTTTCGTACACTAAGCGCACCCCAGGCATGTAAACATTTTCATACAAGATCCCGTGTATGGTTTTTATTGTCGTACTATAATGCTTGAGAAAATCTGTATCGAATAGTCGTCAATAATGAATGTAAGCCAAACTGACCGATTGTCTGCAGTCATTATTTTACGAGACTTGTACAATTTTCCCTTCGTTCTGTGATGCTGTGCAGCAACTCGTCGCCTCTTATCCGTTCGAGTTCTAAACGTTCTTGCGTGCCACCAAGGATCGAAAGGCTAAGGGAAGCTTAACATTATCGGTGCATCGTGTTATCGTGCGGTGGGGCATAATAATGTGTGTGCATTGATCCACAATGCCACGCAGCGCGTTGCATAACATTCAGGTCGAGTCATTGTTCATAATTTTCCAGTTTTTTATAAAGTGCACAGAAGTTTGCGAACGTGTTATCGTGAGCCAGTATACACTTAGGGAAGTCTGTATTCTTTCTCATTTTCTTTCCTTTTTTCATTTCTGTCGAGACGATTCAACGTATTCAACCCATTAAATTCTATCCTTTATGTAACATCCAATACCCAATATTACGCTACTTATATATATATATGATAAATATAGATTATACATATATATTATACTATTTATATATAGTGCAATCTTCAAACGATTTTTCATGCAGTATTTGATTATCACAACGTTGCTACATTGTTCAAATTTTAGACTGATTATTAAACATGGTCGCAAGTAATGACTCGCATGGTTCTTTTTACAAAGACTTCACATGCCATTTTTATAACACGATATCTTATAAGAGTTAAACAAAAGTACATCTAGAACAGCAGAACAGTGTGGGGGGAAATAAAATGGGGCGAGTAAAAGCGGCCCGACACTTTCGAATTGTGCTCGAGCTGAACTGTTCCGGTATATGTTTTACGGTCAAGAAATAACTTCGGTGTATCCTCTTTCACCTGTTAACGCACATAAGCGAATAGAAATGTTGTTCTAGCGGCATCTATTAAAGAAAGAAAACTGACACTGTTTAGGGTTGAGGTTTGTTAAATAGTAAATTTAAGGTTCAGTATAGTATTATGAAATAAACTATGCTCAGAAAAAAAGATTCGCACACCGCTGATGTATATGAACACCCGCAGAAAAGAGAAGTGAACTGTGCTTCGGCCAGGGAGCAGGCGGCTCGCTCGAGCCGGCCCCCGGGTCCTCCATATCGAAATAGCGTATCTGTTGAATTATGTGACGAAAACAATCCGATTTTCATGTGTGGAATAAAACTCTCGCGTCCGAGCATATATAAAAGACTTGCAATTTTGTAACGAGTAAATCGTACGTTAAGTTTGAAGGATATATTTAACATTCAGCGAGAAGCGGTGCAATTTAATTGTCATGGCTGGAGGACGATCTTACGTCTTAGAAACTTCCTTCCGACAGAGCGGGCAGTGATTCGTACGGCACCACTTCGTTCGCTGCGAGTCCTCCCAGGCGTAAGGTCGATTTGAGGTCGTAAATTGTGTTAAGTAGTTCGTTGCGCGTAAGGTATACAGGCAAAATTGCATTTATTTACTGTAACGGAAGGTGTTTATTACTGTTTAGTAGTCTGTAATGCTTGTTTTATAAAAATTTAATGTACGATTTAAATACCCTACCGCTTAGAGATACTTCTGTGATGATTGTAATTAATGTGCTGTGTATGTATATTAAAAAACCAGAATACAAGCTACCGAACAGTCGATAATTAGAGGTGTGCGAGAACCCGGAAACGTCGGGTCGGGAATTTTTCTCGGAATCGAGACGGGTTCCCGAGGGTTTCGGGATTCCCGAAAGTGTCGGGGATTCGTATTATTGGGACTGACTGATGTTTGTAATTCGGAAAATTAATGTCTCTACACTTTTCATTACGATGCGTTGAATGTGTGATGTATTCGTTAAACGGGTCCTTGGAATTTTCGGGAATCCCGACTTTCGAGAAGCCCGAAAATTCTCGGGAATCCCGAAATTTTCAGGGGTCCCGACTCTCGAGAAAAGCCCGAATATTCCCGGGAATCCTGAAATTTTCGGGAGTCCTGACTCTCGAGAAAAGCCGGAATATTCTCGGGAATCCCGAAATTTTCGGGAACCCGATCCGACCCATCCTGACCTCGGGTTCCCGAAATTTTCAGGTTCTCGCAACCCTCTATCGATAATAAATTGATATGCATACAAGGCGCATCAAGCAATTAGGCGGAGCTCGAGATTACATGACCTTTCGAGAGCCCTCCGGCAGTGGGTCACCCACTTTGACTCGATTAGCGATCAATTTCGGCCTAAAGGTCACCTTAGGGGTAGTCAGTACGTTGGTTTTTAGTATGCAGCACGTGGAGCTTGCGTTTCTTTGAAGGAGGGGATGATTCTGACGCGCGTGTCACGTCGTCAGGACAACAGATTCCAATAACACAGACTTCGTGTTCCTTCCATTCTAGTCTTAATACACTCCAGAGAGCCGAGCATTCTAATCACAATCATGAGGGAGAGCATGAAGTTTATCGTGACAGAAGTAAATAAACTGTTGGGTCGTAATTACAACATAATTTATTTCAATTCTCTAACTCCGGAGGAGCTGTTGAACGTAAGCATCGTACAAACAACTTTCCAAGCTTCTCTGCGCTTCCACAATTTCTCACTGTACTTTTGCAGAACTTAGCAGGCACCTAGAGGCTTCCTATTCACAACGTTTCATTGTAGGTGTTAAAAGAGGTGTTGATCAAGATCCAAGACGAGAACGATGCGAGCATTGACGCAAGAAACGAAACGCTAGAGGAGACCGCTGTTTATATTCTGTCCGTACTTCGCGTACTTAATTACCAGCCGCAAACAGATCCTGCAAGTTTTAGGTAAAGCTCCCCTCCTCATTTTAATTCTCTCCGCCAATCACATTAACTCGCTTTCATTTCATCTCGCACGGTTTAGGCAAGGCCTGATTCGAGGCGATCCTGACACGATCCATCCTATCCTCACCTGGCTTCTGTCCCACGTGGACACCGTACGGAAGAGAGCCTATTTATCTCGCTTCTTAGTGAAGGTATACCTACGCGTTGCACACCCTTTGTCCCCGCAAAATCATTCGCAGCGAGTGACCTCATTATCCCCAATTAGGTGGAGGTTCCTGCTGAGTATTTGAGCGATCCCGAGGTCTCGTCTCTGTTCGAACAGTACACAAGTTCGATCGATCGATTCAAGGTCGTTCACAAGGAAAGAGAGATAGGGAGGAAGGTAAAAAAAACACGTGTTCATATTACTCGCACATGATTAAGTTTATTCTACGTTAACACCCTTCGTTGATCACTCGTCGGTTTAGAATTTCGAAAATGCCAGTGAACTCACCGCAGACTTGAAGACAATGGAGAAAGAGAAAGAAGTAAGAAGGGATGTCGATACGCAGATGCCACTAAATTGTCTTTCATGCGAATTTAATGCTCGCATTAATTCTGTAGGCGGTAACTATACGTATCGAGAGAATGAAAGCGAAAGCAGATTCGGGGATTCATTTGCTGGATGCTGCTCGGGCTCTACGCGTGGAAAGGGATAAGGAACGTGATCTGGCGTTGCAGGAGGAACAGGAGAAAGAGATTATATCTAGGTTACAGGTAATCAAAGGGGATTCCCTGTT
This sequence comes from Andrena bicolor, assembly GCA_960531205.1. Taxonomy (NCBI): domain Eukaryota; kingdom Metazoa; phylum Arthropoda; class Insecta; order Hymenoptera; family Andrenidae; genus Andrena; species Andrena bicolor. The sequence goes on from OY482665.1 coordinate 27,177,409, forward strand.
CGAGCAAGATTCGAATGGGATTCCCTGTTCGAGCAAGGTTCGAAGGGGATTCCCTGTTCGAGCAAGATTCGAATGAGATTCCCTGTTCGAGCAAGGTTCGAAGGGGATTCCCTGTTCGAGCAAGGTCCGAAGGGGATTCCCTGTTCGAGCAAGGTTCAAAGGGGTTTCCCCGTTCGAGCAAGGTTCGAAGGGGATTCCCTGTTTGAGCAAGGTTCACAGGGGAAACAGTGTCGGGGAATTTCTCAGAGTAGCCCAGAATCCCAACATAGCGCTGATATTTTAGATGTCCCTTCAAAGACTAACGCGGGAGCTACAAGTTCTGAAGAAGGAGGAGAGCGAAGTTACAGCGCAAGCATTATTGCAACAACTCTCCGGAGTGGTGACTGTCCAAACAATAGTCATGAACGAGAAGCTGCCAGCTGAATTGAATGCTAAGAAGAACCGTACGAAGGCTTTAACTGCTGTGAAACAGTATTCGTATTTGAGTCCAGATCAGATAACAACGTTGAGAAATAAGTTGGACGCTGTAACGAAGGAGATCCAAGAGCTGATGGAGCTGAAGGTAAACTTCGATCGAATGTCATGGTCCTTGCGCATTCCCTGCCTGCGATTGTTAGAATTTCTCTTCAGGTATCGAAGAGTAACATCGACAAGATGGAGCCGTTTAGGCAGCAGGCAGCTGCAGTTGCAAATATAAAAAGAAACGTGCTGGAGCGATTAGAGAAAACGGAGAACTCGTTGCAAGAGTTGCAGGCTAAATTGGGGGAGAAACGAGAACTATCCAGATTCGTCGTAGAGGATACTGCACCCAAGGGGGAGGAAATGAAGAAGTATATAAACCGATTGAAGACCAGAAGCACGCTTTACAAGCACTGCAAGGGCGAAATGACGTGGCTCACCGCAGAAAACAGTGTGCTTTATCGAACAGCTGGTATCTTGGAGAATCAGGTACGTATTGAAATACAATTCACTGGTCATTCCTGTAACTGCTTCGCCTCAGCTTAGCCAGTGTAATCAAACGAAGGAGATAGTTGAAACTGTGAAGAAGAACACTTCGAGCAACTTCACCGAAGAAAATGCTTCTTCGATGAATCTTCAGCTGGCCAGGAACTTGTCCAGCTTTCGAGGGAAATTAATTCCGCTGATAAACGGTACGGGCGCACAGATTTTCACATTGGTGGTCGATAAACATTATAAGCAACTCAAACGCGTTGCAGAAATCCAACCATTAAGGAGGAAGGCGCAGGAATTCGAGCACCAGCACGAAGAAGCTGAAAAAGCTCACAACGACGTGGAGACAACTATGAACGTCTCGATCAATAATTTGCAGTCCGAAGTAGAGAGCCTGAAAGCGAAAGTGGAAAAGGTAATTTCCTAATTAGCTGTTATTCGCCGTTAACTAATAGAAAACGTATTCCCAAGGATATCAAAGAGAAGGAGAGACTGGAGAAGCTTTTAACTAAAATGAAATCTACAGAGGAGAGGATAAAACGGGATTCAGAGGTTTCTGTCCTTTTAACATCAGTCGCGTTTATTTTAAAATCAACTTTCTAATCCTGATTCGTCGCGGTAGGATCCTAGTATTTCTGATCCTGCTAAGAGAATAAAAGAGGAGTTGAATTCTGTTATCCAGTCGGAAGAAGCCAAAATTAGAAGTTTGAAATTGGAGAGGGAACAGTTGAAGGAAACGGTTCCAGTGAAGGAAAGGCAGACACAGATGTGGAATGATATTTTATCGTGAGTAAAGCATACGTTACGCTTTAAAGTATGTGTTTCTGGAAAGCGTTAAATGTATGTTCTTTTTTCTTTATTGTACGTATTGTTTTAGGGTGTTCAAATGTAAAATAAAGTGCGCGGAGGAAAGCAGACAATCGAGCGGCATTGTTGTTCGTCGAGGAGGCGCGGAAACCTTAGTTCTGCAGGAATGAGTGGTATTTAAGAGATCTTCTATTCTATTTAAGGGGGAGCCCTATTTAGGACGCTAGGAATAGGGTGATTCTTGAGAATTTTTTCTGAGAAACTGTTAAGCGGATCTTTTTCAAACTTTCAGGGTATTTTAGTTCACATTCAAACAATAAAAATTAATTTTTATGTTACAAAGTGTTCGGTAGAAATGAAGATGTATGAACTAAAGCTGTTGATACCCGGGAGAACGGGTACCCGGGTACCCGTGAGACACCCGGGAAAAAAAAAATTCTCGGGTAGGCGCTACCCGGGTAAACTACCCGAGATACTCGAGAGTCTCGAGATCTCATAGAGTACCGTTCCATAATTGAAGCCACACTTCTTAATGTTAATCCAACCCCTTCGAGGGTCGAAAGCCATAAAATTCGGTGAGGTACAGCATGGGGTTGACCTCACCACAGGGTGCCCGACGGCATCTGTCTGACAGGCATCGCTCCAGAATTACGTTCTGTAATCTGTAAGTTCTCGAGATTCTTGAGAGTCTCGGGTAGTTTTCCTGGGTAGCGCTTATCCGGGAATTTTCTTTGTCCCGGGTATCTCGGGTTCCCGGTCCACAGCTACAGCCCTAGTATGAACACGTTCGTTAGGAATCGCGTGTCGGAGTTGCGAATTGGCGATTGTGATGGTGGCCCCATTTCTTCCCTGAAATAAAAAAACTAAGGATTTTCTTATTTCTAGTATAATTACATTGTCGATGAACCTAAGACGTTGATAAATAAATTGAATTGAACAACTCTGTTTCCATAAATAGTACGAAATATCTTGGAACAGAATCGTAACTTTTTCTTTCAAGTCCCACCAATTTCCCAACTTTTAACTTTTTTTTTCATTTGTTAGGTTCATCCACATTGTAATTATACTATAAATAAGAAAATCCTTGTTTTTTTTTTATTTCAGAGAGGATATGGGTCCACCATTACAATCGCCAATTTGCAACTCCGGCGCGCGAGTCCTAACGAACCTGTTCGTATATCTCCATTTCTACCGAACACTTTGTAACGTAAAAATTAATTTTCATTGCTTGAATGTGAGCTAAAATACTCTGAAAGTTTGGAGAAGATCCGCTCTACAGTTTCTTAGAAAAAATTCCCAAAAATCACCTTATTCCTAGCGTCCTAAATAGCGCTCCCCGCTTAACGAATAAATTCGACGATAGCTTGTATCACATATGTCTGAATGATTTATTATCGAAATACATGAATTCTAAATGTATTTCACGAATCAATATTATGCTACACTTGTACACGTAAATTCTCATATTAAAATACTTTAAATATATCTGTTTACAATAAGTGTATAATAGAGCTGAATAAAATGGTAATCTCATTAATAAACGGAGAAAAGACGGGCAGTAAATTCTGTCTCTCTGATTTATTTTTCACAAGAGCTTGCTGATAATTTAGCAAACACGAGTACTCGTTCAAACGGGTTATAACGTTCGAAGTTATTCGATCTCGCATGACCGTAAATTCATGTTTATTCAGCTCTGAGAGTTTACGCTAGCAAAGTCAGGTCTTCTTAGAGTTCGAAGAAGTAAATTCAATTACATGATATGTCACCAAGATCTACGTGTGATCGATAGTCAGCTACGAGTCGAACGCTACGATCCACTAGCGTCTAGAATATAAAATACACGATTTTCCAAAGAGGAGACCTCGCGTCCTCTTCGGATCGATACAAAAAATAGTCTTGTCGAAAAAATAATCTTACGTTTGTTCATAGAATCAGTGCTCCACTTGGTGCATATCGTAGAGACGATAGAATAAATGCATCGCTATTGTCTAAATTATCTACACGATTGTTGGTAAATGCAATATTAAAGTAACAATCTACCTAATCTAAATAAACGTCCTTCGTTTTTTCGAACTGAGCTAACGCGGACTTTCAGAAAATTCTTTACAGTTCGCCTCTAACGCGGATTTTCAGAAAATTTTTTAGAGTTCGCCCCCTCGGATATATATCGCTTAACACGAGAGAACGGCGTCGAACGTCTATAATTCTTGTCTGTCACTATTTACGTCATTCTACCTACACATGTTCAACTAATATTCAGTTTCAAGTATTCATCTACGAGATAATACTCTTTTTCTCACTGTACAAAAAATGCATTTGGTTCGTAGCGTGCGCTATGGAAAAATCGCACACAACATGCGAACAAGTTTAAAGAGCCACGCGTAACCAGTTTCCCCTTTAATCGCTATCGGCAAATACGTGAAAATACGCGTTTCACGTTCGTCGATCCGCTGGAATCCAGCGAGATAAGGAGCCGGGAAAAGAAGACGAAACGTTCCCGGCACAACGAACGTGAAAATATGCACTCCCGCGGCCTCGAGCGTTCGTAAACATCGAGCGCGTCGCAATCACAATGAGAAGAAATTTTTTATAACCGCGAAAACACATCTCGGTTTAGCACCGAGCACTACTGCATAACAGTCCCTAGTATTTCACAGCGTTTAAGGTATCCCGCTCTTTTTGTTCGATTCGCAGAAGGTACGACGCGATAAATACCGACTACAATGAATCATCCGATACCGAGTTAGGTAAAGAGTCTTGCCTTAGGAAGGTGGCAGTGTCGCGACTTCAATTTTACGTTAACTACGAATCATTCGATCAGGTGCATTGTACCTATTTAGGAAATGGCTGTTACGCTACACCGATCCGTGCGGTCTACAGTGTGATGCACCGCTCAAAATGATTAGAACCCGCTGCACAGAACGAAGTGACTAATACGTTGAGAACTGTGTACGATATAGAGATTGTAGCACTCTAGCTTTCTCGCAGGCTCTCTGATCATTTCGAGCGGAACGAGAACAGATCATTCGGTTACTATTTACAGTCTATAAACAGAAGACGTTTCTCTCAACCCTTTACAGCAGCAGCAGCTTCGTTCCTCTCGGTGCTAACGTTGTTGTTGTCTTTAGATCCCACGGCGCTCAGTGCTATCCCCAGTTGAGCAGCGTAATATGTCAGCATTATGGAGACCTGAGGAATCGATGGATGAATAGAGGAGACCAGTTTCGCGATACGTACGCATCTGCGCGTTGTACCTGGGAGTAAGGCAGCGGAGCGCGGAAATAGTGGAACCCTAGTAAAGTGTCGGATACGAGGAAACATATGCTGCCGATGCAGCTGCACAGCTTGGTCCATGTCCATAACTCCTGTTGAAGAGACAATACGTCAGTGCAATTAGAATAAACGAAACTGCTAGCGAAATCCACGGTTTCCGTTCTCGACTTCTTGGATATTTTTGCAAGTTCAGGTGATTCATTGACGCTTAGATAACACCTAACGCCGTCCAGATAATATCAAACTGCCATGGAATAGGTCGCACCCATTCCTTCCCGCTTGGCACGCGTCGCCCTTTGATCGGGTCAGGGGTTTATGTTTCCACGCGCAAGAAACCACTCCGTCTGCTTCGTCCGGGAAGTTGGGAGATCGAAGGACGCTGCAGAAGTAAGAGAACCTTTTCTTCCGATAGTTTGCGTACCTTGTAAAACTGCACTCGCGAGATTGCTCTCCATGCCATGGTGGTCAGTAAGACGGTGTAAACTGGAACTCCGATGACCAGAATACCGTTCAGACCAGGCATCAGGGCATATATGACTAAAATACAGAGTTATATTGAAACGAGTGTCCCTCTTCGATCGACGAGTTCTTTGAAACGAGAGATAACTTTGTTTCGATGACTATTAACGTTGAGTAAGCCTCACCTAGTGAACACATCGCATATAGAATTGTACCTAGCATTATGTTAAGCGGTATAAAACCGAATGCACTGATGTACATTATCTGGGCGAGACCGAACATGAACATCCCGGGCGTGAAGCAACTGGGCCAAACCAGTAATGCATCTCCTATGCAACTGAATATTAGCCCTGTCAATATACGCCTGGAGAAGGTGTATCTGTAAGAAACAATACCTTACGCATCTGTTCTCGCACTACATTGCGTCGAGGAAGTGGCGTTTCTGACGGATTACGTAAAAATAAGATTACGTAGAGGTAGGACTTATTCAATTTTCTGAACCCTTTGACACTCGCGTATGGTATGGCTGGGACTATTTGTGAATTCTTTGGTATTGGAATACTTCTGTTGCTCAAATATTTGAATATCCAAATATTCGAAAGTTATTCGTAGCATACGAATATTCAAATATTCGAATCTTATTCGTAGCATTCAAATACTCAAATATTCGAATTTTATTCGTAGCATACGAATACTCAAATATTCGAATCTTATTCGTAGCATTCAAATACTCAAATATTCGAATTTTATTCGTAGCATTCGAATACTCAAATATTCGAATCTTATTCGTAGCATTCAAATAAAATTATTCGAATAGTCCTAGCCGTAGTATGTGATAGCGCCACCAAGGGGTTCAGAACTTTCAACAAATACGAGCCCCGATAAACGATATCAATCATCGCACAAGTGAAGAAAATAGATGCGGATTACGGAACAGACATATCCTGTATTTGAAAATATATCATTGCCTGCGCTCATTGAAACTGTGTAGTTTCTCTGGGATTCTTGATATCGCTTGCAAGGGCACCATTTGCATAACAACGCTCAGGGTTGGGCCATTTTGCTTGATAATAAAAGAAACGATCGCTGACAACTATTTCACTGGAGTGTTTACTTTCCCCACGAATTCTCTCCGAGTAATGCCCAACGCTGATGGTGATGGTGATGGCCCGGGAGTAACGGGAGCACGGTGGCGGCGAAATAGTTGAGCTTACACTTACATTTTCAGGTGACTTTTTCACTCGGGACATTTTTTTAACAAGACTGAATTTTATTAACGACTGACCGTCTTATGTTATCGTGAGAAGGGAGCTTTCGAGCACGAGGAAACGAGAGCGATCACGTGTAGACGTCACAAGGCCGAGCGAAATCGATCCTCTTCTCGTTCGGAGCCGCGAGCCGCTTTATTACGACACAGAATTTTACGCGATCTGTGGAATTCGGAGATCTCTGTTAAACGCTGATTTTGGGCAGGGCGGAGGGTGGGGGCTGGGGTTCGAGAATCGTGCGTTGCCAATTAAGGAGAGAAAAAAGCGACCTGAAAATAAGCATGTAAGCGAGGTCATATGACAATGCCTAGCTAAACAGCACCCATAAGTAGCCCGCGGAGAACGTAACGCGGGCTCGATTAACTCGTCCCTTCCGGTCTGCTCGACATTCGCTTATTGGAGGTGTCGTCTGTGACACGAGCGTAACGCTCGCGTTGCATCGGTGGACATAACGAGCCTTTCAGAACTCACACCGATCACTTAAGCTTTCTATAAATCTCTCGAGCGCGCGATCAGTGCTCGACGGTAGGGCTGGGACTATTCGAATAATTTAATATTCGAATTCCACTGGAATATTCGAATAGTATGGTGAGAATTATAAATCAAGTTATTAGGTTACAAGAGTTCACCCTAACAAACTAACGAACTCATAACTGAAACTAAATAAAAGCTTGTAAAGAAATGAACCTAAAGAACTTGATTTATAATTCACACCATACTATTCGAATGCATCAGTATTCGAATACTTAAATATTCGAATAGCATTCGAATACTTGAATATTCAAATTATATTTGCCAAATAATTTCCCAACTGAAGTATTCGAATACCGAAAAATTCGACAAAATAGTCCCAGTCCTACTCTACGTATCAATCTTCTGTACTTTTTGCTCCGTGATGATCAGCTTGCCTCTCCAAAGGCTCGGATGCATGTCAGAGGAAAAGAGTGCAGTAACCGATTAAAATTAGTGGCTATTAGTTGTTCGTAGTAGATACGTTTTCTATATCGAGTAGTGATTAATGGACCGAAGGGTGCAAGACAGGGTTGAGGGCGAGAGGTTTCGGCGCATGCAAAAATTCTGTCCCACTTACTCCTGCGATAGACTAATTCCATGTAGGAGGACAAAGACGATAAGGCTTATAATGGGCAAACACTTGAAACACGCCGTCAGCAGGGACGGCTGCTCGGCCAGTAATATAAAATACACAGACACGCTTTTAAAGAATGGGACTAGTTTTGGGCCAACGCTTTTTAACTGCAACAAAGAAAACGACAGATTGGAATCGAGCGGTGGTTGAGAAATGAATCGACGCCTTCTTCACCGAGACAGCGACGTTACCTTTGCATGAAATTATCCAACGGACAATGCTTGTCATTTATATTATCGGTGCTCGAGGATGCCTCGGTAAAGAGGAGTCAAAGGGAGATGAGTTTTATTAAACAGGGGTCAGCAAAATCAATTATTTTAACGACTGTGCACTCGTTAAATGCACTCGTATATTATCATTCTTATTTGTGCGGGCAATGCGATGAATATTCAAAGGGTGTAAAATTCTCATTTTTATGAAAATGCGGATTCCAGTTAACGAGTTCGTAGGTAAACAAAGCGATCGCACAATTTCAACAGTTTCTGTCTCACGGGGGACACAAAGGATAAGGATTTAAGGGAAAAGCAGCACAAATATTCGAGATAAGATAACGCCAGCGCGTTATCACAGAGTCTGAACACACAATGGTTTATTAATCACTGCTCCTTGTCCTTTCGCAATCATAATATTTGCTCTGACCTGGGAGCCGCATGCAAACAATTGAAACCGGAATGCACAAACTGTTTGCAAAGCCAGGAATTAGCATATCAGTGACAGAGCGAGACAGTTTGAAGAGTCACATCTGGACGAGAGATTGGTTTAAATGGAACTAGAGCATATGCATGTAGGAGACATAGCAGCGGAAGGAATTAGTTCTCAAGGACTGATTTCATTCTCTACGTCAAGACAAAATGCATTTCAATAAACCACTGTGTGTGTCTGCGCGTGGTGTTGAATGGTCAATTAAATAATCATTAGAAGATTGCTGCAACTCAGTCAAGGCAGTGAGGATCATTCAATGGCATCCACTTATCGCATCAATTAAACCAAAGCCGATGTGATTCGTGCCACCAACGATCAATATTTCCGGAGTAATAAGACGTTGCTTCCGTTGTTTCTCGAAACAGAAACAACGGAGTCTCTCCCCCGTCCGTTCGCCGCCACGAACGGGGCCCGTTAGAGATGAAGAAAAAAAAAGTAACCCGATTCGCAATACTGCCAACATTAGTTATTAATGGTCCGTCGGAAAAAGGAAAGTCAGCGTCCAAGTGTGCGGCACGGGAGGAAGAAGGATAACAGCCGTTTCAAAACAAAGAAAACAGCTGTTCGACCAGAGGACAGGTTTCTCGTGTCCCCGTTTCACTGCTCGGAAAACAAAGGAGCCAGAGCTTGACGCCTGTCTGGCGAATAAGGGAAAGACGAAGAATAATAACTCCGCGAGAACGTGTGAATGCAACGGGGGTGATCGAAAACTACGATGAGAATAGGTGAATTGGCGAGGAGAAATATTGCTCACCACTTGCGTAGGCGATGACATTTTCGATTAGACTGTAATTTCGGCGTGAAAAGCAGCCCGCACCCGCATACGCGATATTTTCCACTGGACTGTCAATTGCTATAGAATTATCGCGGTAGGTTGCTCCCCCGACGGCTGCATCGTTTCTCCCCGCGTTACCGACGCCTGCTCTTATTGGTCGATCGCCCAGTGACCGCTGATACCGACCAATCCAAGCGTGCGCCCTTTGTTTTCCACGCGAGCGTTCGTTCTCCGTCTCCCTCCGCGCACTTTCTTTAATTCCGGCCGACAATTTTCTGGCTCAATCCGCGGTCACTTTTGCAACGCGAAATTTCAATTCGTATTTCCCGCCACTTGGCGCGCAGTCGCATTGATGGGCGTGATTGTTTCGATGATTTTATCGTAATTTTGAGTTTCTCTTTTTATGATGCTGGTCCAGGATCGTAGTTAATTGGGGAAAGTATGCGGGAATCTGGGGGAGAGAGAGAGAGTTTTGCTGGTCTTTTTGTTCCAAGTGTTATCGATCGGAACGGCGGGAAACTCGATTCGCGCGTCATCTGTAGTGTTGAGGTTTATGTAAGCGTTGAGGAATTGAAGTGTAATTAGGGTAATAGAATTCTGCAGCTGTTTGAAAGTCAAAGTGATTGTTGGAATTTTATTAGATTACAGTGCTCCAGGTTTTTGTAATAAATGCATTACTGCAACATGTGCGTAACGATTGTTCATTTCCTATCTGCGCTAGGCGTTTTCAATGATTGCAACATTTTCTCTACCACAGCGTCCCATTTCTCGGGCTGATGTTCGGCGTACCACTCTGCCATAGCGTCAAACATTTTCACTTGCTTCTCGGTACATTTCTTGCACTTGGTTGCTATCGCTTCGGGCAGATTTTCTGAAACATTCCATTACGCTGCTAAATATTCACAGGACTATCGAATGGGATTCGAATAGCGCGCTTTGCGTTTCGGACCGCGCCGCGAGAGGGCGTAACGGCGCGAAAAATTCAAACTTACTTTTGAAGAACTTTGCGTCAGGCGTCGCGCAGGGCGCCGAGCCCAAAAAGCAAGTGTAGTATTGCTCCCGCATTTTATCATTCGCTAGAATCTCATGCACGTCTATGTAATCGTACTTGTCGGAGTAGAGATCCTCCGCGCAGGCCCAGGTCGCTAACGCGAGCGTCAATAACACGACGTAATAGCGCATGGCGTTAAATTTGAATCGTTCTACTTCGAGACGATTAAACTCCGCGAGGAATATCTTCTAGAGCACTGGCTATCGGCTCATCGACCAGACCCATATATAAGCGTTGTTCACGTAAGATTTATGTAAACATAAGTGTTTAATGATATACCATTTACGATAAAAACACGGTAGGTGGCAAAATTATTCCATAACAATTATCTCTAATTGAAAATCTTCCGAGAACCTGAGATTTCATTAATGCATGAAGTTTTTTTCACGACTGGTTGCGTAATAATGCAATACAGGTAATTTATAAACGTTCGACTACACAAAAAAAATGTGTAGGGTATGTCGCGTTAGGTGATGGTTTCGTTACAAATAATTGTAGAAAAATAAATTTCTATGAGAAACGACTGCTCTATGAAAGTGTGCTATGTTTATTTTCGATTGTGTGTGTTTAGTATCGACAGGCGGATTACGAAATGATTGCTGGCAAGGGGGAGTGAGAATTTTATGCATTCAAACCTATTTCAGGAAGCCCGCGTGACGTAGTAATTGATACTAGGTAATTACGTTTGCAAAAAATGTTTGTTTAAAATAATTGACCCAGCGTCATTCCGCTTAACGTATCACTAGCGATTAAGCGTCTAGTCTACCCTATATCTATAAAATCATATGTGACGATTTCAGTGTTTTTTATCGATTTGGTCACGTTTTTTGTAACATTTACAACAGATATCTGTTTGGTGTTCTTCTTTTTGTCATTTTTACAGATTTAATGGAAACTGTTCGAATTTAAAATTCATGTCGCGTATTAAAATTATAAACTAAAACATCGCGGAGGTCCTAACTTTCAGTCAATTATGTCACGATTTGTGAAACTCTTTAAATGAAGGCTATTTAAAAAGTGTGCGGTGTATTTCTATTCTACATTAGTCAAGGTTTAATAGAATACTGTTCAATTTTGAAATTCTACAACCATCTGACGCCTTTGGCGCCCAACACCCTGGGGGAATCGCTTCGCTCACCCCGTGATCATTGATTTACAGGGTTTATTTATTTAATAAAAGACTTTATATGTTTGCCAACTTTTTGTTCCAACCAAAACTGCATTAATAACCTGCAATTCAAAGTGAAGTGTACATGTGATGATATCATCGATACATAGCACAGGACGTTTTAAAAACGTCCAGTTTATGTCCATTTTAGGTCTGAACGTCCATGGCTTGATTTGTGAAAATTGACGTTTTTAAATCGTTTCCTGGACGTTTCCTGGACATTTTCTGGACGTTTCCTGGACGTTTTAAAAACGTACTTCGCGAACGTATTAAAAACGTACTTCGCGGATGATTTAAAAACGTATTTTGCAGACGTTTTAAAAACGTATTTTGCAGACGTTTTAAAAACGTATTTTGCAGCCGTTTTAAAGATAGCCATATTTGAAGCGTTTCAAAGCGTTTCTCGGAGTGTGGTATGAAGTAGCGTGTTAAAGAAAAAGTTATTAAGAATGGTTCAGCGCACCGTGCCTTTGTGCAAAAAAACAGATCAGATTCTGAAAATTGGAAGAAAAGGAATGATAGTAAACAAACTGACCGCAGTATGCCATCAGATTGATGTCAGATTCGAGCAGATTCTGACGTCAGATTCGGGTCCTACTATGTCCGCATTTGACTATGATTTTGTGGTCAGAGCCTGACATCAGGATCTGACCGCAGATTGATGTCAGATTTCGATCAGATCTTGCTGCCGTTGTTGCGTGGCCGGTTGGGTCCCCTGAATCCGTCGTAGGGAATTCAGGCGCGGGACGATGCCCGTGGAACGCTAAGGCGTTCTGCTCACTGGACGCGGATTTCTTAAAGATGATAATTATAATAAAGGTGCTAGTAAATTAATAAAAGATTAAAACACAAATAACTGTTAACTGTATTGAACACAAAATAAAGAATTTATTGGAGTTCAGAATTATACGTTCGCTCGCTTCTGCTTTTGGGGCTCGAGAGACGCTTTCCAGAATCCATCGGGTTTTTCTTTTATGAATAACAAGATATCTTAGTTACGCCAAGAGCCAATCGCAAATTTACTAATTAATTAGCTTAATTCCTATTCGTCGATCCGATTCCTTTCGATTTAACTACATTGCGCTGGAATTACGCACCTAGGAGAAGGGAGAAAAGAGAAGTTCATTTATTCAAACATCCGTTTCTAAGAGAGTATCGATTAATTTATAATCCTGAAGTCCCCTCATTAAAAGAATCTCTAACTATTTTCAAACACCTCGGACTTGTGCGAACTTCACTTTGTCTCCTTTTCCTATTACAGTCTTAGAGCATATACTATGGAGGTCTCATTGAAAGCTTGAAACTGTCGCCAACATGATGCGAGAAAGAGAAGTATACGTCCCAATCGACCGTAATGCGCATGCGCCGATATCGTACGAGAGAGAAAGAAATTGTGCGAGCGAGAGAAGTATATGTCTTAATCGACCGTAATGCGCATGCACCGATATCGCCGGCAACGATCCGCGGTTACTATGATTACTTATCGTTGTTTACGCTCGTATATACCTTTTGAAAAAACGGTTATATGTATCGAGTTGAAATTTAAAAATGCCATGCCCATATTGCGTGTTGTGCGGTAACCGAGAAAAATCGGCTTCCTATTACTCGTAAGTAAATATATGTAATATTTAATAAATTAAATTAATTAAAGTATGTCGTGCACACAAGTATGTGATAAATTTAGGTTCATTTTTGGTACGATACTTCTTCATATTGCAAATGTAATATTAATTTCATTCCTTGTAAATAGATTTCCGAAAAACAAGGAATCTCGCCAGAAGTGACTAGATTTTTGCGGCATTAATGAACAAGTTTTGAACGAGAGGTCCTTATTTCACGTGTATTTAAATACACGTGTACACGTGTACTAAACGTATCCGTACCTCAATCCGTGTATCTTTTAGTACACGGGTACCCGTACACGATTTCACGTGTATTTAAATACGCGTGAATTTAGATACACGTGAATTTAGATACACGTGTTTTGACTTTTGATTCGTCAGATTTTTAATATCTATGGATATCCCAGAACTCTGAGGGAGTGCGAAATTAATAAAATAATTAATGTATTTGAATATATTTACTAGAATAATATGCGGAAAATTTGGTTTTACGAATTTTCAGATTGTAACTAATAATACAATTACAAAATTAACAAGATTTATTTAATCGATTACCTATTTTGATACAAAAAATTAAGGCATTACTGGTAATAAGCGAGTTTCTTTTTAGACACGTGTAGTTCGTTTTCGTACGTCTATGTGCAAGCATCAATTCAGTTCTGAGGAGCATGCAGCATCCTGATACAAAAAGACAACGAAAAGTCCTTTACTGTTTTCGATTTGTTTAAACAATGTCTCAATTATAAAATAATTTTCGTTAATTCCGATTTGTTTAAACAATGTCTAAACGGAAAAGTTGGGTATGGCAACATGCCCATCGTGATGGCGATAAAGCTTTTTGTGACATGTGTGATGAGGGAGAAAATAACGTATTTTCATGTGTTGGTGGAACTACCGGCTCCTTATAAGGAGACATTTGACTGGTATACACAATTTAAGGCCCCCAACCGAATGCCAGAAAATTTCTGATATCGGTGAGTGCCATAATACAGCCAGAGTTGTGCATTAACTAATTTTGCAATTGTTGCAAAAGTGCAATAACTAAAAAAACAAACAAAAAAATTATTTAAATAAGGATCAAATAAAAGTTACTGTAACTTTAAATTATTCGGCGACTAAAGTGAAAGTTATTAAAGTTATTTTTTATTAAAAAATACACGGATTGAGGTATGGATACGTTTAGTACCTACACGTGTATCTAAATTCACGCGTATTTAAATACACGTGAAATTGTGCACGGGTATCCGTGTACTAAAAGATACACGGATTGAGGTACGGATATATGTCATACACGGAAAAATGTTTTAACCCTGGAAAACAGTGCTTGTCGTACACTGTTCAGATGAGTGCTCGGTCTTCACGCGGTAACGTGTTCAGCACCGTCGCTCTCGATGCGCGAGCACCGATATTTTCGGTGCTCACCGTTCGTCGTTGTTTTCGATGCGCGCATGGTACATACATACTGTACGCACATCGAGAGCGACGGTGTTGAACACGTTACCGCATGATGACCGACCACTCATCTGAACAGTGTACGACAAGCACTGTTTTCAAGGGTTAAAACATTTTTCCGTGTACACGCGTGTACACGTGTACACGTGTCTTTTTACTACACGTACTATACCGTGGCCTCTATTTTGAACACTGTTACTAAACTGTGTTGGGATCATTTTCAAATAGATGATATAATTTGGCTAACTAGATGTTCGATTCTTAAGCACAACGTTGTGCCATCTATTATGAGGAAGAACGTCTATAAACGTTCTGATTTCGAATTCGAAACGTTTGTATATCTGTAAATGAAAATCCCACTGTATTATTGGAAGGTAAGAATTACTGCATTTGTAGGACTTTGATTGATATACCTTCAACTGATAACTTAATTGATTATTGATGACACTTATAGAAACTTGGTCAACGGTCAATCGCCTGTCTACACCTCCAAGTTGTGAGAGTATTCAATCTTGCGAAACACCTGTTACACCTGTACATAATCTTCGTTTCTTTGGTGATGTTACAACGGAACATCTCGCTACACCTAGAAACGCTAAAACAGCTTGGGAGTTGGCAAAACGGACCGTTGCAAACCAACAGATGAAAATTAAAAATTTACAACAAGCTCGAAACAGAATGTCGGGTCAAATAATAAAATTGAAAACACTTTTAAAATATTTCCAGAAGAAAAGTCGAATGTGTGAAATGACTACTACAAATCTAATGGTATTTTCCAAATTTATTAATAATAATAATAATATTTATTTAATATTTTTTTATGTTACATCGTGTACATAAATAAAGAAATCGGAAGGAAGGAAAGGCTTTAGTTTAACCCACCCACCTCTTCCCACCCCATTTAAACTTGTTTTTTTTTTTTCGTATTTAGCCTACACTACCTTCGATAATGAAATGGTCCTGTAAACGAAAAATAGGAAGAAGTAAGATTAAGATGTTCTCTGCGGAAATGAGGGCGTTTGCCCTTACTCTACACTTCTATTCACCGAAGGCATATAAATACGTCCGTAAAACCTGCAACAATATTTTTCCACATGTTTCGACCATCCACAGATGGTATGCAGTGATCGATGGTCGCCCAGGATTTATAAAAGAAATATTCGAAGCTTTAAAATGTCAAGTTCGTAAGCAACAAAGTAAAGTATTTTGCAATTTGGTCATAGACGAGATAGACATTCGACAGCAAGTAATTTATGATGGTAAACGCTATTACGGTCATGTAAATTTGGGCATAGATACGGTTAAGAACGAACGAAATGATTCTCGTCTAGCCAAGAATGCATTGGTCTTCATGGTGGTGGCATTGAATAGCTACTGGAAAGCTCCTGTCGGTTATTTTTTAATCGATTCACTGACTGGAAAATAGGGAGCGAAGTTACTGACGACATGTTTGCAATTAATTTATGAAACTGGAGTCACATTGCACTCTCTCACTTTCGATGGCGCAAGTGTAAATTTCAGCATGTGTGCTAATCTGGGTGCAAATTTTACTTTGGGGGAAAAGTTTAAACCTTATATTCTGCACCCTATAACCCAAGAAAAAACCTTCTGTTTTTGGGATCCGTGTCATATGTTAAAATTGGTCAGAAACGCATTGGGAGACAAATTAACGTTACGGTATAAAGAAAAAACTATTTATTGGGAAAATATTGTAACCCTGCAAAGAATACAAGAATCCCAAGGTTTGAGATGTGCCACAAAAATAACAAAGAAGCACATTCTATTTCAAAATACACGGATGAATGTAAAATTGGCCGCCCAAACCCTTAGTGAGAGTGTCAGTGTTGCTTTAAAATTTTGCAAACAATACGTTCCTCGGCAATTTATTGACCAAGAAGAAACTGCCTTATTTTGTTCGATGTTTAATAATGCGTTTGATTTATTAAACGTAAGATCGAAATATTGTAAAATGAAAAAGTGCAATGTGGCTCTTACAAATGAAAATTTGGATGATTTAAAAACATATGCAGACAATATTATTGAATATATTAACAATCTGAGAGATTGTAAAGATATTTCAATTATACAGAGTGACAGAAAAACGGGCTTTCTTGGCGTCATCATATGTTTAACAAATATGTTTGAACTTTTCAAAATTTTGAGAGACAAGGGGCTTACATATTTATTAACGTACAAACTCAATTAGGACCACCTTGAAACTTTCTTTAGTGCGTTACGCAGTAAAGGAGGTTTCAATAATAATTCGAACGCGAAACAATTCGAGGCTAGTTATAAAAAATTGTTAGTTAGACACGACATCGAGGCCTCAGAAATGGGGAATTGCCTCATGACTGATGTGCAAATTTTATACGCCTCATTGAAAATTAAGTCTAATGAAAGTGATGACTTATTTACAGTGAACGAAATAGATGAACGTCTATTTGATCATGATTATTTGTCGAGTTTATGGACACTCAGTCCATGTGTGGGAGAAATAATAACATACATAAGTGGATTTGTTATAAGAAAATTAGTTGGCAAAATTTGTGTAGTTTGCTCTTCATTTTTAACGTCAGAATCCACGGATTCTTTGTTGATACAATTAAAGAATAGAGGTAAACTTATATTTCCATCCAAAAGTGTAGTCGCAATAGCCCGTGCATGTGAAACGATTTTTCGAGAAAATGACAAAATTATTTTTGAAACAGAAAATATCGAAAACATTTTGATTGCAAAAGCATTTAAAACCGTTTTCCATTCGGTTTTTAACGATGTCGAAATGACCAACCCTATTATGGAGCAGGACGTAATAAATAATCATGAAACGCAGTTAATAAAAAAAATTATTAAAATTTATCTTAAATTACGTTTATTTTATAACAGTAAATGTGCGACAACAGAAAAAGAAAATGATTACATTCGACATAAGTATTCAAAATAGATCCACTTCAAACACCAGTAGAACCACTTATAGTAAGCCTTAACAGAAATGGACAAAATTCATAAGAAAGTGACGAAGGAAGTAAATAGATAATAAATAGATAATAAAGAGTGATCTCTCACCGATAGTAGTAGAACTATTATATCGGTCCGGCGCACAGTGTGCGATTTTGGACAAAAATCGCTAGACAGCGCAAATCTTGACCGATTTCAATAATTTTTTTTTTAAAATATTCGCAAAGGGTTCAGCAATTGCGGAGGGCTGCGGTAAATCCTGTATTTTTTGGTCTAATCTATAAAAAACATTATTTACCATAACATGACATAAAAACGTAAACTTTGAAATTTAAAGATATTAAAAATTAATTTTTTGTAAATTTAATATTAGCTATAAAATAAAAAATTTAATTCAAATTTACAACATTTATGTGTTAAATAAACCATTAGTGTAGCTGATTTAAATCTAATATTTTTAAATTATGTTTTATTTTTATTAGTTTTGATTTTATTTCTAGTATATATATTATTTTTTAATTTTTTATTTTTTTTAATTACAATCCCTAAAAAAAATTTAAAGAAGAAATAAAAAATAATATATATACTAGAAATAAAATCAAAACTAATAAAAATAAAACATAATTTGAAAATATTAGATTTAAATCAGCTACACTAATAGTTTATTTAACACATAAATGTTGTAAATTTGAATTAAATTTTTTATTTTATAGCTAATATTAAATTTACAAAAAATTAATTTTTAATATCTTTAAATTTCAAAGTTCACATTTTTATGTCATGTTATGGTAAATAATGTTTTTTATAAATTAGACCAAAAAATACAGGATTTACCGCAGCCCTCCGCAATTGCTGAACCCTTTACGAGTATTTTAAAAAAAAAATTATTGAAATCGGTCAAGATTTGCGCTGTCTAGCGATTTTTGTCCAAAATCGCACACTGTGCGGCGTCGCACCGCACTGTGAAGTGCGGTACCACTGACTGAGTCAGTGGTCACAAATGCCAGCGATAGACACCGGCGTTACTTTCCCAAGAAAGTAACGAAGGAAATAAATAAATAATAAAGAGAATAATAATAATACATATTATTAGGGAGGGAATAATAAATTTTATTCAGCCTTTAAGTTCACAGGAGCCGATAATTCACGTTGCAATACTACGTAAATAATAATAAGTCAGGCAAGACTGATCTTGCATTGACCATTGTCACAAATTCATATTTAAATTACAGGAAACACTTAAAACTCCCTTGATTATGGGATAGTCCGACCACATGTGTTTTTCTTACTGTAAACCCATCTTTAGATTCAGGGAGCGAAAATTCCATTATACAAGATAGGAATCTGACGTTAGAAGACTGAGACGAAAACGATTGTGTCGGATGCGGAGAAAACTATTTCGAAATCTCGAAAAGCGACAATTGGATTAAATGTGTGCACTAAGAAATAAAAAAATGCAATAAAAATGAACAAATAATTATTTTTTGTATATTATATATTATATTATATTATATTATATTATAATGCATTATAATTTAATGGGATGCGTAAATATTTATTACGCTTGCGTGGGGGCAACCTTCCCATGCCGCGTTTCCCCTGCTTCCGCGGGGGCGGCCTCGCCAGCTTCCACGGGGCTGCTGTGCTTCTAATGCCGGGTTTATACCAAGGCGAGCACGAACAAAAACATTGTTCGCGAACATTTTCCTTTGTTCTTGTCGTGTTCGCACCGACGCAAACAGAATGAAACATTCACATACGATTCATACGCTGAGGTTTTTTCATGTTTGCGGCGGAGTGAACACGACTAGAACAGATGAAAACGTTCGCGAACAGTGTTTTTGTTCGTGTTCGCCTTGGTGTAAACCCGGCATAAGCTTCCACGGCGCGCCGTGGCGAATTTCGCCGAAAAGCTGGCCAAAAATGAATCTGCAATTCCCGTGCAAATTATTAAAATATTTTATTGTAATATAACTCTAAGAAGCTAAAAGTATAATTTTTTAACGTTTAATGTTTAATTTGTTGTTTTAAATATAATTATATTATTAAAAATATTAAAAGTATTGTGGTTTGTAGGTTTTAGTCAAATAATTACGCAGTCATTACTGAAACATTAATATTTGTATATATTTTAACATTATTATATTGCATACTTTGGATATTTCTCGTTGCGTTCTTTTGCCCCATAACACGCGAACTTATGTCTTATGCCCCACATATCGGGTAAAACTTCGCATTTCACACTTTTTGGAAATATTTATTTTATATAAGTTGTGACATGTCAATTTACATGAAGTCACTGCCTATCGAATAATGATTATCAGTGTAATACCAAGGATTTTAGAGAAGTCTAAACTTTAAGTGCGCACTCTTACCCCACATTACTCTACACAAAAATGAGAATATTTGCCAAAATAGCAATTTGTTGCAAAAAACTGCAACGGGGTCTTAAAGTGCATACCTTGAGCTTTCATTTTAAAAAAAGAATGGTGCTTGAGCTCGCTTGAGTTATAACTTTTTGCTTAAGAATAAACAAAAAATGAATATGCTTTCAGTACTTGTTTATAAAAACTTTTACAGACTTCACATTTAAAACAATAATAGTGTACATGATACTACACCACAATATATAATGCTTATTTTGATAGCTGGACTCGATAAGCTGAAAATAAATCTCAAAGTAGACCTTTAAATTTCGAGCGTCAACTTTGAACTGACATATCTCAGCAAGGGCTGCAGTTTATATATTTACATTAGTAAGAAATTATGCACAAATATGTCATAAATAAATCGCACCAATTGGATTTAGCAAATTTAAAACTTTTACATTCTGATTTTTGGCCAGCTTTTCGCCGAAATTCGACACTGTGCGGCGGTGCGCCCAGCTTCCACGGGGCTGCTGAGTTTCCCAGCTTCCACTGTGCTGCTGAGCTTCCCAGCTTCCACGGGGCTGCTGTGCTTCCCAGCTTCCACGGCGGTGCGCCCAGCTTCCACGGGGCTGCTGAGCTTCCCAGCTTCCACGAGGGCGCGCCCAGCTTCCACGGGGTTGCTGACCTTCTCAGCTCATTCTGGATTGATATTTTAAATTTTTAAATTGTTTCTTGAGCTGAAACATTAAAGTGAAATTTCATTATTTTCTACTTCTACCCGTACATATATATGTATATAGGGGACGACCGAGGATAGTTCGTCTATTTTCCCGGTCTCCCCTATATATTAAAAACACATTATAAATCACATTCTATATACTTACACTTTTCAATTCTTTGATTACATCCGCCACTTCCTCCTTGTATGTGTTACTCATCCTCGCTCTCGCCCTCGCCCTCGCCCTCGCCCTCTCCTCCTCCTCCTCTTTCTCCTTCACAGCTTCTTTCAAAGCTATTTGCATCCGGGAATGAAATAATTATTGTTTTCTAATTTATCAAATAATTCGATTCAATGAACATGCAGGGTGATTGTCTCGCTAGAGTCCTCAAAGGCGATGCCACCAATAAGCCGACCACGCGGTGACGTTTCATCTTCGCCCGGCTTGTTTGGAAACATTCTAAAGCCTCCCTGGTCTCGAGCGTCGAAATCAACGTAACTCAACGAGGCGCGGCTTATTAGCGTCATCGCCTTTGAGGACTATAGCGAAACAATCACACTGTATAATAGTTTATAATATAATACTTACGTTTTCCATGTGTTCCACCATTTTCCATCTGCTTCGTTTCCGAAAATAAATAAATGATGAAAGCATGCACCGCGTATCACTTCAAACCATACCGCGTGCAGCCAATTTCACGATATCGGCGCATGCGCATTGCGGTCGAGTAGGACCTATACTTCTCTCGCTCGCACATGTATACTTTTCTCGCTCGCACCAGTGGCACATGTCTTTCTATCTCGCGTGATGTTGCCGACAGTTTCGAGGCAGTCACTCTAAGGCAATGAGACCTCCATTTATATATGCTCTAAGATTACAGTCGCGTGATCCGATTCAAACTTCGCGCTTCTGAAGTTTATACTAAACGCCGCTAGACGGGAGTTGCAACACTTCCCTCCTTATACAAAAGGTGTTTTCCAATGGAAACAACTTTTCCAAAAATACGTTTATCAAATTTGATTTTAATTCCTAATTTAAGCTATAAATAAACTTCTTATAGTGAAGCTTTCCTGCACCTCCTCTCCTCGCCTCCCCCACGGTATCCGAGCTACTCGGTCCACCCGGGTTCCCGCGAAGAATGCGATTCGAGAGACGTTACAGAATGTTCACTGTGTTACAATTTGCTACAATTTTGTCTCCAAGACACGACGTCTCCAGTTTTATTCTGGGTAATACATGAAATTTTAATTATAAACTAACGTGGCATCGAGTTCACAAACAAATGGAATAAAGTGATCTTAACTTATACCAAGGTGGTGTAGCACATTAAAACAATAAAGGAATACAACAACGGTACTATGATAGAGCTGAGTATCTTTAAGGAATCTAATCTTATATATGTTAATTTTAATTTGTTCACATGAACTATTTTGATTTTATTAACTCTTTATCCCTATTTCTGCATTCAAATTATCGAACATTCTAACAATTTTGTAAAGTGCTAACCAGCTAGAATCGAGTTTAGATGTTTTTGGTTCTCTGAACAAATATACATCATCTCTTACAGAAAATTTATAAGATCTGTCCCTTCTACCATAATACAATTTGCATTTCTACTTTGCCTTTTTCAGATTTGTCGCTGCCACAGCCTGGGTTGTGTTTATCTTTCAAAATAAGTCATCCAATTGCTCAACAAACGTTCATGGAATTTGTTTAACAACTTCCGGGGAATATAGCCTTTACTCCAAGTACAAATTCATGTGGAAGAATTTACAAATACCTAATGACCACAGATGGAGAATTCATGAAATTCTTTATGGAAGAATTGGAGCCTAGATGTAAGTGGAGCTATAACTTCATTGGCGTAAGTTGTAATTGCATATTCTAAGCTATTTAGTTCCTGTTTTAGAAGACATTCCACAAAATCCCAACTAACATGCTCGATATTATTATATTCAGAGATGCTGACTACTTGGACATCCAAGGTATGTATAAGGTGTTTGAAGGAAATTACCGAAGATTTAAGATGGTCCAGGCTTACTGATTCTGCTGGACGTGACTTTACAAAAGATGAAGGTAAGAAATTTTATGTTGACAAAAACCATTGTTCCTATAACATTGGTGTTATATTATTCAATCTGTTTCGAGTGAAAATTCGTTATAAATTAACAAATATTTAGTGGCTTGACATGACTTCATAGTTGAGGGAGAGGAGGAAAAAGAAAACGAATAAAATTATACTTGCACATATGGGGGTAATCCCTAGAGTAAATAATATTAAGGGCAAAAGGGTAATGGGTGATTGGCGTTAATGAGGTCGTCTTTGTTATTAAGACTCTACTACTACTACTTTGTTCAATTAGGTCACCATTTCCTGAGGTCTCTTCAACGGAGGATCGTGTCTCATCATCTACGCACTTGGTATCAAATAAAAGCCGGCATCTTTCAGCCTCTAAATTTGGCTCCTCAGCCCCTAACCAGCCACAAGCCGTGGGTGCCAAGCCGGAGACCTGGGCGGGGTGCTTAAAGCCTATCCGATGTCCCAGGTCGAACCTAACCTGTTCACCCTGAGATACGTGGACAGCCCCTAGCGGTGTCTGAGGCGGGGTGCCTTCAAAGTCGGCCTATCTGATGTTCAACAGGTTCCCGGGTCGAAGCATATCCACACAATTTCCTGAGAACGATCCTCCAACCACTACATTTCGTTAAGGGCTGCACGCCTCTTAGATATTTCTGCCATAAGAGAAGGTGACGTCTCTTCGTCTGCCGTAAAGTAAGCGTCGCTGTCAATCGAACTGTCGTCAGAGTGTTCAATCTCAATAAAGACCTCAGGTGGACCGTTAAAATTTGTCTTATGGGCAAGGAAGATGGTAACTATTACCTTTCCATTATTTTCCCAAATTCTATTGCAGTCTGTATTCTCTACTTTTTAGAATCTGCAAGTGGCAAATCGTTGGCGCCTACGACAACCCTTTGCAGACGCTTAGAAGAAGGAATGTCTGTACAGTCCGTCTTAGTACAGTTAGATGTGTGATTTATGGTTTTTAAGTCTGTTCAAAATACTTTACATCTGTGAGAAAAGATTTTGAAGATGAAGGGGCCTTGAATAATTAACCAATTCCAACTCTGACTCAACTTTCTGGCAATGGTAATAGCAGTTTCGAGATCAGGTAAATTTTTACTGTCTTTCTGTCTATTCAAATAGAATCGCGTGGTTTCATTCCAAAGGCCTTTAATAAAACTGATTATTGCCGAGTTCCTTAATAAATCGTTAACACCAGCTACTTGTTCTGAATTATACGCGTCCCTGGCGGGCTCTAATACATTATTTAGCATTTCATTGACTCGCGCTCCGAAAACCTCTACCGTTTCATTTTTACCCTAGTGTAAATTCATTAATTCAGCATTCAAACTATGGACATTAATTGACTGTGCGAAAATCTTTTTTTTTTCGAAGATCAATCAATTCGTTTGGAGTGTCAGGTTCTCGACGATTGACAACGCTAAATTGGCGTGTCCCTCGATCGTACCTCGAATTAGGAAAACAAGATTCTCTCGATCCTCACGCTTTACCTTGATGTTAATTAAGTTGCATTGTTTAATAAATTCGATTAATGAATCGGATTCTCCATCAAACCTTGGAACTGAATCCCTTACCAATTTTAACGAGAGATACGATTTAGGAACAGAATTTACTAATTCGGACGATTTTTGTGCAGGAACTACACTCGAGCAAGGCGACCCACTACTTAGTTCGGACAAATTAAAAGGTTTAGTTGGCGTAACTGTGACTCATCACCGGGAATTTCTAAATTAGCAGCAACAACCATGGCTGGGCAGGGCAAAGGATATTCTGACTCAGGCGGATTAACAATACGGTCACTGATTTGTGTCGGCAAAATACTTAATGTTCGAGATCATGAGAACGTAATAGGGCGCTCTATTTGAATTGTTTCAGCAGATATACATCCTCAACTTCAAAACCCCGTAAGCAACATGAACGCGGTTGTCGTCTCTTACGTTTTAATAAATTGTTACTTTTACGCAACATTTCGTAGTGTAAATACGAAACTCTATGTTACCAACTAATAACTAACTCAACGCAACGATAAATTAAAGCACCTTAATTTAACAATTTGAACCATAAATTTGGGTATTTCAATTAACCTTCGATCTCTCACGCAATTGCAGACGAGTGTTCGATGTCGCCCCGTTGTGCTGGTTGATCTCAGCGAAGGTCCTCTGGTCGAGTGCATGTGGCCTCAGGAAAAACTGGTACGGTCGTCCGAAGTCACTTCCCTCTGGCATTCACCCATGTTCTGAGGGAAACCGTCCAAAAACCCAGGAAAGAAGGACTGCACGAATTGGCCGATGGCTGTCTTCGAATCCTGCGTCCACAAACCGGCGAATTTGAAGCATCCCACCGCTGTCACCAAATTTGTTGCGTGGCCGGTTGGGTCCTCTGGATCCGTCGTAGGGAATTCAGGCGCGGGACGATGCCCGTGGAACGCTAAGGCGTTCTGCTCACTGGACGCGGATTTCTTAAAGATGATTATAATAATAAAGATGATAGTAAAATAATAAAACATTAAAACACAAATAACTGTTAACTGTGTTGAACACAAAATAAAGAATTTATTGGAGTTCAGAATTATACGTTCGCTCGCTTCTGCTTTTGGGGCTCGAGAGACGCTTTCCAGAATCCATCGGGTTTTTCTTATATTAATAACAAGATATCTTAGTTACACCAAGAGCCAATCACAAATTTACTAATTAATTAGCTTAATTCCTATTCGTCGATCCGATTCCTTTCGATTATCGATTTTTATAAAACCAAGCGTTTAACTACATTCCGCTGGAATTACGCACCTAGGAGAAGGGAGAAAAGAGAAGTTCATTTATTCAAACATCCGTTTCTAAGAGAGTATCGATTAATTTATAATCCTGAAGTCCCCTCATTAAAAGAATCTCTAACTATTTTCAAACCTCGGACTTGTGCGAACTTCATTTTGTCTCCTTTTCCTATTACAGCTTAGAGCATATACTATGGAGGTCTCATTGAAAGCTTGAAACTGTCGCCAACATGATGCGAGAAAGAGAAGTATACGTCCCAATCGACCGTAATGCGCATGCGCCGATATCGTACGAGAGCGAAAGACATGTTGCGAATTAGTGCGAGCGAGAGAAGTATAGATTCCTAATCGATCGTAATCGATATCTCGCACGATATCGACGCATGCGCATTACAGTCTTAGAGCATATAAACATGGAGGAAGCATGCAGTAGGAGAAAATGTAGTCAGCGATAGAAAGAGAGACATATACAGGAGGGACACCCCCTCTCTCTCTAGCGCCAGGGGCGGCAGCGCTTTTTATTGAAGATCCATAATGGAGCCCTAACAAAAATTAACTCAAAGTAAATACAACCCTATGTACCCGAGAGGTACAGCAAACGTTTACAGTTAACCTTTAAACGTTTAAACCTTTTTTGTACTTACTTATGAAAACTTATATTACGAGTTGTAAAATGTTCGCTTCGCAATCTACAATCGGGAACGCAACAAATTTTTGGCATATTCTGGGATACTCACACTTTGCGCGTCAAATAGCTAGAGTTAAATAGTATTTGGTGGTAACCTCTCGGGTACGTAGGGTTGTATTTACTTTGAGTTAATTTTTGTTAGGGCTCCATTATGGACCTTCAATAAAAAGCGCTGCCGCCCCTGGCGCTAGAGAGAGAGGGGGTGTCCCTCCTGTATATGTCTCTCTTTCTATCGCCGACTACATTTTCTCCTACTCAGTGAACCGAGGAAATGATATGATGCCTGAGGAATTAGCGGTGGGGGTAAGCCTCTGAGGAATTAGCGGTGGGGGAACGTCGAGTTCATCAACGCCAAGATGGGAAAGGAAACGGCGCTACCGTCGAGCCAAGCCGAGCCAGGCCAATCAGAGTCGTCGCGGACTCGGTTGTCGACGCTGGCAAGCAGGGGTGTGCACTTCCTATATAATATCTGTTGGCAAAATTTAGTTAGGGGCACTTTTCACTCGTGGCGCTAGGATCAATAAAGTTAAAAGAATTTGGCAACAGATGGCGCTGTTGAGATTATTTTATGGCGGCAAAATTGAATCCTGGAATAATGGTATTGGTTACAAGAGAACATATGGGACCTGTACACGCCGATTTTAATGGAGCTTTTGTAAGATGTTGTTCTCAAAATATTTTTCTGAGAACTACTTCATACAAAAGCCCAATTAAAATCGGCGTGTGTGGGTTCCATATGTTCCCTTGTTAGGCAATTTTATTACAAATAGGAAATAAATTACTGAAATACAATTTTCATATTTATTTTTAGTTTTTATTCAATTAAAAAAGGATTGTTATTATTGGTGTTACACGAATTTACTGCTTTACAATACTTTCGCACATACATTGTTACTATTATTTTAATTATATGCTGCATAATTAATTCTTTACGACACTTAAAATCAAAGCAAATATGGTTTGATACTGCTGTTTGTACCAAGTACATGTTCGAGGAATTATGATTTACACCAGGCCTGCCCTTTATAGGGTGCAAATACCTCAAGTTCTGAGGCCTGGGCAACAGCAGAGCGTGGAACTTTTACGTTGCTAATCACAGCACGGGCTGTGGGTGAACTGCAAGACTGTGTGTGCGTCCATCCTGGTTCGTAAGTACCACAAGTCCATATAGCTGGGCCTCGCGCGTATAGGCGCACATACACTCTTGCAGTTGTCCTAAACCCCACGCAATGGTTAGCAAGGTAACAGTTCCACGCTCTGCTGTTGCCTGGGTCCCAGAACTTGAGGAGGTATTTGCACTTTAAAGGGCAGGCCTAATTTACACTAAAGTGTTGATGACACACATGATAATTTGCATATACCTTTCTGTCGTAACGTCTTTCTATAGGTTTGGAAAGTGATGTCGCGTAGAGTGCGTATTCAAACATCCAGGCATAGCACATGATCCATAGTTCCGTCCCATCTTGTACCTGTAACTAATAATGTAACGCGTCCTCAATAACTACCCCATTCAATTACTTTCTTTCTTAATCGTTTATTTCTTACCTTTCAATACGATGCTTTCCTGCACTTTCCAGACCTTTCCTACGCTTTCCTATGTAGGGTTATGTACTGACCGCTATAGTGACACTGCCACTGGGTGGATTATGTTCTATTCCCGCCACAAAATAATCTCATCAGCGCCATCTGTTACCAAATTCTTTCAACTTTATTGATTCTAGCGCCACGAGTGAAAAGTGCCCCTAACTAAATTTTGCCAACAGATATATAATGGAAGTGCACACCCCTGCTGGCAAGTAAGGCCGCAGCCAACCAACATCGACAACCGAGTCTGCGACGACTCTGGTTGGCCTGGCTTGGCTTGGCTCGACGGTGGCGCCGTTTCCTTTTCAATCTTGGCGTTGATTGGCTCGACGTTCTTCCCCCACCGCTAATTCCTCAGAGGCGTACCCCCACCGCTAATTCCTCAGGCATCATAGCATTTCCTCGGTTCACTGCTCCTACTGCATGCTTCCTCCATGTTTATATGCTCTAAGATTACAGTCGATTGGGACCATGGACATAGGAATATAGGGACGTATGAATAGTTGCGACTTTAGGCGAGGGGAGTGATATGCATTTCAGGGGGGGGAAAGCACCTACATCTGCCTGGATTTGATTGGTTGTATTCTACGCATGCTCCGTACCGCTCATTATGAACAAGTGTTTGCTACAGATTAGTACATACAGACGTCTAATTATAAGTATGTACTAACGGAGTGATTATCCACGAATATAAATTGTAAAAATAATGATAATTGAAGAGAAATATGCATCTATAATTATTAAAATATATGAGGTGAATTGGAGCAGAGACACTGACGTAACATTTATTTATTGTTCGAAATAACAGAAACCAAATTACGATAAAATTAATGATAATTAATATTACATTACTAGCACTGAACCATTGTTCTTAATGATTTTTTCTTTAACATACTACTACTTTTCTTTAACACGCTACTGCATACACTGCGAGGAACGCTTCAAATATGGCTGCCACTATCCAAGCTTGCGATGCCGGCGACGTACGGAAGCGCCTACGCGCCACCTTCCTGCACAAGCGTGTAGTGTTGTTTCTGAGGGCACGACCGACCCACTCACCGATCGGTGAGTGGCAAATTTCGGCTCTGTGCCACCCATCCACCGAGTGGTGTGTGGCAAGCAGCGCCGTAGCCAGCGAGTTGAGGTTATGTGTCCTGCGATTCTGATTGGTTGATTGCGGTAGGACTAAAATATTCGTTGGCTCTGAGGGAATCGACCAATCAGAGTCGCCCAATCTTTGGTCGATTCCCTCAGAGCCAACGAATATTTTAGTCCTACCGCAATCAACCAATCAGAATCGCATAACACATAACCTCAACTCGCCGGCCACGGCGCTGCTATGCCACACACCACTCGGTGGATGGGTGGCACAGAGCCGAAATTTGCCACTCACCGATCGGTGAGTGGGTCGGTCGTGCCCTCAGAAACAACACTACACGCTTGTGCAGGAAGGTGGCGCGTAGGCGCTTCCGTAGCGACGCGACAAACGTTCATCATTACACATCACTGCGCTTGTGCGAAGCAGCAGCCAATAGAAAGAAGGCGTATGTTACCTCGTCGCCCCTCCCGGAAAGAGATCACCCCCCGCAACTAATCCTACGTCCCTATATTCCTATGTCCATGATTGGGACGTATACTTCTCTCGCTCGCACATGTATACTTTTTTCGCTCGCACCAGTGGCACATGTTTTTCTCTCTCGCGTACGGAAGCGCCTACGCGCCACCTTCCTGCACAAGCGTGTAGTGTTTGTTTCTACGGAAGCGCCTACGCGCCACCTTCCTGCACAAGCGTGTAGTGTTGTTTCTGAGGGCACCACCGACCCACTCACCGAGCGGTGAGTGGCAAATTTCGGCTCTGTGCCACCCATCCACCGAGTGATGTGTGACATAGCAGCGCCGTGGCCGGCGAGTTGAGGTTATGTGTCATGCGATTCTGATTGGTTGATTGCGGTAGGACTAAAATATTCGTTGGCTCTAAGGGAATCGACCAATCAGAGTCGCCCAATCTTTGGTCGATTCCCTCAGAGCCAACGAATATTTTAGTCCTACCGCAATCAACCAATGAGAATCGCATAACACATAACCTCAACTCACCGGCCACGGCGCTGCTATGCCACACACCACTCGGTGGATGGGTGGCACAGAGCCGAAATTTGCCACTCACCGCTCGGTGAGTGGGTCGGTGCTGCTCTCAGAAACAAACACTACACGCTTGTGCAGGAAGGTGGCGCGTAGGCGCTTCCGTACTCGCGTGATGTTGCCGACAGTTTCGAGGCAGTCACTCTAATAGCGAATTCGGTACCTCGCACCAGGGAATCAAGGACTCCGGCGTAGGACAACACACCTACAGGAGCGGTGGTAATGTGTGCGTGAATTGACGCCAGCGCGAAGCCAGCCACGCGGTGGCAACGCGAAACTAATGTGACGTCACAGGTGGACTCTGAGCCACGTAAAAAGTGCGCTTCCCTGGAATCCGGCGTGGCTCCTCTAAATTTCAGGCAGAGCAAAGAGGAGGTATAATAACCCAGATAGCACAACGTCTGGTAAAGTCTTAAAGACGTCCAAAAGGCGTCTTAAAGACGTCTTGAAGACGTCTTGTTACAAATCAAGACGTTCAGACCTAAAATAGACATAAACTAGACGTCTCTAAGACGAGGTGTGCTATCTGGGAAGAGGCGTCACTCGACAAGGACAGAAATAATCTAGGGAAACAGTGATTTCTAGTGAGACAACCAATTTAAATGCCCATTCGGCCCCATTCGGCAATGATCGGTAAACTTCGGCAATAATCAGCCAATTGTGGTAAGGTACATTTAGTCGATTTGAATATCCCGCTCGAAATAGACAACCAATTTAAATGCCAAGGTCAAGCAAGGACTTCAAAGGTTCCGCTCGGAGTGACGCCAGTGATGCCTCTTATCTAGAGACGCGGTAGCGTCTCGACGCCAAGTACATGAAAAACACCCTGTACATGTCGATGTCGCTACCTTGTATCTTTACTCGTCGCGGAGCCACTTTAACCTAATCCTGACATTTATACATTAATATCTCATCAAGCCTGCAATATTTTGTAAATTTATTATACACTAAGGGCCAAAATCGGCTTCCCTTCGGAAATTTGGCAACGTTGCATCTCACTAGGCATAACTCAGTAATTCTAGTGACATGCAACGTTGCCAAATTTCCGGAGGGAAGCCGATTTTGCCGCCTAGTGTACATACTCTGTGGCAGAGTCCACCGGCCACAGCTGCTATTGGTCAGAAGGAAACACCTACAGAGAGCGGTGGTTGGCTGCGGTGTTACTCGCTTGGCGCTGGCGTCGGTTTGTCTCCAATCATATCCAATCGTGCGTAGTACCTATTCGCGTCCGTGGCGCATTTGATTTGGCATGGCGCTGACGTTGGCTCGTCTGTGACGTCACATTCATTCGCGTTGTCGCCACTTGGCTGGCTTCACGCTGGCGTCAATTCACGCACACATTACCACCGCTCCTGTAGGTGTTGTCCTACGCCGGAGTCCTTGATTCCCTGATTATGAGGCACTCTGTGCATAATTTCTGTGGATATCTACGACGAAACAACCTCCCTAAATGGCTACCAGGTGGCTACGAACAACAATTCGTTCTTGCATTGCCGAATCTTTTTTAATTAGAATTTCGGAACCTTCTTTGAAACCGTCGGAAATTCTGTTTCGATAGCAAAATCCCATATTTAAACATTTGCGCAATTAAGGGAGATTGTATTGGGTCATCCTGAAAATTTCCAAGGTTTTTCATTTTGGCGCCATATGTTTTGTAATTCTGTAAATGCCCAGATAGCACACCCACACAGCACACTACGTCCCGAGGACGTCTGTTTTAGGTCCCTTCTAGGTCTGTAGGTCTGAATGTCCCGGTTTGTAACAAGACGTCTGTGGGACGTCTATAGACGGACTCGGGACGCTTTTGGGACGTCGTGTAACTACAGTGGCGCCATCTATACAAAGTCCTGAGGACGTCTTGGGGATGCGTTTGGGACACGTTTGGGACCTGTTAAATACGTCACCGGTGATCATGGACCCAGTTAGTATATATACAATGGGTCCCGCCAGATAATTCTTACTGATGAGTCCACTGGCGGACCCGGGACGAAACGCTATTACTTCTTTCCTTTTCTAAGGTGGTGACCCACTGCATAGACGGTTCAGTCAGATCGCCTACAGTGGTAGTCAAATTTTAAATAACTAAATATAGTAAAGAGAAATAAATTTTGATTTCATTTTGACAACCCTTTGTTTCATCAAATTTATATTATAATTAATCGGTATCGATAACTATCTTAAATACGCCCTACTTGCGGTTTTTAAGACGTCCCAAAGACGTCGTTTAAACGCTTGTTCAGTCCGAATCCAGGCGCTTTAAAAGACGTACCCGGGACGACTTTTTTTGTAACATTCGTCCTTCAGAGGACGTATATAAGCCGTTCGTGGGAAATTCAGGACGTCCCCGGGACGTCCGGTACGACTGGGACAGACGTCCCTGAGACGCTTTTAGGACGGCTGTGTGCTGTGTGGGCAGATAGCACAAAGACGTTTTAAAAACGTCCAGAAAAGGTCCAGAAAACGTCCTAAAAACGTCCATTTTCACAAACCAGAACGTTTTCCGTACCTTTTCTGGACGTTTTTAAAACGTTTTCTGGACGTTTTTAGGAGGTTCGTACTGGTTCGATTAAATAAAAATTTATGAATGTAAATTGTTTTCAAAATATATATTACCAAACTCGATAACAATTTATTTCGTTTACTTACAACCCAGATAGCACAAAGACGTTTTAAAAACGTTTTTAAAACGACCAGGTCAGACGTTCGGGACGTCTTAAAAACGTCCAGAAAAGGTCCTAGAAACGTCCATTTTCACAAACCAGACCGTTTTCTGGACGTTTTTAAAACGTTTTCAGGACCTTTTCTGGACGTTTTTAGGACGTTTTCAAAACGTCTTCAGGACCTTTTCTGGACGTTTTTAAAACGTTTTCTGGACGTTTTTAGGAGGTTGGTAGTGGTTCGATTAAATAAAAATTTATGGATGTAAATTGTTTTCAAAATATTACCAAACTCGATAACAATTTATTTCGTTTACTTACAATAGATACATGAAAATGTCAGTACAAGGTCGAATACAGAGAATATACCAGTTAAAATAGATATGAAGTATGTAGAACATGTAGGTAGTGCACATAGATTATACATATTATACAAAATATAGGTACAGAATATGTAAAATATCTGCACTTACAATGGATGTTT
The DNA here is from genome assembly GCA_960531205.1 of Andrena bicolor. NCBI lineage: Eukaryota > Metazoa > Arthropoda > Insecta > Hymenoptera > Andrenidae > Andrena > Andrena bicolor. The sequence continues at coordinate 27,210,532 of OY482665.1, forward strand.
ATAACATTGTTACAAATTCGTTGAAAGATCTCAAAGTATTGAGGAAAATGTTTTTCTGCATTATTCACAATTGAAAATGCTATTGATTTACAATACATTAAAAGACTAGCGCAAAGCAAAATCACAATTTTGTTATATGTAATAAAGAGTAATATTTTGTGCATAAAATGTGTCTTAATAAAATGTCTCTACTTGCCGTTCGATTTGCTTGTACAGTCAAAACATGTAATTGCGTTCATGGCAGGAAATTGACAGTACGCACATACTAAATTGACCGATTTGTGGACACACACGCTCAAGTCTTGCATTCTCACTTTTGACTGTACAAGCAAATGGAACAGCAAGAAGCAGCGTGTATGGTGGCCTTTGCAGCTTCACAAGTATCAGAATTCTTTGGAAATCTATAAAAACAGAAATAAAGTTCAAAATAAGATATGTTTTGAAAATATAGTTACTTTAACACGTTTGCTACCCAGTATACCTTTATATATTTTTCCTTAAAAGGCGGTAGTGAACGTATTAAATATAATAATTTGTTCCATTATGAATTAATAAAATAACCTCAATATCTGTGGAAAGTAACTTTCTGGTTGTTACTGTTACTATCATTCCTTTTCTTCCAATTTTAAGAATCTGATCTGTTTTTGCACAAAGGCACGATGCACTGAACCACGGCCGATGGCCGTGACTGAACCATTGTTCTTAATAACTTTTTCTTTAACACGCTACTTCATACCACACTCCGAGAAACGCTTTGAAACGCTTCAAACATGGCTATCTTTAAAACGTACGGAAAAGGACGTTTTTAAAACGTCCGTAAAGTACGTTTTTAAAACGTTTTAAGAACGTCCATTTTCACAAATCAAGCCGTGGACGTTCAGACGTAAAATGGACGTAAAATGGACGTTTTTAAAACGTCCTGTGCTATCTGGGAAGTACCAACAACAACGGTTAATGAGAAAGATTACAGTTTTTGTTTTTTGTGTATATTATGCTTCATTTCATTACTTCTAACATTATGTGTAAACATTACCCGACCTTGGTACATTTTTTGTGTTGATGTTTTTTCTTTCAATGGTTTTTACCACTGCTTCAGATCACTTGGGTTGGGGATGGCCAAACTGTCAGTTTTATTTACAAAAAGAACCCAGGAAAACCCATTGAATGACTTCAATTGAATCAGCGGTAATTCCACGGAAACGTGTAATGTGCGTTTGATCATCGTTTTCGCACTCCAACTTTAATGGAAACCGCATAAATGTGACAGCTGCAAGTTTATGTAAGTAATGACTATGATGACTAATGATGTCAGGTACACCTATTATCTTATTAAGAATAGTAAAAATGCATAATCTGTGCGTGACTCACAGATCTTAACGAAATTAATGACAGTTCCCAGTACATTTTATTTTATATGTTTCAGATAAACGTAACTAATGCCATCGGTTTATAATTCTTCAAACATGCCGAGCAATATCGAAACCAAGACCAGAGCAATTGTCGGGAAAAGCACGTAAGTAGAATAGTCTGGCGATCTTTAAATACAATTAAAAAGATTCTACGGTTCGCTCTGTCGTAGGCATTGCACCAGCTTCGGTACGTGCACGCCATTGGTGTTCAGCAACTTTAAGCTACCTGCTGCTTTACGCCAGGCATTGAAAAATGGTCTCGTGGAAAGTCAATTATGTAGAAATTATAAAAGTTTTATTAACAATCTTGAAAATGTAAAGACGATACCGCTAGAATATTATGAGATAATGTATAAGATTTTATTATATATGGAGGACTATGAACTTCAATTACTCGCTGCAAAGCATAACGTAAAGAACCAAGAGCTCAAGCAATCTGGTGAGAAATTTATTATCACGGTACCCACTTTAGACGAAGACGATCCGTTTACTAGCGTCGGCGATACGGTACAACTTCAGCCGGTTCGTACAAGCTGCATATATCACAGTAAAATAGTAGATATCAAGGGGAGGAGATATCGGTAGTTTTGTCGAGCCAGTAAGAATACGAGTTAATTTTCTGCCACATTAGAAGCTCAAGCACAGAGTATATGTCGATACATAATTAGTAATGACTACTTGTGAAATCTTTTCAGGAAAAATTGGAAGAAGATCTCTGAGTGCAACATCGATGTTAATTTTTGTACCTCCAGATGGCAAATAAAGTGTTTCCATTACGTTCTGCATATTGTATATACACAAAATTTGGTACACTTCATGTATCCCAAAGTAGATACAAGTTATTACGTTTTACCAAAGGAATAAGTTTCATCAGATACATATTACCCCTTGCTATTTATGCTTTTATATTTATGCTCTTCTTTGTGTTTATTGCGTAGCAATTTGAATTGGATTCATAAAAGTATAGCGGGAAATCCAGAACAGAAACAGGCGGTAATTAATATCATGAATAACTCGGCATATCCTGCGCCGTATATTATTTGGCCCACCTGGCACCGGAAAGACGACGACCCTGGTTGAAACCATTTGCCAGGTATAATCTAATATAATCGCTATTGAAAAAAATTCAAATTCTCTGTTGGCACATGGAGCCTGAAGATTTTCGTTGATTCACAGATCAGAAAGCAACAGAAGACCAAGTATATTTTAGTATGTGCCTCTTCCAATGTAGCAGCTGATGTAATTGCAAAAAGATTATTAGAGATACTTCCTAGTAAAGATGTGTTTCGGATGTACGCGCAATCTAAACCAAGGTGAGGCATTCCTTTTTATAAATAACTGCTAGTTTATTATCATTGTTTGCTTTAATATGCGCAGGAAGGATGTAGATAAAGATATTAGTCCCAGTTCAAATTTTATCGATGACGTGTGGCTTGCCTTGCCGAAGCAGATTTTTATTCTGAAAAAGATTGTCATCACCACGCTGGTAACGTGTACAAGGTATATCTTGAGTTTGCTAAAACGAAATCGACGCTGCTTGTTTATGCGGTAATGTTCGTAACTTGTTTTCTATAGATTGGTAAAGCTCAATTTACAATATGATCATTTCTCGTACATATTCATCGACGAAGCAAGCCAAGCCACTGAATTGGAATCACTGATTCCATTTACAATAGTAAGTACGCAAAATAAAGTCACGGACGGTACATTGCACGCCCAAGTTATCATCGCTGGTGATCACTGTCAACTTGGGCCTGTAGTTCGATGTAAAAAAATTCAGCATTTGCTTGGTGAATATAAATTTTATTGCTTGGTCAAACTGAACTTGTATAAACTTTCATTTTGGTCCTGTAAGATCTGATTATATTTTTTAGGAAGGTCACTTATGGAACGATTAATGGAATGCGAACCGTATCAGAAAGAGAAAAATAAATATAATCCACGTTATATAACGAAATTAGTTCGCAATTACCGAAGTCAAAAGCCCATTTTAGATATACCAAATAAATTATTTTACGATAATGAATTATTATGCTGTGCCAAATCGGACACGAAGTTATCTTTAAAGTTGCCAGTATTATCAAATAAAACGTTCCCTATAACATTTGTCGCTATTCAGGGCAAAGAACAAAGACACCTATCTGGGAGGTAAATGCGATACAATATTATTTATAAAGTTCCCAGGGCCGTTTTAACAAATTTGAGCGCCCTATTCTCCAAGGGTGGAATTTCTTCGCAATCGGTGCAAGGCAGTGCATCACAACCCCGGTTCTCTACCAAGCCAAACACGAGCAGAAACAATGCCCGCGAACGAAATTTTTATCTCCGAAATTGAAGAGAAAAAAAGCATTTCAACATATTTCATTCTTAAGCGCCCTTGGATCACGGGCGCCACTGGGCTACAATTGTCTGATAGTTCCCGTTTAATTTAATAACCGCTCGTTTAATTTCCAGTGTTTATAATACAGAAGAAATTACGGCTGTGAAATATTATATAAAGAAACTAATGGCTGGTAAACTTGGTACGCGTCAGATTCAAGAGCAAGATATCGGCATTATAACTCCATTTAAACGACAAAAGATTATGATCGATAAGGATCTAAACAAGCTTGGACTGCATAGTATAACTGTCGGAACAGTAGAAACATTCCAAGGGCAAGAGAAAGAAATTATAATCTTAACTACTGTGAGAACCAAATCCTTTGTACACGACGATATAGAACACATTGGCTTTCTGTCTAATCCAAAGGTAAATAAACTTGAGTATTTTATTAATTTGAATGATCTATCCGCTCGTATAAGTTCGAGGAATAAAAGTCTAAATTCTATTGGTTTCAGAGATTTAATGTGGCCGTAACAAGAGCCAAGAATGCATTGATCGTAATAGGAGACCCATCGATTCTCCGTAAAGACAAGTGTTGGAACGCTTTGTGGGAGCATTGTAACAAAAACATTGCATGTATGGACATTAATAACGTCCAAAGAAATGCAAACTCTAGAACCGGAAAATCGAAAGATCACTAGGATTAAATTACGATTAAATACGTACGCAATATCAAACCAAATAGAGTGTGTGTGTGCAGTGAAGAAATCGAGTAACATTAAGTTAGATATAAAAAAAAAAGAAACGAAGATTATCATGAAAACAATATAGTGTTGAATTTATTTTTTATAGAATATAACTATGTACTATCATTTTACGACAAGAGGTACCAAGTATTCGGGAAATTTACTAATCAATAATTTCCCAAACAAATCAAAAGCGATTATAATAAAGAGTTTGTTTCATATTTATAGAAAACATTTCATCTATTGTTCACTTTTTTATACAATTATGGTAATACAATTTGGTAATAATGGAATAAACGATGTATATCAAGCGTGTTAAAAATAAAAGATCTAAAATAAAGATGTTATGAACAAATATCCCCCCCTCTACTCCTCCTCTATGTCCAAAGCAATTAATTTACGGATTTTTAAATGCAGTTTCTCTCGATTTTGGAACATTGGTAAACAGTTTTAATGCTAAACTTTGTAAGATACAACTTTATTCTAAAAGTAGCCCCTGATAACCAGATGTCTGCAATCTGACGCGTTTTCAATTTAGTTAAGTCATTTCTCGATAGAGGGTTTTAGATATACAGTGGTTCTCGTTAGTAGTCGTAACGCCAAGCTTTCATATATAAGCAACGGCAACAGAGGCTTAAAGTAGCGGGTTTACGAGGGGGCATTGACGGTATCATTCCGGTATAAATTCATGTCCGTTGTCCTGAACCTGATCCTAATAACAATGCACACTGCACATAATTGTGTTGTTGTGTAAATTGGTTTGTTCGCCCTTCTTCCAGTATAAAAATTGTAAGGGTATTCTCGTAAACCTCTACTTTTGGAAATTCGAAGAACATAAGCTTTCGTTACATATTCCTTGAGTTTCCCATTTTTTTTATTTTATTTTACAAAGTATTAAAATGTATTTACGTAGCTCGATATTCGGATTTCAGCAAACCTTATCCTTATCCTTATCCTTACTAATACCTATATAAAAGTGAACCGTTGTCTGTTTGTTTGTCCTTCTTTCACGCCTAAACGGCCGGACAAATGGACGACAGCCATAATAATACCCATTCTAAAGAAGAACAAAGACCCTGATAAACCTGTAAGTTACAGGCCAATAAGCCTACTTCCCAACATCAGCAAGATCTTCGAAACAATAGTGAACTCGGCGCTCTACTACCACTGTCACAAGAACAATACGATACCATCACAACAGTTCGGTTTCAGACACAATCACTCGACGACACATGCAATTCATAAATTGTTAAATGATGTATACGTCAGCATCAACAAGAAGAGAACGGTGGGTGCATGCCTGATTGACATCGAAAAAGCATTCAACTCAGTGTGGATTGACGGGCTGATGTTCAAGATGCGCAAAAAAAATTTTCCGAGAGATTTGTGTCTACTGACACGAGCAATGTTGTCTAATAGAAAGTTTGTAACCCAGATAGGAGGTGACACCTCCTCGCAAGAGTTTGATGTTTCAGATGGTCTTCTACAGGGCACGGTAAACGCACCGATTCTGTTTAACATATACACCTCCGAAGTCCATAGCTTGTACAACATCAACCAAGAGAACAACGTTATCAGATCTTGCGCCTATGCGGACGATTTGATCGTGTATGTGGAAGGGAAGAATCCGTTACAAATTCAAGAGGACCTTCAGATAACGGTAAACCACATTCAGAACCACTACCAAACCTGGAAACTAAAAATAAACCCAACTAAATGCGAAACAATAGTATTTAGAAAGCCCGCTAGATTCTTGAGCAAAAATCAAAAAGAGGGATTAAAAAGGTTCGGAATAGAGATCACAGACAGCACTCTCAATGAAAGTATAAAAGTCCCACATAAAGACACAGTTAAATATCTAGGCATTCAGATAGATAATTTGGTAAGGATGTCCAAACATGTGGACCTCCAAATTGATAAGGCTCGTAAGGCATTTTACAACTGCGGCAGGCTTTTTTATTCCCGAAACTTGAGCAATAGAGCAAAGATAATTTGCTATATGTTATTAATTAGACCAATCATCACATACGCAGCTCCCACTTGGTTCAATGTTAATGCGGCTACAATGGAGAAAATCAGAAGGTTCGAGAGACAAATAATCAGACATTGTATTTGTAAACATAGATCGGCCTCTTCCAACTTCACAAAATACGTTAGCAATATTGAAATATATAAAGAATCGAATATAACTCGAATAGACAGCTATGTTTTACAATTGACTAGGGACTATTATGCCACATCTAGCTCCATCGCAGACAACGACATTATTAAAAATATCATGAAAGTGGACGACGACTATGCCGGGAATTCTTTGGTTACCGGATACATACCCCCACAAGTTTTCACCTTTCTAGATAAGAAAGGTTTTATTCAAAACGAACTAAACATACCTACCATCTTTCACTGGCCGAGACACAAGGCAAACAAAAAGATTACATACGATCCAAGTATGAACCCTACTAACTCCCCAGAATTATTTAAGTACTCTACCAGTCTACCTCCAATCGATTACCATAGCACGGCAAGACTGCGTGTCAAGTACTGGTGGCTGAACGCAGACTGCGAATGTATCGCAGCACTGAAAGGCAGAATCCTCAGACAACGATCCGGGCATGAAGACAACAGATAACGGTAGCGGAACGAAATAAGCGATAGGCTTCAGACCTTTTAGTCATCACAGCGTTTAATTAAAAAAAAAAAAAAAAAAAAGAGAACCAAAAGCCATTGGCTATTGTAAATATTCATGTACATAATCTTAGATTAAGTAGGTTAAGTTAGAATTAAAAGTAGGTTAAGAGTAGTTTGTAAGACTAAGTGACCTTCTAGGTTTAGCGCCGGTTTTTCCTAGAAAAACAAACATAATCGCTCTATCATTAAAAGATAGAAACAGCAATACAAAGTACAAATTAGAGATACATAAATAAGTTCCTATTATTGTTTAAGCACGAGCACTTATATAAGACTGATGCTTTTCCTCGAGATGTTATTGTAACGTGGTGCCAACCCCGGCGGTGTTTATACCCTGAAACAAATTTATAAATGTTATTTGATTATTATGGCTAAATAAACACAATTCTTAAAAAAAAAAAAAAAACGGTATCATTCCGGTATAAATTCATGTCCGTTGTCCTGAACCTGATCCTTAATAACAATGCACACTGCACATAATTGTGTTGTTGTGTAAATTGGTTTGTTCGCCCTTCTTCCAGTATAAAAATTGTAAGGGTATTCTCGTAAACCTCTACTTTTGGAAATTCGAAGAACATAAGCTTTCGTTACATATTCCTTGAGTTTCCCATTTTTTTTATTTTATTTTACAAAGTATTAAAATGTATTTACGTAGCTCGGTATTCGGATTTCAGCAAACCTTATCCTTATCCTTATCCTTACTAATATATAAAAGTGAACCGTTGTCTGTTTGTTTGTCCTTCTTTCATGCCTAAACGGCTGAACGGATATTAATGAAATTCTGAATATACATTAAATACATTATTTCATTAATATCCGTTCAGCCGTTTAGGCGTGAAAGAAGGACAAACAAACAGACAACGGTTCACTTTTATATAGGTATTAGTAAGGATAAGGATAAGGATAAGGTTTGCTGAAATCCGAATATCGAGCTACGTAAATACATTTTAATACTTTGTAAAATAAAATAAAAAAAATGGGAAACTCAAGGAATATGTAACGAAAGCTTATGTTCTTCGAATTTCCAAAAGTAGAGGTTTACGAGAATACCCTTACAATTTTTATACTGGAAGAAGGGCGAACAAACCAATTTACACAACAACACAATTATGTGCAGTGTGCATTGTTATTAGGATCAGGTTCAGGACAACGGACATGAATTTATACCGGAATGATACCGTCAATGCCCCCTCGTAAACCCGCTACTTTAAGCCTCTGTTGCCGTTGCTTATATATGAAAGCTTGGCGTTACGACTACTAACGAGAACCACTGTATATCTAAAACCCTCTATCGAGAAATGACTTAACTAAATTGAAAACGCGTCAGATTGCAGACATCTGGTTATCAGGGGCTACTTTTAGAATAAAGTTGTATCTTACAAAGTTTAGCATTAAAACTGTTTACCAATGTTCCAAAATCGAGAGAAACTGCATTTAAAAATCCGTAAATTAATTGCTTTGGACATAGAGGAGGAGTAGAGGGGGGGATATTTGTTCATAACATCTTTATTTTAGATCTTTTATTTTTAACACGCTTGATATACATCGTTTATTCCATTATTACCAAATTGTATTACCATAATTGTATAAAAAAGTGAACAATAGATGAAATGTTTTCTATAAATATGAAACAAACTCTTTATTATAATCGCTTTTGATTTGTTTGGGAAATTATTGATTAGTAAATTTCCCGAATACTTGGTACCTCTTGTCGTAAAATGATAGTACATAGTTATATTCTATAAAAAATAAATTCAACACTATATTGTTTTCATGATAATCTTCGTTTCTTTTTTTTTTATATCTAACTTAATGTTACTCGATTTCTTCACTGCACACACACACTCTATTTGGTTTGATATTGCGTACGTATTTAATCGTAATTTAATCCTAGTGATCTTTCGATTTTCCGGTTCTAGAGTTTGCATTTCTTTGGACGTTATTAATGTCCATACATGCAATGTTTTTGTTACAATGCTCCCACAAAGCGTTCCAACACTTGTCTTTACGGAGAATCGATGGGTCTCCTATTACGATCAATGCATTCTTGGCTCTTGTTACGGCCACATTAAATCTCTGAAACCAATAGAATTTAGACTTTTATTCCTCGAACTTATACGAGCGGATAGATCATTCAAATTAATAAAATACTCAAGTTTATTTACCTTTGGATTAGACAGAAAGCCAATGTGTTCTATATCGTCGTGTACAAAGGATTTGGTTCTCACAGTAGTTAAGATTATAATTTCTTTCTCTTGCCCTTGGAATGTTTCTACTGTTCCGACAGTTATACTATGCAGTCCAAGCTTGTTTAGATCCTTATCGATCATAATCTTTTGTCGTTTAAATGGAGTTATAATGCCGATATCTTGCTCTTGAATCTGACGCGTACCAAGTTTACCAGCCATTAGTTTCTTTATATAATATTTCACAGCCGTAATTTCTTCTGTATTATAAACACTGGAAATTAAACGAGCGGTTATTAAATTAAACGGGAACTATCAGACAATTGTAGCCCAGTGGCGCCCGTGATCCAAGGGCGCTTAAGAATGAAATATGTTGAAATGCTTTTTTTCTCTTCAATTTCGGAGATAAAAATTTCGTTCGCGGGCATTGTTTCTGCTCGTGTTTGGCTTGGTAGAGAACCGGGGTTGTGATGCACTGCCTTGCACCGATTGCGAAGAAATTCCACCCTTGGAGAATAGGGCGCTCAAATTTGTTAAAACGGCCCTGGGAACTTTATAAATAATATTGTATCGCATTTACCTCCCAGATAGGTGTCTTTGTTCTTTGCCCTGAATAGCGACAAATGTTATAGGGAACGTTTTATTTGATAATACTGGCAACTTTAAAGATAACTTCGTGTCCGATTTGGCACAGCATAATAATTCATTATCGTAAAATAATTTATTTGGTATATCTAAAATGGGCTTTTGACTTCGGTAATTGCGAACTAATTTCGTTATATAACGTGGATTATATTTATTTTTCTCTTTCTGATACGGTTCGCATTCCATTAATCGTTCCATAAGTGACCTTCCTAAAAAATATAATCAGATCTTACAGGACCAAAATGAAAGTTTATACAAGTTCAGTTTGACCAAGCAATAAAATTTATATTCACCAAGCAAATGCTGAATTTTTTTACATCGAACTACAGGCCCAAGTTGACAGTGATCACCAGCGATGATAACTTGGGCGTGCAATGTACCGTCCGTGACTTTATTTTGCGTACTTACTATTGTAAATGGAATCAGTGATTCCAATTCAGTGGCTTGGCTTGCTTCGTCGATGAATATGTACGAGAAATGATCATATTGTAAATTGAGCTTTACCAATCTATAGAAAACAAGTTACGAACATTACCGCATAAACAAGCAGCGTCGATTTCGTTTTAGCAAACTCAAGATATACCTTGTACACGTTACCAGCGTGGTGATGACAATCTTTTTCAGAATAAAAATCTGCTTCGGCAAGGCAAGCCACACGTCATCGATAAAATTTGAACTGGGACTAATATCTTTATCTACATCCTTCCTGCGCATATTAAAGCAAACAATGATAATAAACTAGCAGTTATTTATAAAAAGGAATGCCTCACCTTGGTTTAGATTGCGCGTACATCCGAAACACATCTTTACTAGGAAGTATCTCTAATAATCTTTTTGCAATTACATCAGCTGCTACATTGGAAGAGGCACATACTAAAATATACTTGGTCTTCTGTTGCTTTCTGATCTGTGAATCAACGAAAATCTTCAGGCTCCATGTGCCAACAGAGAATTTGAATTTTTTTCAATAGCGATTATATTAGATTATACCTGGCAAATGGTTTCAACCAGGGTCGTCGTCTTTCCGGTGCCAGGTGGGCCAAATAATATACGGCGCAGGATATGCCGAGTTATTCATGATATTAATTACCGCCTGTTTCTGTTCTGGATTTCCCGCTATACTTTTATGAATCCAATTCAAATTGCTACGCAATAAACACAAAGAAGAGCATAAATATAAAAGCATAAATAGCAAGGGGTAATATGTATCTGATGAAACTTATTCCTTTGGTAAAACGTAATAACTTGTATCTACTTTGGGATACATGAAGTGTACCAAATTTTGTGTATATACAATATGCAGAACGTAATGGAAACACTTTATTTGCCATCTGGAGGTACAAAAATTAACATCGATGTTGCACTCAGAGATCTTCTTCCAATTTTTCCTGAAAAGATTTCACAAGTAGTCATTACTAATTATGTATCGACATATACTCTGTGCTTGAGCTTCTAATGTGGCAGAAAATTAACTCGTATTCTTACTGGCTCGACAAAACTACCGATATCTCCTCCCCTTGATATCTACTATTTTACTGTGATATATGCAGCTTGTACGAACCGGCTGAAGTTGTACCGTATCGCCGACGCTAGTAAACGGATCGTCTTCGTCTAAAGTGGGTACCGTGATAATAAATTTCTCACCAGATTGCTTGAGCTCTTGGTTCTTTACGTTATGCTTTGCAGCGAGTAATTGAAGTTCATAGTCCTCCATATATAATAAAATCTTATACATTATCTCATAATATTCTAGCGGTATCGTCTTTACATTTTCAAGATTGTTAATAAAACTTTTATAATTTCTACATAATTGACTTTCCACGAGACCATTTTTCAATGCCTGGCGTAAAGCAGCAGGTAGCTTAAAGTTGCTGAACACCAATGGCGTGCACGTACCGAAGCTGGTGCAATGCCTACGACAGAGCGAACCGTAGAATCTTTTTAATTGTATTTAAAGATCGCCAGACTATTCTACTTACGTGCTTTTCCCGACAATTGCTCTGGTCTTGGTTTCGATATTGCTCGGCATGTTTGAAGAATTATAAACCGATGGCATTAGTTACGTTTATCTGAAACATATAAAATAAAATGTACTGGGAACTGTCATTAATTTCGTTAAGATCTGTGAGTCACGCACAGATTATGCATTTTTACTATTCTTAATAAGATAATAGGTGTACCTGACATCATTAGTCATCATAGTCATTACTTACATAAACTTGCAGCTGTCACATTTATGCGGTTTCCATTAAAGTTGGAGTGCGAAAACGATGATCAAACGCACATTACACGTTTCCGTGGAATTACCGCTGATTCAATTGAAGTCATTCAATGGGTTTTCCTGGGTTCTTTTTGTAAATAAAACTGACAGTTTGGCCATCCCCAACCCAAGTGATCTGAAGCAGTGGTAAAAACCATTGAAAGAAAAAACATCAACACAAAAAATGTACCAAGGTCGGGTAATGTTTACACATAATGTTAGAAGTAATGAAATGAAGCATAATATACACAAAAAACAAAAACTGTAATCTTTCTCATTAACCGTTGTTGTTGGTACTTCCCAGATAGCACAGGACGTTTTAAAAACGTCCATTTTACGTCCATTTTACGTCTGAACGTCCACGGCTTGATTTGTGAAAATGGACGTTCTTAAAACGTTTTAAAAACGTACTTTACGGACGTTTTAAAAACGTCCTTTTCCGTACGTTTTAAAGATAGCCATGTTTGAAGCGTTTCAAAGCGTTTCTCGGAGTGTGGTATGAAGTAGCGTGTTAAAGAAAAAGTTATTAAGAACAATGGTTCAGTCACGGCCATCGGCCGTGGTTCAGTGCATCGTGCCTTTGTGCAAAAACAGATCAGATTCTTAAAATTGGAAGAAAAGGAATGATAGTAACAGTAACAACCAGAAAGTTACTTTCCACAGATATTGAGGTTATTTTATTAATTCATAATGGAACAAATTATTATATTTAATACGTTCACTACCGCCTTTTAAGGAAAAATATATAAAGGTATACTGGGTAGCAAACGTGTTAAAGTAACTATATTTTCAAAACATATCTTATTTTGAACTTTATTTCTGTTTTTATAGATTTCCAAAGAATTCTGATACTTGTGAAGCTGCAAAGGCCACCATACACGCTGCTTCTTGCTGTTCCATTTGCTTGTACAGTCAAAAGTGAGAATGCAAGACTTGAGCGTGTGTGTCCACAAATCGGTCAATTTAGTATGTGCGTACTGTCAATTTCCTGCCATGAACGCAATTACATGTTTTGACTGTACAAGCAAATCGAACGGCAAGTAGAGACATTTTATTAAGACACATTTTATGCACAAAATATTACTCTTTATTACATATAACAAAATTGTGATTTTGCTTTGCGCTAGTCTTTTAATGTATTGTAAATCAATAGCATTTTCAATTGTGAATAATGCAGAAAAACATTTTCCTCAATACTTTGAGATCTTTCAACGAATTTGTAACAATGTTATAAACATCCATTGTAAGTGCAGATATTTTACATATTCTGTACCTATATTTTGTATAATATGTATAATCTATGTGCACTACCTACATGTTCTACATACTTCATATCTATTTTAACTGGTATATTCTCTGTATTCGACCTTGTACTGACATTTTCATGTATCTATTGTAAGTAAACGAAATAAATTGTTATCGAGTTTGGTAATATTTTGAAAACAATTTACATCCATAAATTTTTATTTAATCGAACCACTACCAACCTCCTAAAAACGTCCAGAAAACGTTTTAAAAACGTCCAGAAAAGGTCCTGAAGACGTTTTGAAAACGTCCTAAAAACGTCCAGAAAAGGTCCTGAAAACGTTTTAAAAACGTCCAGAAAACGGTCTGGTTTGTGAAAATGGACGTTTCTAGGACCTTTTCTGGACGTTTTTAAGACGTCCCGAACGTCTGACCTGGTCGTTTTAAAAACGTTTTTAAAACGTCTTTGTGCTATCTGGGTTGTAAGTAAACGAAATAAATTGTTATCGAGTTTGGTAATATATATTTTGAAAACAATTTACATTCATAAATTTTTATTTAATCGAACCAGTACGAACCTCCTAAAAACGTCCAGAAAACGTTTTAAAAACGTCCAGAAAAGGTACGGAAAACGTTCTGGTTTGTGAAAATGGACGTTTTTAGGACGTTTTCTGGACCTTTTCTGGACGTTTTTAAAACGTCTTTGTGCTATCTGCCCACACAGCACACAGCCGTCCTAAAAGCGTCTCAGGGACGTCTGTCCCAGTCGTACCGGACGTCCCGGGGACGTCCTGAATTTCCCACGAACGGCTTATATACGTCCTCTGAAGGACGAATGTTACAAAAAAAGTCGTCCCGGGTACGTCTTTTAAAGCGCCTGGATTCGGACTGAACAAGCGTTTAAACGACGTCTTTGGGACGTCTTAAAAACCGCAAGTAGGGCGTATTTAAGATAGTTATCGATACCGATTAATTATAATATAAATTTGATGAAACAAAGGGTTGTCAAAATGAAATCAAAATTTATTTCTCTTTACTATATTTAGTTATTTAAAATTTGACTACCACTGTAGGCGATCTGACTGAACCGTCTATGCAGTGGGTCACCACCTTAGAAAAGGAAAGAAGTAATAGCGTTTCGTCCCGGGTCCGCCAGTGGACTCATCAGTAAGAATTATCTGGCGGGACCCATTGTATATATACTAACTGGGTCCATGATCACCGGTGAGAAACTCTCGAGCCGCGTCGCCCTCTAGTGGAGCTTGAGGAATTATCACACGACGTCTTAAAACCGTCCCAAGGCCGTCCCAAAGACGTATTTAACAAGTCCCAAACGCGTCCCAAACGCATCCCCAAGACGTCCTCAGGACTTTGTATAGATGGCGCCACTGTAGTTACACGACGTCCCAAAAGCGTCCCGAGTCCGTCTATAGATGTCCCAAAGCCGTGTATAGACGTCCCACAGACGTCTTGTTACAAACCGGGACATTCAGACCTACAGACCTAGAAGGGACCAGTGATGCCAGAATGAGGACGGGTCCTCTCGAGAATTTCCCCCACCACGCATGCACACTACGCCGGAGCGGCGTGTGTGAGCTCGGACACGCCGCTCCGGCGTAGTGTGCATGCATGGTGGGGGAAATTCTCGAGAGGACCCGTCCTCATTCTGGCATCACTGCTGTGTGGGTGGGTAGCCACCGGGGGGTTGGGCGCCGTAGTCTTATAAAAAAATATACGGATCGAATTAACCTCCTTCTTTTCTGAACTCAATTAAAAAAGTTTCGGTTCGAACCGGTGCGCCGGAAATTCAAATAAATTCTCGTCGTCGTTCAATCGCCTTGTAAATGGAATGTACGCGAAGTATTCGCGTCAATGGAAACACTTTTTTTCGTTTCCATAATTATCCTCGCATCGAACGCCAGCCTCTAATCGGTCGATTCCGATTGGTCCGCGGAGGGGAACTTTCGGCGATAACAACGTGGTTTCGCTGCGGTTCAAACGGGCTGACCTAACCTCACGCGACCGTCAGTAGCAGTCAGTAGTGGTCGGTACTCGGTAGCAACTTTGTTTGTCAGTGTGATGCTGCTACGAAAATATAAATGCGGGATGAACTGTAGATTTAAGTTGCTCGCTCGTAATTTCGGAATCCTGAAGGTAATCACATTGCGCCCGAAAATACAGAGTATCACGATTCTTTAAATTACATCGGCAGTTGCATTCTAAAGTGAAATTCTCTTTAAAGCACCAACCAGTGGTTGGATTCGAGCATCCTGTACCGAAATTGGTAGTGTCGCAACATGCCAGATACAAGTCCAATTTGCCTTTCAATACTATTATAATGTTCGTTCCGCAGCAAGAGGTTCGTTCGATTCGTCGGCGTCGAGTAGTTACCTGGTTTGGGGAGATTCTATTCTTTCTATTCTTTCAGGCATGGATCGTCGAAAGAATGGGGAAATTCTTTAAGATTCTGCAGCCAGGCTTGAACGTACTTGTGCCTATAATCGATCAGATCAAGTACGTTCAGTGTCTCAAAGAGTTAGCGATAGAAATACCGCAGCAGAGCGCAGTTACTTCGGGTACGTCGCTGATGGTAAATTTCGAACGAACGTGCTCGGTTTATCCTGATACTTTTGCCTGCAGATAACGTAACGTTGAACATTGATGGAGTGTTGTATCTGAGAATAAACGATCCCTATCGTGCTTCCTATGGAGTCGAGGACGCAGAGTTCGCGATTATTCAGTTAGCTCAGACCACAATGAGGTCGGAGTTGGGAAAAATCTCTTTGGACAAAGTGTTCAGGGAGAGGGAGGGTCTGAATGTTTGTATCGTCGATAGTATAAACAAGGCGAGCGAAGCTTGGGGCGTTACTTGCCTTCGATACGAGATACGTAAGTATGTTGGAGGAAAGATAAGCTAAACTTGCAAGCTATACTGTTGCGTTAACGCGATTGTTTAAACTAGGTGATATAAGATTACCGCCGAGGGTACAGGAAGCGATGCAGATGCAAGTGGAAGCGGAGCGCAAGAAGCGAGCGGCGATTTTGGAGTCCGAAGGTGCCAGGGACGCGGAAATAAATATCGCGGAAGGAAAACGATTGGCGCAGATCCTAGCCTCGGGTAATTGGTCTCTTTTCTTTAATTAAGGCTCAGATGCAATGAGGGGATTAGCGCTCGAAAATGGGAAAAGTTATTGTACAAATGCTACAAAAGATGAAAAAATTAAATGTTAAACTGTATTTTTAAAAATATAGTGTGGTAAAGCTCGTCGCGACACACATTTTTTCTATTTACAGTTTGTTTATACAATCATTACTATTCGAGTTAAAAATTATGAACAAAAAGTTATTCATTGTTCAGTCAGTATTTCTTTAAATATAAATTGCGATAACTTGAGTAAATATTAACGGATCGTTATGAGACTTAAAACATAATTTCAGAAAACTCTAGCGAAGCCGTAAAATGTATGCACAAAACCCTTGTGTTAAAAAATGTAATAAATAATAATAATAAGCGGTTCCTGCCTGTTGGTGTCTCGCGGGATTTGTATATATCGCCATATCTTCTACAATTATTTATTAATCAGTGTGAAAAATTGTGAATATCTTCCTTGTATATTAAGGAAAAACTTTGTCGCTGCATGTTAAATGTACCTCAAAATTGCCTTGATACTTTTTAACGGTGAACGTTGAAAAACATGGGTTCTGTAGAGTATTACTTTATAATTAAATATTATTACATTTTTTAACATAAGGGTTTAGTACATACATTTCACGGCTTCGCTAGAGTTTTCTGAAATTATGTTTTAAGTCTCCTAACGATCCGTTAATAGTTACTCAAGTTATCGCAATTTAAGTTTAAAGAAATATTGACTTTGTCTTAGGGCTGGGACTATTTGTCGAATTTTTCGGTATTCTAATACCTCAGTTGCTCAATTATGTGGCGAATATAATTCGAATATCCAAGTATTTGAATGCTATTTGAATATTTAAATTTTAAGTATTCGAATACTGATGCATTTGGATAGTATGGTGTGAATTATAAATCAAGTTTTTTAGGTTCATTTCTTTAGAAGCTTTTATTTAGTTTCAGATGTGAGTTCGTTAGTTTGATAGGGTAAAATCTTGTAAACTAATAACTTGATTTAGAATTCACACCATAATATTCGAAAACTTAAATATTCGTGTAGTATCCGAATACTTAAATATTCGAGTAGTATTCGACTACTTAAATATTCGTGTAATATTCGAATACTTAAATATTCGAGTAGTATTCGGATACTTAAATATTCGAATACTCAAATATTCGAAGTATATTCGTAGCATTCGAGTGCTTCTAAAATATTCGAATATTAAAATATTGTACGTGACAAGGGAGAGACGCGATTTCGACTTGCGTGAATTGCTGCCCTCGCTGCGCTCGGGCCGCAAACTTTACGCTCGTCGGAATCGCTTTCTTCTCTCCCTTGTCACGTAATATACTATTTATAAATACTCCCAGCCCTATTTTAGACAATGAAAAATTTTTTGTTTATGATTTTTAGCTCGAACTGTAATGATTGGATAAAAAAACTGCAAAGAGAAAAAATGTGTACAGCGACAAGCTTTACAACACTACGTTTTTTAAAAATACAGTTTAACATTTAATTTTCCCATCTTTTGTAGCGTTTGGACAATAACTATTCCCATTTTTGAGCGCTAGTCTCCTTATTGCATCCGATCCTTCAATTAAATGTTAGCGGACCGTTTACATGATTCCGTTACAGAGGCCGCGAAGCAGGAAGAGATAAACAAAGCCAATGGTGCAGCGATAGCTTTGGTCGCTATTGCGGAAGCGCGTGCAAAGAGTTTGAAACTCGTGGCGAGCGCTCTTAATATAACAGATGCGAAGAATGCCGCTGCGCTTAGCATAGCGGAGCAGTACGTCAAAGCGTTTAATAAATTGGCGAAGAGCAACAACACTCTGATATTGCCCAGTAACGTGGCAGATGTGTCTTCCTTAGTAACGCAAGTGCGTCGGAACCCAAATTATCTTACGACTCGTTAATTATCATCGCGCCTAAAACGATCTAATTGCAGGCAATGACGATTTACAAGCAAGTGATGGCTCAGCCAAACTTCGAGGGTAGCCCGGTGAAAGGAAACCCGCGCGCTCCGCTTAGAATCGAAGATGCAGACGAATCCTTCGAATATTTCAGCGACAAGGAGGAAGCGGAGAAGCACAGAGAAAGTAGGGATCAGAATCCAAAAATGCTGTAAAATTCTCGTGTACAATATAAATATATTTCAACTTTTCTTATGTATCTACGGTTGTAGTTGTGGGCGATGCGGAAAGTAATTGAGAACAGGAGTCGGTTAAGTTGTTTCTAGGAAGAACGGATGAGTACGAGTGTGACGAGCACTTGGATACACGAAATTAGAGTAGAAAAATTATGCTAGGCATCCGTCTGTTCCCTCATTTTCTCTTCTTCGTGTGCGTCGATGTTGCTACAGTCACTGGTACGGAGTACGTTGCTTGAGAGATCCGATTGATATAGTACAGCGCGATCATGGAAAATAAGAAGCAGGTCGTGGTCGCGACACGATGCACCAGTCCCGATGCGAGTAAACTGACCACCAGTGAGAAAATAACTGCAAGTAGAAACAGATTTAGATGGTGTGCAATCATTCCGCTCTCAAAACTTCGGTATTTAGCGACGCACCTTCGGGAAACAGTTTCTGCTGAAAAGACTTCCCAAATATTGTAGTTTCTAGGTTTCCAACTGCGGTTAATATGCATATGAACAATACCGAGCCGATGTATCCTCCCAATATCGTGTAGAGTTGCGACGACCCCAGCCAAGTTTTGTATATTTGCATTCCAGAAAATATGAGGACTGTCAGGACAGACGATAACGCAAATGATACTCCGCTATTGACGGCTGAAAGATTACAAGAAAGAAGTTTATTCTTTTGAGGTGTTGATTACAGGGTTGTTGAACGCTCTGGCAACAGGGCATCAGTGTGGTTAGAGCACACGTTAACTGTGAAATCTGGTATGGTATTCTCTGAATTTTGCCGATCATCTTTTACGGGAATAAGTTTCTTAGAACATAACAAAGTTTAAGGATTTATAATATGCGGCTCATACGTACACATTTTGACAGAAAAAGTATTATCGTCCCTCCGAAATCAAATCGATCCGAGGCAATCTTTCAATTTCTACCACGGTGGCCGGTGTTGTTACGACCTAGGCGTGCCAACGTTAAATGGAATTACAATCGAAGAAACATAAATGTTCCTAGGCAGCAAAGCTGTGTAAAGGTGCGTTTTGATATGACACTAAAGTCGTGACATTCGCTGTCATGGGAGACGAATTGACGCCACGGCCACGGCCAACCAGCATCGCCGGGAAATATGTTGCCGACGCTGGTTGGCCGTGGCGTCGGTTCGTCTCCAATCGTGGCGTCTCACGCACACATAAAGGTGCGTTTGGACTTGCAACTAAAGTCATGACATTCGCTGTCGTGACACTGTATTACAGCGTGAATCAAATGTTACAACATCGTCACGATTTATCCCAAGTAGCACAAACACGTCTTAAAGACGTCCAGGCCAGGCGTTCGGGACGTCTTAAATACGTCCAGAAGAGGTCTTAAACAAGTCCTGAAAAGGTCCATTTTCACAAAACGGTACGTCTTTAAGATGTCCAGAAGACGTATTTAAGACGTCTTTAAGACGTCCAGAAACGGGCGTTTTTGGGACGTTCGACGGTATTGATCAGATTTAATACAAATTTAAGGAAGTAAATGGTTTTCAAAATAAGATCAAACTCGATAACTATTTAATTCAGAAATAATGCAGAATATATCGACGCGCGTTATGAAAAGTAGCACGTTTCATTTTTTCTACATGCAGTTGTCCGTAAGAAAATAATGAATCGTGCTACTCTTCGTAACGTGCGTCGATATGCACTTACAATAACTACAAGAACATGTTAGTACGAGGTCGAATATACAGGGCTGTGTTCCAATTCACGCATACTGCGCATGAAATTGGTGGCATCGTATTGGTGGCATCGTACGATTCCCTAGAATTTCTCTCACTTGCCACCAATACGATGCCACTTCCGGTGCAGCGAGCGGTGCAGTGACTGCTTCTCCTTTGAAATTCTGCGATTGCTGCACCGCTCGCTGCACCGGAAGTGGCATCGTATAAAATGTCTCTACTTGCTGTTCGATTTGCTTGTACAGTCAAAACTTGTAATTGCGTTCATGGCAGGAAATTGACAGTACGCACATACTAAATTGACCGATTTGTGGACACACACGCTCAAGTCTTGCATTCTCACTTTTGACTGTACAAGCAAATCGAACAGCAAGAAGCAGCGTGTATGGTGGCCTTTGCAGCTTCACAAGTATCAGAATTCTTTGGAAATCTATAAAAACAGAAATAAAGTTCAAAATAAGATATGTTTTGAAAATATAGTTACTTTAACACGTTTGCTACCCAGTATACCTTTATATATTTTTCCTTAAAAGGCGGTAGTGAACGTATTAAATATAATAATTTGTTCCATTATGAATTAATAAAATAACCTCAATATCTGTGGAAAGTAACTTTCTGGTTGTTACTGTTACTATCATTCCTTTTCTTCCAATTTTAAGAATCTGATCTGTTTTTGCACAAAGGCACGATGCACTGAACCACGGCCGACGGCCGTGACTGAACCATTGTTCTTAATAACTTTTTCTTTAACGCGCTACTTCATACCACACTCCGAGAAACGCTTTGAAACGCTTCAAACATGGCTATCTTTAAAACGGCTGCAAAATACGTTTTTAAAACGTCCGGAAAAGGACGCTTCTAAAACGCCCATAAAACGTCCAGAAAAGGTCCAGAAAACGTTTTAAGAACGTCCATTTTCACAAATCAAGCCGTGGACGTTCAGACGTAAAATGGACGTAAAATGGACGTTTTTAAAACGTCCTGTGCTATCTGGGAGCTTAGTTCTTAAACTTCGAACGTTCTGATAATTAAATCAAAGGGGTTCTATTCAGTTTTTTTTTTCTTAAGACTAGGATTAACATCAGTAATAGTTGGCACGCCATTTGTACCTAATAGTTTTATTCGTCGCATCAGAGGCCGTGTTCCGATTCACGCATAATGCGCATGAAGTGCATAGGGTACGTGACCAGCGTGGCGTGGAAATCTACTACCCGATTGTCGGACGAGAGTGGGGTCGACTACGCACGTCTGATTGGTTCAACGCCAAGAGGAAAATTCACCGACGCCAGCGCCAAGGCAAGTGAGGGCGCAGCCAATCAGCGTCGCCGGGGACTCGTTGTCGACGCTGGTTGGCTGCGACCTCACTTGGCTACGCTCTGATTGGTTCAACGCCAAGAGGAAAATTCACCGACGCCAGCGCCAAGGCAAGTGAGGGTGCAGCCAATCAGCGTCGCCGGGGACTCGTTGTCGACGCTGGTTGGCTGCGGCCTCACTTGGCTACGCTCCACTTGGCTTGCCTTGGCGCTGGCGTCGGTGAATTTTCCTCTTGGCGTTGAACCAATTAGACGTGCGTAGTCGACCCCACTCTCGTCCGACAATCGGGTAGTAGATTTCCACGCCACGCTGTACGTGACATATCCTATGCAGTCTATGCGCAGTATGCATGAATTGGAACACGGCCAGAGTCAATCAATGTCATGTTAAGTATTTGCTCAAAACGCGACTGTGAATACCGCTCTAAGTGCCTTTCTGAACACTACGCACCGATATCGGGAATAAACTCAAAAGTTTCACTTGCAAATAGTTTCCTTGTACTTTGTTTTATTTGAAACACCCGCACTCTGACAAGCAGGCGGTCAGCGCTCCAAGGGCACCAACCTACGTCCACATCCCAAAATCCCCACTAAAGTACGTAACGGATGAAAAAAATCTCGGCTTGATACATGAAAAGAGCTTGAAAGGATTGGTTGACATTGGTAGAGTAGCTTCAAATTATTTGAATTCCAGTAACTTGACTAATGCGAAAGAGGTTTGAAGAAAGTAGTAATACCTTATAACCAATCATCTCCTTCCATAATTCAGTCATCGATGGAATCAACCGTAGACGGCGTACGCCACTCGGAATATGCGTGCGCAGAAATCGTAGCGCCGTTATCGATTCGAACCACATAGCGGAGCCACCCTCTCGATCGATATTTCAATTACAACCTCTTATCCCCTTTATCATCCTGCGTGATCCCACGAAAGAGCCCCGGACCTCTTGAAACGACCCGTTCCGCCAGCCCCGTGGAAATTCTCCCAGAAGTGCCATTGCAAAAATTCCCCAAAAGAATCTGCCGCTGAGAAAGACAGAATTACCATTACCCATCGCGCGAAACCATCGACACACACATTTCTCCCGAACACCAACGATCACGTTGGACCTTCTCTTGACTAGCCCAGTATGACGTCAGAGGTGGCAGGCCGTGTTCGCTGCGAAGGACCAGGATTGGCTGCGCGTCAGGAGTGATCGGTCCGGCGAGGGAGTAGGAGGTCCGCGTCGCCATATTGGCAGGTTTCTGTCGCCTTCTGTCGCCGAGCTGTCGTCCGCCCAGCTGAGCCGTTAGACACGCGCGCGAACGCATAGCTGCTCTCGGCCGGATCGAAACCGTGGCCGATTCTCGAGGGGGCAGCCACGAGAACCATCGGTGTACACCGTCAGCGGGGGTGCCTGGCCGTAAGAACCGGCGGCACGTCGTTCTTCCTCGTCTCCCCCGCAGTTGGTGCGGGCGCGGCGTGACACGTTGCTCGACGCCACCGTCGGGCCCGGGGACCAGCCTCCGCGAGCGACAGCACGCGGTCATTGGACCGAGGAGTTGCTCGACAGAGAAGTCCCAGTGTGACAGCAGCAACGACAGTATGGCGGGACAGACGATAAACGACAGGCTGCTAGCAGCCAGGCACAGCATCGCCGGCCAGGGCCTCGCCAAGTCCGTTTGCAAAGCCACCACCGAGGAGATGATAGGGCCCAAAAAGAAACATCTCGATTGTAAGTAACCTGCTGCGGTGCCCGCTCGCGCCTGCCATCCGTCATTTATGCATGGGATCCCTCCGAGAGACTTTGGGATAGGTAGGAGTCGGTGTGCGGGTCCACGGGTTCCCCCGAAGGAAAGTGAAAACGCCTCTCTGACAGGGCATACGTAGTTTTGCTAAGGTGCATGAACCTCCGTGTCTGTTGACGGCCGCTGTGCCAGTCACGTCGCCGAGAAGCGTAGCGCACCTTTCATCGCGCGGTGCCTTCCCGTTACGTGTTAACGGGTGACTTTCCATTTCGAGGCGGAGGAAAGTGCTTCGGCTCCTTTGGGCTAGGCAGAGAGCAAACGACTGGGTGGAGGAATCGACCGGCCTCTGGGGAAAGGGCCGAAAACGTTCGCCCGCCGGAAGCGGGTCGTTTGAAACATTGATTTTAACCGTGACTTCTCGGTGCCCCGCGACCACCCGAAATACCACCGTCATCGAATTCCATCCTCGCGGCGGAAAGGGGCACGGGGTGTCCGGTTGCTCTTCACGGTTTCTCGCTAAATTCTCGCTAATTCTCGAGCGTGGTCAACGTTGCACGCACACGGGGCCAGTTCGTATCGATTCCGTGGCTGGTTGCAAAGCACCTGCCCGTCACGTTACATATCGGTCATCGCGGTTGCTCGCGTAACCAGCTATCGTTGATAACTGGGATATTTACATTGACGTAGGTTATTTTCGTTTCTTTTCTATACAAATGCAATCGATGGCCCGCCCAGCGTGCATCGGTAATGGCAACGATGCGAGGCGGGTTGCGTCATTGGTGGTACATTTTATTAGCGGATTCGAATTGACCGTGATTTCTGGTTGGGTAACAGTGAAAGTTAAAGGGGCCGTTATTGACGGCGGATGCTTCGCGCGAGAGCAACCGTCGATTGAAAAACTGCCTGCTATTTGAATGCTAGAGTGAATCGCCCTGGGGCATTTCACGGTTACGGTCTATGTTTGTTGTCGTCCCGTATATCCGTTATAATGCCCATCGAAGACCTATTGCTGCCGCGTCGAGGATGAGTTCGAGATTTATCAAATCAGGTTGTTTTTGCCTCCGATCGTTGGTAAACCGACCAAAATATCCGGTGACTGTCGACCTCAGGCTAATCGAGCATACGCTATCGTCTTGCATTTCCTTCGGCGATTAATGTTGTCTGCCGCGAACGGCGCGAGAGTTCTTGGAAGTTGTAACGATCGTTTTTAGCCTTACCGCGTCTCTGGAGTTATTCCCATTCCTTTGAATTTATGCACCGTGTCTCTCGGGTGTCCTTTGACCCACTTGCGTTCCTATTCTTCGAAGGCATTTAAGTTTCAGGGAAATTTAAGGATGGAGGGGTTATTTTAGACCCACCTTAAATTCCAAACTACTTTGTTATATATTAACAATGGCGCACTCAAGATTTAATTTTGGGGAGAGCTGAGTTGAGGGGCTAAAAATATATTTAATGCAAATTCAATAAAATTCATTAGGTACTTATAAAGAATAAAATTCAATTTTCTTTTTATTCTGCAAAGCTCTTGAATTACTTCAGCCGTGGTGACATTAATCTCCTTTTTCCTTTTGCTTTGGGAGGTGCCAGGACCTCCCACCCAGTTAAATAAATGGAGATCTGAGATCGCAACGAGATCGGTATTTATTACAAAGGATGTCTGTGGGGCAAATTAAATTCGGCGGTCGCTTTGTGATTGTAACGGAAGAATGCGGATCTTTATCAGCGACGATCGGTCACCGCGAGTGGATGAAAATTTTGGACAGTTTCCAATCGCGCAATGAGTAAAAAAGTCGATTATCGGCGGGGAAACTGGCGCGGGTGTACTTGAACGCGTAGGAAACCGCACGAGTTCCTCGTGATTATAGATTTTCACTGTCGCATGGTTGCATCAAGGTTTATAGGTATAGACGCGTAGGTGCTGTGACCTGTATCTGTCCCAATTTAAAAGTACACCCTCGTTGGGGAGCCTGGCGTGTCGGGTCTTTGCACCTTTCAGTCATGTCGAATTATTTCCAATTGCCCCATTTGATCTTATCGCTCGAAAATTGCAGCGAATTAGCGGGCGTCGAAGGTTTCCAATCGGCGGCGACTCGTTCGCTGCACTTCAACAACCTCGAAACCCTCTCCCATTCCATTATTGTAACTGACTTTCCGAGGTGAAAATTAAGTATCAATTAATTATTGCACGTGGGAATTTTAAACCAAAAATTAATAGAACGAAATTTCTAATTCGCGTGTGTTCTAATTTCAAGAATTATTCCGTCAGTGAGATCGTTTGTCAATGAGATTGCATGTAATTATCAGGATATCACCTCCATCTGTTAGAAAAAATTTTCTTCTATCAGAACGATTTATGCTTGCAATGTAAGCGACGGTTTTTTCCGTTCGAAATATTGGCGCGATAGAGAGCCGCGCGTTTCCGTTTCAGCGTGACGGAACACGCAGTCTTTTCTTCCGGCCCGCTAATTTAGATAGCGAAATGAATTGCCGCCGATGAAGCCTTCGCCACGCTCGAGTGCGTCCCTTTCTCTGCGGCGATTCTCCGCCGTCAATTTCCCTAGCCGCGTAATCGTTGACACGCGATACGTCGAATAAAAGTGAAACAACCACGTACCACCGTTCCCCACTTACTCACTACTCACGTTCGTCGGCAACGTGGAGCTTCCAACTGTGTACCGGTTATCAGAGTTCGCTATTTACTTTGATATAGTTTCGAAGACGCGTGAATCATTGGCAATCCCTCGTATCTCGCCTCGTATTGCGGGGAATCTCGTGCAAGGAAGGGGATATATTTGAAGCTTCGAAGCTGTCCTTTCGCGAGAAAGTTAACGAGTTGCATAAAGCGTGACGCAACAATTAGAACCCCCCTCCTCAGCGAGACTACTCAGGCCTTCAGTAATCGGCTTTCCTGGCAGAAAGCATGCTCTCCCTCGTGTAGAACTGAAAACTCGTACGGCAATCTCGCGCCACTCGGTCGAGAAACCTTGGAATGTCCTTACCAAATCTATTCGGATACTGACGTCGTGAAATGATACATGTCGGTAACGATTTTCTAAGGAACTTGCTGGATGCGCGACCGGTAAAACAGAGGGACCGTTCGGGGCGGTAAGGCGCGGGGTTTATTTTTTCCAGGTCACGGACAGGTGACCGTAAAATTTTTCATAAGAGGTGCGTGGAGATTCTGAACAGAGGGATCAGACGCTGAGGGATTGCTGAGGAATTTCCTGCAGCCTTAGATCAGCGGAGCATCCTCCGAGGCTGCACTCTCGCACATGCCCAGTACTCCCTAGGTAGCCCGCCTTTCAGATTCCCTATCGATCGGCTGTACACTTGATTCTCAACCGATGACCTCGCGAGATCCTACTGATTGCTTGCTCTCATGGAGGCCACTTCGATGATCACTCGCCTCTATAAATAAATCCCATGTGCCGACCGTCGATGATGTTCGAAGGGCGTCGATCGGTGTCGATCTTTTTTATCGACAGGCATTGGGGGAGGATTTCTACTCGAATCGGGGTCGGAAATAGAAAGGACGATGTTAGAAAATAAGGCATCTATTTTAAATGTTGTAAAAAATTTAGCTGCACAGAGCGAGAGTTGCTAATCGTGCTTTTATAATTGGATCAATGCCTTTTTAATATTTTAGGAGCTATCCGGATCGTTACCATTTTCTTACCATCCTCCTTTCTATCTGGGATGCAACTCATTTCCTCGTCTCCTCGGGAATCGTTATCCACCGTTAGTCCCTTGATCCGTTCGTCGAGGCAACCTTCCGTCGTTCAACGACACGCTGGTGAATTCATTCATTATCGACCGGCGTTTTACGTAACGCGCGGGTTTTAGCACGTAAACGCGCCGCGGAAAGCACCTGCGATTATCTGCCCCGAGGTTCATTCGATTGTGCAATCCGCCGGCGTAATTACCGCCGGGCTTTGTACGGTGAATCGCCACGAGGATATTTCTTCCCCACAATGCCATTCCCATCGAAGCTAGGCTCGTCCCTCGACGGCCGTTCCCAAAGGCTGTTCGCCTTCTTCGATGGTAATCGGTGTCCTTCGAGTCGTCCCATTTAGGGCCCACTGCAATTAATTGTCTCTGTCGGCACTGGCAAGGGAACGTTAACCATCCGAACATTCTGATTTTATAACAAAGTTTCCATTTCTTGGAACCACGGAATTCTAATTATTTTTAATCTCCCACTTGGGAGAGGAGTAAGGGTCGTCTCTTCTTTATCGACTAAGCACTTGTTCCTCTACTCGTAGCGTGCACTTCCGGTAGATTGTTGTACTTCCGTTAGACGGTTACTAGGAGACCTTGCAGCTTCTGTGATCAGTAAGTGAATTTAAGTCCCGTAGATTTTTAGAGCACACGCTGGTTTAGTTTCGTTGCCTGTTGTTTTTATAATCCAAGCTCGTGGCGGCTATCGTCTTACCAAAACACGTTATCGGGAACGCCCACCGTTCGAGCCTGGGCTCTGGAGGAACATCTCAGCGCGCACACCCCTCCAACTTTCAGATAACTCCGATAACGATTCTATTCTTCTGCATTCCATTACGCGGCTGTTTGCGGCCACCGGAACAGCTGTTTCGCTCAGCGTTTCTGTTTCAACGGATAGATAAACCGCTCCATGGTGTTGGCCCGATATGGTAAATACGTTAATTCCCGTCGCAGGTCTCGTTTATTTATAGAATCCGTACACGGGAAACAAGGGGCAGCGATGAGTCTCGGTGTCATCGATTTTATCAGAAACCGTGGATGCTGCGAAGAGCCACTTCCTGAAGGGCTGAGAGATGGAAGGAAAATGGCGGTCACGTCTGCATGCAAACAGTTTCCTGCGTTATGTTACCCCTACTTTTTTACGAACGCATTTCTCCGCGCGATGTAATTTCCTTCGGGCTGATTTACAGCAGAAGATATTGGCTCTTCAGCTAGGGTTGCCAACTTTTTCGGGAAAATAACTATAGTACTTTACGGCCAAATGTGATAAGAAATATAATACATCGCGAAAAAATATAGTACTTCCCAGGGGAAAGTGGTACAAAATAAAACTACATGAAACATCTGTATTTTTTAAATGTATATTTTTGGGTGAATTTTGCATTATTAATTAATTGATTGTATTTAAAAAATATGTTAAAGGTTTGGCTCTGTTTCTCTCGTCCCGCCAATTCATATTCATTACAGAAAACATCCGCTCTGTTAAAGTTAAATTTCGCAAATTAAAGTTTCGATGTTGCCATAAAATAAAGAAATAAGCAGAGGCGTTCGGAGACTTTATTGGGGGGGGGGGGGGGTGTATTTTGGGATGATTGGTAAAGAAAAATATACTCCTTTTGCTCTTTTTAACCCATTTTATAGTGCCAATTTAATTCAAAATTGAAAACCGAAATTTAAAAATATTCCTTTTTTTAGTATAAACTTAATAAAGATCAGTTTTGAAAAATAAGCGATTTCTTCTCAAAAACCAGAGGACGCCCATGGAAATAAGTACAAATTGTAGAATTTTATCGATGTATCGGAAATATAGGGGAGAGGCTTGCAGGTTGCCACCCCTTAGCTTTTTTGATCATAACTCGTCATAAAATTAACGTATCGATGATTTATGATATAAGTTGGAAAAAGGAAGGGTAAAGCTACAATCCTGAGCTACAAATCATGTAAACTCTCGAAAAAGAAAAATTATACTGCAAATTATCGAAAGTATCTAAAATTGACTCCTTGAAATTTTGGCTTGCAGGTTGCCACCCCCTAGAAAAATTGCTGAAAGTGTAAAAAAACTCAAACTATTAAATTTTATTAGTAACTTATATTATACAGTGGCCTTTTTTTTGTTATTTGCACGGGTTCGTTTCGGTGCTTTCTTCGGTGCTGATTTTGATTGCTTTAATTGCGTCGAGCAACGCTTCAAAATCCTTAATGCCGCGTTCAGACTTTCTTAACCTGCGTGCTGCCATAATAAAACCACTTCACTTCAAACTCAATGACAATATTAAACATCACATAACCACGAAATATGACGTTTGAGTGTAAACAAGCGAGAAACAGAGAGGTGGCAACCTGCAAGCCAAAAAAGGTGGCAACTTGCATTCCGACGCATTTTTGGAAAATATGAGATAAAATTGTCAATTCATGATATGTTTGGAAATCTGTTTGGCATATGTAAATTAGATGAAAAAAACAACACAGTACGAATAGTTATCTTGAATTGTCGATGAAAATGTTCAATTTACGAGCACAGGGAAAACACACAATTTCAATAGTTCAATTTCTTGACAAACACTATATTACTCTTCGCTCAGAAAACACAGCGTTATTGCGTTTGTCCGCTCCAGAGGTTAATAAATAGTGACATTTACTCTTTTAACGTCGATTTGAGTCAGAGTTCGGGTTATGACACTGCTGGAAAGTCGAAATACAGCAGGGGTGGCAACCTGCAAGCAGTGGCAACCTGCAAGCCTCTCCCCTAGTATTTTTGCGTATTATATTTTTTTCCAACAATATATAGTATGGTGGAAAAAGGTGGTCTTTATTTTTCAACTTTAAAATCTGTACTGTTTAATCCTCCTAACATCTTCTATTCGACAAAAAAATATCTTCGTGTTTTTAATTTGTATATTTTGATACATAAAGGTCGCTCAAGGACTTTATATTTCGCATCTACCACATGTTTGGCAACTGCGACTTTCCATAATTGGCACTTGTCAATTTTAATGAAACGTGGCCCATATTTATACATCAGAATCCGAAACTATGCTTTTATCTATGCGTTTAACAACCTGAATAGACTGTACGTCAGAGTTTACATCTGCATCTGATTCGAGAGCTGCTGATGAGAGAAATTTAAATGTGCATATAAAGCCTTATGCCACAACGCAATACAGTACACACTCATTAAAAATCTGTTTCGTCTATGCGATTAGTGCCCGAATTTTAATGTTATACTTTCACTTAAAAGTTAATAAAATTATTTGGTCCTTATTGCAAAAATTTCTACTAATTTATACCAAAACTAGCTTTACTACTCGGCTTCGCCAGAAATTTAGATTCTGATTTTATATATATATATTTTCCGAAAATGTTTATCTGGATTAGTCAGGCATAATGAGTTGAGGCACATTTCGTCATCCCAGAGTTTACTGTTCGAAAGTTTTTAGGCGACAGACAAACACAGAAACATATAGAAGCTTTCTGCTTTATACAGTGCTGTCTCTCAAATTGCACGCGTTTTCGGATTCTCTATACACGCGAAGCTATCCCCACTACTTCGTTTGTAGTCGCCGCGCTGCCGCACAGTGTGGTATGATATATCGAGTATATGGGGGTTCGGGACAAAACTCATAGCTTCTGAACTAATTAGTTTTCGACCTAAGTACCCTAATACTTTTTTAAAGAGAATATAAAGATGCATCGATAGGTGTATAACAAAAATATGTAGTTATAGTTGACCCTCGAACAACGCGGGTTCCAACAACGCGGATTCGGTTATACGCGGATTTTTTTCTCGATATATTTCAAAATCACAAGTAATATCTATTATAAGTCCTCTCCCCATAAATTACGTTGTAAGTTCTAACACACGTCTGCGTTAAATCCATTTAAATGTTAAACAGGTTGAATTTGAAACGACTGCATGCTCAAACATCAAACGCTAGTTTACAATCTTCACTATTATAGCTTTTGGTGCTAGGATAAGCTCTTTCAGTGATTCGCCAACATCAATCGAAATGTTGTTCTCATTAGCGAAAAAATTTTACGCAGATTTCCGATTACGCGGACAGTCGAGGACCCGAACCCCCGTGTTGTTCGAGGGTCAACTGTACATTAAAAAAAATAAGGCTATCTTGATTTTTTAGTGAATAAAAAGTTTTTTATTAATATTTACTTTTGCAATTTGTTGTCAACTGTATACTGACTAACTTTTGTTCGAAACATTTTTTTATCAAATTATTTTTATCGCGTGTATTGCGTTTGACTGCTATTTTAAAACTGAAGACAGCATCCAAAATGGAATATTCATGGTAGATATCGTATAAACAATTGGAAAAAGGATATCAGATGTGTAGATTCCCATAAGTGTCTTATGCACGAGGAGACCTAGAGCAGTCCTGCCCCATCGGGTGCAAATACCTCCTGAATTTCTGGGACCCGGGCAACAGCCGACGCGGGACTGGTTACGTTGCTAACCACAGCATGGGTTGCGGAAGAACTGCATGAGTGTGCGGCCGTCCTAACAGGCTCGCACACTCATGCAGTTCTCTCACAAATCTCGCAACGGGTAGCAATGGAACAATCCCGCGCTCGGCTGTCACCCGGGTCCCAGAAATTCAGGAGGTATTTGCACCCGATGGGGCAGGCCTGACCTAGAGACTACGCTAAGGGTCGGAGCGGTGAACGTCTTAATAATGATTGGCTATTTTTTCTGTTTCGTGCAAATATGTGCAGTTGAAAGCGATGTTAATATAAAGTTTAATGATCCCTAAATCCATATAAAAAAACATCACGGAGGAATTTTTTTGAAAAATCCCATCGAAGTTGATAAACATTTAACATAAAAAAAAATAGTACAAATTGTTAGTCTTATAAAAAACTGACTCGGCAGTTTTGAAGGTATGACAGTATTAAACACAACTTATAAAC
Source organism: Andrena bicolor (assembly GCA_960531205.1). Lineage (NCBI taxonomy): Eukaryota > Metazoa > Arthropoda > Insecta > Hymenoptera > Andrenidae > Andrena > Andrena bicolor. The sequence goes on from OY482665.1 coordinate 27,242,696, forward strand.
ATCAAATGAAAAGCATAAACATTCTGCCAATGGCACGTGTTTGAAAAAATGTAACGAAATTTGTAATAAATTTCTAGTATCACTTTTGACAACAAATTAGTAAATTCAGCAGAAGTAATGGGTAACATTGAAACCTACGTTCCTTTCTTAACATTTTAAGATACAAGAATCTGTGCATCGAACACTTCGGATTCTTGACTTTTGAGCATTACGCGGCACACTGTGCGCCGAGGGGAGACCGGTTCATTCAGCAGTCGAACTTTAAGAGTGAGAGGGAATACTTATTACATTCTGTCCTTCCAAAAATCGGTTCCACCGAGCGACGAGCAAAAAATCTAGTTCTCGCTGCCCCATCCCCCTTGAGCGCTCGAGCGTGAAATCAAAGGAAGCCGAATAGACTACTCGTCTCTCAAATTGCGTGCGCCCGGTCCCGACACACGCGGCTATAGAGAGACAGAACTGTATATATCAAAATACTAATATTTTATTGCCATTGAGCGATCAAAAGCGAACAAAATTTTATACGAAATTCTTTTAAACTATTCGGAAACTTCTGAGAGGGTCAGAAGAAATTTTTAAAAATTTTGATGTTTTACCATACATATAAGGACCACACTAGTATATAGTACACCAGACAAAAATATAGTACAATACTATATATTACAGTACGGTTGGCACTTCTATCTTCAGCGGCTGCTACCCTCCGTAAACAATTTATCGGATTCCGTTAATCGCGCCGCTTCCAACCGCAAGAACTTAGTCTTCCAAAGTCCAGTTCTTTTATCGCGGGCAGTCAGCCGCTTCTCTGACCCACTTCTACTTTCTCGCAGTAGGTACTTCCTCCACCTTACGGCGTTGCCCTTGGCGAAGGGTCGATTATCGATCTGCCGCGGGCAGCGCAGGGCTTCGCCTCCACTTGTTACGCCAATGGTGCACATGGAGCCTCCCGTAGTCGGTCTTGTAACGCCGCCTCTTAAATACCTTCTCGGAATTTATGTCACCCTGATTCCCCGGCCCAATTCACCTTGCGGCAATTGTCATTCAGCCGCGGCGTACTACTGCTCGGAAGCCTCGCACGGAGCCATTTAGTCACGCAAAAATAGTTGTGAATATTCTCTCGCCACTGTAAATAGGATGACGCTGGTGAATGGGACGAAAACGCTTCGTTCGTGTGGTCTGGTAGTGCCATTATTAGAAGAGGAAGCGCGACAAGGTCGAGCACGCGGAGCGCGCGCCGCTGCTCCCCGCCTTTTTGGCACACGCCGCGCGCTGCACTTTCTTCACTGAAAATAAACATGCGGTCCTCGCGGCCGCGGAGAAATTGCGCCGCGGCTCCCTGTCCCCTCCGATTCCGTGATCCAGGCATTGTGCAAGAGCCACTTGCGACGCTGGCGAAGGGGGGAGGTGCAGGAAGCGATTGTTAACGAATGGGGGATTCACGGTTCTCTGTAAACAGAGGGAAGACACGTGGCCGCTAGGTAGTCCCGCTGCGCGAAGTAGTGATATTTTTAGGAACCGCTTGCAAAACCGTTTGGCGGTGTTATCAGCGGCAGCAGTGGAATATTAATTTCACTTAATTTTAGATCTTTCCTTCTTTCATCCCGTGTTTGGTAGAATGGTGGATATTGAAAATTATTAGTCACTCAAGTGGACGCGGCAAGTGGAAACTGGTTCCTGCGTGGCGCTTGTTTTTCATTCTCCGTTACCGTCTCTCATCCACACACGTTTCTCGGCGGCATAGGTTGTCATTTTGCTCTTTCAGTTAGTGGCACGGTTTTCGTTGCCGGGGAGCTTCGAGACGCTTTCTGCCAGGAGCGGGATGAAACAACAGAGATTAAACGGTGGTGCTCGGTAGCGATATCTTCTGTCAGTCAATGCCACGTTTCATTGGCGAGGAAGGAGGGACGATAAAGCTCCTACATGGGGATTGTCTGGTGGTTTTATTGGGAACGGGGCAGATAGAGAGTAATCATCTCTTAATTGCGGTTGGGAAAGGCTTTTCGAACAATGAGGAGGTCTGCTGGGAATTTTTGCAGGAGGAATCGCAGGGGAGAGGGAATAATTATAACGGTTTCCATAATGGACTCTGTTCGAATGGTAATTAAATTTACTGAATAGTGGGTTTCAACGCCAGCAGGATGATACCAAACGCTTCGCAAGTGTTCGAAACGAAACATCTGCTTTTTTATCAACGATACGAACCTCGGGCATTGATTTGACCTATATTTATGCGTGCGCAATTGAACTTGGTGTGTAAAACAGACGTGAAACTTTGCGTAAAGCGCAGATGCTTGGTGTTTTCTAAATACTTGCGAAAGAAGTTTGGAAGCAGGGAAATTTTGTAACCGAAATGAACGCGTCAGCAAATTGGTGCAAGCTTTACATTAACTTGACGCTGTACAAGGTTTCGGGGGAAATTGATGTGAAATTGAACAATGGCACAGCGGCACAAGGCAGAAGGGAAAAAAGGGAGGATAGGTGTGCGGCACAGAATGAAATTCAGTGACGAGTAACTCTGGTTTTCTGTTTCAGATTTAATCCACTGCACGAACGAGCCCAACGTGTCGATACCGCAGTTGGCGAACCTCCTGATAGAACGGTCGCAGAACACAAATTGGACGGTGGTTTTCAAAGCTCTGATCACGGTGCACCATATGCTTTGCTATGGCAATGAGGTAAAGAACGTTCTGCGATGCAGAACAGGATTCAGGAGCGCGAGTGCCTCCGAATAAGTGGCTCCTTAAAGGCAATCAGACCAGATTCTTTCCCTTCCCACCTCTGCGAATGGACGGCTTTGGAACGATAGGACAGTGAAGACTGATTCGGTTAAAAAATTTCTGGCCACTTTTCACTGATAAGTACTTTCTATTGGAAAGAACCGTTCGCTGTGCGTTCGTTAAATTTAATCTTTGAACTGTCTATTGTACAATTCTCTTGCAACCTTTACACGCGCAATTCCCGTTTGAACACTCGGAAAGTGTGTCCGTGATTTTTTTACAAGTCAACGATTTGATGCAGATCTCCCGTTTTTTACTATCTTCACATAGAATTATGAACTACTTAAAAAAAACTATTGTTTTTCGGAAGTTATGCATACATATCCGAAAGCCTCTCGATTTTAGACGGTGGGCCTGACAACAGCTGTATGTCGTGTCTGAAATCAAAAACAATAAAATCTTATAAAGTATGTCAATAGCTATCGTCCAACGGGGCCGATTTTGAAAATTTTGAAATATAAAAAATGGTGAGAGATCGAAGGTAGAGTTACATTTTTCTAAGGGAAAAGTCGTCCACCTTTTTTCTTTATAAATAATAAACGGGGAACAGGAAAAAAAACCCTTGTTGGACGATGTGGAATCTTATTACGATCCTGCGTCCAAAATTGGAAGTGAATTGGTTGAACGTAGCGCCAGTTTTTAGGCACACCGTTTAGCTGCCTAAAATCGAGAGATTTTTGGATATGTATGCATAACTTCCGAAACACACTAGTTTTTTAACTGAAACTTTTTTTTTAAATAGTTCATAATATTATGTAAAGATAGCAAAAAAAAACGGGAAATATTTATCAAACCGTTGACTTGTAAAAAAATCCACAGAATGTACACATTTTTCGAGGGTTCAAACGGGTATTCTAGTCTAGACACTCGTTTTTGAAGGTGATATTTGGAAATTAATTCTGGAAAACCTATCGCACCTACAGGGCAATGGTTTTGCACACATATTTAGTAGTGTTTGAACTATCAACACGAATTTTTTGAATGCATTATAATGAAATTTGTAGAAGTTACACGCCGAAGCACAGGTCATGTTATCAAAAATCGCCCGAATTGCGGTCGTTCTCGTCATCTAAAACGAAAGTAGCAAAGATTTTTTTAATCTATATGAGTGTAGTTATCGCCCCAAGTAGATATAACCAAGACTTGACATTGATACCGAAATCGCAGCTGTTTAAAAATTTATATCTGATTTTCTCGACTTTTCTTGAACTAAAACACGGAGTGGAGGGGGTTGTATTGAAACTATTGATATAATTCTGCTTCGGGCTGTAGGTACACATTCACTTTTAATGTGTGTAAAATTTTAGCACAATCGGTCCAGTAGTTTGCGCCCGATTGAAAAAAATTGTATCGAGAAAAACGCGTTTAAAGTTTTTCATGCAGTTACCCTATACGACTGAAGTTACGGTAGATAATGACTAATTTCTGTAACTTTCCCCTAATCTGCTATATCAGGATCGTAGAGGAAACCTTCCTTAGCTTAAAAAAAATCATTTTGAGCATCTCTCTCTCCTCTGCTGGCAGTCATAGTCTCTTTCGATACAAGAGTCGAGGGCACGACTCACAGTGATTTGAATAGAGGAAAAAAGTCATTTTTTAAATGTTAAGTACACAGAGTTTTTTCAATACAATTCCATAGTAGGATAGTTGATGTACCAGAACCAACAAGAATTTTGGGTAAATACCATCAATTTGTAAGGAAATTATAAAATGAAAGTTAGTGAACAGAATAGCTGCAATTTTGAGTTACAAACGCACTATCTTACAAGTAAAACTTGAAGTATCTGCAAATTAAAAAAAAATCGCAATTTTGTAATTTGATTATGTTCATACTAAACACATAAATTACACGAATTAATTCAAAGACACCATCATTGATTTCAGTAGGTCACAATTTGAACAAAGAGGTATTTTTAATAATAGAATCGATGTTTAATTAGACATAACTATTTTGCGACAGCTAGCGTCAATATAAGTTTTAATACTAGTGGTGCATTGTACCTTTGAGTACATAACCAAACAGGTTTCAGCTACGTAAACCTGCGGCTTTAGTGTGGGGAGCATTTTTGCTATAACTTTTATCAGTATTTGGAGTGTCTTGCTTTCGTTTTTGATAATATCCAAAAATGTTTTAGATAAAAGTTGAATGGTTTCTGATACTTCTATTGAGGTCCTCTACAAACCTGCACAGTTTCAAAAAACTCGGAGTGTTCGGGTAACCGAACATCCCTTGAAAGTCCCTCCCACATACATAGAGAACAAGCACAGTCATTAATAAAATAGTTAAAATAGTTAAAAATTAAATATTTTTAAACAAACATAACTGTTGTATATACATAAAGCAACGTGTAATTTACGTATGTTAAAATATTAGTTTAAATATTAATTAAAATATGAATTCTTTGTTTAATATTATAGTCAGTCTGACATTTAAGAAGTAATATAACAGAAAATTATTCAAAAATATCGAGAAAAGCTGAAGTTACGAGTTTTTTCCACTCGTCCCCTATAGGTCCGACCACTGTGCGACTGTCGACCATGCTGCGGCCTTAAGCCCCTATAACTCTGGGAGCTTTTCTGATTTCACCTTAATATTTTAGGGACATATTGTCGAACCCCTAAACTATTAGAAAATCAAAAGAAAAAATCGAATTTTTAGGTAGAACACCCCCTCAACAGAATAGTACTCGAAGCAGGATCACAGCTGGGATGAAGCCTTCGGATTTTGCCTGAATGATTTAAAGCCCTTTTGCTTGAAGCGACTGGGCGGCAGCTCCGCGCGAGTTCTACGGTATTATTTACATTCGTTCAGAGGTCGTCCAACTCATTTCGGTTGAGTAATGAGTTGAAGAGGGGAAGTGTCGTCGCCCTTGCGTGATTGCACGCGGGATCGAGTAGCACGAGCCCATGATCGGCAGCCTGACTTTCACGGCTCGCATATGCAGCTCGACCGAATCGCATCTGCAGCATTACTATTGCCTTTAAGGGTCACGTCGCGGCCAGCGTACCTCGGCAATTTCGATGTGAAACGTATCAATGGTGCAATGACCTTTCTGTTGCAGAGGTTTACGCAGTATCTGGCGTCCAGCAACAGCACGTTTCAGCTCAGTAATTTTCTCGATAAAAGCGGCGTGCCAGGTGAACCACACGTTGTTTGTAAAATAATCTCCTCGGGTTAACTTCCGCCGAGTAGTTCAATTAGATGCCCGATCCAGAATTGCCTCCTCAACCCTTCCGATCCCTAGTAGAGATGAAGTAACATTGGGAATCGGTGTCGATAGCTGGCAATCTGATTGGATCGCTCAAATTAGCACAAAGTTCACGGTCCGTCTTTGTTGTGGCTTTCCTTTTCTCGAATCGTTAACAATTCTGGCGAGAAGTAGCATTGAGCTACTAAAAACGCAGCACGCAAGCACACACAAACACAGAAAATTGTTGATAACTGTTAGAATTATAGGACTCGATCCTTTCGCTGCGAACTTGAGTATTGGTTGCAGCTAAAGTGTTAATGATTGCTCGTTAATGGCATTGAATCCAGGTTTCACTGTGCGAGAATAGCCTCGCTGTCGGTCTGATTACTAAAATTCAGAGGGTTAACGCTAATTTATTCGCGAGTGTTTCTAACAATGTACACGACCCTTCGCTCTCTCGAACCAGAAACTTAATAATAAGTTCTTCCTGGCTAACTTCCTAGCATCGCGCAGCTATCTGTATCTGGCCTCTGTCTATGATTTACTAACCTGGAACTAATTTTCTCTCTAATCGGACACAGCAGGAGCACGTATCGGTGAGTCACCATTCAATAATATTCCCTTTACCCGAATGTTTGTCCGATACTAAGTTCCTTTTATGCCTACCTGCAAGGTCTGAAAACGCAAGTATCTTCGGGATTTTTGGGGGGAAAAACTTGAAGACTTTTTTAAACGAACCTTTATGTATTGGAAAGTGTACATATTATACTACTTGTAGTAATTATTCCAATGAAAAATATAAATAAATAAAAGAAATATCGGTCATTTCCCGGCAGCGATTTTTTTAGTAGTTTGCGGTGACCACGCTAACTTTGACCTGATTTATCCGAAATGAAAAATTCGAAGGAATTTAGTTAGTATGTTAAATTATCTTGTCCTTAGTCGTTCATTATCCCGAAATATTAATTTGCAACAAAATGGCGGCTATTCAAATTGAAATATCGATTTTCGCCACAAAAATCGCTCATTTTTCATCTGTAAAATAGAAACTACGCAACGGAAATGAAAAAGTCACGATTAAGGACAAGATTTTTATATGTAAAATAAGCCTACAAAAGCTGAATTCATTCGATGCAGCGGTTCTCGAGATATTTTGGTCACCGATTCTGAAAATGTAGTTTCGAGAAAAACATTCTCCAGGATATACCTATACTAAAACTCGCACAGCTACGCCAATTTTGGTCGGATCAAATTGAAACTTTCACACAATACTTTTGAGATGTTTTTCTTTAAAAAATGTCAAAACCCCAAAATCCATTTTTCCGAATTTTGCAGGTAGGCATAACCCCTTAAGGGGTAAGTAGAGCCAGGAAAGCCAGAGCCTGGTTTTGAGAATTTTTTATGTATATCTGGTGAATGGAATACAAAAGCTGTTTGAAGGCCTTTATTCTACATACCTTGAAGTATGATCACAATTTTTTTTAAACTTTTTTAATACAAAATGGCGGCGCCGCAGCTCAATAAAAGAAGGTTCTTCTGAAAAACAGTGTTCCGCAGCTGGAAAGATATCTCCTTCAATTTTTGACATAGAACAGAAAACTACATTTTTTTTTAGTTCTATATAAGATTAGGTATCTCGGGAAGTACGCGAGGCAATGAAAAAATTCTGATTTTTGTAAGAATGGTGCGTGATTAAACAAAACACGGAACTGCCACAACCTCGAAATTGTTGAAACGTTCTTTTCAATCACGCATCATTCTTACAAAAAGCAGTATTTTTTAATTTCCTCGTGTACTTCCCAAGATAATTTTATATAGAAATCAAAAGTTTTTTGTTCTAGACCAAAAATTGAAGGAGAAATCTTTTCGGCCACGGAACGCTGTTTTTCAGATGAAGCTTCTTTTGTTGAAATGTGGCACCGACATTTTGTATTAAAAAATTTTAAAATAAATTTGGATCATACTTCAAGGTATTTACAATAAAGACCTTCAAACAGATTTTGTATTCCATTCACTATACTCGCTTAAAAAATTATCAAAATCAAGCTGCAAGGGGGAATCCTATTCTTTGGGCTAAAAACATGGCAAAATTGGGGATTTTTTTAAAGAAACTAGCGATTTGATTCATCTGAAATTGGGACCATATTTTGTTGCATCTTTGAGGAAGCAATTGTTTTTTTCATATTAATTTTTAATAAGAAACATAGGAGTTAGGCCCAATTCACACTATCGGTCCGGTCACGGTCCCGCCTCGATTAAATTCACGTTCGTGAGCGTCCATACTCGCCCGGCTTGATAGTTTGCACGCTCAGGGATGTGAATTGGATCGAGACCGGATCGTGACGGGACCGGTAGTATGAATCGGGCCTTATACGCGATCGATTAACACGTCGCGCAAAATTCGTCGTCCCCTGGTGTGCATGATATTTATCTTCCCGGTAATCTAAAACAGAAAAATGAAGCGGCATTGCACTGTATACATATGTAACCATAATTTGATGAGCCAGAAAAAAATAGAAAAATTGTTTGCAGAGTGTGGAGAGTTTCTAAATTGAAAGGTCCGAAAGTTTAACTTTTCCTATACAATTTTGCGCTATTTTTCTTATGTAATCAACGAACTATATAACTTATCGGTATTCTTGTTCATCAAAGTATAAATCAATATTTGTCGGCCATACAGATCAAATATGAAAGTAATCGGTTCAGTGGTTACAGAAATATCGTGCGTGATGCTCGATCATACATAACTCCTATATTCATTATTAAAAATTAATAAAAAAATTACTACCTACAACTTCTTCAAACATGCATAGAAACATGGTCCAAATTTCAGATTACTGGAATCCCTAGTTCCTTAAAAAAAATCTAAAATTTCGCTACGTTCTTAGCTCAAAGAATAGGAATCCCCCTTAACACCTTTCGAGTCGACAAAGCACAGAATATAGCTGGACAAGAAATTTCATACTCCGCCTGCTATCTGCGATTCATAGTTACAGTCGTGTGACTAAACTTCGCGATAGAGACCAGCGAGAAATTCTCCAGGGGGACGAGCGACCCCTCTACTATTTTCTGTTCTAATTAAATTGATAAGGTACTCTTTTTTTTTACACGTGTCGCGCTCAGTCTTCACAGAGGGGACCGAGACGAAACTATCCGCCGTTCGCGTGTCGCGCGCGCTCTCCGAATGAAAGCGTGTCAGGATCGATAATCTCAATAACACCTACACGCTCGCACTTGTGCCGCACTCGCACGCACGCAGGCGTTCGCACCTGCACTCGTTTCCGATTCGTCTCGGTCGCCTTCCCCTGCGAGAATCAACTGTACTTCTTCCCTTTACTCGTACTATGGGGTTCGCATGATTCTAATACTTTCCTTATCGACGCATCAGAAAGCTCTCCCTTTCACCATGTCATTGCCTTTCGAAGAGTATTTACACAGCACTGTTCCCCAGGCTACGATATGTCGCCGTTCATCAGGCGGTACGCGAAGTACCTCAACGAGAAGGCCCTCTCCTACAGGACCGTGGCCTTCGACTTCTGCAAGGTGAAGAGAGGGTGAGTGTCCGAGTTCGCGAGGATAAAATCTCCGTGGCGTATAGGCCTCCGATCAGCTGGAGACTCGGCATTATCTCTGAAATTATGTCCCAGGAAGGAGGATGGCACTCTGCGCACAATGAACGCCGAGAAACTGTTGAAAACTTTGCCCGTCTTGCAGTCACAGCTGGACGCGCTCCTGGAGTTCGACTGCACTGCGAACGATCTCACAAACGGTGTCATAAACATGGCTTTCATGCTTCTCTTTCGGGATCTCATCCGACTGTTCGCCTGCTACAACGACGGCATTATTAATTTACTAGGTAATCGATCTGACTCTCAGTCTACGAACACCAACTAGAAACTTACATCCCGACGCTTCGAATTTCAGAAAAGTATTTTGATATGAACAAGAAGCAATGTCGCGAGGCTTTAGACCTGTACAAAAAGTTTCTCATACGAATGGATTGGGTTGGCGAATTCTTGAAAGTTGCCGAGGTCAGTTGGAGTTTTAATTCTTTGGCGCAGGCTTCTCGGCCACTGCGAGAGCTCTTTTTAGACTAATGTTTCTTGGTTTGTAGAATGTCGGCATCGATAAGGGAGACATTCCTGATCTGACGAAGGTAAGAGCTTCTGTTTGGATACGATTAGAAATGAATAAATAGAATCGAGGCTCGATTATTTGGCGCGTTGTGTGTGAAATATGTTTTAAAATAAAGGTATTTTAGGCGCCGAGTAGCTTGCTGGACGCGTTAGAGCAGCACCTAGCCTCGCTGGAAGGGAAGAAGGGATCAGCGGCGAACACTCCCACGCAGACCGCAAGGTATGCCAATTTCAATTTTTACAGACAGCTGAGATCTACGTTAATGTTCAGAGTAGGACTGAAACTATTAATTTCGAGGAATATTTTGCGATACCTGAACGCATTCGTTTTTTAAGAAAAGTAAAAGGTAAAACGCGAAGTTACAGCTAAAGAAATCTGCGTATTTCCATTTGAAAAGCACAGTTGCATTAATTGACAGAGATTAGGGCGACGAATCCCATCAGACTTTCTCCTTCGTTACTGTTCTACATATAAATTCTACAACACAAAAATACAAATCCCATATTTTCATCCGATAATCATACTGTCTCCTCGCAAAATGTTTTGTAAGTTCGTAGGGTGAAAGGTAATGTTGGCACTTGTTTCTTTACTGCTTGGGAAAATGTGCTTCTCACCGAAAGATCTTTCTCCCCTCGTCCTTTTTGTTCGTTAATTTCTTGTTTCGCTGTCCATAGCTTCGATCCTTGGATTCTTTGCTTACTGATTTCTATACACGTTCGAGCGTTCCAAGTACTCTTTCTTTCCGCTGAAAAATCTGATCTCTCACTTGGCTTATTTCACTGCAAACGATTTTCTGTACTTTGGCATTAATTATTGCACGTACGGAGACTTTCCTTTCGGTTCAGTTCTTTTTTTTTGATTTGGTAAGTCTATGTGAACAAAGTGAACACAATTGCTACGAAATTCTGCGACAGAAGAGCGCGCAGATCTCTCCTATGTACAATATCCTCCCGATCTGATAATTCTTTGCACTTAAAGTTCAGTTGCCAACCGTTGCGCTTGTTTGTCACTGGGCCCAAAGTTCACGAGCCGCACAAGATTTTGTTTTCCGCGTCCTACCCGTCTCTCGATTCTAAACACTTAACAGACGCTAGAAGCTAGGTGATACATTCTTGCACATAAGTATAAATCTGTACGTAAATGTGGGTGCGTGCAAGTGTGCCTTAGCAGTAGCGACGCAGGAGTAACTGCGTCTTGTCTTTTTTGTTTCGTTCTCGTTGCAAGACACATTAGGTAGTACGAGTTAAATTGACTGCTTATGTGAACAGATGTGTAAAAGAAAGAAAGAAAGAAAGAGGAGTAAAGGGATCTGGGAGGGAGAGTGAGCCAGAGTTACGCATGTTTGTCTGCGGTGTATGCGCGTCAAATGGGACGAGTGCAAGAGTGTGTACGAGAGCACTGAGTAGTTGAACTTTTTTACACACATCGTTATATCTTTATACGTATTACACCGTTTCTTTGTTTTTTTGTTTGTCTTCTCCTTTGTTTTCAATGATCAACGTTCCTTTTCGCTCCTTTCGGCCACACTCGTCTACCGCTGAAAAAAAAACGGCTTCTCCTCCTTTCCTCTGTGACTCCACCAACTCCATCGAGACACATCCATTGCCCCTATCATTATCCAAAGCAGCAATAGAACGAATGTAAAGTCGGGAGTGTCCGCCCTGTCTTCCACCAGTACTGCGTTTGGAACAGCAGCCAGTAATAACCGCCTCGACCACACTGGGAACGGACACATCGACGAAGCGCTGCGGCGACACGCCCTCGCGGAAGAGGAAGCCGCAATGAACCAGTACAAGGTATTAGAATCTAACCCGCTCCAAGTCTGCGAACACCGGGTGGGCTTGGATTTTTATAGAGCCGAAGGTTTCATTTGGTATCCCGTTTTCCAGGCAAAAGTACAGTCCCCGTCGTCTGGCCCCAGCACGAATCCGTTCCTCAGCTCGCCGACGAACAACGCGGACCAGCCGATCGTGGACCTGTTCGGCGCGCCAGCAACTGGGAACGACAGTCAGGTGAGGAGAGAGTCTCTCTGCTTTGATGCGGCCGGTAGGCTGCCGCTTAATTCCCTTGAACGGATTGCTTCTATTGCTTTCAGCCGCAGAGAGCGTCAGACGATCTGCTCCAGTTGGCGGGCAATCCTTTCGCGGATATGTTCGGCGCGCCGCAACCCGCACCCGCGCAGACCGCACAGGCGCAGAACAACATGTGGATAACTAACGGTAACGGTAAATACTGCCTCTTTGTTTTTATGCTCGTCAACCACTCATTTGATTTTCTTTTTCTTTCCATAGCCAGCCTCCGTTCCGCCTCATTGTTTCACCTTCTTACTTTTGGTTTGTAGGTTTCGCGGCAGTGCCCCCAGCAAATAATAACTTTGTTACAGATAACAGTTTCTCCTCCGTGTTCGGTAATCAAGAGTCGCAACCTGGTGAGTACTCGCTCCCTCCTCTCCGCAAAGGGAAGACTTTGTTATCTCACTTGTTGATCAGACTATGCACTACTCGTTTCTCTCTCCACGTTCACATTGTAAATATACGTACCCTCTGTCTCTGTTTTCATTGCGAGAGGCCTTTTGCTTAAGATTTTCTGTCGTGTCTATGCATCTTACTAAATCGTATAGATTTATAGACGGTGCCTGTGCAAGTTAATCATCTTTCGAAGCAATCCGCCGGGGCATTTGAATTAAGGGGAATACCAGTGTGACGGCCAGAAAAGTAAGCCAATTTAAACTTTTTTTTTTCAGGAATAATTTAGTTTTCATAGAAAATTTTTATTACCTATCTTAGTGCGCTGTCTGAAGAGACTATACAAAAAGAAATAAATAGAATAACATCCATAAATTTTAATATATTAATTATTCATCTAGAACTCCCCATGCGAGCTGGTAGAATGTGTAACTGGGGAACAGCAGGTCCGAAATCTAATCTCATTTTTTTTATAAACTATATGAGTGTAGTTTCCGTTGTATGTACGGATTCTTTGATTAAAAAGAAATTTTTTTAAATACGCTCGAAAAACTAATCATCTTATTCGCGGATTCCCGAAACTTTCCTTCTAAAGCGCACCATTTTTACAAAAATAATCTGTTTGAGAAATCGGTACGTACAACGGAAACTACTCTCGTATAGATTATAAAAAAAAATGGAATGTGATTTCAGACTTGCTGTTCCATAGTTACACATTCGACCAGCTCGCGTGGAGGGGTCTATATAGAAGATTAATTAATATATTTAAATTCATGGATGTTTTTCTATTTTTTTTTGTATAGTCTGTTAAGACAGCGTGCTAAAGGTAGGTAATAAAAATTTTCTATGGAAAGTGTAAATTATTCCTGAAATTTTTTTTTAAAAATGGCTTACTTTTCAAGCCGTCACAGTGGTGTTCCCCTTTAAGGGGAGGTTCCGGTCTAAAAATCTATTTTCTTTTTATTTTATTTTTCGAATGTTCAATCTTTTAGGAAAACGCGTTTAAAAGGATTTGTTGAAATTCGTAAAATTCCCGAAGTTATAGGCATTTGAGTAGCGGCAAATGCATGGGCAACAACCGGCCACTCGGCGCTCACGTAAAACTTTAAACGCGGTTTTCTCGAAACAGTGTTCTCAAAACGGTAGGCGCTGTATCTCCAAAAATTATTATCCGATTCGACTGAAACTTTTTTTATTTTGAAGAATATACTTCTGGATAGGGGGGGAACTAGAAAAATTACAAAAAATTAAAAATTTATAATTTTCAAAGGCGTTGAAAGGACGAAAAACACAGGGAAAAGTGACTTCAAACTGGAAGTGTCGTTATTTTCTAAAAAAAAATGTCATTTTTGTAATTTTTTCTAGCCCCCCCCCCCTAGACAGAAGATTAATCTTCAAAATAAAAAAGGTTTCAGTCGAATCGGATAATAACTTTTGGAGATACAGCGCCCACCGAGTTGGATCAATTTTTTGACGCCTTGACTTTAACAGCTGCCCAGGGCCGTCTGCAATGATTAATTATAAAACAAAAAATATATTTCTATAATTTAAGACATCCTTAATACAATGCAAAAACTCCCATTGAATTATATATAGTAGTTTTCCTTGAATTAATTCCTAAATATCACCTATTTTTTGGAGCTCTAGACCGGAACCTCCCCTTAAGCGAGCCACGAGATAATAGTCTTGCACACAAAAATCGCATTTGCCACGAGTTTACAACCGTTAGCGAACGTAGCAGTCGAATCTCTTGCAAACTCGTGTGCTTTGTGGTATGGGACCGGTTAACTTCTCAAGTATTACACTTCCCTGTTAACACGTGCGTCCAGCACCAAAAATAGTTGACCTTCATCTAAATACAAGAAACAGCTGCACTATGGTGAAAAACGTTGCAAATTTGGAACGACATGCACACACTGATGAACACGTTCGTACTGAATGCGTATGCAAAAGGAAAATTCGACACCTGAAAAATTCTTCTTCACCTTCCACATTTATTGGGACCGGGCCCAAGAGTTCCATGACGTGACCGTACACGTCACCCGTACGGAACGTGTTAACGCAGCGAGAGGCATCGATGCTGCGATTGCTGTGTCTGAATTTAAGGGGGTAGGTCACCCTTAATAGCCCTAAAACAGGTCTTTCTTCAAACGCAAATTGTAAAGTGATAAATAACACTAGAGAGATCGATTTTTTTCTAGTTTTAATCGTTATTTCATGAGCTTCAACACAAAAAAAAGAAAAGTTTCAACATCGCTATGTGCGTAAAAGTTGTGAGTAAAAACGTAAAGGTGTGTACGCGGTGCACCGTTTGATGGTGAACATAAAGTCTCGAAAACCACTCCAACGATTTGGATGAAAATTTAATGAGAGACGCAGAAAACCATTCCCTAGGATGTGTTCGGAGAAGATTTTCGAGATAAATTCTTAAAAAGAAGATAGAAAATATTTTTCATACAAGAAATCGATGAAATCGTATTTTTCAACATAAAAATGGTATTATTTTTTTTTTTCAAAAATCTGCTCCCGACACATTGTAGAAAATGGTTTTCTCGATCTCTCATTTAATTTTCATCCAAATCGTTAGCGCGGTTTCCGAGATTTTATGTTCACCATAAAACGGTGCACCACGTACACACCTTTAGGTTTTTACCCACAACTTTTATGCATATAGTAACATTTAAACTTTTCGTTTTTTGTTTTAAAGCTTAAAAAAATCGATCTCTCTACTGTCATTTATCACTTTACAATTTGCGTTTGAAAAAAGTCCTGTTTTAGGGCTATCGATGGTGACTTATCCCCTTAAATCTATTCCTTCTCACTTGTACCACGCAGCAACGATGTCCCTCACACGTTCTCCGCTCCATCAGTCTAACAGTTTCATACCACTTAGCCTGCACGCAACACGAAGTCACTAACCCCTCAGCCCCGGAAGCAACTAACCTCGGAATGGTGCTGGTGACGCTAATCAATGCACCTTGATTTCTGCGCAAGCTGGTGCCCCAGGACCGGCCGGCTCCGTACCGAACCCCTTCATGTCCGACTTCCCCTCCCTCGGTCCCCAGCAAGGCGGGCAGCCGAACGCGGCGGCATTCGGCCTGTTCGAGCAGGGTGCCGGCGGCGCGGCCGGCGACGGCCAGCCGCAGTCGCAGACCGGAGACCTGTTCAGCGCCGGCGGCCAGGCAGACCTCTTTGGGAGCGACTCAGCAGTGCTCAAGACCGCGGAGGGAGCCGCCGGGGACGCCGCCGGCGAGATGGCCTCCTCGGCGGCTCTTGCCTCCGGTAAGTCCACTGCCACGCCGCCTCCCAGACCGCCGCCTCCCGCGACAGCGACGAACGGTACGCCCAGGCCGGCTTCGCCCAGCGTTTCCGGAGCGGCAGCTGGCAAGCCCCTCGCGGGGGCGGCGGCGGCCGCCGCTCCCAGCAAGAGTGCATTCGACGATCTGAACGACAGTATCCGTATGGCGCTGGGCGGGTCCCCGTCTCGGCCGGCACCCATCGCTCAGCAACCTCCAGCCGCGCAACAGGCACAGCAACCTATGCAACAGGGTTTCGGCATGTTCGATATGGCGGCTGGCATGCCAGCCATGAACGCCGGGCCGATGGCCGGCTACGGTATCCCCACCCAAGTCCCAGCTGGGTACGGTTCCCCGGCAAAGCAGCCGACTTCAGGTGACGGGAATGCATTGATGGTTCTGCTGTGTATGCATGAAACCCGGGGTCTCTGATGCTGGCCAGCTCAAGGGCTACGTACTTGTGGCAATCTCTGTACTCTGTATCATGCCCCGATGATCTCGGGCAGGCCTGTTCAACCTTTGCACTTGCCCTGGAAGCGCAGCCGCGGGTGGCTGCGAGCGAAGGCAAGAGTGACGGCAGCCGTAAAAGAGTGGGGATAGCGGCATTCACAGATTCCCCCACTAAGAAGGCCTTTCGCTCTTGGGCCTGGCTCCGTGCCTCCGAGAGCGAAGAGCAACTCGCGGCTGTTCGTGCGAGCAAATGCCTGGACAGGCCTGCTCTCGGGCGTAGGTCTTGTCTGCGTAGCGTCGTAGGACCATTATTTGCCCGGCGCTGCGGATAGAACGTTTGCACGTGGCTGTCGTAGGTGTGGTTTATTGGTCGATAGAAACTTCCGGCAGGGAGTCCGACAGGTTCGGATAGTAGGGGACTGAGTGAGGAGTTTAATGGTGACGTATAATTGTCGTTTAGATTTAGTCGTAGGGCAGGGTTGTCGTAGAAGTATGTAGTCCAAAGAACAGCATCATCGACTCGTAGTTGTTCTTAATTCGCCAAGTACGGTCAGTTGGAATCAGTGATCTTTGGCACTGAAAAATTGTATGCAATGCGAGGCGAAGGTTTAATAGAATCCAGTAAAGATAAATGCGGTGGCTCACACCGATAACCGTGCACTCTTTAAAATCGCAGAATATTTTTAAAATTGGTTCAAACGACTTGAATCTTTTTGAGAAGCTGGAAGCATTAGTCTGCTATGTGACGCGTTCGTCGTTTTTAAAACAAATGTAATTGGTCGGAATAGCAAAAAAAAAATAGTAAAGGTGGTTTTTTCAACTTCTTTGTCTGTGCTCGTAATGATAATTTAAAAAATGCCTTTTCTAGATTTAACTAAGTTGTATTGATGCTGAAAATGTCAGAATCGGTTAATGTTGCTGTGACAATGAAACATTCCGAGCCCGGATATTCGAAAAATTCTGAAACTTTGGGAATATTTTTACTTTGTTAAATTTTTGTTTGCTGTCCAAATTCACTCGAAGGGAGTGTAACTGACCCCTGAAAATCCGGTTATTTTCCAATTTTGTGTTATAACTCGTGAACTGTAAAATACTATTTTTTGGCTTGAAACTTTTTTCCATCTTATAGTTCGCGAGTTATACCACAAAATTGGAAAATAACCGAATTTTCAGGGGTTAATTTCACCCCCTTCAAGTAAATTTGGATAGCAAACAAAAATTGCTTTGTAATGAGGAGGAAATCCCCTAGATATTCTCAAAGTTTCAGAATTTTTCGAATTTCTGGATTCGGGATCTTCCCTCGTGACCTATAAACGATTAAATTTCTCATTTCGGGAATTTCGCGATTGTTCGATCTTATTCTGCGATCTTCTACACTTACTTAAGTAAATCTACAAACGGGTTTTTTTAATTTTCATTACCGGTTCAGAAAAAAAGTTGAAAAAACGACCATTAGTATTTTTTTTTTTGCTATTTCGACCAGTTGCAACTTTTTTCAAAGCAGTGAAACACGTCACTTAGCAAACTAATGCTTCTAGCTTCTCAAAAAAATTCAAGTCGTTTGGACCAATTTTAAAAATGCTATGCGTTTTTAAAGAGTGTACGATTATTGGTGTGAGCCACTGTACATAGTTTTGGTCAATTTTTGTATGCGAACTGACTGCATTTCATACATAGGCTATGCATGAATCTTCATTACTGTTGGCATGGAATCGAAGATTTGAGGAGGACTAGTGTTCCTGATTTCTCGATATTTTTCGCATCTCGAGAAATGAGAAATCAGATTACATTTCTCGAGAATTCTCAAGATATTAAAAAAAGTATTACGAAATTTATATGTTTGAAATAATGTTGCTAATATTTATCTAAATCTTTATTCGTGTCTAACTTTTTTGTTTTAAAATAGTTCTTTAAAAAGCATAATGCGTCTAATGTCGCGTCAGACAATCTACTTCTTTTTTGTGACAAAATCTGCGGCTGTAAAAAAATTTATTTTATTTCGAGTGGATGTTGGTTTAATTGTAGATATATAGAGCATCGGCGCTACGAAGAGCAAAGTTTATAAAAAATCGCGCAATTCTTCGTATGTATTGCTAATAATTATTAAAGATTGTAGACCTGTTTATATGTTCACGATTAACTAGTAACACACAATTTGAACTAACTGAAAATTCATTTCTGAAAACAAATGGGATTTATAATAATTTTCATACACTTAAGTTTCTCGAGAAATACTCTACTTTCTTGAGAAATGAGAAATACGAAATTATAAAATTTCTCGAGAAGGAACACTAAGGAGGACGTACTTTTTAGATAAATTATTCACTGCTCTAATTTGTCATCACTTCATCTTATTACATTTGCATGACATTTCATTTAGATCGCTCTTCATCTTTAAACCTTCTTCATCGACAATTTTAATTCCTCAGCGGATCCGTTATCCTCAATTTTACTCTTTAATTATCTCGACTTAAGTAGCACTACGATACACATTTTCATTTCTGCACTCGAAGCATGGCATCTTTAGCGAAATGTATGGCAACAAGAATTTACGTAGAATCTTAGACGTAATACATCCGATTATTTATTGAAACTCTTTCGCTCCCTTAGAAGAACCATCGTTTACAGCCGACCATTCCTTACGCCACACTTTCTTCCGTGCAAAGTAGTTCGTCGTTAGCAGAGTTACAACTATCCCATTGATTTCCACGCTTTCCCGCTGCAAATTTGCATTTTAACCGCCCGCACCACAATCACGCAACTTTGTGTCCCGCTTTTGGGGCTTTGGCTGACGTAGATGTTGCTTAGGTTCTGACAGTTTCGGCACGATGCTGCTGCCTACCACTGTAGCTGGAGATAATGATATTTCAGCAGCAGGGCAGCAGCCGAACGCAGCGGCCACTGGCAAAGTCCTGACCGGAGATTTGGACAGCAGTCTCGCGAGTCTCGCCCAAAATTTGTCTATCAACAAGAGCGCGCAGCAGCAAGTCAAGTGAGTAGCCAGTCGTCCCGTGAGTCTACTCGACAATTAAAACCTATAGCAGACGACGTGGATAGAACCGTAATCGAATCTAATTTCAGGGGAATGCAATGGAATTCGCCTAAAAACGCCGCGAAGACCGGTGGTCCAGCTGGATGGACACCGCAGCCGATGGCAGCCACCACTGGCGCTGGTTACCGTCCAATGGTGAGTGGCTCAACGCGTGGACCATTCTTCTAGCATTGAGTTACTTTACCAGCACGTTGTTCTTGATCGTTGCCGCACTATCTTCCCCTAGGGTGATAACGTATCGCGACCCCGATATCATGTTTTACACGTCACTTCTTTTGTACTACATATGCTCCTCTGATGCGTGTTTACACTTTATCTAACCACTTGACATTCAGCATCGTTATCAGCATGCATTTCTTACCGGCCCACTGTTTACCACGAATATTTTATACCATATTCGTGCAGGGTCACGGCACCCACTTTCGCTTCTTCTATTTGTGTTTGCCGTACCAAGCAACTACAACGAGACACCAGCCACGTTTACGAGCCGATACAAGGGACAAATCAATTACTCCAGACGATAGTTCCGTGACCTTAGATTAATCACGAATCAGCACGCTTGCTTTATCGCTCATTAAGCTTCCAAACAAGTCGACCCGTAGCCAACACCTTCGCCTTTCTTCGACATTACGATTCACACGAGCCCTGTAATCACAATGTACACTTGTGGCAGTGTGCTGTTGCAACAGCGAACGCTGTGATTGGAGGTCTACAAGATGAGCTTTCTTGAGTAAATTTGGGTGTTTGATGATTAGTACGGGGGATATAGGGTTTTAGAGAATTATTGCTAGCTGAGGGAAGCGTGGGATGAGTGTTAATTTTGGAGGCCTTCGATCACCTCGCACTCCGTTCGAGAGGCCACAGCTATTCCCATTTTTTAATTAGAGCAACGTTAGTTTTTAATACGCAGACTTTTTCAACCCCTCAGTATGACGTGTTTCGCGGGAATTAGGGATAGAGTTTAGGTGACTGTCAATCGGCACACTTAGTTGTACAATGCATGCATGGCATATGGCATGCTACCGGCTGTTGCAGGGTCAAGGAATGACGCAACTTCCTCCAACTACCCTGGGCTTCCCTCCCCACTCCGCGCCATTGGTAAGTTCCATTATGTAAAAAGACAAATTATAACCGAAATATACGTGTCGCTTGCTAGTTGTAACAGAACAGTGTCGTCACTAACTAGCTGCCGATAAATATTTTGTCCGTGCAATGGAGTTAATCGAGAGGCAGTGTTTCTTCAGACGCGAGATACTTCCTTTTTTTTATCGGGCATTTTCTTAGGTTCTCACGAATGCCAAAAGTGTAGCGTTCAGCAGAGCCGACGCGTTTGTAAATGCGAAAAGGATAGCCGAATAGTTCATTGCGATATTGAGATTGCCACTGTTATGCCGCATCCTGGTTCCATGCTTCTGCATTAAGAGGGACTCTCGTGTAACAGCCAACGAAATTTATGAATTTTTTTTACAGCTGTTGTTAATATTTGGGGTTTGTCGGTTTTATTTATAAACTAGCAGACCCGTTACCCGATTTCACCCGGGAATTATTATTATTATTTATTATTTTAGATAGCATATTTATAAATAGCCTATAATCTAATCTAGGGCGTATTTAATGTGTATTCAAAATTTCATTGAAATCCGTTCAGCCGTTTAGGCGTGAAAGAAAGACAAACAAACAGACAACGTTTCACTTTGATATATTAGTAAGGATTTGTGAAATTCGAAAACCGGTTTTTAACCCTTCGTGGTCATACGGGGTGTGTTGCACACCAAGAGCAATTATTTATTTGAAATGTCGCAGCTTTACGTCTTCCAAAGGGGATTTATCGCAAAAGAAATAATAATTTTTTTTTAAAAAATCGGTTTTCCACAAGTACAAATTTTATCATATCAAAATTTACATTTTTAGAAACAGAATATTAGATCATGACTATATAAGTACTACGAATGTACAATTATCACTGAAAGGTTAAGAGATTCGAAAATAGGAAAATGGTAACTCAAAAAAATAACGCTGGGGTACAGTGAACCCCGTTTGACCAATTTGTGATTATAAGAAGGTGTGACCACGAAGGGTTAAATTTGAAAAATCGGTTTAATATACTAGAATTAATATGCAGAAATGAATTAATTATTTAATTAAAAACGTTAACCTTTTGACTTGAAATCGCCTCGGACACAAGCATATTGTAGTAGATACCTAACAGTTTAATTATTACTGTAACACTAATCTTTATGCGTGCATATTTTCTGAAGAAAAATATTATATGGAATAGAGATTTCTAATTTGGTACCACTGTAAAAGATTTATATTTTGTGCGGATTTTAGTTATTTTTTTTTCATTTGGTTTTGTATGCAGTCTATTTTATTGCATTATATTTTTGTATACCCATCGATATTAAATGAACTCGAAAATTGTACGGATTTGTACGGATTTTAGTTAATTTAATTTTTATTTATTTATTGGGTCTTGTATACATACCGCATATTTTATTTGATTAAAACAAGTACAAATATTTATTTGTACAATATATTTTTTGTGAAAATTCGAAAACTGGTTTAACCGGGTTTTCGGGAGAAGGGTAACCCAATTACTGACACCTTAAGCTATTTTACTTAAAATAACAAATAAATAAACGTTGTAAAGTCATACACCAATAGAATTATGTAATTCAACCTATAATTTGTGCTATAAATTATATTCTATAGTTTATTTATTCGTTATCTTAAGTAAAATAGCTTAAGGGGACTAGGCAGTCGTTTTTCGTGAGAAAGAGACTCTGTCCTTTATTTACCTATTTGTAAAGAAATGAAAGCACATCCAGATGTACCCTTTTACCCAATGTTTATTACTACCATACAGATTGAGAAATGAATGGTAAGAAATATATATGTGCTTTAAAAATGGCGCTGCAGACGGGTAAACATTTTAACGGTTTTCCGTCGTTTTTCCCTAATATCGGTCTTAAAATGTGACGTAATTCGATTTTAAAGGTGTGATTCGTGTTTGTTGGGTTCATAGTTTGGGCGCAAACCTATAAAAACAATAATTAAATCAAAATTATGCGATTGGCAGCTGAAAAACGGCGATTTTTCCGAGAAAAATTCGTTCTTGTTTGTGTGCCACCAAAATCCGGTGACTTCTTAATTTTTTTTATGAAAATTTCGAATTTTTACGGACCATTACAGGAGTTTGCGTCGAAATGGCATATGTTTTACACATTCTGTAATTTTTTTAAGTCGATCTGAACCTCCATTCGTTCGCAATCAGGAAAAAACGAAGAGGAAAAAATATTCGAGAAAAACGCGATTAAAGTTTCTGGGCAAAGGCGACGCTAAAGGTTGCCGCTTGACGTTTTTAGCTGTCAAATCTATAATTTTGCGAATTTTACTATAAACCAAGCGGCATCTTATGCAGAAAGGATAGTGCTTTTGGAAAATGCAATAAAAAAAATCGATTTTTCGACTGCCTAGTCCCCTTAAGGTGACAGTAATTGGTCAGGTGTCAGTAATTGAGTTCTTTACCCTAGTGGAATTCGAAAACCGGTTTGCAATTTTAGTGAATTTGGATATGTTGTAGTCTTCAGTGGTATATAAACGCATTTCAAAAGACTTTTCAAAAGTTTCAAAATTGTGGATCTTACAGTTCGTTGAAATAGAGCGTTGACTTTTTTTCAATAAATTATAAGTGTTGAACTAAGATACAGATAAGAAAGAGCTTTGGGGTGCTTAGAGTAGGGAAGTAAAAGTACCTAATAAAAATTATGTCACTTAAAAAAAAAATTAGACCATTTATTCTGCAAATGTTTTAAAGAAATGCAATTTTATACTAGCAGGACACTATTTAAAATTTTGAAAAAATGAGGATATAGCCCCATTTGTGCTCTCTACGGACACGTTTTCAAAAACGCGGACACTATAAAATTGGTCGCATGAAAATTAATTGAGTGTGACGTTGCGTCGCCCAGATGCTTTCCAGCATCTTTAAATTTGCAGAAAATATTTTTTTCATGTCGTTCCTTCTTATTATTTATTAATTATTCTGGAATCTGATTGCAACAGGAAGAAAAATTTCTTAAAGTTAAATAATTTACCCTGGGACTGGACCTAAAATTTGAATTTTTATTTATAATACTTTTTTCGTCGATATAAAGAATAATATGAAAAATTTGTCTGCGGAAAAACTTAGTTTTTCTTTCAAACGCTATAACTCTTTCAATTTTTCATTCGTTTTTTTTTAAAGTGAACCAATCAAGACGATCCTACAGTAATTAATCACTAATAAGAACGATCGACATGAAAAAAATATTTTCTGCAGGTTCAAAGATGCCTCCTTAACCCTTAACTGGTCTTCTGGTGTGGGTCATGACCCCAAGCACGCAAAGTTCGCTGCAAAATTTTTGGTTGCCTAAGTTTGTAAACTGAATATCTAATTAATTTTATAATAATAGTTTAACTTTCTACGTTTCTATTATTTTATACCTGAGAACAAAATATTCATACACGTTAATCCAGTGTGAATTTTATAAATTTCTGTGTCCTTTTTCATTTGGGGTCTGCCACGACCCCAGTATAGCAGTTACATTTGAAAAAAAACATTATAGCAGTTAAGGGTTAAATCCCAAACGAGTTTAATCCAATATGACGAACAGTTTTTTAAAAAAAAATTCTTAAATACCAATTACTTTTGAGGCTGTTACACGAGAATCCCGCCTTAGTTTCGATGCACACGTGCGTTTGATTTTACCTAGATCATCCTCTAGTAAACCGTACTTTTTGTATCTGCGTGTTACTTAGATACTGCACATGAAACACTTTCCTGGCAATGTTCTACGATAGCTTTAGCGTAACTTGCGTAGATATCTGTTGTACGATAGATTCAGACCGCAGCGGTTCCCTCTGTACATAGAAACACTTGTAAATACATTACACTGCGGTTACAAAGATCCCCTAACGCTATCCAACTGTTTTTAAAATCCCAGTTCTAACCATACAATCATTGTCGATGAAAAGAGAGCTCGAAAGTCCCCTAAAGTCTGTTTCGATGAACATAGTACACTCCCATTCGGTTCGATGTAAATGATCACTCGCTGGAATGACGCAGCACCGAGGAAGAAAATACGCGAGCAGCTGGACTCGAAATGGTAAACGTTCGCCAAGTACAGGCTCGATCTGATCGGAGGGCTTTCTGGTGTCCCTAGGGAATGCAAGGCGTGCCAATGGGCATGCAGGGTATGCAGGGCATGAGGCCGATGATGAGCACAATGCCTGGCGGTCCTGGTGGCATGATGGTCGCAGGTGGAGCTGCGCCAATGATGATGTCTGGCACGAATCCCATGATGGGTGCTAATATGCAGCAGCAACAGCAACCGCAGCAGCAGCAACAGCAACAGCAACCGCAGGCTGCGCAGCAGCCACAAAATAATGCAGTCCAGCTCGATCCGTTCGGTGCTCTGTGAAGATGTTAGGTATCTATCCCATTCCCCTTGTTGTAGAAGAAGCGATCAGCGGCTTGGAGTCCTCAATTATTCTTGAGGGATAATTCCAAGCGAGTCGATGTGGACCGCGGAGGAAATTAAAGCGAAGCGACCGTGCAGATTTGATGTACTCTGATTCCCCTTTAGAGATCTTTGTAGCATACTGTAATTAATCGCATAACATGTCTCGTGATTAATATGGAACGTCACACGACTGTGATTGATTCGAAGGTGTACAGAAGAAGCTTAAGATTCACCTTCGAACCAATTCCCTTCTTGGACCATACGTTGTACCTAACAATGCACCGAGCCATTCAAACCTTGCTCTCATTGCCCCCGGGAAGCACCAAATTCTAATCGTCTCAGCTGCGAGGGTGAAAGCGCACATGGTCCTCACAGAATCTATATCCCAGTCACGATACTGTTCGAAGTAATTACAGACTCCTCCACGCACTAAATCACCTGATACTCTGAAACCTCTGTTGCACCGCAGAGTAGGGATGTTTGTTTGCTCGAATATTCGGGCGGCTTGAAATTCGGAGCGAGCACCGGGTACCCGTAAAATCCGGGCGGCTTGAAATTCGGAGCGAGCACTGGGTACCCGTAAAATCCGGGTAGCTCGAATTTTTTCGGGCGGCTTGAAACATCCGGGTAGTCCGGATCGTTTCGGGCCTACCCACAGTGGTTCGAGCTACGCCCGACAATCGATGCGGCCTGGTACTCACCGAATTTTATGGTTTTCGACCCTGGAAGGGGTTTGAATACCATTAAAACGTGAAAAATGTCCAGGATTTCCGCCTTTCTCATCAGATCATTGCGAAAACGACACCAATCGATTCCTTATGTTTCGCCGATGAACCTAACACCAAGAACAACGTAATTCGGACCATAATAAAGGAAATCATATGAAAAATTGATTTATATCATTTCAAGTTGACTTCGTTAAAAATAGTCCGATTTATATGACATTTGGTATGATTTTAATCGGGCGTACACCAGGAATCCATTGGCGTCACTTCCCTTTCAATAAGATGAAGAAATGAATTTCTTAATACGCTGTAATGGATATTTCACCCTCGACTGCAGGGTGTCAACCCACGGGTAGCCGGCTTGGCTCGGTCGATCGAGCTCGAGATCAGGCTCTGCTCGCTTTATTCGAGTACCCGAACGGCTCTACCGTAGAGTGCTCTCATTGAACACGTAGATTAGAGATTATCCGTCGGTCTCTCTTGGATGCTATTAACGGGCGACTTCTGTTTCAGGATTTCGGATTGGAGTCGAGTGGACGAAGCACCAATTCTGTAAATACTGTGTAATAATGCCTAGGAAATGTGCCCTGCTTGCTCTCGTTATTCCACGTCATCCGTAAACGACCCGTCCCCCGAGAAGAGCCATCTGCTGGAATCGCCCTCTGGGAAACGTGACGGTGCCGACGGATCTGCCCCTCCCCACGCTCCTCCCGTTACATTTCTACTGCTGAGCGAGTTATAATCGCGCGTATACGGGTTTACTCGCTTTAACGGCGGTTGCCTTAAGAAGATGCGCATAGTCTCACGAGTATATAATACACACAGTTCTACGAGGCGACTAAAACAGATATATATATATATATATATATATATATATATATATACATATACAGGAAGAGAGAGAGAGAGAGAGAGAGAGACCAAGTTACACGAGCCGTTTTGCGTTTAGAAATTCCATGAGCGTGGATGCGACTATTCCGTAAAGAGTTGACTGTGATAGTACTGCATCGACATTGTAGCGTTTTCCAGTAGTCCCCTGGTCGAAGGAGGAGCCCATAAACGGCGCGAGCAACTGTACGTAGAGAGAGAGAGACAGAGAGAGAGAGGGGGGGGGAGAGAGAGAGAGAGAGAGAGAATGCGTGTACGCGTGCATGAGTGCGTGATTCGGCGAAGAAGCACGAGGTTTTCTTCTTCCCCTTTTCGTAGCTGATTCCAAGCAGTAGCCCCCCCCCCCCTCTACGCGCAAGCTTTACACAAATGCTGGAAGGTGTCGAGAGTAAACGAGAGCATGTTGATCGGTTCGTCATGATTTCTAAACGTAAATACGCCCGGGGAATTCTACATAGCTGGGCCGATATGCATGTATCCATATTGTTAGTGTAAAATTTTGCGTATCGCGCGTGCAGCGGTGCACGCGCACACGTAACGAAACTCGCGCGAGGAACACAACGTTGAAGATATATATATAAACATCTAAGGAGAAATTATATATACAAGTATATATATATATACATATATATAAATAAATGTATATGTACATGGCGTAATATTAACCCGGCGCATCCGTGTCGCTCTCCACGTTTCATTTTTCGTACTCTACATACCGCGTATCTTTGATTTCGACTCAGGGCGCTGAAGCAGTTACGACGTATCCTTTGTTAAAGTATTAAATACTGAATGATAACGGTATATATATGTGTGTGGTATCATCACAGACGCAGACACACACACGCAAACATTATATATATATATATGTATACATAGAGAGAGTAATTGCGCGAGAGATTGCGAGAGAGTAAGAGAGGGAAGAATGGAATATTAGGTGATCTCCACTAATGTTCTTTATCCGCATACCGTTCCGAACTGTCTTAATTAGGTAATTAAACGAAACTATGTACACAAAGTTAAGATTATGATACTCGTATTCAGTATGGTACTATTAATATAGTCAATAATTCCTGTTCCAAGGGTCTAATCCAGGATTCGTTTCGCCCCCTCCGAGGCGCCGTGCAGCCACCTGCGCGGCCGATATTCCGCCACCTTTTGCCGGAGCACGGCGCGATTCTTGTTCACCGCGCGCCCGACTCGAAACGGCTGCACGAATCTCCGCGAGCAGGAGGCGACAAATTGTACCAACGTTCTACCCTTGTTTCCGGCGGCGTTGCGGCCGCGCACTTCGCCGATTTGTAGGCCGTGTACAGAGATAAGTAGAGAGAGAGAGAGAGAGAGAGAGAGTCTAGAGGCGGTGGAATCGAAACGCGGTCGCCCGGACTCCTCCGAGTCGCGATCGCCAGTGAAACGTGTAATCGGCGGGTTCTTCTTTCTCGTCCTTCCACCCTGAATCGAGGAGCTTGGATCGTTCTCTGGTCTCCTTTGCTCGAGGAAGAATTCGCGGGATGATGGTACAGGTTTTCGAAAGGGATCGCGAGAGACTTCCATCGGAAACATTGTTCTTGTTAAAACAGCGTGTCCGGCTTGTCAAACGCGACTCGAGCCCCGCCTATTCGCGAGACCTCTGTAAAGCTGTCGACGCGACGCTCGAAGCTCGCTGAGAAAGTCACCGACGCGTTGGTTTTCGGACGGGAGTGCAGAATAAAATGAGAGCCAAGTTCACGATTGATTTAATCGCCGAACCCATTGAAGATCGCAAGGATTCGGTAAGTGAAGGTGGCGTGGATAGCAACGAATGTAGTTGTAGTAAATCAGGCACAAAAGTTAGCGAGCTCGTTAAGTCGGCTATCCTTTCCTTGCTCTTAACGCTGCCAGACAATTGTCGGTGCGAAGATCTTGCGGAACTTGCCCGTCGAAGTGGCGAGTGTTGTGTGAAGCGTTCGACTCTGAAAGAAGTCCAGGGGTGCACGGGCTCGTTTCGCATCGGACCACGAAAGAACATATTGAGGATCGATAAGGTACAAATTGTAAAAGAATTCTGCGAAGCTTACTCTATAAGCCAGGGAACTATTCAGATGTTAATAATAATTCTCAACGGAGCGCGAGGGTTCAGCTCCGCTTATTGTTCGTCAACCTCTTCGTCGTTCTGGATCTCTCAGACGCCGTTGTCTCACCCCTGAGCTCCGAGTTCACTTACTTAGCTTAGGCGTCCTTGTATATTACGGTTCTAGGACTTGGCGAGAGCAACGGCCATAGAAGACTAGATCATAAATTACATGTTCAATTAACGGATCGCGCGAGAAACTGGTCACCATTAAGTTTAAGAGAGTGGCCCCTGGGCGGAGGAGATCCCATCGGTGTGTAAGAATCGACAATCTTCTTTTCCATTCGCGACAGAGGCCCCGGTGGCCTGGACCACTCGGGAGAGAAGGATATTCGAAATTACATTCGAGCCCGAGTCTTTCTTTCTCGTCTCATTTCAATTCTACGCTGCGCCTAGCTGCGAGTTCTTCGAAAGCCCCGATGAAAGGATCCAAAAGTAATTAACGAAGTCTCGCTTAAAGGATAAGAAGGGTAGCGATCACAGGAGAATCGAAGTCGCGCCGATCAGCGAGGCTGCATTCCACGTGGGCGAAGAGAAGAAACGTAACATTGTATCTGGAAATTGTAATTCTTCAGGCTCGACCACGCGGAACACTTTTTTATATCACGCGTTTGATTTCTCGTTCTGAAAGGAGTCAGGTGGATGGTGGTCGTGTATCGTCGGATGCGTATAAAGTACTCCGAGGCAACAGACGTCTGTGTAAACTTACTGGTGATCGAGTGTAACAGGACAATATTACATATACATATATAAACGCATATTTTATCGAGAATCATAGAGCAGTAGCGATCTATGTAACTCTCTCCTGTAAGCTAGCGGAAGACGACACGATATTTAGAGAAAGAAAGGAACAGAAAGAAACGAGCGGCGTGTGAAACCTTTCGTCGACCAACCTTTAACACGTTCAGTGCTGCGCTTCTAGCTTCACTCTGTCTCGCCTCTCATTCTAAACGTAGATCGTCATGGATCACCGCTTACGAAGCTGTCGGCCGGTGAAGTGGCGTCAGAGCTGTTATTTGAAATCAAAGCGAGGAAAGGTTTTGCGTTGGCTGCTTTAGCTCCACTCTGCCGAGTCGATGGCTAGCGCTATTAGCCAATAGTAGTCTAATGAAAGTGAAATATTGGATGTAAAGGGGTGCTGAACGTGTTAAGAGCGTCAGCCTGGAGGAAGCTGTAAAATCGCTAGCACTTAGCGGGAATATTTTGTTTAACAAGAAAGTAACAGAGAGATTGGTCGAGCCCCGATCGAGTCGATATCGATAGTCTGTAGAAGGTCTATAGGGAGTCTATAGAACACGGAGAAACCGCTATTTTTTCGGACCACGAGGGAACCTTAGAATGCCATGTTATCTCGTTTTTTCGGTTCTACCTTTCCTTCTGTCAGGACGTGCTTCTCTCTTCTTAACGGTAGCCATACGTACGCGGATACATTCAACGGGAAGGTGTGCACACCTTTTGTAACATTAGTTGGGATGCTGTCTATCATTTGAAATTTACTTTGTATTGTCATTGATATCATTATTATGCGCTACGGATATGTTGTAATGATTATTATGTAACACATGAATGGCGTTTAATAGAGTATTTATTGAAATTATTCCACGTGTTTTGCGGACGCAACCGGCATAGAATTCCTATTTCACGTCTCGATGGCTTCCTTTCTTTTAGTCGACCATTGCGCAGGCCATTTGAAAGTCCCTTCGCGAGCTCAGCTGCGGACGAAAGCTCCGAGCTCCAAGGTTTTACTTTTCGTTAGGGATGTTTCAAAGTGAGTCTTCTTTCTGACCTTGTACACCTTTCTTTGGGGCTCGGACTATTCGAATAATTTAATATTCGAATGCTACGAATAAATTTCGAATATTTGAGTATTCGAATGCTACGAATAAACTTCGAATATTTGAATATTCGAATGCTACGAATAAATTTCGAATATTTGAGTATTCGAGCTACGAATAAATTTCGAATATATGAGTATTCGAATGTTATACGAATATTTCAGTATTTGAATACTATTTGAATATTTGAGTATTCGAATACTATTCGAATATTTGAGTATTCGAATACTATTCGAATATTTGAGTATTCGAATACTATTCGAATATTTGAGTATTCGAATACTATTCGAATATTTGAGTATTCGAATACTATTCGAATATTTGAGTATTCGAATACTATTCGAATATTTGAGTATTCGAATACTATTCGAATATTTGAGTATTCGAATACTATTCGAATATTTGAGTATTCGAATACTATTCGAATATTTGAGTATTCGAATACTATTCGAATATTTGAGTATTCGAATACTATTCGAATATTTGAGTATTCGAATACTATTCGAATATTTGAGTATTCGAATACTATTCGAATATTTGAGTATTCGAATACTATTCGAATATTTGAGTATTCGAATACTGGTGTATTCGAGTAGTATGGTGTGAATTATAAATCAAGTTATTATTTACAAGATTTCACCCTGACAAACTAACGAACTCACAACTGAAACGAAATAAAAGTTTGTAAAAAAAATGAACCTAAAGAACTTGATTTATAATTCACACCATACTATTCGAATGCTATTCGAATACTTGGATATTTGAATTATATTCGCCAAATAATTGAGCAACTGAAGTATTCACATACTCGAATACCGAAAAATTTGACAAATGGTCCGAGCCCTAGCTTGCTTCATCTTTCACTCTTGTAACATCGTTTGAATACCTTTTCCAGGGTTGAGAAGCTACCAGGCCCCAGAACAATTCAGAAGCGGGACAACGAAGGGAAGAATGGATGGAAGAGAGGGCTGCTTTGACACTTCTGAAGGCACGTTTCTGGTGTATCCTTTAGCCACCTTATTATTAGGTGCGTCTAATAAACGGAGCCAGCAATAATATACAGTTTCTGTAGCTACCTTTGTTGTAGGTGGTGGGAGGTAACGATGTAGGAGAGCAGAGACAACGGTGGAGGGCAGTTAAAATGACCTACACTCGCAACTTCCATCAAAGTAGTCGGTTCCCACGCAACTCACTCGCTGAAAGCGGCCTTCCAGTGACCTTTCGCTTGTGATCGTGCCATTCCTTGCTCTCTCCATTTTTGGACTCGGAAATCTGCTCTAAAGCAACACTCAAGCAGCCAGCATGGACCCTATTAAAAAAGGTGTCGGGTAAGTTACACTGTTTCAGAATTCTCTGCTGTTGGTGTTGAATCCTATCAGCAGTCCAGTGTTATACCTTTTCCGCTGGAGGAGTTTAGAAGTGACAACAGTACTTTCTTCGTCAAACTTAGAAAAAGTGTGTCGACACCGTCGCGTATCGCTCAGAGGTGCCAACAGAAAAATGCAGCTGACGAAAGAGAAAGCCACGAGAATTGATCCGGAAATAACGATTCAGATCGAATTTCGTTCGGTGCACGAGTTAAAGAAGGGGCCGTCCTGGGATCCTTTCACAGACAGTGAAAGTTAGGGGCCATAAACAATTCAGAGAAACGAACGAAAGAATGAAAAATTAAAGAAATAGAAAAACAATCGCCTATCGCTTTAAACAGTAATTCGAATTTCTAGTATCAATTACTATTACTATTATTATTATTACACTTGATAAGCGATAAGACCGTGCACAGTTTCCTATTTACTTGCGCCTTCGTAGTACTGTCAGGAAACAAGCCATAAGAAAATTATTAATAGCAGGAAAGTGGAAGTTTCTTACTGAACATTCTAAAGCATTAAATTATTTCAGAGTTATTTCGTTTCAAGGAGCACTAAGATCGTCAGAATAGAGTAGGTGAAGAGAGGAAGGAGCTCGTTCTATTGTTACCAAGGCTGCAATTGAAGCTCAGGCTTTCAGTGATTTCGTTAACGAGGCTTGCTATCAAATCACAGCGGTTTCGCTGATAATACGTGGTACGATCGAGTTACACAACGATCATTGATAAGCCTGGCGTTGCTAGAATGAGTCTTCTGTCTTCGTAGGCACCGGATCTTCCAGCGGTAATCGAACCTGAAGTCTGCAGATGCCCGTGATTTTATGTTTAACTGCCTCTGCTTGTCAACTAGAATCTTCATCAATTATCGGCCGTACAGATTGCAGGTTTTGCAACTACATGCTTCCTTCCTGAATAACACTTATTCTATAGCGGATAGATTAAGGCTCGTAAAGCGGCAATTCCTTTGAGAAGAAGAGAACGATTCGTTTGTTCTTCCGATGATGAATCAATTTGAATAATTACATTAAGTTGCGAGTATCTCTTTACATAACTGTACTCCGTAATGTTATAAACTGCGCTGTACGTTGCGAGGTAAAACTGATAGAATTCTCCTGCAACAGCGTACGTAAGTGTTCGGAGAGCGTTTTGCAAGCAGTTACGCGTATGTGTTGCAAAGACTGCCGCATGAGGAAATCGCCGCATCAGGCTACGTGCCTTATTAGTTCCCAGCTGCTTTGTTGGAAATAGATTCGCAGTTTGCTATTAGCTACCTTTGTATCTAACTGCGAGAAAACTACGGGCTAAGTTTCTTCTATCATGCAATATAATTGGATGACGAGCTTCGCGACTTGTGATAAGATTGCTCTACCTTGGCGCAGTCTTTAGTAGTGGCCAGTGTTTCATCAAGGGTTGATCACTATTTCCTCCTGTGTCTCTGTACTTGAATCAAGCGCAATGTAAGGCTGACTTTTAATATTGTGTGAATATAATATATAAAACAATATTTTAAGTTAAACAATTTTAAAATACATTAAAAACTAAAAAATTAATTTTTTCTTGTATTACAATTACGATCTAGTGATATGGCAATTTAAGGAAACTTACAAGAAAGGCAGGATATTTCATCGCTGTTCATTCGTCGCGTTCATTCTTCACAGGCTTCATTCTATATTAAATTGAATCGTATTTTGTTAGGAAATATCTGGTTCCATGATTTATTTTTTTTAAACTGACATCATCATCGTATAATTATAGTACAATAAAATAATTCTTTTTTAGTTTCTAGGGCATTTTAAAATCGTTTGACGTAAATTTCTTTTTTATTTCTTTTTTATGGTCTGGTTTGTAGTGTTTGTGGATTTTTTTATACATTTTTTTGTATTTTTGATTTTTTTTAATAATATTGTACTACCATCCAAGCTATCCAAGTCTGCAAAGTTACAAGACTATGGGATTGGTGAAAGTAGGTGAAAATTAAGTTGCCAGATTTGAACCAAACACACAGAGAATCGAAGCTAAAAATAAAATCGTTTAAAAAGGGTACATTCGAGGAAACAAATAAGACGTAATTAGATGCAATCATTCTATTAAAACGTACGGGACACCTAAACGCAGAAACCACGAAATAAATTCTCATCCTACGCAGTAATCGATAACTTCGCAATTTGAGATCTTGGCGTCATTAAATGTCAAGTATTCCAGTATCGCAAAGCATGACTGTGTTCCTTTTGAATCGGAAAGTTCGAAAAAATAGTGAAGCAGAGTATCTCAATCAGGGAATTCAAAAAAGATTAAACTTATCAGTAATTGTTAATCACTGCAGGAACAGTGTATTCCAATAAACTGTAGTTTTCCACGCAAGCTCCAATCAATCTTCTAGGATACCTAATAAGAAATCGTTTCTTTGCAATTGTAAAATGGAATAGTTCGATATTTATTCCTGTTCCTAGCGTAAAACAAGGATTGCATGGTCATTCCTCATTATGTTCTTCCCCATTTATCATTAATTTCTACCAAAACAAACTGTACATATTGTCATTAGCCCCCAGAGATTCTCATGACCTCGATCATTGCTTCGTTATCCAGCATCTCGTGCCCCTTCTTACGCAAGCCCCTTTAATCATCTTGATTGTTGTATGGGGCCATCGCGCCTGGCGTGACGATTTCTGTCTACTCATTCCAGTCTTAACGCTGAAGCGTGTGTCGCGGCAGTGTATCTTCGTCGCGCGCGGACTCCTTCGTTGAATACAATGACTAATATCTTTGGGTATTAATGGCACTAATGTGGCGTTTACATTTTCTGATAGATTATTTTATTGGAGATTGTAGGGGAAGTGCCTCCGGCTCGTGGAGTAATACAAGGATGCTTTAGACTTGTTTCTGTGACACTTGTATTCGTAATACAGTGGCTCGGATTTATAGTTGATACGTAGCGAAATAATCTTTAATTTAAGATGATTCGAGTAACATTATTCTGTTATATTGATAAATTGAATTGTATGTATGCGAAGTACACCAGCGTGGTTCTCTGACTTGTTTAAAAAAAGTTCACCTTGTATATGGAACACAGATGTTTATTTTGAAAGGCTCACAAACGATCATTATCCTGTTACACAAAGTGTATTTACTGTACCGGTGGCAAGCTTGTGTTTAGTATTCGCGACTGGCGTTAGTTTATATAACGTAGAGAATAGATTAAATTTCTGTTGCAGGGATACTAAATCTACTGTGGAGTTCACTATCAATGGATGCTCGTATACCGGTACGTCCTTTAAATAACTGCAATATTTAAGAGTAAGAGAGATCGCGCTAAGGCAACTAATAATTCTATTGAAAAAGAAATTAATAACGGTGATCCCTCTTCCAGTCAGTGGGAACATCCCACCGGGAACATCTCTCAACGTTTTCATCAGGGATCATGCCAAACTCCGAGGAACCAAGGCCATGTGCCACGAGGGTGGCTGCGGTGTTTGCATCGTGTCCGTGGAGGTCAAGGGTCAGACAATGTCCGTGAATTCTTGCTTGGTGCCAGTTCTCATTTGCAATGGGTACGTATAGTTTTTTCTTCTATTAGAATTCTATCGCTAAAAAGGGATACTTCGATCGCAGCTGGGCCGTTAAGACTATCGAGGGATTGGGTAACCAGCGAGAAGGCTACCACATACTACAGGCTACTCTGGCGGAGAAGAATGGTTCCCAGTGTGGCTATTGTTCGCCCGGCATGGTGATGAATATGTACAGGTACGCTGTCCACTTGCACAACTCTTTGCAACGAGTCACGGAACCCGGTTTAACTATGAATTATTGCCTTCCAGTCTTCTGCAGGACAAGAAGCTCACCATGAAGGAGATAGAGAATTCTTTCGGCAGCAATATTTGTCGATGCACTGGCTACAGACCAATCCTGGATACTTTCAAGGGCTTCGCTACCGACGCTCCTAAAGACCTTGCTAAAGATGTCCATGATATCGAAGTAAGAAGACGCTAAGATAACTTAAATGAATAAGCCTCTAACTTTTATAAAGAATATCCTTATCGAACACATATCACCACAATCTAAGGGAGATTAAGGCCTCTAACTGTTATAAAGAATATCCTTATCGAGCACTTATCACCACAATCTATGATAGATTAAAAGTGCTTCGTTCTCTTTTCTCCTCGCGTAGGAGCTTTACAAGATCAAAGCGTGCAAGAGGACAGGTCTGCCCTGCAAAAATGGCTGCAATGGTTGCCGAAGCGTTATTCAAACTACAGAGAATAAGATTACCATGAAGCTGGAAGGTTCGCAGTTCCACAAGGTCCTTTTAGTCGACGAAGTCTTCGAGATCTTCCAGAAGAACCCGAACGCGAGCTACGTTTTACACGGTGGCAATACTGCTCACGGCGTATACCGGTTAAAAGTACCTGACATTTACATAGACATAAACGACCTGTCTAATCTGCGCAACATAAGCAAGACCAACGACAGTCTGACCATCGGTAGCAATGTCTCACTCACAGTGGCCATGGAGACCTTCAACAAGTTTTCCAAAGAGCCGAACTTCAAGTATTTGCAGCACCTGGCCCACCACATTGACTTGATAGCCAGCGTGCCAGTGAGGAACGTCGGGAGCTTAGCTGGGAACCTGATGATCAAACACCAGCATCGCGAGTTCCCCTCGGATCTGTTCCTGATGCTCGAGACAGCGGGCGCGCAGCTGCACGTGGTGGAGGCTGGCGGTAAAAAGACCAGCGTGACCTTGCTGCAGTTCCTCGAGCTGGACATGAAGCACAAGCTGATCTACAGCATAGTGTTGCCAGCTTTGGGCGACGAGTACGAGTACAGGTCGTTCAAGATCATGCCGCGCGCCCAGAACGCCCACGCTCACGTGAACGCCGGCTTCCTGTTCAAGCTGGACAGGACTGGCAAGGTCCTGACAAACCCGAACATCATAATAGGCGGCATACACAAGGACTTCCTGCACGCGTCTAAAACGGAGAGTTTCCTGGTGGGCAAGTCCATCTTCAACAAGGACGTGGCGAAGCAGGCCATCGAGACGCTGTACAGCGAGCTGGAGCCCGACCACGTGCTGCCTGATTACTCCCCGATGTTCAGGAAAACCCTCGCCATGGGGCTGTTCCTCAAGTTCCTCCTGGGGATCAAGCCTGAGAACGTGGACCAGCGGCTGCGCAGTGGAGCGACTCTATTAGAGCGAGAGGTGTCCTCCGGGAGGCAGGACTTCAACACGGACAAGAACGAGTGGCCGCTGACCCAACCGATGCCGAAGATCGAGGCAGTGCACCAGACTTCTGGGGAGGCGCAGTACGTGAACGACGTGCCTCCGTTTCACAACGAAGTCTTCTGCGCCTTCGTCCTGTCCACTGTGCCCAGCGGCAGGGTGGAGAGCATAGACCCCTCCGAGGCGCTGAAGATGAACGGAGTAGTCGCGTTCTTCTCCGCCAAGGATATCCCTGGCAAGAACGTGTTCGTGTACGGAGCTAGCAAGGAGATGATGCTGTACCTCGACGAAGTACTATTCGCGGACCAGAAGGTAGAGTTCGTTGGACAGCCTGTTGGAATAATCGTCGCCACCACCCACGCGATTGCTAATGAAGCAGCGGAGAGAGTACGCGTCAACTATGCCGATGTGGGTGATAAAGTAGTGGTGACCATAGAAGACGTCTTAGCCTCGAACGATTCAAGCAGATTCTACCAAACTGTTAACCAGACAGCCACGGGCACAGGTACCTTTTGATAAAAACGTAACAGGACGAGGTGGACCTTACACCTCTACAGCTTTTCTACTTCTTTACAGGAAAGGACACAAAGCAGGTGCTGAAAGGGAAATTCCGATGTGGTAGTCAGTACCACTACACTATGGAGCCGCAGTCCTGTGTTTGTGTGCCCACTGAGGATGGGATGGACGTTTATCCCGCGACGCAGTGGGTAGATCTGACTCAAGTGTCCATAGCTGAGTGCCTTAACGTAAAGAACAATAGGTAAGACATCTGTGTACCTGTGGTTGGCGTGTATGTTGCCGGCAGAAGGTGAATACCATGATGTTTGATTAATTGTTGCTTTAATTCTGCGTAGCATAAATATCCAGGTGAGGCGGCTGGGTGGCGGTTACGGCGGGAAGATATCCCGTGCCACGCACGTGGCTTGTGCCTGCGCGTTGGCCTGCTATAAACTAAATCGTCCAGCACGCTTCATATTGTCTATAGAGAGCAACATGATAGCCATGGGCAAGAGGTTCGATACCCGTCAGGAGTACGAGGTAGGCGTGGATGACAATGGACGCATACAGTACCTGAATTCCACGCACTGGGGCAACGCTGGCAGCAACTTGAACGAGATGCATGCACCTATCGCGGTAGAAATGTTGAAGGGGTAAATTGTTAATTATGTAAAATACTCAGCACTGCACAGTGGCTGAGTCATACTAAATAAAGTTCTTTTATTCTTCTCTAATTATGGCGAGAGAGAAGTTAATTGTACGTACGGAACTTTGCAGCTGCTACGATTCAAGTACCTGGACCCTTCAGGGCTTCGAAGTCAAAACCGATTTGGCGTCGAACACTTACTGTCGAGCACCAGGTGAGTGAAATTAATCTACCATTGATAGGAAAAAGGATCCCTCTACGTATATCTACTCGTTTCCAGGGTCCACTGAAGGTTTAGGTATGATAGAGAACATAATAACACACATAGCGACGGCTGTCGGGAAAGATCCGTTGGAGGTGAGATGGTTGAACATGAGTGACGATCACAAGCGTATTCTGCAGCCTATGGTGGAGGAATTCTGCAAGCGCGTTGACTATGGGGCGAGGAAGAATGCAGTGGAGGCGTTCAACAATGTAAGAATCCTGCCCTCTACTGTTACAAATATTGAAGCTTATCGAAACCTCCATAGGAAAATCGATGGAAGAAGAAGGGGATCGCGATCATACCCATGATGTATCCCCTGCAAATGTGGGGCCAGTTCAACGCCCACGTTGCAATCTACGCTCGCGACGGCACAGTTTCTGTGGCCCATGGTGGCGTCGAGTGTGGCCAGGGAATTAATACAAAGGTACGCGGAAGCAAAGCTGTCGACGCAGCGTGTGTTCACAGGAAATCAGATCTGACATTAGTATTTCTCTGTCACAGATAGCTCAAGTGGCAGCACACTTTTTAGGAATCGAACTGTCATTGGTTACTGTCAAGCCAAATAACAATCTCACAGCTCCAAACAATGCTGTCACTGGTGGCAGCATCTGCAGCGAGACCAGTGCATACGTTAGTGTACCACTGCGACGGTATTTCGCCTACATCTTTGTATGATGGATCTAAGTGATCGTGTTTGATTTCAGGCGACAATGATGTCTTGCAAGGAACTTATGAAGAGACTGGAACCCATCAGGCAGGAGCTAAAGAATCCCACGTGGCAGGAATTGGTGATGGCAGCATACCTCAAGGATGTTGATCTTTGTGCCCGTTACATGTACGCTCGTAGCAATAGCTTGTAACTTACCGCAGCAACGTGTGCTCAAGCAATTCGCAATGTTCTGCAGGTACACCACAAAGGACGATATTAAATCGTACCCGGTATACGGAGCCACCGTGGCCGAAGTTGAGGTGGACGTGTTAACTGGCCAACACAACGTAACCAGGGTGGATTTAATAGAGGACGCAGGCAGGAGTATGAATCCACAGCTGGACGTGGGACAAGTGGAGGGTTCCTTCATAATGGGACTCGGGTATTGGACCTCGGAGGACTTAATTTACGATCCGAAATCTGGCCAGTTGATGAATTACAGAACCTGGGTTGGTTCTCCCTAATTGTACATTGCGGCCTTGCCTAAGAAATGATTCCTGTGACCTTCAACGCGTCTTTCTTTCCCTTAGAATTACAAACCGCCCGGGGCAAAGGATATCCCCATCGATTTCCGCATTTATTTCCGCCGAAATGCACCCAACGAGCTCAGCATGATTCGGTCGAAAGGTACAAATAAATGCAACTATCAATACACGTGGTGTTAAATAGATTTTTATTTGATGCATTTGTGTTACAGCAACTGGTGAGCCGCCACTATGCATGAGTTTTGTGGTACCGCTTGCTCTGCGCCACGCAATTAATTCGGCAAGAAAAGACGCTGGAAATAATAACCCGTGGTATGAACTAGGTAAATTGATAATTATTTTTATATATGTAGGAATAGGTGACTGGGTGGTCGCTGGTATTCGATTACCGTGAGTTGTTTATTTACAGATGGGCCTGTTACCACAGAGAGGATTCTGTTAATGAGCTTAACTAGCAAGGAGCAAATGGTACTTTGAGATAGTATGTGATGCTTTTTGAATGAAACTCAAATGTCTGCACATTCTTAGCACAGAAGTACTTACTCGGAGACACTACGAACACAAACTACGTGATGTATAAAAATATATTAATAAACAAATTTCTGCAATCTTCGTATTCATATTTCATACCTTCCTCGTTTATCTATCAAAGAGATTTAATGAATCATCGATTTCTCGTAGTAAAATCTTGTCGCAATTATCTTACGCCAATTCCCTTCCAAATTTTACTCGTCTAATTAACAGTTCTTTGATACACTAAAGCCGGGAATCCACCGCGAAGCTGAGCTATGCTATGCGATGCTATATTGAAACTGTTCCATAAGAATGTATCGAAGCTAATTTTTTTAAAACTTAGCATAGCATCGCATAGCAATAGCTTAGCTTCCCGGCCAAATTCTCCATATGAAACTACCAACAATCCAACCGCTAATTAAACTTACTTAATTTAAACGGTTTTGAAGTTGCCCTCGGATATTCGTGCTTCACCTAATCTCTAGTTTAACAATCATCACTATCGGTCGAACAAATTGCAAGTTCGGCAAATGCGTGCTTCTTTCTTGAATAAGTTATTCAGAATAACACTTGTTGTATAGCGGATTAAGGGAACTAAGCAGTCGTTTTTGCGTGTTTAGAAAAATAAAAGCAAATTCAGACGTATCCTTTTGCCCAAAGTTCATTATTATCATAGTGTTTGAAAAAAAGTTGGTATGAAATATACATGTGCTTTAAAAATGGCCGTTCTGACAGGTAAACATTTTAACATTCTTCTGTAGTTTTCAGGTAATATTGATCTTATAAATAACGTAATTTATGTAATGGAAATTGGAATTTCAAGGTGTGACTCTTAATTTGTTACATCCATAGTTTCCCGCGCAACCAATAAAAACTAAAATTTAAACAGAATTATTAAATCGGTGGCCCAAAAACTGCGATTATTTCAAGAAAAAAATCGATCGTGTTTGTGCGCTACTGAAAATCCGCGACTTTTTAATTTTTTTATAAAAATCTCGATTCTTGATAGACCATATTAAAGGTTTCGCCGGAAATGGCTCATGTTTTACACATCCTGTAATTTTTTCAAGTCGATCTGTACCTCATCCGTTCAGTCACAACTAGGCGAAAACCAAGAGAAAAAAAGATTTAAGAAAAACCGGTTTAAAGTTTCTGAACGATGGCGACGCTGTAGGTTGCCGCTTGACATTTTTACCTGCCAAATTAACAATTTTGCGAAACTGAATTTAAACCAAGCCGCATTTTATTAGAAAAAAATGAACAATAAGAGTACATTCGAGGGAACAATGAAGATATAATTAGAAGCAATCATTCCATTAAAGCGTACGGGACCCCTAAGTGTAAATAGAAGCCATGAAACAAATTCTCATCGTATGTAGCAGCCCATAACTTCGCATTTTGAGATCTTGGTGTCATTAAATGTCACGTATTCCAGTATCGCACAGCATGGCTCTGTTGCTTTTGAATCAGAAAGTTTGAACTAAAGGCTTTCCAAAAAAGAGCAAAGCAAAGTATTTCAAGGATGCCTGATAAGAAAAGAATTACTTTCTAATTTTAAAAGGAGATAGTTCGATATTCATTGCTGATCCTAGCTTGAAATAAGGATTGCATGGTCATTCCTCATTACGTTTTTGCCAATTTATCATTAGCTGCTACGTAAACAAGCAGTACATATTGTCATTAGCTTCCAGAGATAGCCGTGACCTTGATCATTACTTAGTTATACAGTATCTAGTGCCCCCTCTTACTCAAGCCCCTTTAATCATCCTGTTTGTGGTATGGGGGACATCACGCCTGGCGTGACAGTTTCTGCCTACTCATTTCAGTGTTAACGTTGAAGCATCTGTTCCACAGCAGTGTATTTTTGTCGCGGACAGACTCCTTCGTTGAATACAATGACTAATATCTTTGGGTATTAATGGCACTAATGTGGCGAATACGTTTTCTGATAGATTATTTTATTGGAGTTTGTAGGGAAAGTGCTCCGGCTCGGGAAGTGATACAAGGATGCTTTAGACTTGCTTCTGTGACACTTACATTCGTAATAAAGTGGGTTGGATGTGTAGCGAAATAATCTTCAATTTATGATGATTCAAGTTACTTTATTCTGTTGTATTAATGGACGGGATTGTATGATTGATTGAATTACACAAGTGTGGTTCTCTGACTTGTTTAAAACAAAAGTTCACCTTATATATGGAACACTGACGTTTATTTTGAAAAACTCCAATGATCATTATCCTGTTATGTAAAGCGTATTCACTGTGCCGATTGCAACCATGGGTTTGGTATTCAGAAGTGGCATTAGATTATATAATTTAGAAAATTACCTTAAATTTCTGTTTCAGGGATACCAAATCTACTGTGGAGTTCACTATCAATGGATGCTTGTATACTGGTGCGTCCTTTAAATCAGTTCAATGTTTAAGGGGCTGCTTCGGTCTAGAACCCATAAAAATTGGTGATCTTGAAGAATTAATTAAAGGAAAACTACTATATATAATGTAATGGGACTTTTTGTATTGTATTAAGGATGTCTTAAATTATAAATATATATTTTTTGTTTTATAATTAATCATTGCAGGCGGCACTGGGGAATCGTTAAAAAAGTCGAAGCGTCGAACAATTTATCCAAATTGGTGGAATTTATAGCGTATAAACCATTGGTCTGAAATAAAAAACAATGTCAGATTATTAAAGGGCATGAAAATCACTCGTGAACGAAGCAGTAAAAATTATAAAATTTTTATGTTTTTAAGAAAATAACGACACTTGAAATTTGAAATCACTTTTTCCTATATTTTTCGTGCTTTGAGTGCCTTTAAAAATGATGAATTTTCATTTTTTTTTGTAATTTTGTCTGTTTCCCCCCTAGCTAGAAGTATATTCTTCAGAATAAAAAAAACTTTCAGTCGAATCGGATAATAACTTTTCAAGATACAGGTTCCACCGATTTTAAGAGCACCGTTTCGAGAAAAACGCGTTTAAAGTTTTACGTGAGTGCCGAATGGCCGGGTGTTACCCATGCATTTGCCGCTACTCAAATACCTATAACTTCGGCACTTTTACGAATTTCAAAAAATTCTTTTAAACACGTATTCCTAAAAGATTGAACATTCGAGAAATGAAATAAAAAAGAAATCGATTTTTAGACCAGGACCTCCACTTAAGAGTAAAAGGGATCGCGTCAAGCGATCTAATAAATCTATTGAAAAAGAAATGAATAACGGTGATCCCTCTTCCAGTCACTGGGAACATCCCACCAGGAACATCTCTCAACGTTTTCATCAGGGACCATGCCAAGCTGCGAGGAACCAAGGCTATGTGCCACGAGGGTGGCTGCGGTGCTTGCATCGTGTCCGTGGAGGTCAAGGGTCAGACAATGTCCGTGAATTCTTGCTTGGTGCCAGTTCTCATTTGCAATGGGTACGTATAGTTTTTTCTTCTATTAGAATTCTATCGCTAAAAAGGGATACTTCGATCGCAGTTGGGCCGTTAAGACTATCGAGGGATTGGGTAACCAGCGAGAAGGCTACCACATACTACAGGCTACTCTGGCGGAGAAGAATGGT
This sequence comes from Andrena bicolor, assembly GCA_960531205.1. Lineage (NCBI taxonomy): Eukaryota > Metazoa > Arthropoda > Insecta > Hymenoptera > Andrenidae > Andrena > Andrena bicolor. Next base: position 27,286,395 of record OY482665.1, read on the forward strand.
TCCCAGTGTGGCTATTGTTCGCCCGGCATGGTGATGAATATGTACAGGTACGCTGTCCACTTGCACAACTCTTTGCAAAGAGTCACGGAACCCGGTTTAACTATGAATTATTGCCTTCCAGTCTTCTGCAGGACAAGAAGCTCACCATGAAGGAGATAGAGAATTCTTTCGGCAGCAATATTTGTCGATGCACTGGCTACAGACCAATCCTGGATACTTTCAAGGGCTTCGCTACCGACGCTCCTAAAGACCTTGCTAAAGATGTCCATGATATCGAAGTAAGAAAAAGCTAAGATAACTTGAACGGATAAGCCACAATCTATGGGAGATTAAGAGTGCCTCGTTCTCTTTTCCCCTCGTGTAGGAGCTCTACAAGATCAAAGGGTGCAAGAGGACAGGTCTGCCCTGCAAAAATGGCTGCAATGGTTGCCGGAGCGTTATTCAAACTACAGAGAATAAAATCGACATAAAGCTGGAAGGTTCGCAGTTCCATAAGGTCCTTTCAGTCGACGAAGTCTTCGAGATCTTCCAGAAGAACCCGAACGCGAGCTACGTTTTACACGGTGGCAATACTGCTCACGGCGTATACCGGTTAAAAGTACCTGACATATACATCGACATAAATGACCTCTCTAATCTGCGCAACATAAGCAAGACCAACGACAATCTGACCATCGGTAGCAATGTCTCTCTCACAGTGGCCATGGAGACCTTCAACAAGTATTCCAAAGAGCCGAACTTCAAGTATTTGCAGCACCTGGCCCACCACATTGACCTGATAGCCAGCGTGCCAGTGAGGAACGTCGGGAGCTTAGCTGGGAACCTAATGATCAAACACCAGCATCGCGAGTTCCCCTCGGATCTGTTCCTGATGCTCGAGACAGCGGGCGCGCAGCTGCACGTGGTGGAGGCTGGCGGTAAAAAGACCAGCATGACCTTGCTGCAGTTCCTCGAGCTGGACATGAAGCACAAACTGATCTACAGCATAGTATTGCCAGCTCTGGGCGACGAGTACGAGTACAGATCGTTCAAGATCATGCCGCGCGCCCAGAACGCCCACGCTCACGTGAACGCCGGCTTCCTGTTCAAGCTGGACAGGACTGGCAAGGTCCTGACAAACCCGAACATCATAATAGGCGGCATACACAAGGACTTCCTGCACGCGTCCAAAACGGAGAGTTTCCTGGTGGGCAAGTCCATCTTCAACAAGGACGTGGCGAAGCAGGCCATCGAGACGCTGAACAGCGAGCTGGAGCCCGACCACGTGCTGCCTGATTATTCCCCGAAGTTCAGGAAAACCCTCGCCATGGGGCTGTTCCTCAAGTTCCTCCTGGGGATCAAGCCTGAGAACGTGGACCAGCGGCTGCGCAGTGGAGCGACTCTATTAGAGCGAGAGGTGTCCTCCGGGAGGCAGGACTTCGACACGGACAAGAACGAGTGGCCGCTGACCCAACCGATGCCGAAGATCGAGGCAGTGCACCAGACTGCTGGGGAGGCGCAGTACGTGAACGACGTGCCTCCGTTTCACAACGAAGTCTTCTGCGCCTTCGTGCTGTCTACTGTGCCCAGCGGCAGGGTGGAGAGCATAGACCCCTCCGAGGCGCTGAAGATGAACGGAGTAGTCGCGTTCTTCTCCGCCAAGGATATCCCTGGCAAGAACGTGTTCGTGTACGGAGCTAACAAGGAGCTGATGCTTGACTTCGACGAAGTACTATTCGCGGACCAGAAGGTAGAGTTCGTTGGACAGCCGGTTGGAATAATCGTCGCCGCCACCCATGTGATCGCTAATGAAGCAGCGGAGAGAGTGCGAGTCAGCTATGCCGATGTGGGTGATAAAGCAGTGGTGACCATAGAAGACGTGTTAGCCTCGAACGATTCCAGCAGACTCTTGCAAACTGTTAACGAGACTGCCAAGGGCACAGGTATCTTTTGATAAAACATAACAGGACGAGGAGGACCCTACAGCTACAACGATTCTACTTCTTTACAGGAAAGGATATAAAGCATGTGCTGAAAGGGAAATTCCGGTGTGGTAGTCAGTACCACTACACCATGGAGCCACAATCCTGTGTTTGTGTGCCCACTGAGGATGGGATGGATGTTTATCCCGCGACACAGTGGATAGATCTTACTCAGGTGTCCATAGCCGAGTGCCTAAACGTAAAGAACAATAGGTAAGATATCTGTGTGACTGTGGTGTGGAGTTTAATTACCTGTTTCATTAATTCCGTGTAGCATAAATATCCAGGTGAGGCGGCTGGGTGGCGGTTTTGGCGCGAAGATATCCCGTGCCACGCAGGTAGCTTGTGCCTGCGCGTTGGCCTGCTATAAACTGAATCGTCCAGTACGCTTCGTATTATCTATAGAGAGCAACATGATGGCCATTGGCAAGAGGTTCGATACTCTTCAGGAGTACGAGGTAGGCGTGGATGACAATGGACGCATCCAGTACCTGAATTCCAAGCACTGGGGCAACGCTGGAAGCAACTACAATGAGGAACACGCACCTGTCGCGGTGGATCAATTGAAAGGGTAAATGGATAATGATTTAAAGTACTGCACAGTGGCTGAGTCATATTGAATAAGGTTCTTTTATTCTTCTGTAATTATGGCGAAAGAAAAGTTAATTGCACGTACGGAACTTCTCAGCTGCTACGATTCAACTACCTGGACCTGTCAGGGCTTCGAAGCCAAAACCGATTTGCCAACGAACACTTACTGTCGAGCACCAGGTGAGTGAAATTAATCTACCATTGATAGGAAAAAGGATCCCTCTACGTATATCTACTCGTTTCCAGGGTCCACTGAAGGTTTAGGTATGATAGAGAACATAATGACACACATAGCGACGACTGTCGGGAAAGATCCGTTGGTGGTGAGATTGTTGAACATGAGTGACGATCACAAGCGTATTCTGCAGCCTATGGTAGAGGAATTGTGCAATCTGGCTAACTATGAGACGAGGAAGAATGCAGTGGAAACGTTCAACAATGTAAGAAGCCTCGCAATCCTGTTTTACAGTTACAAATATGGAAACTTATCGAAACTTCCATAGGAAAACCGATGGAAAAAGAAGGGGATCGCGATCGCACCCATGATGTATCCCCTGCAAATGTGGAGCCAGTTCCAAGCCCACGTTGCAATCTACGCTCGCGACGGCACAGTTTCTGTGGCCCATGGTGGCATCGAGTGTGGCCAGGGAATTAATACAAAGGTGCGCGGAAGCAAAGCTGTCGGCGTAGCATGTGTTCACAGAAAATCAGTTCTGACGTTAGTCTTTCTCTGTCACAGGTAGCGCAAGTGGCAGCACACTTTTTAGGAATCGAACTATCACTGGTTACTGTCAAGCCGAGTAACAATTTAACAACTCCAAACAATTCTGTCACTGGTGGCAGCATCACCAGCGAAACCTGTGCATATGTAAGTGTACCACTGCAATAAGTATTCCAGCTACAGCTTTGTATGATGGATCTAAGTGATCGTGTTTGATTTCAGGCGACAATGATGTCTTGCAAGGAGCTTATGAAGAGACTGGAACCCATCAGGCAGGAGCTAAAGAATCCTACGTGGCAGGAATTGGTGATGGCAGCATATCTCAAGGATGTTGATCTTTGTGCCCGTTACATGTACGCTCATAGCAATAGCTTGTAACTTACCGCAGCAACATGTGCTCAAGCAATTCGCAATGCTCTGCAGGTACACCACAAAGGACGATATTAAATCGTACCCGATATACGGAGCCACCGTGGCCGAAGTTGAGGTGGACGTGTTAACTGGCCAACACAACGTAACCAGGGTGGATTTAATAGAGGACGCAGGCAGGAGTATGAATCCACAGCTGGACGTGGGACAAGTGGAGGGTGCCTTCGTAATGGGACTGGGGTATTGGACCTCGGAGGACTTAATTTACGATTCGAAATCTGGCCAGTTGATGAATTACAGAACCTGGGTTCGTTCTCCCTAATTGTACATTGAGGCCTTGCCCAAGAAATGATTTCTGTGACCCTTAACGTGTCTTTCTTTCCCTTAGAATTACAAACCGCCCGGGGCAAAGGATATCCCCATCGATTTCCGCGTTTATCTCCGCCGAAATGCGCCCAACGAGCTCAGCGTGATTCGGTCGAAAGGTGCAAATAAATGTAACTAGCAATACGCGTGGTGTTAAATAGATTTTTATTTAATACGTTTGTGTTACAGCAACTGGTGAGCCGCCACTATGCATGAGTTTTGTGGTACCGCTTGCTCTGCGCCACGCAATTGATTCGGCAAGGAAAGACGCTGGGAATAATGACCCGTGGTATCAACTAGGTAAATTGTTAAGCATTTAGAGATCGGAATAGGTGACTAGATGGTCGCTGGTGTTCAATTCCCGTGAGTTGTTTATTTACAGATGGGCCTGTTACCACGGAGAGGACTCTGTTAACGAGCTTGACTACCAAGGAGCAAATGGTACTTTGAGATAGTATCCTATGCTTTTTGAATAAAATGCAAATGCCTACACATTCTCAGCACATAATTGCTCCAGGACACTGCGAACACAAATTAGGTAGTAAGTTATAATACTCATAAATTGAGAATTGTCTGAATGTAAGAAGATAAATTAATAAACAGATTTCTACATTTTTCGTATTCATATTTAACCGAGAAGTAATGAATCATCGATTTCTCGTAGCAGAATTCTGTCGCAATTATCCTCCGCCAATTCCCCTTCAAATTTTACTCGTCCTTAACTAATTTACAGTTTTATGATACACAATTTCTCCGTACGAAACTACCAACAATTCAACCGCTAATTAGATCTCCTTAGTTTAAACAATCTCCAGTTTAACAATCAGTAGGTTCGCAATAAGTATTGAGAATAATCAGCGATTCATTCATAAACTATTAGTTGGTTGGGTGGTGGTCCAGACAGACAACTTTTCCTTTTACATAATTTTTTATAGCAATAAATTTGAACTACTTCTATAATAAAAATCGTAGAAATGATGAAAATATTAAGTTTATGTAGTGTCGCGAGCTGCACGGCCATTAAATAGCTCTACGGAATAAGAATAAAGAAGTTACATCTCGCGAAATTATGACTGGAGTTAAACGTCAGAGATGCTATTTTTTCTGGTTGGAAAACTATTTTCATTATTGCGATAGACGAATGCGTGGTGAAAAATTTGGGCACACCCTGATGGGGCGGGGCCAACGGGCCCTGGGATCCCCAAAGAAGGGACTTTGTAAAAAGTGTAAGAAACTGGATTTTAGTTTTTAAATAAATTTTTCTAATCACTTAATGAACTTTATTGAACTTGTATTAGAAATATATTTATCCCTTCAACTCGGCTCCCCTCAATATTAAATCCTAGGAGCTATGCGAGAGAGAAAGGTAGCGCGCGTGAAAAGAATAGAGATAGTTGGAGCGCCACCAACTCTGGTTAGAGACACTATAACGTATCTCTAACTCTGGTTATACAAGCCTGATACTTTTCGGCTCCTGGTAGCAGGAGCGCATAATGCGAAAGGTTGCAATTAGATTGAGCTTACAAGAGAAGATCCCGAACCCGGAAATTCAAAAAATTCTGAAACTTTGTGGATATGTAGGGAATTTTCTCCTGATTACAACGCAATTTTTGTTTGCTGCCCAAAATCACTCTAAAGGGGTGAAATTAACCCCTGAAAATTCGGCTATTTCCCGATTTTGTGTTATAACTCGCGAACTGTACGAGATAGAAAAAAAGTTTCAAGACAAAAGTTACTTCTTTTAATTAGATTTATCATTTGGTAAAAACTTATTTTACATTTCACGAGTTATAACACAAAATCGGGAAATAACCGAATTTTCAGGGGTTAATTTCACCCCCTTGGAGTGATTTTGAGCAGCAAAAAAAAATGTCGTTGTAATCAGGAGTAAATTCCCTACATATCCACAAGGTTTCAGAATTTTTTGAATTTCTGGGTTCGGGATCTTCCCTTGTTAGTTAAAATGTCCTATCTAGCATTTTGAAACAACCGAGAAAACTGAAGTTCTATCATTTCCTTTGTACCGTCCTTATTTACCTCCATTCAAATTAATCGTCATTATCGTACATTTCGTAACAGCCTAATATAATTTTTTGTAATAGGTGTATCAGTAGATAATGTATTACGAACGTGTAATGGACACAAGGATAATTGAACTACCGTTTTTATGAATAATATTTACATAGATATTTATTCAACTAAAGTCACTTATTGTTAATCATAGGATCCAATAGCGCGAAGAATCACGCGTGACTGTTAACTACCACCTAGCATCAAACTGGCGACTGACTGATCAGGATTTTAGTCGGAGGTGAAGTAGGGATGGGCGATGTTGAGAAAATATCGATTTTGACATCGATAGCTAAATATCGATAACCGGTAATCATCGAACACAAATCATCGATTTTTCGACAACATCGATGATTTTACAATAAAGCATGAAATGAACCAAGCAGAACAATAAATTAACATTAATATTTAAAAAAAATTTATTAAAAAAAGTACTGAATAACTAGGTAAAGAGTAAGTGTACGGATTGGTCGGGATATTGATTAAAATTTCTTCGCTGGATATAGTACAAAATTTCGACTATATATTCTTCCGGGATATTTTAAGAATTTCGAACGGACACATTAGAGATATAAACTGAATAATTAACCCATTTGCATCTAAGCGCGGAATAATCCGCGAGCCGCGACTGTCTGCTATCACCGCGCGCGGAATTATCCGCGAGTTGCCCGTTACTATAATGTAATAAATATTCACAGTGAAACAATAATCTCGATTTCTTCTGTGGCAAACATATTTCTAAGATACCTACACTCCATTAATCAAGCTTCTTTTCAAAAATACATATTGCTTCTTCTGTTACTAGAAATATGAAACGTTTACTTGTGAAAATCAGCTTCGTCCATCGATATTTCAATACTTTGGCAACAGAAGTATGAAAAACTATTTAGGAGAATAGTAAAAAGAGGAATATTCGTCACGAATTATATTAGTCCCGTAACTATTGCAATTTCCGTGGAGACAAGTGTTGGATTCGGGAATTTCGCGAGAACAGCGTCAGTATACCGCGCTGGTTTAATGCTAGTAGTAAGACGGTAGAGAAAACTTTCGCGTACTATTCGCAGCGTTCCCAAAATTTTTTAAATTAGCATAAAAATGCGAATATTATCTTCGGCAGTTCATTATCGATGTATGGTTTCCTATAATCGATATTTCGTAAACATCGATCAGTTCATTATCGATATTGAAACATCGATGTTTGGTTCCCCATTATCGATATTTCGTCAACATCGATGAACATCGCCCATCCCTAAGGTGAAGAAATCGGCTGTGACTGAGACTGGTGGCTTTTGGAATAGTAATGTTGTAGAATAAGGGAATGCGATGGGGTTTTAAAGGTTTCGGAATGTAAGAGAGGGGATGACGGGATAGGGCAGAAATGCAGGATTTTGGATAGGTGACGCATTAGCTACGATGGCAATGGGTAGCAGGGTTTACATTTTCGCAGTATTTAGGTAGTAAGTGTGATTCAGGTTTGCAGAGAAAGTCAGAGGAAAACGATAAGTAAAGGTCAGTACATTACAAACGTACTCATTAATTAATTATTTGATCTCTACCAAGCACGTAGAGTTTTCTAACTTTACTTAAAAAGTAAAAGATGCGTGAAACTGCAAATATTTCAATATATCTTGAAAAAAGAAAAAATGCTATATAGATAGGACATTTTAACTAAGAAGGGCAGTATAGTTGTCAGGTGTCATGAATAAATACTTAACACTTTTCTAGCTTCACGTCCCTCTTAAAACACCAAGTCCCTCAGAAACCGTATAAATTCATAAATAAACAAATTATTTCGTCCTTGCGTACATCGAATGGGATACCGTTTGGATTTTCTATCCCGATGCAGTTTGCAAGAAATTTCCCGTGATCCTCTTCTCGCCCTACAGTGACGTACCATTATTACCCAGACCCTGTCCAAAATATTACGAACAAAATTGCTTTTATATCCCCTTCAAATAATTAAATCAGTGCCTAATAGACTCAGTATTGTATACTGAATAATGACAAATAGTATTATTTAGACTCTATCTTGAATTTGTTATTAAAGCTAGTGGTTAAAATGTTTTTTCTTTGCACACTCAGAGCCCCTTGGGGCAACGATTCTGGCGTTGCATGCGCAGTGGACCGTTTTCAACCTACCGCGCAAGGTGCATGCGTCGCGTTAGTGCAACTCAGTGCACGCGTGTCCGCCATAGGTGGAGGATCGTTGTTGTCGCGTTCTCTTTTTTCGTGCAGTATTTGCGTTCTTTTTGGTGAATAAACTAAGTAGCGTGGAGTGACAGGACCCATCAAAGACAGCACTTTTTTTTGCCGGAGGAATTGAGGACCACCCAAAAGACGACTAGGATTTATGCTGCGGCCATGGAAAGCGTCGTGGAATGTCGTCGGTGAGTGAAGCCAAGTTTCAGTCTTTTGACGTTTCTATATATGTGTTTCGAATTTAGGGGTTGATAGAACATTGAATTCTGTTATGACAAAGATATAGGCCTTTTGAGGTACTTCAAATGCGAATGGTATTCTTTCGAAAGGATATCAGATCCGCCATTTTGTCCCGCGTAGATTTTGGCGGTTAAAAGTATTCAAACCGAGGGAACAGATTTTGAGTCCTCTGAGGAAACTTGTGTTTATTAATTTTGCTTCTGGATTTGATTTGATTCTGCGTGTGATGGTTTTTCGGTTTCGTAGAGCGAAGGTAGTGAATTTATTGGTAGAATTATAGAATTTTGGTGCTTTGAAAGGATCGCATTGAATCGACTGCGTTGTTACGTGTATCGCTACGAGCTCGTTACTTTGAAAGAATTCTAATCTTATCTAATATGGTAACGTAACCGGATGCTGTAATTGTGTAGCGTAATCGAGATTGCTAATTGCTTGCGGAATAGATTACTTGCAAACGTGCATTCATGTCGATAAGTAGAAACCTGTTTCCATCAACGCTGTCGGTACTGCAGAGTGGTATTGGTAGATAACTGGCGGTAGATTCAAATGGGAATCCTTGATACTTAGTAACAAACAAATCGATTCAGTGTGAACTTGAAATTTAAAGAACAACAATATATATTTTGCTACCACATGCGGAAGTAAAAATTGGCAGTGACGATTGCTTTTCAAAATTCCTCGATCGTTCTCAGCAACTTCCAACAGCCAGTTGCTACAAGTTTACGAACTTCTACGTTCAAAAATCAACTTCTGGGTCGCCATTTTGATTTCTAATCTCGAGCCCACGGTGTAATAGACGAGCCAATCACATCGAGTTCATTGCCCTTTAATTAAACCTTTCCATTATCTTCAATGAATAAATCGACGAATTACACGAATTCGTATAACATTAAGGTGAATTTCCATATCAGTGTCAGCTTTTTGTACACTGGCGCAAAGTAGAACTATACTCCTATATTCAGTTTTCAATGTTAAAAATTCAATCTTCACCTGACAATTATTAAGTATTCTAAAATTAAAAAATATACCACTCGTACAAGACGCAGACAGATTGGGAAGAACCAGGTATTTGTTGGTGCTAGGAAATCCCACCGTTACACTGTTACGGTTTCGTTTCCTGCAGCGAGTCGCACTCAGCCTTTAGGCGACGTTCGGTTCTTTCCGTTTTTATTCGCCACACGCTCGGCTATTTTTAAGCACCCGTTCATCACGTACCCCAGTCTTTGATCCGACGGTTGCAGGGCTTCGTCAAAGCGATTTCCCCGCGGGTGCTATACCCTCAATCGAAATCCCACCTTCGAATGGTATCTAGTATACAGGGTGTCCATTAACACATTCACCAATCGCAGTGGAGTACTAACTTGTAGTGCAAGGAACATTGCTTCTTTATCTACTGGTTTTGGACTATAAATTTGTTATATTGGGAAACCAAGAATTTCGATACCCCAATTAGTGACAGATAATTAAACTACTGTGAGTAGGACAAAATCCGTCGGAGTCCATAAGATTATCAGTGTTTATATAGACATATTGTGAAAAACGAGTCTTTTTACATTTTTTTGAACGCTAAATTTTTACTTCTTCGATTAATAAATACATATTCGTAATGTTTGGTGGGATCTGGGCCTATTTTCAATAGTTTGACAACTTACCACCACAGCGTTGAAATCTAAGCCACGCCTCCACTTGGTTTCCCAATACTTTTCCTATAAGATTTCCGATAGTTCATAACCTCACTTTTCTTGAAATTAAAGTAGTAACAAAGTATTCCTTGTCAACTTTAAGCGAAGGAAAAAAAGGGAAACTTCTTTACCAATGCGAACCAATCCTTTCAACTGAAGTAGAGATTCTTTTAGCTTCACTTGCCTTGAAATACAACTCGACTAATCTAAACGAGGCTTTAGGTTTCATACTAGCAACACGAACGCTTAAAACTTATTCCCCTTACAACATTAATCCCTTGCGACTCGATGGATAATCCTAGAACTCTATTGATAAACCACTTGCAGCGATTCGAAATCTACATTTGGAAAATCCCGCTTTACCGACCACCGCGTGGTTCAAACTTCCGCGGTCAGATGGCGCGACCTGTGCTCCGCAAAAGTTTCGCGTAACGTTTAGAATTCTCCTATACACACTTTTTCTTTCGAGGGGAGCGTGTGACGTTAAACGGATCGCGTAGCGGAAAGGTTCGCTCGTGGCTTCCTGATTATCGCGAGCTGCGAAAACAGAGGAAGGCTCGAATGCGTTTCACAAAGATTGGCAGTTTCCTTCCTGTCGTGAGAATCGTCCTCGAGGTCTGCGGCGTCAGCGCTTGACGTCAACGGCTGGGCTTTTAACAAACTAGAATTAATTGTATTAATTCGCGGCAATAAAATTAATCCCACCGTGGCTTGCGCGCGCGAGTGAAAATTAGCTGCGCAACGGTTTCGAGCGTGATACGTTTGTTAACTGGGATGCGCGTGACGTCAGAGCACGTCGGTTCGTTGGAAACCTGTTTGAACTGGAATCAACCGATAGCGTATCATAGTTTTTTTCCCCTAAAAACATATTTCGATCTGATCCTTCACACGGAAGTGAAATTCATACTACTTTACTTAGCTCCACCATTTGCGTAGAATTTTTAGAACTTCAAAAATCGTTGAGAGCATTGCGAATTCTCATGTTTGGCCGCAGATCTCGATTGGAAGTATTCTTTAATTTTCGCCGGTGACGCTGTTCGGCTATCGCGGAATCGATTCATCGACGACGGTGTCTAATTTATTAAGGCGGAGCAAATAATCGCACGGTCGGACGCGTACATCGCGTAGTAACGGAAAATATGGCTGGGGGCAGAGGGGTGCGGGGGTTTCGGGTGGATTTTTCTTGGCAGAAAGTATTTTCAGGTTTTGGATGGTCCGTGGCGCCTGCGCGGTACGGTTTTCTGCAGAGGCAATCAAAGATCGCCGCTCTTAATGCGGTGAACCGAACGGTTCCCTCGGCGAAATAGGGAAAGCTAGAGCAACCGAATTTAGGATGACGCATCGTCGTCCCCGATTATCGATACGCAAACGTTGCGCAGCTGAAGCGCTTCCAACATCCCTCGCGAGAGATGCGGGGTGTTCGGATATCGAAGGTCAATTGTTAAGGAACATTGAAATATTTATAAAGAGGTATGCGAGCGATCGTAATCCCGGTGGCTCGTACATACGGGTCAGGGACTCGCAGGGACTTAATTCTGTGATGTCGGCGGTATTTTCTCGGCCGGCGTTTGAATTCCTCGAAACGGTAGAGTTATTAAGAAATATCTTCGCTGCGGTGTCGCGCGATCTTTCTTCTGCCGGATGGTTTTCGAGCCCCTCGGCGTTTCCTCGCGTGTGTGCTGTCTGCTTGCCTCCGTGGCTGTGGTGTAGGCCGCGATATGCCCGCTGAAAGGGTGTGCAAAAATTCGCCGCGGACCCGCGCACCGATTTTACGCCGAGCCGTGTATAAGCGGTTTAAAAAACAAACTGAATGAGAAAAACGGTATGTAGGAAGTACGCACGGCGAAGGGGGGGGGGGGGTGGAAATAGTGCAAAGAGGAAGGAAGAGGCAAAAGGAAGACGATAGAAAACGGGGGTAGTATGTTAGAGGGTTGGGCGCTGGAGGTGGGGCGAGTACGCGTGCGCAGCGACTCTCAGAACGTGTCGAACAGTCGAGGCACGCCAGTCGAACGGAGACCGCAGTACCGTGCGGATCGTGCAGTGACTTGCACCGAATTCGTGTGCGCACGAAGGACCCTCGGTCTCTCCGTCTCGCGCGCACTCTATCCGCGTGTCTTTCTCTCTCACTTTCTTCCCCTGTCTTTCTCTATACATTAATCTGCCTATCCTCCCCCGCACACCCCGCACAATCGACCGTGATCAGTCGCCACCACGTATGTAAGCGCTATCGAAAAGATAAAGTTACTCTCGCACGCGCGCGTAACCAGGTGCCACGGGCTCGCGCGCTCGCCCCATTAGATTCTTGTAGAGGGGCGAGGGGGATATATGGGGCAAGCCGGAGAGAGAGAGAAAGAGAGCGAGCGTCTGTATCTGATAACAGAGGCTTCGCACTCGAAACGGACACGAGGCCAGGCGAACGTTATCCGTGAAACGGAAGGCACGCTCGCGTGCGCGCGCACACGCGACGAGGCTCGTCGATGCGCGGATGTCGTATGGCTACTCTCACTGGTCACTGATAACACGCGATAGACACGGGTCGGTCGTTCTGCGTGGAGAAAGGGGCATCGAGGGAGCAGCCGTCTACCGTGTTCACTCAGTCGATACCTCGAGCCGTCTCTTCCCCTCCCATTCTATATCCATTCGAAATGGACGGGAACCAGTTGCCCTGAGCTCGCAAAGAAATCAACCCACCCGTTGTACCGTGGAGACGCGATAAGCCGAGTGTGGTGCCCGGGGGTATAGATGTTCTCTTGGAGTTCCTCCTCGAGCGGAGGTTTGGGTGGGGTGGTGCGCGGGCGGGCGGAGGGAGAAGCGATTTTCCAACGGTGGTCGGCATAGTAGTGCATGCGCGACGCGGCGCCTCGCGAGGAAAGAGCAAGAAGTAACGATACACCTTGGTGCTCCTCTCCTCGGTTCCTTCCCCGTGCGCGTTTCCTTGTAGACGTCGCTGCACCACCATTCTCACACGTTCCCTCGAGCCCGTTCAACCGGGAGTCCTTTCTCTCTGGGAGATACTTCTCTTTCCCTCCTCCCCGCCCCTTGCCCCCCAGCAGCCCCCATCCTCCCACTTTCTTCTTCTTCCCCTCTCGTGGCGCCGCGGGGACCGTAATACCCCGTCAGTGCCCCGTCGCCCGTGTGCCACCTCCTAGCGCCGTCACGTCCTGGTTGGTCGGAGGAGTCTCTCTCTCGAGTTCGAACGAGAAACACCTCCTCGGGGGGGCCTCGCGCGTGTATTTTCGTGCGTCGCCAGGGTACCTCTCTCGTTGGTTCGCGCGCGCGAAAACGACCAAGAGGCTGCTCCTTTCTCTATCTGTCTCTCTATCTCTCTCTCTCTCTCTCTTTCTCTCTCTTTCACGCACAGTGGTACGCTCTGTGTTCCGCGAGGTGCCTGTCTTTTTGAACGGTGCCAGACCTCGAGGCGCGCGCGAGAGTACCGAGGATCGTTCCTTCCCCCTCTTTTTTTTCTTTTTTTTCTTTTTCGGCAGTCCTCGGTCCCCCGCCGCGTCCGGGCAGGCAGCGGCGACAAGCGGCGGCAGCCGGCACCATCGAGCGTGTGCGAGCGCAGCGGGCGAACGGGCGGGCGTCCGTGACACGATATATAATATATCCAGGGGAATCGAGCTGATTCGCGGTCGTTCGTTTCGTACGGTGTGGCCTGCAAGCACGAGTGCTCCGAAAGCGCGATTAAATGTGTCGGTCACGGTACAAGACGTGAAGGCGGGGGCATACACGGCAAGTGAGTATATTTTTAGTGGCAAGCGCCAAGCGCTAAGCGGAGTGGTATAAACGGCGCGCAGTGGCCTGATGAAGCGGCGTATGTGACATCAAATTTCCTCTCCTTCTTGCCACCTCGTGAAGACACCCGAGACATCTTGCAGGACCATCCGCGGTGAGTATATCGCCCGTGGTATACCCTCCGATTGATTCGCCATTCTGAGGGGCGGGCGGGCGGGGGGAAAGGGGTAGGAAGGAGCGTGGGTGGGTGGGAGGGAGGGGGGATAGGACACGCAAACAGCCATCCCTCTCCACCCCGCCCCCTCTAATCTCTGGCCCACCCAATGGCCACCGCAGCCCCCACAGCCGATCACCCTTCCCCGTCCATGCACACACGCACGTGTGTGAATCTTCCCGTTCTATGAGATATATACATCCATGCCTCTCTATCTTACCAGCCAGTGTCCCTCTCACCCTGACACCCTCTTTCTCGTACGTACACATACGTACATACACTCTTCCTCCCCCTCGCTCTCTTTCTCTGTCTGTGCCCCTGCTGTCGGTTCAGTTTCGTTTAGAGGCAACCCTTGCCGCCTCTACGGATCGGCCACCCTCCCTAGGGCCTGGGGATAACAAATCGAGGACGCACAGATCGCGCGATAAAGACATTACGTGAATTATGTAACCGTCGGCACGGGCGCGCGCTTCTCTCGTCCTTTGGCCTTCTTCCTCATGCTCCTCTTCTCTTCCTCGACCTACCTACCCCCTCGAGCCAGCGAATGGTCGCCCACCCCTTCGCCCCCTACGCCGCTCCTAGGCCCCTCTACACCCTCCCCCTCCCCACATCGCCGCTCCCACGCGGTTCAACATTATTTCGGGAGTGCCAGCCTGCCTGCCCAGACCCCGAGTGCGAGAGAGACGGGCGGACAGGGTGTCCCTATCCTTGTATCACGCTCTCCCTCGTACACCTCGTGTCCCGGGATCGGGCAGGCGCGCTCTGCCGCGGCGGAAGCTCTCGCGCGCGCAGCCTTCGCTCGCGCCCCGCATTGTTGCCTGCCCTGACCGACTGCGTGCCACTTTTTTCTCCACCGTCTGCTCGGTCCCCTTCGTGCACCCTTGTTACGCGCGGACCTTTTCGGCGGTCGGAATTCGTCGGCGCAGTGTGTACATCAGCCCCCCCTCCCCCCTGTGCGGGAACCGTTGACCGTGGACCTTCCGGCATGCACAGCGGACGCCTTGTGGGCGTTCACCGCAGGCGACACACCGTTCAATTGGACACTCGGGGCGAAGTTATAGCTTTCAAGAGGGTTCGTTCCACAGGCGGATCGGGTATTGCGGCCCACCACCCCACCCTCCAACCCTTCCAGAACATGTGCCTCCGTTGATGAACCTTCCCGCTCCCCTCACGCCCCTCGCGCGAGGAAGCTATATATAGCGAGGGAAAAGAGTTCCGGGAACTGTAATTCCCCTGTTCCCGAAGATATCGAATGCTCCATCATCCTGCTTGTCAAATATTATCGCATCCCCGTCTCGCCTGTCTGTCTGTCTGTCTGTCTGACAGGGGTTACGTAAGGGGTTGGGAGCTGGGAAGGAAATGTTGTTATATACAGCGGAGCCCCGATGATTCGAGGTAAACGGAACCTAGGCTAGCTCGAATTACATCCAGCTCATGCAGGGAGGAGGGAGGAGGGAGGGGGCGGGGTAAACAAGACCGAAACTGTTGTTTTTCGATAGGAGGATTTATTTTATCAGCGCGCGGCTCCTGTGTTCCGCCTCGAATACAGCGGCGGTCAAAAGAAGCTTGAAACACGATGCAACTATCTATCTAACCATAACACGCTTCGCTTGTCCCATCGTCCACACGGTGGACTCCGCAGGCCCATTTCAAAGTCCCTTTTATAGCCCGGCTTCGACAACTTTTCGGAACAGCGGCGTATCGGATTCTTCGACGGTCGAGAGGTCCGCGATTAGTCAGATTCGAGTGGTCCGGGGCCCCTTTAACTCAACCATTCTCGTCGAAATAATCGTGCATAAAATTCCCCTGCCCCCCACCCCTCCTCCACTGGCGCGCGCGTCGCCTGCTCCCCCCTCCACCTTCCCCACAGGGCGCACGCCTTTGCTCCCCGATTCGCTTTGTCCTGAAATACATCGAAGGCTCTCTTTCTCTCTCTCTCTCTCTCTCTCCCCCCCCCCCTACCCGCGCCTCTCTCTCTTTCTCCCGCCTCTCGCTCCCTCCGGCACCGGTCGTTCTCCGTCCTCGTCTTTGTCCCGCTTTCATAGTATCGACCCAATACGGCTGACCTAGACTCACTTGCAAGGAAGTGTACTCAACCTTTGACACTTACTCGCGGGGGGCTCTGACGAAACCGGCCCCCGCGACTGATCGATACCCCCGTCGAAGCTAATTACGCACGTGGAAATCGCTGTGACTCGAAAACGTGCCACTTTAAACACCATCCCCCCTACTTTTTCTAACCCCCTCTCCACCCTCCCCCTCGCCCGCGCGCAGGAGACTACTCGTTCCTTGGATCGCAGATTTGGCCCACATTCGACGGCACCGTAGGCGGGAACGCTCGATATCGGGTTTTTGGGTAACGCTTTAGCTGGCGTCTCGCGTTTGTTGACACAGCGGAGCGGCGGGGCCGATGTCAGATATGTGGTTTAGGAAGTTGGATGGTTTGTAGCTTTCAGTGTGTTTGATATCATAGGGATCTATATGCCGGCGCGTGGGTGGTAATTTATGCGGTAAATAGAGGAGAAGAAGCAACTAGGCGCGCGGAGTTGTTTAGGGACCGGCCTGATGTTTCGTGTACCTGTTTTCTTTTTTTTTTGTTTTTTTTTTCGACGGAAGGTTAAACGGCAGCCATGAGTATATCGACCTATCGACCTATATCGGCGACGGCCGCCCCTACGGCAGCGTGGAAAGAATCGCAAGGCGGCCGGTGTCTTGTGACTCGTGATAGGAAATTGAGGGGAAAATGTACAGGGTGTAACGGGGTGGAAAAGTGAAATTAATCTGCCGGAGCTGACGCGGAAAGATCGCCGGTGGTAATTCGCGCGGCTCTTTTCCGTGTTCCGGCACGTAAACGGCAACCAGGAATAGCCCAGCGGGCCTTTCTTCTCCGGTTGTTGAAGATAATCTGTAATTCCCAACTCGTCGCGGCGCAACGATTTTCGGGAATTTATTGTTTCCCGGGAAACGGCCCTCCTCGGAACACGAGGCCGTAAAACGCCGGGATTTTTATAAACCGGCCTCGTGATTCACCGGGAAATACTGCTCGCGTTTTGCCCAACTTGATCATTCCGCGAATTTGTTTTCTTAGAGGAGAAGCAATAACCACCGCTGGTGATTCCAGAATACTTCTTCGCGGATTGCCATTGTCGACTCGGCGGCAAGGTGAACGATCCCCTCGGGAAAAACTTCCTATCAATTCGAACAAATGTCTGTCGGCTCCTCTCAACTTTCCCATGTCCGAAACCCTTTTCCGTCTGTACTCCGCCTTCCGCTCGATTCCGTCGTATATATGTTTTATCGAGACGTCTGTGTCTCGGGGGGTATCAGAATTTAGATTGAAAATCACGTGACGTCACTGGCCGAATAAAACAGAAACGTTACGCCCTTATACAGAAACTCTGCGACAGATTCTAAAAAAATCCACCTAAGGGGTCGATCTTAAATTAAGTAAGACCTTTTGGGGCTTTTTAATATTTTTTAAACTCAATCTTATGGGTTATTGGAATTATATAAACCTTTAAAAGAATTTTAATAACTAAACAAAGGCAATGTAAAAAATATTACCTAAGGAAGGGGGGATTGGAATATAAAATCTTTCGAATTTTTATATCGAGGGGAGCAGGCGGGGGTAAGAAATAGCCAAAATTACCGTCACGTAATTTAAGAATGGCCCCTAACTAGGAAACTGTTAGACTGGGCTATCTTCAAGTGCGCGATCCAAGGCCCCGCCGCGCGAATAATTCAAAACTTACACTCCCCTGTTTCAAGCTACAACGGTCTCGCGGCGGATCCTTCCTTTCCCGCGGTAATTGCCGGAGATTCGATCGTGACGTTGGCGCACGTGCCTCGAATTTATCGACCCGCCATATATCCGTGGACAAAAGCCCCACCAGGAAGTGTATTCACTTCCCGGACACCAAACCCAGCCCCTCTGAAAATCGAGGCGACCCGGGGACGCCCGTCGCGCGGCCCGCCCACACGGTCCACCCTTTATGAAAAATGCCGGTACCCTCCCAGCGAATATCGCTTGCGGCTCGATCGGCTCGCACGTGCCGTCTCCTCCTCCGGTAACACGCTGCTCCTCGGCGAGCGAGACTTTACCAGGAAGCGCGCGCGTGGCGTATCTAGCTTGCCGACGCGCAGACAGTCTCGCGCGAGGGCTGGCACGCATCATGGTGGATTAAAAATAACTAGACACGTGTGCGAGACCGGCCGAGCGTGTGGCCGCGTCCAGAAATAAAGCCACCGGGGCGGGCGATTAACTTTTTCGAGGCGAAACTTTACCGCTGTGTAATGCATCGTTAACCCTCCTGCCTCGGACCATGGTTTTTCTCCTTCCGCGGCGATCCTCGCCGACGGATATACCGCCGTTGTCTTCCTGCCCGCAGGAGCTGCGAGCTATTTTCGCCGCTCGGCCCGGCGGTTCGCCTCGCGCTCCCTGGAAACCTGTACTCGCAGCGTAACACACCTTCTCTCGCAAGCTGGATACAGGCTGTTTCGAGTCGGGCGTAGCAAGGTGGCTAGAACGAGGCTGCGTCGATACAAACACTATCGTGGCCGGACTCGTGACAAGCTTGTTTGGAAACACGCCGTTTATAGGCAGAATTGGTGGAATGGCCGGGGCGCAGCCGTGAGAAAGGCTCGATGCGATGTTACGTTCAGGCTTTACTCATTGACTTTGGGTTGGCTGGGAGGGTTTTTATACTAATGGAATGTTTTTCAACCTATCACGAAGCGCGCCTCCCTTTTATAATACTCAAATAAACTGTAGGCGGTACGCGCAGTACCTGTGTTTAAAGAGAACAAAAATTGAAATTGTTATAGCGTTTGAAAAAATGGTAAGTTTTTCCTTGGATAAATTTACTTCGTATCGATAAAAAAAGTATTATAAATAAAAACTGAAAATAAAATTTTATATTCAGTCTCGGTGTAAATTGACTTTAAGAAGTTTTTCTTCTTTTTGCAATCAGTGACTGTGACAGTAATTAATATATAGTAAGAAGGTCTATAATAATTATTAAATAATAAGGTTCGACATAAAAAAATCTGCGAGTTTAGCAATCCAATAGTAGTAAGTCTTTAAAAAAAAAATCATAAATATGAGTTACATTTGGGGGCTATTACGCGAGGAAACCACCCCCCCCCCCCAAAAAGAAGGGGATTGCCAATTGGGTGATGTTCTGTAGTTTTGGGTTGCATCGCTGATAAGATAGTTATTCTGGGGCGTTCCTAACAACTGTCGGCTCTGCTGCACGAGGATCGATCAGATTTTTTTGTTGGCGCGTAAGTGAAGCGTGAAATTGGCTGATAATAGTGATGGGACTCGGGAGAGAAGGCTAGTCGCGTTTGAAGCCGATTTAACAGTGTTACCTCGAGCTTACCTATTAATTCCTGTACACATGTACTGTTCTTTTATGAAGTTGCAAGTTAGCCTTCCAATTAATCGGTAAAAATTGCAATACAGGCAAATTTTAATGTACTATTTCAGTTCCTTTCGGGCCATGAGCTCTTTGCAAATTGTACAGGGTGTATAAAAAGTGGTGGTCCGTGCTTTGATAGGTGAATCCCCAGCCTCGAGAGAACAGCGTGTTCCCTTTAAACGTCTCCGCCTTCCAACAAACAGAATTTGTCGACGAAAGACCACTACTTTTTCATCCGCCTGTACACCGATCGAAGCATTATTTGGTTAATGTACGTGCGCGGTATCATCGTGCCGTTTGAGCGTCCAAGGCAAATGGTTCGAAAGTTTCGTGATACCCCATCGGAATGAAATATCGTTTTCGCGTTGGCTTTAAGCCACTTTTCTACGGCAATTGTATATCGCCCTGCCGAAGGAGGAGGTTGCTTCCTTTGCTCTTATTCGTAAGTTTGTGCGTGGCAGCGACAGTTATCGCCGCACCCCGGATCCTCTATTTCTCATATCCCCTCGGCTTTAAATCCAGCGATCGTAAAAGTCTTCCGGCAAATAGGTCAAAGACGATACCGCTGGGAATTATTCCGCGGAACAACCGAGGCATCCTTATTCCAGATTTTACGCGCGGAATTAGGAATACGTGGCGCCTCGTATTTTACGCGGTTACCTTCCCTTATCTCCGGTAAATGTGGCGAGGCCCTTCAAGGAAATGGGGGCCGTTTTATCCTTCAATTCCCGTGATCTTTGTTTAATCTGAGGATCGAAGAGCTCGCAGCTCGAAACGATAAATCGCCGAGGATGGATGGCCGTCGTTTGGAATGGTAAACACGATGAGTCGCAGCTGCTAGGTATCCGTGATCGATAGTTGATAACGCTTCCTCCGCCATTTCGAAATTCTAAGTAGGAGGAGCTGTTTCGTTCCGTAAAGGGATTCCACGAAAATGTGAGAGACTCGGGGGCACAGGTCGCGGGAGGGAGGGGGGTGTTATCGATCGAATGGACCCAAAAAGGTGGACGCACGTCGACTCACTGTCTCGTCTGTTGGCACTTTGGCACTCCTCGCGGGCGTGGACACTTAACGCGAATGTCTGCCAAGTCTCTTAATTGACGTAAATCATCGTAATCTTTAAATGTTTATACATCATTGCCGGGATAAACTCCTGGAGTCCGCCGCAGACGCTATCGTCGCGTACCAATAAATCCCCGCACTCGAAACACTTGCAAAACCTTCCTCGTTTCACGTTTATGGCCCCCTACGAGGGTGCCATTAGGATTACGTTTCAAACAGAGATCCGAAATAACAGGTAGTTTAAAAATTGGTTGGAAAAAAGTCATTCTGTAAAAATTGACTTTTATTTAATTGTAAATCTCTTTCATTAAATCTCAAAGAAATTTCTCAAAAAATGAAAGGATTAAAACATACTAACTTTTGGTTACCAGTAACGATTATCGATGTCCCGAATTTTATTTTTGTCACCGCTAACCAGTATCGATGGAAAAAACATTGTGGTTACACTCGATCGTTGTCAATTCTTATTAACATTAAGTACCTACTGATAATTAGTATTCATCGACGATACGAAAAAAATGAATTATAAAACTTATTTTATTAAGCAAACATCGGTCAATTTTACTACAATATCGTTTATCCTATTCTTTGTTTCATATATTTTTCGACCCATCTTTTTCTTAATGAAATATATATATTTTATAACTAATTTTTTTTTTAATGTTGTCAGTGAATAATGTTAATAACAATAATTTGAGAATGACCGAATGTAAACAGAAAACAATTTTACGTCGATATTGGTTAGCGGTAACCGAAATAAAATTGGGAAATAAAATTCCGGGCATTTATATTGGTCACTGGTAACCAAAATTAAGTTTCCATCACAGATAATAATTACTAATAGTTACATTTTTTTAAATCATTTATAATGTTATTCGTAGCTAATATCATTTAATTTAAGATATTAACTCTTACACCACAACTTTTAAAATTTGTCTTATAACAGTTACGATGTCTGGTCCCAAAACTTAGTTTGTATTTTTGTATCGTCGTTACTATTATTATTATTGAAATTGGAGGGCTCGACGGCAGCGTAGAAGTTGATAAATCGAGGGTTTCTTAATATTCCAACGGGTGCTCAATATTCAGTGGCCCGACGTGGTTGCTCGCCCAGATGAAAAGTTAATCGAGCTTCGCGTTCCGTTGCACGTGAGTGGCCCGTGAAACGCGCCCCAGCACCGAAGACGCTTCGGGGACTAGTGGCTCGCTACAACTAGGTTCGTACCACTGCAAACTTTCAACCCTCGCCGTGTTGCCGGATACCTTCCCTCACACCCTTAACAACTCCACGCTGGAGGCACCAGGGAATCAACTTCCATAAAAAAAAAGAAGAGAGAAAAAGAAGCCACCCCTCCGCCGTTTATTTACCGATCACATCGCGCAACCTGACCCACTTCCATCTCCAGGACACCCTACACACGCCCGACCTTGGTCGTTCCACTTATTAAGGAAAGCCATTTAAAACGCGTAACGTCGATCAATTATCAATTAGCCCGTGATTATAATCGGCGTCCCCGCGGTATACTCCACAGAAGCCGTGTGATTACCTGACTCGCATGATTTTCAAGGTTTCCCACCTCCGCGCCGCGAGCAGAAGTGGGAAAGAGTTCCGAGGGTTACGTTGAAAGCGAAACTTCAAAAAAAAAAAAAAAGAAGGGCAGGGGACCGGTCACGACCCCCCAGTAATTGGTACTAGTGGCCCGCTCAATTATACCCAAGTGTATTTGCCTTTTCCCGTTTTCTTTGTTG
Organism: Andrena bicolor; assembly: GCA_960531205.1. NCBI lineage: Eukaryota > Metazoa > Arthropoda > Insecta > Hymenoptera > Andrenidae > Andrena > Andrena bicolor. The sequence continues at coordinate 27,308,774 of OY482665.1, forward strand.
CTGTTCCATCGGTTTGAACAAGGGTAAACTTCGCCGGGTCCCCCGGTGAAGTACCGGGGCGGGACAAAGACGCTTGAGAGACACTGCCCGGTTTACGTTGCGCCGCGCGGCGTGTGAAGAGAGAGAATAAGCTTTAAAGTGCAATTTCCAATACATCTCGAGGCCTCTTCGGCGTGCACTAGTGTCCTTAACGCGGGGCACATAGTTGATAGGGATCGATAGCTCGGAATTATTTTTGCGCTGTCTTTCGTGACCCATTTCCCGTCCTCGCCCCGCCGGTCCCCGCCGGTGTCCGCCGCTCGCGCCCCCTTCTGCGCGACGAGAATTTTCGTGGAACACCGGCATCGAGCCGCCCGGTGCCCTTCACTGGGTCCCCCTTTTCTCGGTCTCCTTCTCTCCCCCTCCGCCCCGTCCCGCGTCTCGATTCGTAACCCGTTATGGAAGACCAACAAAGCGAAATCAAGGACACCGCTTATTATTACTAAGGGCTTCGATACCGATCAATACCGTATAATCCAGTGGCGTATATAACATTCATCTGCTCTCCGACGGGAGTGCACGGCGCCGCGCCAACGGTGCTCCGCGATTTTTACCGCGGTTCGTAGCCGTCGTAGCTTTGGTTTTTGGTGACCGCAAGGGGTTTTCGAGGCTGCCCACGCGGTGATTCAATCGACAGTGCTATATTTGGACTGTCTCGGTGTTTATTGTTAAGAATTCATCAGGGGCTAGGTTACTTCGATGACCCGTAGCTGGGGAGCGTGCAAAATTATTTATCGCCTTCGTCGCGGTGACGCAACGGTGTAATACAGGCTGCCTGCTCGCAGGTGCCTTTACACCCACTTAGAGACCGAGGTATAACTACGGGGCGAATGTTTTCTGGAGCTTCCTGCCTCGTTTGCAGGTATATTGACTCTAGGAAACACTATACACCAATGTTCACAAGTATTAGGTAGATACTCTGCGCGGAGTAATTGCGAGAGACCTTGGGAATTCAGTGAAATTTAATTTGGTAGTTTAACCTTACCTGGAATTTTTAAAGTTACGCGGATAAGTAAATTTGGGTCAGATCGAGTCAATATCATATGTTTACCAGAAACGAGCATTTGGAAATAAAATGCAGTTCATTTAATTATTACGGTTTAATATTAAGATTTTAAAAAATGACACAAATATTTTTATTTATTATCGACAGTTACCTATTAGTTATTTAAAAATATGAAGGACTTTCGGTGGAAATAATGCATCAGTCAGGGGCGGATTTGTATAGACGCTAAGTAGGCTGCAACCTAGGGCGGAAAATTTTGAGCGAAGAAACTTTAAAAACAATTCACTTTTTTCTTTCTCTAGCAAATTGGCAATATTTCGTAAGTGAGTTTTGATATTGAATTAATTTTAAAATTTCCTCGACTCTTTCAAATCAAAATATTTTATGATATTAGCTTGATAGTCTAGGGGCGCCAAATCTCCAAACCGTCCCTGACATTAGTAAAGGAGGAATTAGGATTTGTGACTTGATTTGGTGCCACAATGTTAAATTACAAGCAGCGAGAAATATTCGACCTGAATCAAACGTCACAGGTGCCAATACAACAGGTGTTCTAATAATCGTGGAGGTCAAGTCCGGGAACTTTGAAGAGAAAAAAAAAGTCCCGCTAACTTTGCACTTGCAAGAGTTGTTAATTTGATGAGTTCGAAAGACATTGCGTATTAACGTCATGAGAAATCGTTCTCGGCCTGCAAGTGGCCATACGTCAGCCCGAAGGGACACTATAAATAGTGCAGCCGCTATAAATACTGCGCCAGGGAATTCCCTAAATTCTCTAGGCTCCCGAGTGCCCTTCCTGTTAACCGAATTCCTGCCGCCAGAGGAATCTTATTAAACCCAGCATTTCGAAAGAGTATTTAACGCACGCGCGGTTAATGAAAATATCTGCCGCCCCAAGACTGCGCGCGATAATTAAATACAGATATTCGTTGCTACCCCGGCGTTCCAGAGCGATGCACGGTTTATCAGAATTTCGTTAGACTTCGGTATCTCTCGAACAGTGGTGCAATTTAAGTCGTATCAGATCGAGTCTCGACGGGGAGGGAGCTCCTCTGGAGAAATTCCTTTTTATCGAATTTCCGCCAGTCGCTTTGCCATCGATACCAACCTCACTCGTCGCTCCTCGATTTTGCAAACTGAGAAACAACCCCCCAAATATATTGAAGGAATCACTGTGGAATTTCGGGGGATAATTTTCCATCTCCCCAAGATACCCCAGCAGACTTGAATTTTTAAATATTTTTTTTATAAATTATATAATTTATTTTTTATTTTTATTATATTTTTTGTTTTTTACGTATTTTTATTTATATTTTATTATTTTTAAATAAAAATTTACTCGGATAATGTCCAACTCTGTACACGAGTGTTCCTTAATCGTGACCCCGGTTCGTCAAACTCCATTTCAATCTGCTGGAAGTTTCCATTCCGCACCCCAAGTTCAGCTTCAATTTAACCAAACTTTCGAACGCAATTGCGTCCGACTACAAACTTCCCTTAATTTCACCAGTGTCCCTGTAATCCTCGAGTGCCAGATATACCCAGACTTCACTTCGTGCAGCCAAGCCCAGCGGAGTATCAACTCCAAGGGGCAGCTCGCGCGACAATTTTGAATCTCCCTGTATCGATTTTACTTAATCAATAAATGTTGCATTAAACAGCTCGAAGTAGCCCCCGGAATTCGAAGGATTGTCGTTCAGTGAGAGTTTAATGGAAAGTTGCCGCGATGAGTGGAAGGCGGTGAAAAATCTTTAACAAGGTTCCCAGCGCGATTAATTTAATTCCTGACCGCTACTCGTCGGTGCGGCAGTGACATCTGGCGGGAAGGACGAGGAGTCGGGAGCGGAGGCTCCTTACGATCGACGCCCGTCTCCGCGCGATCCGGGAAAGGACGAAGGAAAGGATAGAGGGCGCTTTTAATTTCCTGTTCATTGACACGCCTGATGTGAATTAACCTTATTGGCGGTTTAACGGTTTATTTAGCTTTCTGCTTCTAATCTTAACCGCGGGCGGCGCATTAAGTCGCGCGTAATGGTGTCACGATTGTTACGTTCGCGCTGTAACACTTTCGCTGAGCGAGAACGCGCGCGCGAGAGCCTATGTCCGGTACACTTGACGCCCTGAGTATTTATACAGCAGTTGATGGCTTCAATGGGACGCGTTCCGTCGAGTCCGATATTAAATTAATATTACCCATTAACGCGGTGACGCAGGTCCTCGTTAACCCTGGGCTGGTTAACTGGGTTACCGCAGACGTCCGCGCAATTACTTGCCAATTGGACAGAAAACGTTTGTTTTATCCTGTCGGTTTATAAACGAGGGTTGGACGCTGGGCCCGCCGGCGAGGAATTAGAGCAGCGTGAGTCGAGGTTTTTGTCGTGGATGATAATACGAGCCCACGTATCGATCGGCCATCCAGCCAAGATTCGTGACGTAATAACACTGTATGCGTCACGGTTCAGGAATACGAGGAGGTGGTGTCCTGGCTCGGGCATCCAGCGAAAAAGCGGATGTTTTCAGGCAGGCGTCGCGCGAAGATCTGTTTGCGTCCGTGGCCGTAACGCTGACAAATGATTCACAATGGCGTTGATAGGAATCTGTCCAGCCTCGCATTGACACGCGTTGGCGAGCTTAAACGATAGGCGACGAAACAAGCGGGCCCTAAAGGGGTCTAAATAAACCCGTCGAAAACCGTCTCTGTTTAGTTACACGTGTCTTTATTGCCGTTTGTTTCGCGGGTAATCTGGCGGGAGCTATTACCCTATTATTCCTCCGATGTTCCCAGGACCGAATTTTGGGCGTCGACTTGACGGGCGACGGCCCAAACAGTTAGGGCGGTTGGGTAAAAATAAACAGAAATTTCGGAGCATCCGAGGAACAAAACGGGAGTGATAGTAAAAATCGTTTTTGAAGCTAAGCGGCGCGATAAGTAGAGTCACCATAATTCATATTTAAATGGAATTGCAGTTCGTTATCTCCTTGCGCAAAATAATCTTAGAACCTTCGAGCAACCTAGTCGTTAACCTTCGCACGCGCGAGGATCCCAGGACTGCTGACTACACCAGCCACCTATCCGACGATCTCTGTAACATTTTATCTCGCGCTCTGTGCCTCGATGGCTTCGTCCTGAAATGAATAAACAAACAAATGATAATAAGCGAGAAACCCGAGGCACTCGAGTCCTCGAATCCCCCGCGCAGTAGCGGATGATCGTGGGAGCAGAAAGTACGTATAATCGGAGCTACTGATAAACCGTGACATTAGGAGGTATACTTTTCCGAGCACGTTCAGTACCAGCTGCCATCTTGGTGGCAGCGTTTTCGTGAGACTTCGTACACAATCGTGTAGCCTCGGTCGCCTCGTGTCGTGCCAAGCCCCCGGTACATAGTGATCCATTCCCAATAGGTAACGCACGGTTCCGTGTGCCACAGATTCCAGGCTTCTCCGGTCGCCCCTTCCGATGCGCGACCCGTCCGACGTCCCGGCGAAACAAAATTGCACCGTGCCGAGCCGAGACACCTTTCACAGAGGCCCCGATAGCCGGGCGGCGGAGGGCGAGGGGGACTGAAGGCGATAAACTTTCGTGCCACGGTTGCGCCGGACTTCCGATCGTTTCTTTGAAATGGGATCGGGGGAACGGGCCGTAGCGGAATAATTCGATTAAAATGCCTGGATCCACGCGAGTGAACTGGTTCGCGTAGCCGTGTCGCACAAACGTGCTCATTGTTTGTCCCTGTCCTCTGACCAGGCGGCGGTCGAGTCTCCCCCCTCCCGGTTCCCCTTCACAGCGAGCGACGTTCTCGGAAGAAGGCTACGAATTCGGACGACGAGCCTTTCGAGGATCGAAGTCCGCGCGGATCCCCGGCGAACTTTCCCCGCTATCGTTCGAACGGGACGCGATAAAAAGTTGGCAGCTCCGAAGCGTGGCCCACGCCCACCGAGGCACAGGAACAATGGTCGAGGTAGTTAACGCGAGAAGCCTGTTAGATCCTCGTGGATAGGAATTCTTCGGTTATGCATTCAGCGGCGCGCCTATCATTGAGAACACGGAGCGACCGTGCATTGTGAATCATAAATGGTGCTCTCTACTTGGTCCGTGGCGCATGCCCCCGCCAAGCGTGCCTCGAGCTCCTTTCAACCTTCCCCAAATATGCTCCTTCCTTATCTGTACAACGCGAGTCAATATTTGCTGTGCACTTAAGTGGCACGCGAAGGGGGGGATAGGGGAGGGGCGGAGCACGCCGGGAAACGGATTTTCCATTAATAATGCACGTTAATGAAGCTGAAACAATTAGCTCGATGTTCAGCCGCGAATCGCTGGAAGTTAAAAGGGAATCATTGATTTTTCTCTGGAGCCTCGTCTTCCATGTGACGATCGTGAAATGCCTCGTAATGGATAATTTGATCGGGGTAGGGGGGAGTGTTTGTGGAGATTAATCGAAAATGTGGAGTGCGACTTTTGGAGGGAAGCGATTAAATAGGAGTTCCAAACGTGCCTGCATAAAAGTACAGAAACATATGTTAGACAGTACCTAAGTTAGAAGAATTGAGTCTAGTTATGCGGAAAGCTACCACCCCCAAAATGACAAAGAATTACTTAAAACTACGGACCCCAGAATTTTGTAATTTTTATTTTGTAAAAATGATCAAACCACAGAACAACTCTTACGCAATCATTAAAACCAGGGCCGAATTAAGACCTTTAGAGGCCCTAAGCAGTTAAAAGATTTGATGGTGATTAGTTCAACGCAATCTACCATTTCTTAGACATTTTTGATAATTTGACTGAAAAGTGTTTCTATTAAAATTTATATTCTAAAATTGAAAAAATTCTATGCTACCCCCTTTCTTCTGATGCCCGAAGCACGTGTTTATTTAGCTCCCTGATTAATCTAGCACTGATTAAAACTACCAAGCCAAAGTTCCATTTTAAGCTTAAAAAACAAAATCCATAGAAAATATAATATAATATTAATTCCACTACTCAATATTAAATAACCCATAAACAAACAATAACAATAAATAAAATATACCCCATAGAAATAAAGCTACTTTTCTTTAACAGTGAAAATCTTCAAATTAAATTTACTCAAATTTGACCCAATTGGCAATTCTGTTGATACGGTTACAGGTGCCATACTCTACCAAAGTAAATAATGAAAGTTGAGCTTGTTGCATGCCTGTGTGGCACGTCCCAGCTCCTATTTTACAAAACAAATGGACAGCCACTATACCCATTTATTATTTCACAGCGAAAGATGTTATACTTATTTAACGTTACATATGAAGTCGTGGGAAGAATTTATCGTGCATTCGCGTGGTCGGAATACCGTTCTCGAGTCACGAGTGACGCTCGTTGGCCATTTCCATGAAACCATTACGTTTCGCGGTACGAATACTGATTAGCCATTAAAAATCGCTGTTCGGCACCCCCCACCTTTTGATAATGACGCCCGTCGAAAGGAATCTATCGCGTTATTCTCGTTCGACGATGGATCGGGCCTGGTTTCATGCCCAGACAAAGCGCCGCTGCCTCGACGAGTGCCCGGAACGTTGGCGAATTTTTGCGCCTGGCCGTGTATCATTTTACCCGAGTCTATTGCGATTTAGTGGGAGGCACCGAGTTGAAATTGCTGCAATTTAATGGCGGCAGATTCCACGAATAGTTACTTTGCTCCGTTCTTCCGAGACGTCTCGTCCGGGATATTTTCAGTGAATAGCTTCTTCTTCGACGGAAGGTAATCTCGATGGATAATTCACGGGACACAGTGACGCTTATGTTCCGCGAAGTCAGCACAGTTGAGAAACGAAACGGCAACGCTTATCTCCGTTATCAGCAGCAAATCAATTAGCCCTCGAACAATCACGCAAGATTGCCCCGTCTTTATTGTTTATTCTCGCGCGTCAGCGGATCTCAGATAAAAAGGGAAAGGAGGGTAGTGTGTTTCACTTATCGCCCAATGCAAATTTTAAAAGGCACACAAGATAAAAGCTTCGTCGTCACGAGCAGCCGATACAATTCAATCTTCCCCCCTGATCGATGCCTCGTTAAAGTATAAATAGTATACGCGAAGTAGTCCTCGCCAACTAATTAATCAAACACCGTGCTAAACACTGCGCCTTCGCACTATTTTCGCGCTTTACAGTAATATTTCATAACGCTGGCGAATTTGGCCCCGTCCGCCAGAGAAGTTTGCATCAGCGCGCAACAATACGTCGGAGCGATCCCACATGGCCAGCACATGACGAGCAGGATCAATAAGGCATACATCTACTTTTTGTCGATCAACGTCCCTTTTTTGTCGAAATGTCCCTCAAAGTCAAAAGAATCTTCTGTTTAACTCGCCTCGAGCAATATGAAATTATGAACTTCCGAGTTTCCGACGCCTTACAGCAGTGCTTTTCAACCTTTTTTGAGTCGCGGTCTCCTGTTATAATATTCAAATAAGGGTAAATAGTAAAAATAATAAGGTAAAGGAAATACTTTGAAAATAGGTATTTCAGAATATAATTCTAACTTAATAATATTTAAAAACAAAAACAGTGACGACCTCTCAGAAAACACTTCACGACCCACCGATTGAGAATCACTGCTTTACAGAAAGTACGAGCGTCAGAGCACAGGGTGCAAACGCCTCGGCGCGAAAATGTGGCGACGTCACGCAAAGTGGTGACAGAGCAAGTAGTAAAAGGTATTTAGTCAATATTGCTCGATGATTGGTCGACTAAACTGTTCCGCCGACGAGAATACACGCGTGGATAGAGGGTTGTTTCGATATCACCACGTTCGAAATAGAAGTATCGATACTACTCGGGTATGGGTGGAAAAGTAGCGATACCTTTAAATATTGATATCGAATAGATAATTATTCTTCGTAAAAAAGGCACTTCTGCGTTATCAAAGGTGCCTCGATTCCTGTAATCACTTCCTTTTACATTGTCAACCACTCCAGATGCAATAAGAAGCAACAGAAAAAAAGTATCGGTGGATGTTTTCAACAGAAAAATTTATTTTTAAAAAAAACTTTGTTCACTAGAAAACACGCCAACTGGCAATAATTTTCGTCCCTATATAGTCTCTTATTATTTTGACAATATTGAAAGTTAAAAGAAAACTCCACAAATTGTCACGCATTCGATTCGATGGAATATTCTGAACTTCCGTTTGTCAATAATATATTTGTTATACTAAATTAAGAGTATTCAACGTTTGACTGTTTTAAACTGGACTCTGTGTCTGAGGCTGGCGGCTTTTCGAATGGTAATACTTTTGCAAATACTTTTCTTCCGATACGTTATAAGTATCCCACGACAAGTGTCGATAACAAAAATACTCGGTATCGATTCTACCTATTTTATTTGTATTCGCTAGTATCGAAAGAACCCTATGGATAGTACGCGGCCGGCCTAAATCGGCGGATGGTCGCGCGTCGGTTTCGGGTCGCGTGTTCCTCGGCGTTGAATTCCACGAGGTGGTTCTCGGCCCCCAGACGAGTAGCGCAGAAAATTTCGTGTTTCGGCACGGCGGCCAGACGCCGCGTAATCGCGCGGGCCCCTCTCCTGCCGAGCCCGTGTCTACGTTCAAATATATCCGGAGTGTTCTCGTTCCTTTTGGACGTGGCGCGCTCTCCATTGACGTCACGTCACGACATCGTGGAGCTCGGGCTAGCGTCACGAAGCATTTACACAATACTTTACCTCTCGGCGCGTTATCAATCCCGACGTTTTATGGCTGGTGCCCTCAGGCTCGGTATCTTGAAATCTGTACAGGCCTCGGCTATCGGGCGCGCAGAAGGTCGTCGGCAGCCACTCGTCGCGCTATCCAACCGTCCCGGTGCGTGCTGCCGTAAATTCCTCGGGCGTCTTTCTCCTCCTCTCAATCGCGAGCACTGTTTACCCGCCGCCTTTTCGCGGAACAGGCGACACCACAGTAGCTAACACGGCTCGCCCGGTGTGTCCTCCCAGCCTTGGGTTTATAAATACAATCCGTCTTCACAGCGGTACGCCAATCGCGGGGTTGCAATTCTCGAAAATGCGCTAAGCGTGGATCTAGCGTATAGCCTCCACCGAGGTATCCTCCATTGGAATCTTAGTTAGAACGTGGGGGGAGTGAAAGTTGCCAGTCGATCGTGTGGGCGAGTATTTGTAAATAATTGTGTCTTCGGGCAAGTACAGTGATTCGAATTAGTGATAGCAGTTCCCGGTGAGTAATTGGCGGGCCAGCATTTTTCTTCGGAGCAGTTCTCTGATCGGATTTACTTGTCAGGCACTTGGTCGTGGCTCGACAATGCCGCGTCGAGGTGAATTGAAATCAGAGCCGTAACGGGCGCAGTGCGAATTTCAAACAGGACTCCAGTGGATTTTAACGCAGCGAGATAGACAGCGAGGTGTTTTTCTTTTTTTCTCTCTCCGCTTTTTTTTTTATTTTATTTCACAGACGACTCGTGTCGGTCGGGAAAGGACGAGTAATGAGAACGTGGACAGTGAATGGGATTGTATGGCTCTCGGTGACGCGCGACCGCGTATTGCATGAGTAATTGCATACGAATGCAGAAATGCATGCAGATGCTTGGTGCGCTGTAAATCTCGCGTGCCCCGCAGCTTAATTATCACTCGTTCGCGTAAGGTCGTCACATTCGATCTCCCGGCCGCGGAACAGAGGACCACAATTTTTTTATTACCAGCAATCTTGCCTCTCCGTTGCCGGCCCCCGTTCGCCAAGGCTCTTTTTTAATTGAATTCGGCCTAGTTCGCGGCAGGTAGATATCGTGACCCGATACATCGCGAGATATGTTCCCAGTTGGGAGGAGAATTGGGCTTCCACCGCGGGGCGTTATCAGTCATTAACATAGCTCCCGTAATTGGAGCTTTTTATATAGAGTGGCTCGATAATCGACCGCGGAATAACGGAGTCGATTGTAATCCCTCGCGAGATCTTCTATCGTTATCTGGTCATTTAATAGATTCGAATTCTCACAGTGCTTGGTTTTTCTTTTATCAAGGAAACGCTATCTCCGAAATCACGGCTTGAGTCGAGCGAGAAGCACTTAAAGTAAATTAGATGTGAAGTAATGGGTATAGGAAGATTAAATTTCTCTCCTCTCTCTCTCCCTTGCTCTTTGCCCGTCTTTCTGTCTGCATTCGGCTTGATCTACGTCCACCTCGGTATCTCGCTCAACTCCGGCGTTAACCTGGGGCGTGTGGATGAATCAAACACTGCTTCTCGCAATTCTGGCCGGACGCTGAGGTCGTAAGCTTCTGAAAATTCGTTGCGACTCCGATAGAACACGGGATTCTCCGGTTACAAAGCATACAGAGCGTTCTTCTGTTACTAAGTAAACTGGCGGGGCTTGCAATGCGAAGTTCGACGTCCAGTTTATCTGCTCACAGACAGCGCAGCTAGACCGTTATCCTGCGCGGCAGAGAAAGCACGACGGGAGCATTAGCGAGGCAAACACAACGGGAGCTTTTAAGTGTTTTCTGATGGTGGAGTACAGATGACACATATTTGGCGACTCTTGTAGACGTCAACCACGCAATTTTTACGGATTCACTCTCTATTGTCATACTTCACTATAAGATATTTAAATTAGACACAGTAGTTGTGTGTATTAATTTCGGGCGAATAATTAGGCAATAATGAAGAGTGCCCTTGGTGGGCGAATAGCTCCGCGGGTAGTGCGTCTGGCTACCACTCTGAAGGTCTCGAGTTCGAACCCCTGTACAATCGGTCTTCAATTTTTCATCCAAATATAAGTTCATAATAAAATAATAAATTTATCCAGCTGTAATTAGTAGTCAAGTTTTTACTGGATTTGAAAAAATATTCTTTCAAGTTTCAAGTGAAAAAAGGGGTGGTGTGTAGATTCTTTCAACTTTTACTTGCCTTGAAATAGAACTTGACTCCAAGTAATTTGAGTTCAACCTGACTAATGCGAAGCTTCTCAGCGAGGTCGAAATGCGTCCTTCAGGAAAGAAACAAGACCCTCAAATATATCAACTCTTCAAAGCCCCCCCGGTGGTTGAGGGGATGTAGAATACTTGCTTAACCGTTAATTAGGCACGTCGATGTAAAATTACAGAAATAGACGGCCGGGGGTCAGTATCAATATAAATACGTGGCTGCTCGGAGTGGCACGTGCGGTCATGGGGTGAACCATGAGAGGCAGCTAGGAGGGAGAGATATGGGGACCGATGGTGTTTTGAATTTCTTATGAAGGATCCAGAAATAAGGCGGTGCAGGGCACAGATGATTGTGCGCCCCTCCTCTCTCCGTATCTCTGCTTCGAACACGTGAAATAATACTAATTATACACGGGTCGACCGTGTGCGGCAAAAGCAGGTCGAAATAGAGCGATTTTATCCGATTCAGTGAAAACTGATGCCCGAGAGGCATTATAATTAGAGTCCCTAGGAGTTATTGTGGGACGAAAGCAGCAGTCCGCAGAATTCCCCGGGGGATTATTAATGGGGATCGATTGTCGTCGAACACCCTTCTCCAGTTCTCTAAAAAGACACGCGCAGATTGAAATTTCGAAAGACACTGCCAAATGATCGTTTAACTAACGAGGGTCGAATAGAAAAGGCTCTCTATTGCGCTTAGGGTGGAAGAGGTCACTAAGTCGGGAGGGGTGAAATGTAAAACGGCATTGCCTGAAAATAAGGGCAGTTACCACCTTTGCGCTTAGTAAGGCAGTAGTTAGTCTTCCCATCAAATCAGCTTCTAATTAAGGAAGCCCTCCCCTGGTCAACAACTCTGCACGCACCGAACCCTATATATGCAAGTCGAGAGGGAGCGAGACGGAGAACTTGATTTCTCTCCGGCCTCTGCCGCGTCATTAACACTTTGCTGTTAACGATTTTCGGTGTATAAAAACGGGCACGTAAGCCGCCGTGAAAGCTGGCAACTTCTGCCGTAATTAACGTCACTCCTCAATCTTCTGATAAACGGCGCACTCCAGAAACAAGCCGCGTTAGATCACAAGTAATAACAAGATAGCTTTAAAAAAAGAAAGATTGCACGTTACGTGGCGGCGGATAACGAGGATTTCCCTCGGTGCCGCCGAGCCTGAAGAGCCTCGAACGCAAGTGTGTAAATAATAGAAGGGAATCCGCGTGAAAATACGAAAATAGTTTGGAATTGGATGGCGAAAAGGGATATTCCGTTTCCTCCTCGGTTCACCTCGCTCTCGCTCTCTCTTTGCCGCTCTGTTTGCCTCGTATCGGCTTCGAAGCGTGCGCGGGTAGGCTCTTCAGCTCAATCAACAGTATCGACACACGTACTCTCTTGTCTCTTCCAGCCGGAAATATATAGAGCACGGAAAATATCTCTCCTCTCCACGCGGCCAAGGAAATGGCCTCTAACCGCTTTGAAACAATCATCCTTTCAGCCAAACGGCGCTCTTTAAATATCGAGAGGCTATTGTAGAAGTGCGGGAGGGAATAAAGAGCCGTCGATTATTTAAAAGTGTCGCTTTATTGGGGATGAAAAATTGAAGCACTCCGCTCTCCTCCCCTGCCCCCGTGCTCCGTTGAACCCGTGACGCCGAGGATCGTGGCCTGAATATCTCGGCACTGGAAAGGAATCCGTTGTCAGCCAGGGAAAATGGAAGGTGACTTCATTTTCCCTTGCTAATTAATTAATTGAAGAGTTTATGCGATCAGTCCCCCGCTTAGATCACCGCGAATTCCTGGCGGTGTTCACGCCTATCGTGCCCGTTTGTAAAAGGCACTCGCGGACTGGAACCAGTTGTGCGTTGTTTAGCAGGCGGCTGGGCTGGTTGTAATAGGATGAAAATAGAGTTGTGAGTAAAAATTACGTAAACGCGATGAATGAATCAGGTTGAACTTTCCAAGTGAAAATGTGCAGGGGATCGGTCAGTTGATCGCCGAGGCTCGACGCGCGATGTGTGCCGTCTCTGTCGCTTCTCTCCTCCACGTTCCGTCGCACCGTGAATTACGTATTACGAAACGTACGTACGTGCCGTCATCGCCGACACTGCATCTGAAAATTACGATTTCTCACGCACCGTTCAATTACATCGATTCCAAACAACAGTGCCTGCTTCACCCAAGCATTCTCGTATCCTAAATCACGCAACACACAGTGTCGCTCCTCGAAACCCGTTCCATCCGCGTTCGTTCGCCCTGCCAGTGTTTTCGTCGACGGGGGTATCCACGAGATTGCCATTTTTCGTGCGAGCGTGCGGCACCGGGGGCCCGAGGAACGGCGGAAAATAGCGAGACTCCGCGCAGTACGCGTCCGAGCGGCTAGAGGGCAACACGAATCGATTACTACTTTTGCTAATGGGTTATTTCACTTAACACGCCTTTCCGTGGCGACCCAGGTTCGCTGGCTGCTGGGCCGTGTAGCGAGTAGGCTTCTCCACGTTTCAGTGCGATCGACAGGGAAGAATGAAGCTACGTGGGCCGCACCAGTGAGGAGGAGGTCGGGTTTGCATGCCAGTTCGCTCTCCGCGTCAGCGCGTAAAGCGTCACGGCAGAAGGTAAACGGATTTTCTCTCCTCCTCCCTGCCGCTCTGTCTCGTTCGCTCTCTCCCCGCCGGTATATTTAGAATCGCCTGTCTCCGATTCAGCCGCCCCGTTATTCTTCCTCGTCGTGACATAATTTCGGAAGTATAGCCGCGGCTCGCTCGTGTCGACTCGTCTGCCAGGGCACATAACCTCGAAAACCGTGTCGGCGTTCGCTGACAGCGGCTGGTCCACTCGTGGCCGACCTTTTCGCGTGTTGATCGCTCCTCCTGCGCGTCCAAACTAAACCGATTCATCGTTCGCACTCGACAAAACTCAGGTTCGCTCGCTTCAACTTCCCGTCACTGCAAGGGACAGTCGACTCTTGCTTGAGTCTAAAAAGTTGCTTCTCCGTACTGCGTTGGGTTCGTGCTCGAGATTCCACTGGTTGTATACCTGCGAAGGGGGACAACGTGTTATCCGAGTGACTGGCGACGGGGGATTCTTAGACTGTAGGTTCGGTTCGCCTTCGCGAGGGTGGGAAGTGCACCGTCGACGATTGAACGTCTGGAGCGACGCTTGTATTTAAATAACTATGATTCAGATGCTGTTATCGCATGCTAATTACTCGTTCTTCGATCGCTGCTTGCGAGAGGGCAATATCGTATCGGGTGACTCAGGACTCACCTTAATCGTTTAAGTTTCAAACTGCCTTTTACGGAGTTCTAGACGAAAGGGATTTCAAAATCGGGGGTATGTGTGTTTCAGCTGTTGGCCCTCCAATTCCCCGGAGGCCAGTGGTGTCAGTGACACCAGAGAATAATACGAGCTGCTAACGTGAAGAAGCGCAGTAGAGTTGGCTTAGGCCAACGTTGGCGGACGAGGCAAAATGGCAACAATAGACGGCCGACCGGCACAGTATGGTATCACTCTCAAGCACCTTCGTGAGCTCATGGAGCTGCGGGGGCGTGAAGGTGTCAATAAAATCAATAGCCATGGTGGTGTGCAGGAGATTTGTAAAAAGCTATATACTTCACCCAGTGAAGGTAAGTCAATCATTTATTTCCCACTGCTCTGAAAATATTCGACGACGCTTCACGGAGGAAAAAAAAAACTGTGCTCGTGTTAAAGGTCTCAGCGGGTCAGCGGCAGACATCCAGCATAGACGAGACACATTTGGTTCCAATCTAATACCTCCAAAACCACCAAAAACGTTTCTACAGTTAGTGTGGGAAGCTTTGCAAGATGTTACGTTAATCATCTTGGAAGTAGCGGCATTGGTTTCGTTAGGTCTTAGCTTTTATCACCCGGCGGACGAGGAGGATCCAAGTAAGTGTGAATATAATACGTACGCAGCACGTATCTCCGCTGATATTTTTTTATTCGCTGGAGGAAAGGAGAAAGCACACTGGCGCTTGTTTTCGTACGCTTTTAATGGCAGACTTGATAATACGTGTGATAAAGATACACAGCCCACGCTTCGTAGCTCTTGCATAATCATTTGATAAGTACACGCGTTAAGAATTTATATGAGTAACCATGCGACTGTTAGATGTCAAGAACAATAACTGGGAATCGATGTAGTGCTATGAAATTTGGAGAACAATCACAGCTTTGAGAAGGCGGATGAGACTGACAAAGTATTTTCTCGAATTTACAGCGGCGGTTCCATCAATGGAAGACGACGAAGCGAAGTATGGTTGGATCGAAGGACTCGCTATATTGATTTCTGTGATCGTGGTGGTGATAGTAACAGCTTTCAATGACTATTCTAAGGAGAGACAGTTTAGGGGTCTCCAAAGTCGGATAGAAGGGGAACATAAATTCTCTGTTATTCGGCAAGGGGAGGTTAAACAGATCTCTGTGGCTGACATTGTTGTCGGTGACATTTGTCAGGTACGTGTGCAAATAGATTCAGCGAGACTTTTATGTTCATCGAGCGAATAAATATCTTTAGCCAAGAAGGGGGAACAACACCTAGTTGACGCCCGGAAAAAGGAGCAATTTTTTTTAATTTTATATTAGATGTCCATACTTCGTAGGAAAATCATTGATATGGGGTTTTAATGTGCATGTAATGGACAGTATTTTAGAATTTTTGTGTGCCAAAATATACAGTTTTAATCAAGTTATAGAGGTCGTCGTAGTGCTCGACGCGTCGAACACGATCTGATGGTTTCCCACTTTATTCACGTCGCGTTCATATGAGAAAAAAATGGAGAGCATTTTTTTAATCTATATTAATATAGTTACAAATAAGCGTATGGAAATTTCATTACAATAAGTTTTTGAGAAATGGCGGAGCTTAAAGGGGAAAGTTCTAAAATTTCGGGTTAGTTTAAGGAAAAAATCAATATGTTTTGAGGTGGAAAAAATAGTGAAAATAATCTATGTTTAATTTCCGTACGCTTAACTGAAGGCATATTTGTGTAGAATAAATACGCAAAACTGGAGATTGATTCATGCAAAATTGGTGGAGAAAATCGTTCAATCAGTTTGGAAAACATAGTTTCAAGAAAAACGCGTTTAAAGTTATAAGTTCATTTATTTTGGCACACAACAATTCTAAAATACTGTCCAATTCATGCACAGTTAAACCCCATATCAATGACTTTCCTACGAAGTGTGGATATCTAACATAAAATTAAAAAAAATTGCACTTTTTTCGGGCTTCAAAGTGTTGTTCCCCCTTAAGGGGTTATGTCTCTTCAGGAGACCGAAAAGAAGCGAATGGTTGTAAATTTATTTTGAAAAAGCGGAAGCATATATTTTTACAAAACTTTTTGCATTTAAAAGAGCAACATTTAAAGGATATTTGGTAATTTTTTTGTAAAAAAATATTCACGTTTATAATAAAAATACATCGACATCTAAGAAGCCTTTTTAAAAAAGGTGAACAAGGTATTCTCAACAATCTTTCTGACATTTTGTATTTTTTTATATAAAAATCTACTGAATGACGGAGGGATTTTTTTTCCATTGTATAGTTTCGATTTTATCACCGAAAAACAGACATTAGTGATAATCACGAAACTTTTTTCCATTGTATAGTTTCGATTTTATCACCGAAAAACAGACATTAGTGATAATCACGAAACTTTTTTCCATTGTATAGTTTCGATTTTATCACCGAAAAACAGACATTAGTGATAATCACGAAACTTTTTTCCATTGTATAGTTTCGATTTTATCACCGAAAAACAGACATTAGTGATAATCACGAAGCCATGTTTCGTTGATATATAATCGAAACTATACATTGAAAAAAATCATTCCGCTATTCAGTGCATTTTTATATTTTTTTATAAAAATGCACTGTATAGCGGAAGGATTTTTTTCTTATTTTTTAATAAGCTCACAAAATTTCAGAAAGACTGGTGCAGTAGTTTTGGAGATATTTTGCTCACCGTTTTAAGAAGGCTTCTTGAACGTGGCTGTATTTTTATTATAAACGTAAATATTTTTCTACAAAAAATTACCAAATTTTCTTTAAATGTTCCTACCAAATTTTCTTTAAATGTTCCTACCAAATTTTCTTTAAATGTTCTTTTAATGTTCCTAGCAACTTTTCTGTAAACGTTTCTACCAAATTTTCTTTAAATGTTCCAACATAAATATTTTCTACCAAAAAATTACCAAATGTTCTTTAAATGTTGCTCTTTTAAGTGCAAAAAGTTCTGTAAAAATATATGCGTCCGCTTTTTCGAAAAAAATTCGACTGTTTTCAGCCTCCTGACTAGGTGTAACCCCTTAAGGAAGGAACCTTTTTTAGAACGCCGAAAACACGGTGATTTTTTACAGCAGTTCAAGTACCCGGATAAAGCAAGCCGAGCCTAACTTGGCTTGAACGATCCAGCCGAGCCGAGTACCCGAATGAATCGAGCGGCTTGAAGGAACCGGGCGGCTTGGATAGAACCAAGTAGCTAGAATTCTTCAAGCGGCCCGAAGGAAGCGGGCGGCTCGAACAGAACCCAGCGGATTGAATTATTTCCAAGCGGCCCAAAAGAATCGAGACAGCCCGAATGAACCGAGGCGGCCCGAAAATGTACAATGTACTACAATGTACAGACGTTCGGTTCTTGGTTCGTGCCTCGGGTCTTTCGGCCCGCTTGGTACATTCGGTCCCCTTGGAAATAATTCAATCCGCTTGGTTCTATTCGAACCGCCCGCTTCCTTCGGGCCGCTTGAAAAATTCAAGCTACTTGGTTCTATCCAAGCCGCTCGGTTCATTCGGGTACTCGGCTCGCCTCGTAAACCGGGTTTCAGCTTGATTCGGATTTCAAGCTACCCGAATACTCGAGTACTTGAACAGCTCTAGGTTTTTAAGAGTTATTTTCCCAACAAATATGAAACGAATCTTTCCAAAACTTTAACAGTATTTTACTGTATATTCAGACAGCAGGAAAACTTTTTTTTATTCAGGAATAATTCGTTTAACATTGTTTTATTGGTATATCTTCTAAGCGCCGCGCTGCCGAAGTTGTTAAATTAAAAAAGCCCAAGTTTTTCTTAATTTACATGAATTTATATCGTCGATGAATTAAGAAGATAAGAAAAAAGTTTAAAATCGACAAAGTTATGGGAACCTTAAAGAAAAAGTTACGATTTTGACGAAAAAATTTCGACGGTTTTTTTCCAAAAAAAATGGTCAATTTAATTTCTGCGATAAATGTTTTCATTCATCGACGATGGTTGGTCAATGCGCAACTAAAAAGCCCCGGGTTAAGTCAATCGGTTAATTAAATATTCCTCTATCGTGTACACAAGTTCAGAAAACACGTTTGAAGTTTTCTGTTACGTCGGCTGTATCTATGAAGCTACTTCGAATTTCTGTGTCTAACTTCGGGAATACATTTTCCACGAGTATTACCATCGAAAACAAAAACTAATTTTCCAGGGTCCTAAACCAGGCCCCCCCCTTAAAGTATAAGAAAAAATTCTACAGTGTTTGAAATCTGTATCTCCTCTGACTCCGAAGATTCCGCCTTAGCGTTGCCTACGATAGAAATCAGCTTCGACTGAGAAATATCATTGTAGTAGCAACTATCATTTTGTTTTGTGTCAAATAATAAAGAAGGTCTTCCTTAAATTGGACGATCTGCAATTCAGATAAAGTACGGAGACCTGCTGCCAGCAGATGGTATCCTCATACAAAGCAACGATCTCAAAGTGGATGAATCCAGTTTAACCGGAGAGTCGGACCATGTGAAGAAAGGGGAATCATTCGATCCCATGGTACTCTCAGGTGAGTTCTACTTCGCAGATAAATGATCGATATAAAACCATGCCGCTGTTTTAACCACGAATCTTCCCCCGCAGGTACGCACGTGATGGAGGGTTCCGGGAAAATGTTAGTTTCTGCAGTAGGCGTTAACTCTCAGGCTGGTATTATCTTCACCTTGTTGGGTGCTGCTGTTGATCAGCAAGAGCAAGAAATCAAGAAGATGAAGAAAGGTATGTAGACTCGATTTCGATTGAATAACATTCCACGCCAGGTGTATTAATTGATTCCTAAACTTCTGGGGATGATTGAAGTAGCGTAGCTCCCGAGACCTGCCACTCCGTGAACAATTTCTTTAAGAGACTCTGCCGCAGCCCGATTGGCGCTGGATTCTTCGTGAAATTGCTCTCGAAACTGGCGGAGTTTATCCGCATTTTGAAAGAGTATCTCCCAGCCGCTACTTCTCCAGCCACTGGAATATAAATTATTGAGCAGACGAATCGGCGGCCAGGAGAAGTAGCAGGCGAAACGTTCCGCATGACGCAGAGTACGGCGAATAAGCGTAGAGAAACCATATGTTGACGCATGGTGTTTTATTTTGAATTGGTGTGAAAATATTTTACTGTGAATTTAGTTCTAGTTACTATTGCCCCTTGTTTCCTTAGCATGCGTTTGCGATACCCTTGGACGATGTTTAAACTTAGTTACTAATTGTCATTCGGGAGAGGAATTCAAAGAACGAGGAAAATAACTAAAATCCCGCGGCTTCGATAAATTATTGAAACTTCTATTACCCGAGTTCGGCGCGAAAGCCGGCGAAGTATTTAAATAAATATCGCACGTTGGTCTTCACTTTTACTTTCATAATAACTGATCACATCATGCGCCTTTTCGAGACACTAGACCAGGTCTGCATTTGCTCATAAATGTTTCTATGTACTTCTGTCCTATGTGTTTACGTACGAAACACTTTCATCGAATGATTTAGGAATCACTTTTACACTTATCATCGCGCAAGGTCGACTCTTCGCGGTAGAATAAAACACGCGACACTTCCGGACTGTGTTCAGAAGCGATGGAGACTTAATTCCTTAGAGTTGACCTTAACTTCATGCCATTTCTGTATTTCTCTCGCACAACCTGGAAGGCCGTTTGCGTATTGCAGAAAAATGTATTCTCAGCAATTAATGTAGATCGATGGAGTCCGTGCCCCTTTGAGCCTTCTTGGCTGTCTACTTAGATTCTGAGAGGTTGAATGAAAGGACCATGAGTTTACGAATCTGGCGTAATTTACGACTGGCATATTACATTATTAGATAGACTGCTAATCAATTTTGTTTTGCATGCGTTTTTTTTATCTAGAGGCTAAGAAGCAGCGGAAGAAGAAGTCATTAACAGGTGAATAAAGTACTATCATAAATCATTACTGTTCGTCGTACATCGGTGTTTTCCGAGCGTGTACACTAAACGAGCACGCACCCGCGTTTTTAGTTCGTTTCTTTTCTCTTTCGTTTTTGGTTTCTCAAACAGTACACGCGCGAGAAATTGTACAATTATTATACGCTGCACTTTTCGCTACTGCACACTCGATGGCGTATTTGTCGATACTTCGAAGAACCTGCGTCGGCGCAGCCTTTCTTTTAACATTATTTTTATTATTCTTCCTCTTCTACTTGGTCCACGTCTGTTCTCGCACAGAGAATTGAATACCTAGGGAGATTCCTCCGAGGAGAAAGGCAACGTTGCCTCGTCCGCTCTTCTATCGCCATCTCCGAACGCCTCGGCAGCAGTGGTTTATGCATCCGTCGAATCCGGCCGCTCCCCGATTCCGCGTAGCTTCTGTTCTTCTGCATTTTAGCAAATGGTCTCCACCGTACTTCTGATCCCCACACGTTCATGGTTCTAAACGTGCAGCTGATTATGCCTCTCGAATAATCTCTCGATTCTCCTCCCGGCTTCTTGTACTGTTTCTTCTGCCCTTTCTTCGACGGATACTGATTACTAACATTAGTCGCCAGTATCGTCGCGCGAAGTAAAAGACTAAACGTAGTTAAAACTGCCCCGTGAAGTTCGATTCCTGCGACTGTTGCCGTTGCATGATCCGCCGCCGTTCCATTATCGATCATCATCGCTTTTCCGCGAACCAGAATGGCGATAGTAACGGAATAATCCTGTAATCGCCGAGGGCTCGAAGCACGCGAAGCTATTCGCCACTTTATTCTCCATCGTCACGAACATTAGCGTCACAGTAAAAAGGGACACTTTCGTAGAGCAATGGGAAAATAGAAGGGCGCAGGCATCGAGCTTCAGCTAGCTTAATCTAGGGATGAACTCAGACCAGTTTCTATGTTGCAAAAAAAAGGAGACGAAGCTGTAGAGATAACTGGAAACAGCCATGCGAGCGGAGGGGGCAAGCACGAGTCGGGGGAGAGCCACCACGCGCCTAGCCACGGGGGCGGAGAAGGGAAGAAGGACAAGAGCGTTCTTCAAGCCAAGCTAACTAAACTCGCCATACAAATCGGTTATGCCGGCTCGACCATAGCAGTGCTTACCGTTGTCATTCTAGTCACTCAGTTCTGCGTAACCACGTTTGTCATAGAGGGGAAACCTTGGAAAAACACGTACGCTGGTGATCTGGTGCGTCATTTGATCATTGGTGTAACGGTACTCGTAGTGGCCGTTCCCGAAGGTCTTCCTCTAGCTGTCACCTTGTCTCTCGCTTATTCCGTTAAGGTAATCATTCAGAGTTTTGCTCGCCCGCAATGGAGAAGAGCGTAACGTTTGCTGAGGGTGTGTGTGTTTCCTTTTGCCGCGCAGAAAATGATGAAGGACAACAACCTGGTGCGCCACTTGGATGCTTGCGAAACAATGGGCAACGCCACGGCGATCTGCTCGGACAAGACTGGCACCCTGACAACCAACCGGATGACCGTCGTTCAGTCGTACATATGCGAGAAGATGAGCAAGACGATCCCGACTTTCACGGACATACCGAGCCACATCGGGACTTTAATTATCCAATCTATCTCCATTAATTCGGCGTACACATCCAGGATAATGCCCTCGCAGGACCCAACAGAATTGCCGCTACAGGTCGGCAATAAAACCGAATGTGCCTTACTTGGATTCGTAATTGCCCTGGGCATGAACTATCAGACGATACGAGACGATCAGCCCGAGGAAACCTTCACGCGGGTCTACACGTTCAATAGCGTTAGGAAGAGCATGTCCACCGTCATACCGAGGAAGGGTGGCGGGTACAGGCTCTTCACCAAGGGCGCTTCCGAGATCATCATGAAGAAGTGAGTAGCTTTGTCTGTGAGAAAGTAGCGCTCTAGAACGAAATTTTTATATACGAGTTTTTGTGAATTTTCTGGTAAAAGTACGATGCTTCAAGGGGTCGTCCTTGAATTGTGTAAAGCTTGGGGGGAGAGGCGCGAATTTCTTATGCCGGGTTTACACCAAAGCGAACACGAACAAAATTCAGCGTATGAATCGTATGTGAATGTTTAGTTCGTGTTCGCCTTGGTGTAAACCCGGCATTACGTGGAGGGAGTCAGGTAGCTTCTTGCCTGATATTTTTTAAATATAAATTCTATCATTAAGGGGAGGTTCCGGTCTAAAAATCGATTCATTTTTTGAATGTTCAACCTTTTAGGAATACGTGTTTAAAAGGATTTGATGGAATTCCTAAAATTCCTGAAGTTACAGGCATATTTGAGTAGAAGCAAATGCATGGGCAACAATCGGCCACTCGGCGCTCACGTAAAACTCCGCGATGCAGCTGCGTTAGTATTTTTCTACAGTGTATTTTGCATTTACATTCCTATTGCCTAAAATATACGGTTTTTAGTCATTTTTTTGTAGTAAATTATGTAGGATCACGGAAAAAGAGGATAGCCTCAGACGGGACTCGAAACCCGCGATCTCTAGATTCGTTGCGCGCTGGCAAGGTGCCTCTGTTGTGTTCATTGCTGTTTTCCTTAAATGGTTTACTGTTTTGTACACTTATCTTCTAAAAAATTAATTAAACTTCACAAATACTTAAGCAGCTACAGTTTTTTCTGTACATTTGGGACTGAAAACGCGTGGGGTCCAATTAGACCCCTGTACACGGTTAACGTTAAACTATTAGTACACAGAGTGAAGGCGTTTTTCTCGAAACAGTGTTTCAATAGTCTCAAAATCGGAGGGACCTGTATCTCCAAAAGTTATATGATTCGACTGAAACTTTTTTTATTTTGAAGAATATACTTCTGGCTCGTGGACAAAGCAGTAAAATTTAAAAAAATTTAAAATTTTAATTTTTTACGGCGCTGAAGTGACGAAAAATATAGGGAAGAAGTGATTTCAAACTGCAAGTGTTGTTATTTTCTTAAAAAAATGTCATTTTTGTAATTTTTTCTGGTTTCCCCTCTAGTATATTCTTCAAAATAAAAAAGTTTCAGTCGAATCGGATAATAACTTATGAAGATACACAGGTCCCATCGACTTGAATGAATTTTTTGACGCCGCGACTTTAACGACTACCCAGTGTCGTCTGCAATGATTATTTATAAAATAAAAAATATATTTTTGTAATTTAAGACATTCTTAATACAATGCAAAAAGTCCCATTCAGTTATATATAGTAGTTTTTCTTTAATTTATTTCTAAAGATCACCTATTTTTATGGGTTCTAGACCGGAACCTCCCGTTAAGGGGACATTCTACTCTCTCGGTCGAAAAATCCGCCTCTTTTCGGTGATGGTTTTTATAATGAAATACTCACTTAACGTTTTCGAATTTCTGGGGGTATATTCTACCACTCTTGAAATACAAGAAAAAATCTTTGTTGTTTGTTTATTTTACTTGTTTACTTAAATATTTAGCAGTGAAGTTAGTCTTTTCCGAATTTCACCCCTCGCGGGCGGTTGAAATTTCGGACGACTGGAAATAAAAAACCAAACATATTTTTAAAATGCAGGAGTATGACTATCTCGCTGACCACAAATATCTCAAGAATTTTAATATTTCCCCACATTTTATATAAAATAAATATAGAAAAAAATTGCCACCTTCGGGACTTTCAACTTTGATCGACCGACATGTTAATAATTTTCGTCCAAAATTGTTCTTTCGTGGAAAGCGGGATAACCATACTCCTGTGAATTAGAAATACATATGTTTGGTTTTTTTATTTCCGGTGATCCAGGCGGCCGAAAGAGTGGCCCCAGAAATATAGCTGACCCACGGTAATCCGGTACCCCCTATAATCTGACATGCCTATAACAATACATACAAAGCACAACAAATTTATTTATTTATCCATTTTCAAATTAAGATCATACATAGTATGTACCTTGGAAATACTTACATATGTTGTATGTAATTGATTGACATCAATATGTTTAGTTATTATTTTTTTGCAAGTACTATAGCGTTATGACGTTAATTTTATAATAAACCTTATGCTATCTATAGTGTTGTTTAGTTCACTAAGTCCCGTATCGTATATTATGTAGTACATATAGATTTGATCTTACCATTCTCATAAGTATGTAATTTGTCGGATTACAAGGTACTCCTTTTCAAAAAAGTTCTGGACTACAAGGGGTCGGTGGCAGTACTATATAGTCCGACAAATTCGATCATCCGACACCGCCTTGCAAAACGTTTGTCGGATTACCGCGGGTCTACTGTCGCCCCCTTTTGGGCCCACGATTTTGGAACTGAATTTTGTGCCAAATGATAGCTTATGATGAGACGTCAATCACGAAAAATTTTCAAGTTGAGGTGACTATTAGTTTCTGAGATATGGGAGGTGAAAGAAGTGAAAATTCATTAACGCGTCAGCCCATACGCTTCGATGTATAGACTTTTATGTCATTCGGATAGGTTAAACAATTATTTCCAGGGGGTTTGCTGACTGCTAATAACGAATTTGAACTTAGATTTTCGAAATTCACGAAAAAAAAAAATATCAAGAAATATAAATGTCTGTGTAGTATGTGCGTTTTTAATATATTGTCCACAATGTTGAATTAATTTTTTTTAAATTCTAAATTCAAATTCGTTGTTAGCAGTCAGCGAAACTAGCGAAAACAATTTTTTAAATTATCGGACTGACATAAAAGTCCATACATCGAAGCGTGTGGGCTGACGCGTTAATGAATTTTCACTTCTTTCACCTGCCATATCTCAGAAACTAATTGTCACCTCAACTTGAAAATTTGTCGTGATTGATGTCTCATCATAAGCTATCATTTGGCACAAAATTCAGTTCCAAAATCGTGGGCCCAAAAAGGGGCTATAAACAGGCCTCATTTTGGGGTTACTCTTTCAACCTCCAGCAAGGGGTGAAATTCTGAAAACGCGAACTTCACTGCGAAATATTTAAGTAAACAAGTAAAAAAAACAAACAAAGATTTTTTTCTTCTATTTCCAGAGTGGTAGAATATACTCCCAGAAATTCGAAAACGTTAAGTGTGTATTTCATTATAAAAACCATCACCGAAAAGTTGCCGATTTTTCGGCCGAGAGAGTAGAATGGTGAAAAACATGTATATTCGGGAATTATTGGAGAGAAGTCTTGAAGGTTTGTTTAATCAAACTTGTATGCATTCGAAAGTGTACATGTTAAACTACTTGTAGTACTTTTTGCGATGAAAACTATAAATAAATAAAAGAAATATCAGAGATCTCCCGGCAGCGATTTTTTTCTGTAGTTTGCTCTAACTACTCTAATTTTGACCTGCCTCGTTTGAAATAAAAAATTCTCGGGAATTTGGTTAGAATATTAGATTATCTAGTCCTTAATCGTTCATTATACCGAAAAATTAATTTGCTACAAAGTGCTTCTCATAGCAAAAGTATCGATTTTCGTCACAAAATCACTTTCATTTTTCATCTGTAAAATAAAAACTACGCAACGGAAATGAAAAAGCCGCGTGTAAGGACTAGATACTTTAATATACTAACTAAATTTGGACGAATCTTTTATTTCTGATGAACCAGGTAAAACCTACAGTGCTTATCGTAATAAAAAAAAACGCTTTCCGGGAGATCGCTTATAATTATCATAAATAAAAAAACTACAAGAAGTTTAAAATATATACTTTCGACTATACAACCGTTTATTTAAAAAAGTCTTCAATTTTTTAAAAAAAAATCCCGAAATACTTGTGTTTTCAGAATTTATGGTAGGCCAAACCCCTTAATGTTTCAGAAAAGTAATTTTAGTTTAAATTTCCCGAAATCGAGATAAAGGAATTATATAAACCTTTAAAAGAATTTTAATGACTGAAAGAATGGATTATGCTGGAAGAAGGAGGGGTAAGAAATCGCCTAAATTACCCTTACATAATTTAAGAACGGCCCTAAAGGCTTTTCCAAACCAACGCAAATATTCGCGGCGCGGATCAGATAAGGCTGCCCATAAATCTCCACGTATAAAAAACTGCTGAACCGCGGTGAATCCGCGAATATTCGCGTTGGTTTGGGGGAGAACCTTAAGACAAGCGATTATTTTTTTTTTTGTAAAGCAGAGAGCACTTCACTGACCGCGAACTCCGTTTCCGAAACTGTTACAGATGTGCCTTTATATATGGTCGCGAAGGTCATTTGGAGAAATTTACCAAGGAGATGCAAGATCGTCTGGTGAAGAACGTGATCGAGCCAATGGCGTGCGACGGTCTCCGGACCATCTCTATAGCTTACCGCGACTTCGTTCCCGGCAAGGCAGAGATCAATCAGGTTCACAGCGACAACGAGCCGAACTGGGAGGACGAGGAGAATATCGTGAACAATCTGACGTGTTTGTGCATCGTCGGTATAGAGGATCCGGTTCGGCCGGAGGTGCCCGACGCGATCAGGAAGTGCCAGAAGGCCGGCATCACCGTGAGAATGGTGACCGGTGACAACGTGAACACGGCCCGCTCTATCGCAATGAAATGCGGCATACTGAAGCCGAACGAGGACTTCCTTGTCCTCGAGGGCAAGGAGTTCAATAGGAGGATCCGGGACAGCAACGGGGAGGTGCAGCAACACCTGTTGGACAAAGTGTGGCCGAGGCTCAGGGTGCTGGCCAGATCCTCGCCTACGGACAAGTACACGCTTGTCAAAGGCATTATCGACAGTCTGGTGACCACCAGCCGCGAGGTGGTCGCGGTGACTGGCGACGGTACGAACGACGGGCCCGCTTTGAAGAAGGCGGACGTCGGTTTCGCCATGGGCATAGCCGGCACAGACGTCGCCAAGGAAGCATCCGACATCATTCTAACGGACGATAATTTTTCGTCGATCGTGAAGGCGGTGATGTGGGGTAGAAACGTCTACGATAGTATAGCGAAGTTCTTGCAGTTTCAGCTGACCGTGAACGTCGTCGCTGTTATAGTTGCTTTTATCGGGGCATGTGCCGTGCAAGATTCGCCCCTTAAAGCTGTGCAGATGCTGTGGGTGAACCTGATCATGGACACGCTAGCGTCCCTCGCTCTGGCCACCGAGATGCCTACGCCGGATCTCCTTCTTCGCAAGCCGTACGGTCGCACGAAACCTCTAATCTCCAGGACGATGATGAAGAACATCCTCGGCCAGGCCGTCTATCAGTTGACCGTTATTTTTATGCTTCTTTTCGTTGGTAATTACCCCACCTTCTCCGATATCCGCTCCTGGCCCGTCTTTGACTCCGAAGAAGACGAGAGATCCTCTTTCTTCCTCGGGCTCGAAGATTGACAAGAGCCCTACTCTAACGACGAACGTGTCTGATCGACAGGCGATAAGATGCTCGACATCGAAACCGGCCGGGGCGTCGCGCAGGCTGGCGGCGGTCCAACGCAGCACTTCACCGTCATCTTCAACACGTTCGTCATGATGACTCTCTTCAACGAATTCAACGCCAGGAAAATCCATGGTCAGCGTAATGTCTTCCAAGGAATATTCACCAACCCCATCTTTTACAGTATCTGGATTGTCACGTGTCTATCGCAGGTAAATTGTGTCTCATTCTTCTCCCCTCTCGGTGTCTTTAGATCGGACGAGACTATTAGACTACTGTAGCTAAACGCGCAGCGAAAGTCATTCGAACTTGATCCCGCCGCTATTTTCTTTCGACGCCACCCGAATTCTAAATTCTCCCCTCGTTCTCGATAATTCCGATACTCTTGGTCGGCCGTACCCGATAAGTTGACGGGACAAGGGGAGAGATTGTTTCAGCGGAGCGGATGAGAAAAGAGCAAGCAGGCGGCGCCCCTTTATGTACGGTGACTGTGAGAATCGCTGCCGTGTACGTCCCTTAATAGAACCGTATTGTCTTCTTTTCTAGGTATTTATCATACATTATGGTAAAATGGCGTTCAGCACGAAAGCTCTCACTTTAGAACAATGGATGTGGTGCCTGTTCTTCGGAGTCGGTACTCTATTGTGGGGCCAAATAATTACGACTATTCCTACGCGCAAGATTCCTAAAATCCTTTCGTAAGTGATATTCACGTATACCAAAATCTAGTGTCTATAGATGATGAGAGATACTTCTGTGCGGTTTAGCGGGCGCAGCCTCAACGATATTAGACGCCCCAATGTTCGTTCGTAGAAAACTCCCGGGATATATAATATTTTTTACACGCTCCACCTGTTCTATTTTTCTTTTTTTTATATAACTTTCTTTCTGTACATTTTCTCTCTCTGTTCTCTTCTGTTTTGGTCTCTTTGATTTCTCTTTCGAGCCCGAGATCTCGACGCGCTCAACCGAGCATCTTGGAGCATCCAAACCAACTAAACAGGCATATAACCCGTGCACGCAATTTACTAAACTTGAAGCGAGGAGAGTGGCGTGTGATAACCGGATTCTCCTGCTTTCTTGCATCGTGCGACGCGGCAGGAACGCGCGCCGCGCAACCCCGTCCAACGGGGCTCAGTCGCGAGAGTGGATCCACGGCGCTTTGCGAATGAGACATTAATCGCTAGTATTTCAAGCGACCGTTTGGTAATCAGTGTCCTACGCTCTGATCATCATTCCGACGCGCGATTAATTTTCTCTTGTGTTGGGTTCTAACGTCACGTACCACGTACCTTTACTGAGTTTTCAAACGAGACCCTCCTGGTACACGATAGTCGCCTTTGCATGAACCTCTATCGATATTGCGAAAGATTTGATAATATGCCCGCACATGGGAGCGCTGGCTCGACGACTCAGCGCTGTGTTACTCTTCGCTGATTTGTAGTAATATTTCGGCTTCTATCGGCGACGGGTGCCGGGCGTACAAGGGAGCGTCGCACGAGTGGCTGTTAACATCGAGCCCCTTTCTTTCGATTCAATCGCTGAGAATTTACGTACACCATTCGCGCGGCACTTGCGTCGCACGACCGACGGCCTATCGTCGCGGTAGTTACGCCAAATTTTACCAGAACGTTCGTTGAATCTCCGACTGTGTGTGTTGCAAACTACAACACGACGCAACGCCAGTAGCGCCCGTCTAAAAACGATCCGAATTCGAACCCGTGACAATACGATATTTCACTCAAGATAAGTATTATCATAATCGGTATCGTGTAAAGGTGTAATAGAAGGGATGCATGCATCGTGGAACTCAATTATTTGGTAGCTGGTATATACCGTAGTGCCTCTGTTTGTTTATGTTCTCGCTTCGAGTCCTCTCTATCGCTTTGTCATGCCCTCACTCCCTCAGTACACTAAATTTAGCGCATCGCTTTACGTAGCATGGCCCCTAGATGCGCGGGTGCCGAGAAACCCCCGAAGACTAATTGGTGACGTAGAATAATACGGAATGATCTCGCGTGCTCAGCTGTTCCCTCGCTCCCCCTCTGTAACTGTTAGTGCTGACCAAGTAACTTCGATCGCCGCCAGGAGGTCCAAGGTTTTAGCAGAGACGAGAACTTTGGCCCTCCGACAGATTGGTGGGCTGGTGCGACGATATCTGAACGTTCGAAACCGTTCCGTTTCAAAGAGGAGCTCGCGTTCAGATATCGGAGCGATTGGAGCCAACCTTAGGCTTAGCCGTTGCATGACTAAAGGCTCCGACGAAAGTCTACGTACTTGTTTGTGTAACTAAGAAGCGAAACAGTGCCTCGCAGATTCGGTGAATTTGCGTTTTCTTTTCGGATGCAAGGGGGATCTAAATGGCTCGCTTGAACCCGGTCCTGGGAAACTACATGCCGTGTTAGTTTAAGCAAAATTCAGGATACCCGTGTGATACTTTGCGCCTAGCACTCGCGTCTGTATCACACACTCTGCCCTGTCGCTGGGAGCTGTTTAAGACTTTAACATCTAACCGTCTTTCTTTCTTTCTTTCTCTCTCTCTCTCTGTCTGTTTTTCTGTGTGTTCTCTGTCTGTCTGTACCTCTTAACCCCTCTGTCTTGTCTGTCTTCCTGGTTTCGTTCGTTGTATTGTTTTCTTGCAATCTCTGTTCCCTCATCAACGCGCACTGGTGCCAAACTTTCTCCTTCTGAACCGGTCTTCCATTTCCGCATCTGTTTCTGTCTGTTCGCTTGAGCTGCCTCCCGACTCGCAAGCCCGCCAGGCCTGCGAGATTTGAGCCAGGGGGCTGGATCTGCGGACCAAGGGGAGGAAGCCCCTGCGCCTTGCGAGGCGGGACCAGCGAATGAACTGCTGCTCTCGCGTACGAGCGCCTCCGGCAGCCGTTAAACTGAATAGAGAATCAGGCGAAGAGTTGCGACACCGCATCGTCGATGCAGGACGTGCGTTGGGTTGCTTCTGCGGCCGTTTAAGGGCGGGAAGCGCCACGAGTGGCGCGCGCCGAGGACGGGCGCGCGCTCACGGCGCCCTCGTCTTTTTTTTAATAACAATCTTCTGCATAATAACCGCTTGTTTGAAAGCTTTACCGAGCCACTTTGTCGTAGGGCACAATAGAGATGTAGTTGCGGTTCTTGAGCTTACCTTTGAACTTGTCCCTTTAACAGGTAAGGGAGAATCTCGCATCGCTGGGCAACTAACGAGATACGTACGATTAACCCGTAGGCGACACCGCGGGGTAAAAGACTCGCGTTTGCGATTTTGGAAAATGTGAATGAACCTGTCCAGAGGAGAAGGGGATGAATTCGTGATCACGAAACCGTTCCGGGGAAACCCCCCGTCACGCGTTGCATCGCTCCTGCGTTTAACCCACTCCTCATCGTCATTGCGTTTCTTTCTGTTTTTCCGTTTCGTTTCTTTCTCCTGTTTTTATTTTATTCTTTACTTTCATCGCTGTCGCCCCTCTCTCCCGACAAATACAAAAGTATCTCTTTCGTCATCATCACGCATACACGACACCAGAGACACACGTTTACTCGTTCCCGTTCC
The DNA here is from genome assembly GCA_960531205.1 of Andrena bicolor. Lineage (NCBI taxonomy): Eukaryota > Metazoa > Arthropoda > Insecta > Hymenoptera > Andrenidae > Andrena > Andrena bicolor. The sequence continues at coordinate 27,339,810 of OY482665.1, forward strand.
ATCGGCAGAAATCGCATTTATCGCTCACTTTGTCCGCATTGCACCTCATCGCATCCCCTCGTTCGTTGGCTCATTTCTCTTTACACGCCGCAACATTATTACTTGTATCTGTGTGTATATCTTACCCGGCTGTTTCAGAAGCTACCGGCGCGTGTGTCGGGACCGCAACGGGCTTGCCGAAGGCACGATTTGCATTTGGAAAACGTGGTCACTGGGCCAGTCTTCAGTTTCGAGTCACAGTTGATGGCTTTATTTCTGCCGCTAATTGAATCGCGAAACAGAAGAACGCAGTGGCGAACGTGAGAAAAGCAAACCGTTGCTTCCGTCAAGTCCATCAGCATCGCGAAGCTTTATTAATACATCCAGAGTTACACGCGTGCCCCTGAAACAGCTCGCGTATCTCTCTGTCCGTTTGCTTTCCTGTCTCGGCCATTTCCGATCACCGTTGCGTCGTCGTCGATCGATAATCTCGCCTAAAGAAACTTAGCCAGCATCGTCGGCACCGTCTCAGAGCGTGTGGCTAGGCGTCCAAGCTAAGGAGCGAGGGGAAACGTTGCCAAATAAAAAAAAACACACACACACACAGAAATGAAATAACGAACTCGAGAAAAAAGCTCCTCCGGGGGTGCAGTGTGCGTCGAGGAGCCTGCTCAACGAGCTTCGACGAACAAAACCAAAAAAACAAAGCCCTCCCTCACCCCCAAAAAGCCAAAACAAAAAAATCTACCTACTTTGATTATAGACCACAATGTATTGTAATCACAGGGAATCGAGTGATGAAGAATTGGTTTCATGTTTTTTAAAAACAGATGGGGCCGCGGCCAGCCGGATGATATCGGTGCGATCAATCTCGGGGATGAGAAATTCGACCCTGACTCGGATAAAAAGCCGCGCGCAGGACAAATACTATGGATCCGTGGTCTAACACGACTACAGACACAGGTAACTATCCCTATCTCTCACTCTCATGACATCACTCGAAAAAAGTCAGCGTTCTCTCGGGTCCCCCCTCTCCCCGTCCCCGGGAAAGCTTGAAAGAACACGATACGAGAACGACGACAATGATGATGTTGATGATGACGATGATGATGATAAGAGAACAGCCGCGCCCCGGCCCCCGCTAGCGCCGTTTCGAACGGGGCGCCGGGCACACGTTCGTTGGACACGCCGCCGTGGTGCTGTACGCTAACAACGCCCGGGTGTGCCGTGTCATCGCGAAACAACAGATCGTTCTCTTTTGTGCCACGATAGAGCGTGCAGGGGGCGCGCGGTTCGCCGGTTCCACGGTGGTAGAGCTGGAGCTCGGACACCGAAATCGTGGATAAGAGCGGAGACGCACGGAGCACTCGGCCTGTTTGATGTTGTGAATAATATTCAGTGGATAAGTTCAACTGGCAGAGTTGCGAATAGCGAAGCAGGGTCAGGAATTCGTGGATAAACCGAAGCGGTGGTAGCTTTTGATTAGCGGAAGCCAGGATCAAGCAGGCTACTTGCTGGTGCGACACTTTTGCCCTCGGCTTTGGTGTACGCGATCCGTGGAACCGCGAGCTTACAGCGGAGTACGCCCCGTACACGTGCAAACAGTCATAAGTATACGCAGATATACTTTATACTCCATACGTTCTACGTTTCGTTTCGTTTTTTCACTCGTTTACTTTAAAAACGTTCTATTTACCTTGGTTTGCATTTTCATTTGAGTTCTTTGCCGTGTTACCTCGACGATGCGTACCTTGCGTGTTTCTTGACCCACGAGCACAGAAACGTGTTCCGATTAAAGAAAGAAAGAAAGCTCGATAACGATGGTGAAATCGTCCCCCTCCGTCATCTTCTGGTTTGATTCTTGCACTCCCCTCTTGCAAGTGATTGGGTCCTAGGGACAATCGTTAACCCTTTATAAGGCACGTTATATCCTCGCAGAATTGTGAGTCGTGTTTTGAGTAATTTCTTTCGGATTTCAGCTGAGGCTACGAGCCTCCACCTGGTACCTAAGATTTTCCTAAGAGAGAGACTCTTCTGTTCTCTTCTTTGGACTGACCAAGGCACTTCTTCTTCCACGAAACACTAGAGCAAGCTTGAAATTGCAACGTCGATCTCCATTAAAAATGCCTTATAAAGGGTTAACGCACTCGCTGCCGCGTAGCAATCTGCGAACTCTGTTCAGCTTGACTTTCTCTCGAAAGAGACTTCCAAGGGGCCGGGCCTTTCAAGCGGCTCCGAGGTGAAGCTAGTCTCTCCAGCGTCTCCTATTCAACTCACGGCCGCGTTTATGCAAGAGACTCAAGTAGGAAGAGCTTCAAGTTCGTGGCTTCTCCAGCGAGCGAAATCGGGCCTCTGATTCGTTTAAGGGGTCAATCGAGGCGCGGTGCAATTGACCTTCGCCCAGTCCTGACACTGATCACCTACTCGGATCACTCGGGTTCGTTCGACTCTGTTAAACTTTGAACCACAGGATCTCCGTGTCAACGATGGGGGGCACATCGGTTAGCTCTGTTTGGTAGGCTCCTCAGGCCTGGGCAAAGGTCTTTGGGAAGCTAAACGACGAGTCCGTCATTGAAGAAAGCTACGGCACACCTCTCAGGCTTGTGTCTGATCGCGGAGAGCCCCTAGAACAACTGCACGTAGGTCTAGCCAGCTAGTCATCAATTTCGCTCGACGTAGAGACACAGATCCACTTAGTAAAAAGCTAGCAGTGATCCACACCACTTTCTAGCTTACGTCGAGCCACGATCTCCTCGGTAGACGAGTCTTTCAATCCCCCCAGTGTACGATTACTGCCCTCGAACTCCTCCAAAGTATCGTTTTGAAATTGGGAAGTGACACGCGGCATCTTAAAATTGTTAAACGACCTATTTAACTCGGACAGACTTTACTGAAGCTTTACTAGGAACCTTGGCGACTGACACGGACGCGTGCGACAGAAGCTTGAGACATCCTCCCGCAAGAGAATCTTCGCTCCGCCTAGCGCGGCATCAGCGTACAGCCTGATCGTCTCCGAGGCTTCCTCGAGGTCGGCTGGTAACTCTGACTTAGGAATCGATTGCCCGAGCGAGAGTCGGAAAGGGCGAACAAGCGGAGAGCCTTTCCTCGTCGACGGAACCTTTGGCGTCTCTCGTACTTTTTTTTCCATTTTCCCGTTTTCGTTTCTTTCGTTTCTCTCAAGGGAACGGGGTAAACCTGATGAAGCTAGCGCATAATTGACCAAACCGCGGCTCATAATGGTCTAGAGCACATCTTTACACCATTATGCGGCCACCGAACTTGTCTTAACGAGAACGCTTCTCGGGCACGCGACAGCGCACCGATTCCTACCGCCAGGGTGGATTATTTAACGACGCGGCGGGGTTGGTCGCGCGGCCCGAAGCGAGGAAGCGTAATGAAAGAGATGAATCGCGACGACATTCACCGATGTATGACCTCCACTTTCTTTATTCTGTTAACTTACTTCGCTTTCTCTCTTATTTCCTTTCTTCTTACTCTCGTAACACTACTCTCGACCTATCACGGTGTACAAGGATAATGAGAAACGACGAAAGAAAGTAAATGATCGTGTCGCCTGTGAATTATACTTTGTAAAGCTTAGCGACAAAAAAAAACAAAACAAAGTAATATAGATACCACTCGGTTAAGCTAATTATGTAAATTGAATGTGTAACCTACTTTCAGACGAGCAATAGAACTCTGGTGCAGAATGTATCTGTGACAGGCAGATCCCCCTCTCAGGATTACTATATGGTTAGTCCGCAAGTCCAATCTCCGCACTGTTTGACCGTTCTTAAATATTAATTCTTTATTTCTCTATTTTTGTTTCATTTATTTTCTTCCATTAACCAAGTTTGTCTCTTACGTACTATTTGGGTTTTCTTTTTTTTTATATATATACTTTTGCTTTCCCCAGTTTGACGTATTTGATTTCTCTTGCCCATCTCTCTTCTTAACACTTATATTTCTTTCAACTACGCTCACCTTGGTTTCTCTCTAATCGAGCAGCGCTTAGTATTTTTTTCTTCTTTTTTTCTATCTTTACGCCTCTTATTATCCTGCGGTTTTAACTTCTGAGTGTCTGTACTCTCCAGCGTGTATCTCTCTCGCCTGTATTCTCTGTTTCGTTTCATCGCCAGTTCTGCTTGCGAGAGAGGAGCTTCTATTCGCTTCATTTTTGTTTCAATTCAACGCTCTAACGCAGAGAAGAGATGTTCAAGCCATTGGACACGCTCTCTTCCACTTCTCGCGCTGCTATTTTACTTTTAACCCTTCTTCTCTCCTGTACTCACTCTTCGACGCCCAACTCGAGGTCAGATATTCGGGAGACCATCGCGCTCCGCTTGGAGAGAAGGGAAAAGTTCGCTGCTCTTTGATTTCAGCTTTGTCGCTGCTTCAAACCTGATTAGTAAATCCTTCGACGCATCGCTGCGGATGCTTTTAGTTTGAAACTTTGCTGGCTGTTAGACAGCGCGAAGACAAGCATTTGTAGTTTTACCTCTGCTTTCATTCCAGCCGTTTATTTCGAGGACAATCGATAATACGTATGCATTCGCAGCCATCAGTGTGTCATTGCTTGGAGTTCCAGGTTGATTATGCGAGACACTTTGAAACTGATGCATCGTAATGCTACATTAAGGCCAGCAAAGTCTTGAATTACCTAAATAGCAAAAGTCTCACAGTGTTCTTTGCATAGAAATTATTTCACGCAGCTTATTTTCAAGTCCGATACGAAATATCGTTTTTCTCAATCTCACGCTCTCTTCTCTTCGAGCATGGGGCACAAAACTATCCTACACTCCCATTCTCAGGCGTCAAGTATTTCTAATTGGAGAAGTCCCTGTAAACGGCTTGTTCTTTTATCGAGTTTTTGGAATTTTTTGCGAAGGTACCAATCCGCCAATGCTTTCAGAACTTCAAGGGTACTTTATTCAACATTATAACAAGTAGAAAAAAATGATGACAGTAAAATTATGATAAATACAAAAGAAATAGAGCAGTAGCTTAAATACTTTTTTTCGAGATGCGAAACATCTGAAACAGTTCAACACAATTTTTTTTCAATTTATTTGACTAAAACGGTGTAAAAAAAAATGCATATATTAAAAAACTGCAGCACTGCAAATTTTAGCAAAGAATATACTGGTAAAGTTAATGATCTGCTAAAACCTTTAGGTTCCCGTCCCGAGGAAATTTAAAAACTAAAAGTGTGCAAAATTTGAAGTCGATCGGTCGAATAGTTTTTGAAAACCGATTAAAGTCTAGAAACGTGGTACTTTATTTATTCTTACAGCTTCCGCGAGCTAATCTGCTTCCTTTCCGTCCGTGATTTCGGTCGATTTATACAGGGCCTTCTTCCCTTAATTCCACTCTGTTAATTCACATTTTCTTCCTTGGTCGTCGAAAGGAATCTGCAAATTTCCCAAATCCCCCCGACCTTATTCTTTCTCATTTTCTTTATCATTGGTTCTAAGGTGTTGCATGCACGTCTGTGCGTATGTATGTACGTATATAAGTTGCCCGTATATACGTGTATATACGTAGATATATGTCTGCATACACACGTGTATGTGAAACGCATGCGCGTATGTGTACGCGTATATGTATGTGTATGCGTATATATGTGTGCGAGACACACATACACGCGCGGCAAGGTACGCTTTCGCAGTTTAATTTAATTTTAATTTCACTGACAAACACCTTGTCGATTATTCTCTTATTTTCCGTTGATGGGGAAGTGAAGCTCGGTTACAGGGGCCGTTAATTTTCGCATCGTGGCCGCATTCAGTGATCTCTTTCGCGCAGACTTCCCTCTGGTCGTTCAGTTTCACTTGCTCTCTTTTATTTCCCCTTTCTTTTCTCAAGGGTCCCCGGACCTCCCGTGGGACCCGCCACTTTTTCCGATTACCGATTTTTTCTTTTCCGCTCAACAGAGATGTGTATTCGAAAAGCCTACACCGCGAGCGTTTCCCATTGTACGTGCGAAATCAATGCTTGCGGAGTAGACGTTGGACATTTTTGTTTATCACGCTTCAAGTATCAAGCCAGCAAAACCGTGTGTCCCGGAGACGCCCTTTGGTGGTCCCGCGCGCCACGTGCTTCTGGGAACTTTGTTTTTATCATTTTTAGTCCTCGAGAGGCAGTGTCCTCGATAACTCGAGCGAGGGGACGTTGTTCCTCCGCGGAAAGGACACAGCGCACTTAGACACTGATCGTACCAAAGTCTATACTCCATTCAGACCCACGCTAGTCTATTCTCTCAATGGCTCCGCCAAAGTTTCGCCGCAGTTAGCGTGTCCGAAGGCAGAGCAAACCATGCGGGCCGTAATGGCGCGAAACAGCTTCTCCGCTGTGATCATCGAGCTCGCAAGAGGCGAAACCGGCGATAAAGCGACTCCAGAGGGTACCTTGTATACGTGTGCTATGCGTGTGAAACTTTGCATGCGCAGCAACTCCTACCAACGATACAGAAAACAGAAAGGAATATCGGGCAAACAGTGTCGACATTGACAGAAACACTCTCCGCTGTCTGGATCCGCAAATTCTATTCATGCATCCTGCGCTCCCGTTGGCTGATGGAGATTACACCCGAGCATTCCGCGCTGCAGGGTAGACGCGGGCGATGGTCCCCGTTGGCTGATTTGCTCCTTTTGTCTCTTATTTCTGTTCTTAATCGTTGCAGTGTGCCATTGCTGTGATACCATTAACAATTATTAATGGTGGTATGTGCCAATACATGCATCGTGTGTCTCTCAATGTGCGTGCGTGTGCTGTTGCCGTGTGATGTACGTGCACAGTTTGTCTGTTGTCTGTCTGTCTGTCTGTCTGTCCGCTCTGTACACACAACTGGAAGCTCTCACTGAAAGAAACCTTCACATAACGGGGGATACAATCTGGCAACTTACACGTACACGACACACCTGACGATCGTGGACACTCTTGGGAGCTCGGGGCGAAGGAATGAGATTCCAAAGCTTCAAGTAGTTCGACTCGATTGCGCCTCGTTAGGGGCGAAAAATAGGTAATGTTTTGTGAATTTTTTGTTGATAAACGGTTCGACAAATTAATTTCAGGCTTGGCGGGCTGCTTTATTGCAGCTTGAACTATTGTTCTGAATTTTTATGTGACAGTGGAGAAAAAAACAGGGCAGATACAGAGGGAGCGTTGAAAAATAATCGGGTGGCTCTTATTCGAACACAGAAAAAGGAAAAGAGATTCATAAACGTATATAGTGGATTTATTGCTGTTCCTTTTTTATTTAAGGGGCAACATACACTTAGGAGTTAGAAATGTAGGTTGGATTTTCAGATTTTTTTTGCTCAATAGATGTTTCTATTAAAAAAACATTGAGTAGGGGAAAGTGGGGTAAAACGGAACGGGTGGGTAAAACGGAACACCAATGTTTCTGTTAGATAAGAGCTGCGAATGAGTTGGTACCGCGGCACATGGAACCAAAGGGTCCTCATAGCATTCTATGATGGACCATAGATCCCTGCGGTACCAACTCATTCGCAGCTCTTACCTAACAGAAACATGATGGTGTTCCATTTTACCCACCCGTTCCGTTTTACCCTACTCTCCCCTACATTGGAAATGCTACATTCCTGTCTATAAAATACTAAATTTTTAATAAGAAATTTTTAATAGGAACAGCAGGGTGGCCATTTCTGCAGAAAGATTTTTCAATGAAGGTATCTGCAGTAACCGGTGTAACTTGGATCTTTCTTATCTGAAACAAAAAAGAAAAAATTCTTCCTAAAGGAGATGAAAAAAACTAGTACTTGTCGTAGCCAATTTTTGTTTTTTCAATTTTTTGCAGAATGGCAGATATTTATTCATAAAAGTCGATTTTTAAGTGGAAAATATGAGAGTCTTTAATTTATAAAAAGTAAACTATTCAATTAAGAAACAAAATCCTACGTGAAAAACTAGATACGTATATCTAGAATGCCTGTATAAAATTTCAAGTAAATGGGTTTAGTGGTTTTTGAGATATAATAGTTACTGTTTTGAAAAACATTGTTTTGAGAAAAACGCGTAATATTTAGCGTACGTAAAATTGGCATAAATATAAGTTTTCATACTTACATTGAATCATCAATGCCTGGACCATAAAATTCACCTTCTTGAGATGTTGACACCTCCATTTCATCCCTTCTGGCTCGTTTTCGTAGTATCCTGGACTCTACTATTGCCCAGTGACCGTGTACCTGCGCGCAAGGGAAGACACGGCTGCGAGCTCCCATAGGCGTAACTTCGTCAATTTTACGAATTTTTCACTCAAACTTTCACAGAGCACAGATAAGTGGATATACAATCGAATAAGAATATTTTTGAAAAATCGATTTTTTTATCTAGGTGTATGTTGCCCCTTAAAGAAGCTTCCGCGATTTTCGGGCAAAACCTTTCTCGGACTCAAATCAGGACGCTTGATCTTCTTCAAAAGGCTGTCATTTTAATATTTTTTTTATTTTTCTATCACCCATAGGTAGCCACATTCATGTAGTTTAAGAATCTCTTTTCCTTTTTCTGTGCTCGAATAACGGCTCCCCGATTATTTTTCAACACTCTCTCTGTATCTGCCATGTTTTCTTCTCCACTGTCGCACAACAAATTCAGAATAATAGTTCAAGATGCAATAAAACACACTGCCAAACTTGAAATTAATTTGTCGAACCAGTTTTGTACCAGAAATTCACAAATATTTACCTACTTTTCGGCCCAACGAGGCGCACAATCTCCCTTACGGCCCAAGCAATCAGGATTTGCACATTCATTACCAAGATTCCAAGAACTTGCAGTTGACTCGAGATCCATGGTTACTTGCCACGCCTCGAGCTCTCCGCGAACACTGCAATTCTTTAAGGGACAGTTATACAGACACGTAAGCCCAGAAGACTTGTTTAAAAGCTTGGAAAGCTTGGCTGGCGACAACGAGCACACAGAATCTCAGAGCGAAAAATTAATAACAGAACAGGGAAAATCGAGCCAGGGATTGAATACTGACGTAGACGCCCAAAAAATATATATAAAAAACAAGAACACGCTGTAAAAGTAATGATGATGGCTAAGGAGAGGATAGAAATTAAGACTGATGGTATGATTTGTGGTTTGTTAGCCAGCGGAACCCATTCGGGAGACTGAGGTATAACGGGGCGGCAGTCTTGCTCGCCGCCACACTTATCCTGTCGGAGTACAAACAAGTACGTAGCTCATGTAGATCGCCTGCCCGTTAAATAATACGTTGTATCGTCGACTGTCGCCATACGTACGCATACACAGAGGACGGACCGTCGGCGTACGTACCGGTGTGTGCTGATTGAAACGTTGCCGTCGGACCCTGGCTGATCTTGGACCTATTTCACCGCTGATCCCCACATGTTAACCCTTTCTCTATTGTTCTGCGACAAGGAAGAGCTCGCCGCGCTTCCGAGGGAACGGGGGAAGCTACTCGCTTTCAAGCTGGCTCGCTGGGGGCTGTTAATACTGTCTCTACATTCACGAAGAGCGAAGAAGACTACTGCGAAGAGTGGAAGCCACGAGGCTCTCCGGACGCTTTCCGTCGACTATACATTCCTGAGAAAGGGAGCTCACGCTTGGAAGAGATGTCCGTTCCGCTTCTGCTTGTATTGAGTACTACGAGATACTTTAGTTTCGCACCGGTGGGCTGTTAGATAGAAAGCAACCGCAAGGCTTGGCCGTACGGGTCAGCTGCTCAGAAGGGAATGCGCACAGTAGCGAAAGGGTCAGCATGGAAGTATCAGTCTGGCAGGGGCAAGCTAAAGTGACGCTAGAAGAGCACGAACGCCTAGTAGTTGCCTGGGTAAAGCCCAGAGGATCTCGCGGTCGCTGGGCCTCAAGTTCACGATACTCGAAGAGGTGTTGGACCGGGAACGACGGTGACGATTAGTCGCACGGATACAGTGAACGATGTTTCGTCACACCACTGTGTTTTTGTGTAGCGGGTGCGGGCTGGGCGGTGGGAGCCCGTGCCGATGGACCACCGTCCGCCCTCGCTCTTTTTTCAGTAGTCTAGTTGTCTGACATGATTGTGTGCTGCGTGTATTATCCCCCATCCACTTTGTCCATTTCAATATTGTCTTTAAAACATGATTTGCAACGAGAGCATCTTGTTTCACGGCTGTTAGCCTGCTGTTCGGCGAACCAGCCGCGCGAAACTACCAGACGCGACTGTCCAGGAGAGAGAGAGAGCTGTCTCTTCCGTTCACTTGAACCAGCTTCAGTTCTGCTTGGTCGAGCGGTCTCCACCTTCTCCCTTTTCTTATTTGTTGCTTCTTTCTGTTCGCCTCTCCCCGGGTTGAGGGAACCACCAGCTGATGGATCCTCCGACGCCCGTGAAAACTCTTCTTTGGAACATGTCTTGCAAGCGTGTGCGTTAACCTGCTTTGCCTTTCTCTTTTTTGCAGATGTCCCGTAAGAAGATGTTTCACGGTGTCCCCTGGTCAAACAGATCCCAGCCTCGCTCCTTCCCCCAGTTCCGAGGAGGACCCAACTCCCTCCGTTGCCCTCTCCGCCGGCTCTCCTTTGCCGGGAGAAAGGAAGTTTCCGTGGCCAAGGTTCACGCTCTCCAGTAACCCCGCGTAGCCTACCAGTTCCATCTCCACCCAGAGCCTCCCAAGGATCTTCCCCAGGAACCTCAAGGGAACCGCAAAACCTTCCGCACACCTCTCCCCCGCCTCGCCTAATCAATTTTTATCGCTCGGTGTGCGAGTGTGCGTGTGCATGGTTGCTCGCGTTTGCAACGTCTTTGTGTGTTCCGGACCTCTAACCACGCGCGTGTGGCGCGGAAAGGTCGACTTTGTTGCAGTGGTTTTGTGTGTGCGTAAGGGTCTCGTCGAGCGGAAGCTTTTCTGTAGAGTCTATGTGGCGCGACGGCCGATTGCCCGGCATGCGATCGGCCTTCACGATTGGTGTGTCCCCCGGGACTAAATACAGCACGGTACGCCCTGTGATGGACTCGGAGTCGAGGGGAAAGTCAGTCGCGAGTTTCTAGGTACTTGAATGCAGGAGAAACTCACTTAGCGAAGTCGCGAGTTGGTAGTAGTCTCAGTTCTGGCGCCGCAATGTTGGGAAACATTGAAAGATCGAAGGTTGGATGCCTCTTGGGTCTTTGCGAACGCTGAATGTAATTACAGTGGCGATTGAGGGTTGGAAAGCTCGAGTTATTGGACTTGTAGGGTCGGTAGAAGGTACAGCGTGATACCTCGAAGGCTTTATTCTCGGGGAAGACTGTCTTGAAGACGGTTCACTGGCTCGGGGAGCTCTCTAGAGCTTGCCAGGGCTCTGTGAATTTATCCGCGGAGTCTTAAGCTTAGGTTAAAGGATAAGCCTATGTCTGTGCAGGATTCCTTCGCCGTGGAATGGATGTTTCTGAATAGCATGACCATCAGAAATTAGTAAAAGAAAGATCACTAACGCTCTCTACTATCTCTGACTCTCTCTCTTTCTCTTTTTCTATCTATTCACAATGTACACTTCTCTGTCTCTCTTCCTGTCTCACTACTTCCGCTTGATCACGCTGTTCTCTCTGTCCTTTCCGTTCGTCGTGCCGCGCGGATCCTCGTATTGGTTACGCGGACGGGTCGCGGTTCAAGCGTGGGCTTCATCAAACCTAGCCTCCAGTCTCTAGCTCTTAATTGGACACTATTAGCAGGATTCTTGAGATTCAACGGATTCATTGCTAATGCTCGATGTCGAAGCCAACCTGTTTTCGGACAGATCCTTCACCCCTCAACCTGGAACCCAACTGTTCAACAGAGCTGCTCTCGCAGAGACTTGAATTTCTGTCCATTGAAGTACTTAGTTCGCCAACGTGGGCGACAGATACCCTTAAATCACTTTCCAAATCCTGCGGTAAGCCTTGAAATTTAAGGTAGAAACCAGGCTGAAAGATTAAAATCAATCCTCGGTCCAGCTTCTGATTCATCCACAGCTAATAAATTCGAAAGGAGAGGATAGGGATGGTTTCTGCCGAGTGAAGTTGGGAAGCAAGCTTCCCAGTCGCAGATGCCTCTTTTGTTAAAAGCAAAAGTGGTTCGGTGTTACAGTAATTGGCGCCCCCCAAGGAATTGAATTATCGTGGTAGTGAAAGACTCGACCTCCCCCAGTTTGTTTCGCCCCCGACGAATTATCCCCGCGGCTTCCAGCCACCGTAGGTAGGTACGCACAGTAAGGTAGAGCGCGCGCATGTACGCCACAGGCGATAGATGCCGCCTGACCACCGCCCTCGCTCGGAAACGCAGTCGTTTCGAGCTTCTGGAACTCGGGTGAAATGCAACCAAGAAGAGAAGAACGGCCAAATGTGCACCGGAGAACCAACCCTCGCACACACACGTACACACAGAACATACACAGGTATCCCCGCAAGAAGCCGGGACCGAGCGGGTCACTTTCTCCTCGAAGCTAGAGAAAGCACGCGGCACAGAAGGGCCGACAATTACAGCGCATCCGCCAACAGACAAGATACACCACACGTATATATGTACACACAGAGACACCCAGCCCCGCCATAGTTACACACTGACACTCTAGATACACGAGTATGGCGTGCTTGTGTGTCGCGCTGGCTTGCCTTCCTCGCATCCTGATAGAAACATCCTTGTTCCCTGTTTTTTGCAGCTTCGAGTAATCAGAGCGTTCAAGTCGACTCTGGAAGATCTGGAGGAGCGTCGCTCTGTCCATAGTTTACACAGCTTACACAGTATGCGCAGCTCACGCAGCCACACCGGGCCCCGACCACTATCTGACTTCACATACATTGACGAAGACCCGACAAACACCACAGGGGTGAACGCGGCCGGCAGGCTGGCGGGCAAGGCCGGCGAGCAGACGGGCCCGACGGATCATCACGCCGGAGGCAGGAACCCGCACGCGGTTCACAGCTCCACGTCGCCGCTGTTGCTCACCGTGCAACCACCGGGGAATCCGTACAACCACCACAACACCGCCATTAACACCACCAATGACAATAGATCCTCGTCCAATAGCGCCCTAAACCAGGCCACCACCCTCAGCCCCAACCATACCACGCAGATGCAGAGTAGCAACAACAACAACAGCAGAGACAGCAATACCGGAACATCCCCGCTTCTCAGCTCCAATAATCTGGCCCTCCCGGAATTGACGAAGCTCGTGCATGAGACCAGCATTTAAAAGGCAGCTTTGCGTGTCCGCCACTTGTACACCCCCTCATGCCCTCAACCCCCCCTCTATTTTTCTTCTCTCGTTACTGTCTATCATCCCGATCTCTCCCCCCTCCCCCCCACACGAATCTTCATCTACTGAGTGTCTTATCTCGTCGATCTAAGCTTCTTCAATTCTCCCCGCTCCCGTTTGTATTATTCGTCGGTTTCTATCCCCCGCCACACACACGGCTCGAGAGCGTTAGTTTTAAGCCTCCCGAGCGGTGATTTATACATTCTCTACTCATTGTGGACTGCCTCGGTCGCCTCTCTTCTTCTTGTCCGCGGGGCAAGGTCTTGTACTTGTTATTGATAGTCCTACGATGATACTCAGCTGGCGTTTGCGAGATTTCTGCGGCTCGCCCCTCGCGCTTTAAGGGCTGGCGTTTCAGCGTGCGGCCGGCGACTGTGGCCGGCGACGGTCCCACTAGTGTGAGGGACAAGTATGCATCTGTTTCTATAGTGAATCCATCCTAAGAAAAAACGTGTTCGCGCAGGGATGGTTCCGAGGAGGCGCCGATTGGCAAGGAAACCGGTAGGTAATGCGCTACGACCAATCGCGTGTGTCAGATCTATGGGAGCTGCGCAGATCGGTCGCAAAACGGTATGGGCGTCGTTTTTTCTTAGGATGGATACAGTATACCTTGCATTGGTGGGACCGTTGCCGGCTGCAGCCGCCGGCCGCACGTTGGAACGCCAGCTTTTACAGGGGTTAGTGATCAGCGGCTACCGGTCACCAGGTTGCGCCAGGTTCGCTGAGGGACCCTCAGGGCTACCGCGGTGTCCTGGACACTGTACAGCGTCCATCGAATCCGCGAAGTACTCTTCCGCGTTCTGAGTACTTGGCGTGTTCAACCTAGACCCTGTACAACGTCCAGGACGAACAGCCCTGCCCCGTGGAGCCCCGCACAGTGCACTGGTACCCTTCTCGCGCAATGGGGCGAGTCCCAGTGTCGCCGGCTTTTTTTACTTCTTACACTTTAAGACGATCGTTTGTTCGAGAATCGGGACGCCCGACGAGGCTTCGACGAAGCGAACGGGCCCGTTGTTTTTTTTTTTTTTATAGGCCGCGTTGGACGCTGTACAGTCTGCCCCTTCTGTTCTTCAGCGACGGGGAAGTCCCGAGAGGCGTGGCCAGCCTCTCCAGGGCGTCTCTTACTCCACCGACTCTCCGGCGTTCAAAGAAGCTTCTTAGAGCAACGGTGGACCCCTGTCCCCGAAGTTATTATCCCCCGTAGAGGTTAAGGAATTTTAGAGGCGGTCGAGCCAGAGTTTTATCGTGTACAGTGTCTCGCGTCCCTCGTTTTACCTCGAAGCGCGCTTTTATTCGCGGAGTAAGACTCGTCCCGGGCGATAACTCTCGGTCTCCCCCCTCGCTCTTTTCGTCATTGGGGCACGGACCTCGCGGAACGGCTCGCAGTCACTTCTATTCGATATTGAGAGAAGGGAAGAGAGCTACAAGTACTTAACGCTCGTGCTCAAAGGCGGGAGACCCGTCCGACCGTCTCTTCAGCTTCTTCTCGAGGCAGCCCCGGCTCGCCAGCTGGAAGAATCCTTTCGACCCGGACTGCACCAGGTGTCCCTGCTTTGTAAAGCTTCAGGGGACCGAGCGCGGAATACGCGGTACTGACGAGTCCCAGTGCGACGAATCCTTTGCGACCACAAGAATTTTGTTGCGTCAGGCCTTTAGCCGGCTGGAGAAAGCTTCTGGGACGCTTTCGAGATGCTCCTGGTTCCTCCTTTGCGTTGAGAGAGCGAAAAGACAGGTCGCGGGGAGGCTTAACCTTTCCCGTCGTTTTCGAGTTACCATTTTCCTATTTCTGAATCTTTTAACTTCTCACTGATAATTTTACAATCTCTAATAGTCTTTCTCTAGAAATGTAAATAAATATGTAATTTATAGTTGAAAAATAGTCGCGGAAAAACGCTATTTTACTTGTTAAAATACACGAAATTTTTTAAATTTTAATATTGGCGACTAAAAATTTAAAGAAATATTGGCAAAAAAGGAAAGAATCGCCCGGGGTGCGACCACGAAGGATTGATGGTAACAGATTAAGTTAACCAGCATCTGTAATTATCCAAGGGTTCGCTAAGAATTAGGGGAAAGCCTCAGAGCAAAAAAATGTTGGAGGAACCTGTGAGAGTGATCTCCGGAGGTCCGAGTAGCTGAATCCCCTCCGGCTCTTATTCCTTGATCATTCAGCTCCATTCATATACAGTGGCAGCCAAGGGGCGGTTTGAAATGTAAACTGTTAGCAAAGTAACGTAGTTTGCCGAACGAAACAGGGCGAAGAAACTAGCAAACTCGAGAAGACTGCTTCAAACCTTCCTCTGGCTACCATGCTCCGTGTGAAAACTTGCTCTGAATGCGGAACGTTCTGAGACACTTTTAATTTTGAACTCTGATTTACTTGAATGTGCGCAGTTACAGTCCCACCGAAGCTGCTGGCCGGGCTACCTGCCTATTGTCCGCTCGCACGTCGATCTGGCTTGAATTGCTTGCTTGCTTGACTGATCTGTCTTTTCACACACCAATGTCTCTACCACCTACATACTTTACTCGCCTGTTTGTCTGTTTTAAGACTCTGACGTTGTTGCGGGAAACGCCAGTGCGTTCTGTACAGGTCAGTGAAGTGGCTCGTAAAGGTGGAAGAAGTATAAGATAGACCGCGGCGAGTCTGGGAACGCATTGGTCGCCTCTTAGAATCTTCCTGCGCGCCAGGGAACCGCCTATCGTACTTACTCTTCTGGTCTCCCTCGCCGGAGACCGCTCTCCACCCTCCAGAACGGCTGGATCTGGTGAGAACCAGTCAGGAAGCATCGCGGATCATTGTCCGCTTAGATATACCGTGCAGAGTGTTTGCCGGGGCTTCTTGGGCTCATCTGGACCACTTGTTGCAGATTCCTAAGTCTGCTAATCCTCCTTTAGGTAGTCAGGGCTTCTGGGTCAAGTTTACAAAGCGTAGAAGTTCTTAAACAGTGCTCGCAGGAGTAGTGCTGATGTTTTATCAATATTCCAGCATTTCGTAAGATTTATAGTGTAATTCACAGAATGGAATTCGAAAGTGTAACAAGCACCCTGCACGCGGCATCTAAGGGGGACCCTTCTGTAGCTCGGTTTCCACGTAGGGTCGCCGTTTCGCGAGCACGGGGCTGGGAAGCAAGGACGATGTGCAAAGGACGTACTTAATCGTGAGTTCGTATCTCGTCGCTGTCTCCTCTCATAGTGTCTTCTTCATAGTTGGAGAGGGCATTGAAGTCTTGATCCGCTAGCTTTGCCAGTAAAGGAATAGAATTGGTCCAGGCTAAAGGAAATCAGAGGGAGGTGGCCCACCTAGAAAAGAAGCCCAAGCATGGATCAAGATTTCATTCTAGACCCATCGAACCTCATCACTCTTCATCTATCGTAACCCCCAAGAAATCACAAGGGATGGCGAACGAGAAAGGCGGCACTTACTCTACCTTTACCCTCACAAATCCAGACGGAGTCGTGTACAGTCGGTTTTCTCCGTTTCGACCACTTAATACCCCCGCGCGAGCATCCCCCAGCAGTTTGGTGTCGCGTTCCGCAGGGAACGTCGATTCGAAAGCACCTCGTCCACTGCCAGACTATAGGAACGAAAGACAGGGCGAAGCGAGCAACGGATGGGGCCGTGGGCAACCGTGTTATAGTCGTTAAGCCTTTTCTCCCGGTTGCGACGAACCGGCTCCTTCGTAGACCAGTCGATTAGATGGTGATTAGGGATTCTTCTCGTGGAATCGGTCCGGTTGCGCCTAGTGAACGACGGGGTGTAGGATTCTGTAAATAATTCCGTCGCCCGCGGGCGCAACTGGGCGACCGAGCCTGCCTCTGGTTCGTTATTCCGCTTGGAGATGCTCTATTCTTAGCCGCGCGAGTCCGTAGAATTGTTTTGCGACACTGGCAGGATCCCTTTTAAGCCGCGAGAGCTTTGAAGAACTGGACGAGGCCGGACTTCTCGAGACGCCAAGCGCGGAGCTTGAAAAGTTCGGGGCGTTCGAGTCCTTCAAAGAGAACGCGTTCGACTTCAGTGTTGGAGCTAGGCTTCGCGGTGAGGTGTCTTCTTCGGTAGATGACGGCTCCAGCGTGTGGACCGAAGGTCTGCAAGGCCGATAGGTCAGACGGCCATACGCGTCTGTTGCGGCATGTAGAAAGGAGAAGTACGCCGAGAGACTTATTAGAACCGTTTTTCAATAGGCAGAGGCTGGTCTGTGGCTTGTGGACCGAGATTCTAAAGCTGGACGCTTTATAACAGTGTTGAAACTCTGGAGCAGTGAAGATAGGTGTTTAGAAGAAATTTCACTGCGGAAAAATATTGCAAAAAGAAGCAGAATCCTTATATCCACAAGATAAACAAAGGCTAGCATTAGAATATCAAACTCTACAAGCAGTCTCAGTAATTCTGAAATTTGTCTACCCAGTAGCTATTTCTCTGTAAATTATGTCCCTTGTTCATTGTTGCGTCGACGATCTGCAGACCAGCCTCCATGTACATAGGAAGAGGTCCATTTTATCCCATTACAAAAGCCACATACGTAAACCGAACAGAATATATTTCTACTAACCACTTGCTACGGGGAACTTTCCTCGCCTGTGAAGATAGAGAAAGAACAGTAATCCTTGCGAAACTCTATGCGCTTGGCTCGTTCGCGAGTTGTCGTTGTTAAGAAATTATATGAGAACGGAGAAGTGTATCGGTAGCCTTTGGGGCGCGGCTCGCATTATTTAACACGCATTCAACGCTGACGGCGCGACGCTGCAATCGAGAGGAGACGTTCGATTTTTAATATTGACGCAGTTAAATATGAAAGAAGAATTAATCTGTTACTTTGGGATAAAAGGAAAAGAAAGAAACGAGTAAATAATTGACTACCGATTATAAACGATACACGTAGGGATATATAATATATATATTATTGATTTTTAATTAATTAATTCTTAGCGACTATTATTATTGTTATTACATAAAATAAAGTTTAAGACACGTTAATAAGAATGTTAAATTGATTGAGGCCGATCAGCAGAGGGTGCTTTTCAACATTTCGTGCGTTCGTCTTGAGTTTGCGATCGGTTCGCTTTATTTAATAATCTTAATTGTACAAAAGGACGGAAAAATGCGCCGCGGTTGTTTGTCAACGTTCGCCGTTAATCCTCTGCACACTCTCGCGTTTTTGTACAAAGAGGTATACCCGAGCTTTGATCGACGGAGCGATGTTACGACGATTGTAAATAATAATCGATACAGTTGAAGTTCTGTTCCATGGTGTTCTGTAGCGCGTACGCACTTGATGTATAGGTCGTTCTTTTCTTAATTTAAACGCTTGTTAGCTGGAGAGGAGTGCCTCTCGCGTCTTGGAAGACGTGGAACAGGAAGTCGATGGCTAGGCGACGCGAACGTTCGGAGAAACCGTTGAGTCACGAAATATTCTCCGAGAACCGAAGGTTTCTTGAACAAAAGTTTCCGTGCAAAAAGAGGGCTGGAATCTCTATACTTTTTAACCAGAAACGAGCGCTCCGAAAGCTACGATTTGTAAGGAAGACAAAGACACTTCCGCAGCTCCATAGAAAGAGGATTATCGATGGGTACAGAATCAAGATAAACACTAAGTTAAGAGATACTATCATTATTAATGTTAAGGGAAGTTCAAGTGGCTGAAATATAATCCGGTGGCGACCTTCAGCCTCCTGTAAATACCATAAGAAGAGAGTAAACACCGGCGTAAAGCTGGCAGTCGAACCGTTGCAGAGGATTAATGCTTTCTCGCGATTTAGTAGCTCCCTCCACTGAACGGAAGAAACGAGAACGCGCGTAGAAGCCCGTTTCTCGGCTCGCGTCCTCGTAATGGGAATAATCTGCGAGCGACAAGGCTCGGTGAATAAAACGAAAACTGCTGATTATTTAACAAGAATAGTTGCTGGTGCCCCATGCACACACTGCTCTGATTATCTCTCTCTATCCGTCTCTTACTTGTAACTCGTAACACTGTGCTGTTTTCTACTCACTCTCCAGCGTCTCCAGATGATTATTTTTTTACTCGCCGTTGTTCAGATATTGTTTCGCCGCGTGAAAGTGCGGGGGTGATATTACTCAGCGAGGAAACAACTCGCAGGACAGTTTTATTTTGTTTACGATCGGTTTAAATTATAACCGTACTGTACCGTCTGCGCTCGAAAGGCCCGACCGTGCAGGGGACAGCTTGCTGCCCCTCGGCGAGCTTCACCCTTCATTCTGACTCTTTCGAGCTGAAGGGGAATCGAGATCTATGTCTCAGCGGACTTGTTAGGCCGCCGCGTTCCCGTTACTCGTTGCATTGTACGATATATATATTTATATATATATATATATGTCACTGGTGGAATAGCACAAGGAACGCCGGGTGCCTAAAAAGTTCCCTGCCCGCGAAAACTGATATCGAAGTTTACCATTTAAAGCTGTCTGTTGTATGCGCGCACACTGACAACAGCATCTCTTGTTGTTCTCTATACGCTTCGCTTAAGTTTAGACCAATCTCTCTTGCACAAACTCACAAACTCTGTTCCTCTACGATTGACAATGGAAGCCGAACACACTCGGCGATGCACAAAACTATGACCTAATGTCACTTGTCGATACCCTCCGGGACTTACTGTCTTTGGTACTCGTCGCTTTGAGAAACTATGTGGACTGTCTTCTTCTTAGCGAAAGCCTTGTTCTTTTCAGAGAAACAATAAATTGTGAGCTTAACAGGACAGGCTCATTAATTCATGCATTTTTCACCCTTCACATGGCAATGCTAGCGAACAGTTAAAGTTCCCTATCGAGCATCGAGGAACCGGTATGCGACGGCCTCCTCTCTAAGAACACCCTTTGCCATATGAAAGCTTGAAATTAGCATTCTCGGAACGCCCCTCGAGGGCGCCCACCTTCCGACTGGAGACACCGGCACGCGTAGCTTTTCGATTTTATTTACTATTTTTGTTTCTCTCTCACGCTCGCCATACTTCCTGAATTTTATTATTGTAACTCGCCGCTCTCGCTCGTAAATCGATCTTATCACAGAAACCCCTACTTAATCCAATACAAATTGTACAATTAATTAAGTGAACCGCACTCAGAGCTTCTGCACCTTGTGTATTATCGACAAAGGCCGGCGGAACGCCGCCCGGCTGGCCGTTCCCGGGGCTGGGCCACTGCGCCGCGGCCGACTCGCGGTTGGGCGCCACCACTGCACTGTCTCGGACCGCGCGCGGGCCGCGTCTGACCAGCCGAGCGGCGCTCCACTGGCCCCCACACACCCCTCCGAGGCTGACTCTTCGCGGAAAGTTCTGCCGAACCATGGAATATTCTACTAACCATTACCGGAGATATCTCTGTCGTCTTCTATACGCTTCGAATCGGTGTCCTGCACGCGGAATATTCTGTCACCGCCGCGTAATAAAATCATTGTTATACGTACATCACACGCTACCGTCTCGTAATTCACTGTTTCATCACGGCGTGTTTCTGTGACAGAAGAATTTCCGCTGCAAAGCCAGGCAAGGTATCTTGTGAACTCGATAAAACACACTTACGGTCGTAAGTACCCGATGGTAATTGCGTGAGGAAATATAATCGAGGGACCCGCTTTACCGGCGGAGCGCGAATTGCCGATAACGATATTTAAACGCGCCCTTACCGCGTGTTTTTCCGATCTCGACGTTCAAAGTTGAAATGGGAAAGGTCTGCAATATTATGCGTGTTGCCGTTGCATGTACATGAGCTGTCCTCGGTTTCCGCTTCTCTGTTATGTTTTAATTTCGTTCTCCCATGTTCATTCAATCGAATTACCGCGGGCACACGTATCCAATTCACAAGAATACTGTTGAACACCACCGGAGCCGTTATCTTCGTTGCGCGGTGAATCAGGTACTTTTTGGCTTCAACTAGGCTGGGACACTTACCGATTTCGCTCCGAGCCGCGCGCACATTTGTACGAACCACGTTTCACTTCAGTAAGAATCCTTTACAGCCACCGAGACTCTGTACTGGATTCATACTGAACACCCGCCGTTATCCGCGGAGGGAAATTCGAAGGTGTCCCGTAGCCAGTTAAAAAGTGCCTAGTGCAGTGTCACTCGAACTGTCGAACTGTCACTGATTGTGAGGGACACTTAAACGATCTGTCTCTATTTTTGTTTCTCTCTGTTTCCTTACAAAAGTGATTATCGCGTGGTACTGCTAAGTGCGTATTACTCGTTTCATCCTGTTATAACCATGATATTATCCTTTGCTCTTGAAGGTAATAGGTGGCGAGTTGCAGGAACGTTTGATACCAGTACCATACAGCAAGAGTTCGACAGACCAAGCTGTAAGCGCTCCTCTCTGCTCTATCTTTCACACTTTCGCTAAAACTTATCTGTTCTGTCTGTCTGTCTGTCTGTCTGCCTATCTATCTGTCTCTCTTTTGTTCTACATACACGAGTACACGTTATGTATTACATGCGCGTGCACAGACACACACACACACACACAGAGGTCCTCTGTTTATGCCTCCGTCTCTCCAATTCCTCTGACCCTTCTGTCCACCTCCGATCCACTGTTTTTACTTGCTCTCTGGGCGTGATACAGTTTGTAAGTCGCTCTGATCTGCCCTCCCCGCTTCAACACGCTTCCCACTTCTCTTTCTCTGTCTGTTATTTCCCCCGTTTTCTTTTCTGTAGAATTCTCTAGCCTTTTCACTCCTTCGCTACTGATAAATTGCCAGTGGAAATTGTAAGCGTAGAGGATAGCTTGGTATAATATTTTCTAATGACGTAACATTTCCATTTCCTCTTGACGTTTTCCAAGGCGGAGCACCAAATTCATGTCAAGCCGTGCTCCACCTCGCGTAAACGTTGCTGTTGGAACTGGATATTCTTGTAGTTAAACAGCTTCGTTTAGGGTTGAAAGCGGTGAAAAGACTAGAGGCCCCTTGGCTCTTGAGTTTCTAACCCATCGCTGCGCACTATTCTTCTCCTTTTCTCGCTGACTCGCCTTTGAAACGCACACGCGACACAGGACACACACTGCGGGCGTTTGAAAAGCGCGCGCTCGCTGGCTTTCGTTTGGCGCGCGCTTCTCTGTCTCTATCAGTTCCTCCCACTTTCTCTCTCTTCGCCGCCGCGGCGCGCGATTTAAACTGCCGTTGGCTTTCGAAGCGAGCCGTAACCTCGATCCGCCCAGTCGTTTCGATTTTTAAAAATCACAAATCTCTGCGCATTTTGTTTATTTAATGACTCGCTCGAAGGCCACCGGCGTCGAGAATGTGCCATTGCTTACCGATAGATGAATCGAAGGACCTTCGAACCTTACAGCGGCACGCTGCACTTGCGCTCTGTTACTTCGTACTCACGACTTATCTACTCTTTCTTCTGTCTCTTTGAAAGCATTACCGACAGCGCTGCCGATCGGCAGTCGGTAACAGCATTAACCGATCTTTCACCGGTTCGAGTGGGACAGCGTTCCCCCTTTCTCACGGGGCACGTCCGCCAAGAGTCCGCTACGTCAGTAGCATTTGGCTGCTGCTTGATTTCTATCGGCGACCCCCCACTTTTTCGTACTTAATGGATTCTGCTGATCCTAATTACGCTTACACGCAAGCAAGTAGTTGGTTACCTTTTGATTGCATTCACGACACGACGTGGGAAACGTGGGAGAACAAACGTTTCCGAGATGGAAACTTTAATGTTTGAGAACGTACTTCGTTGTCGGAGAATTCGAAAACGTTTTCGCTCACGTCGTGTTTACAGGCACGTTACTATTGTTCCATGCATTGCGATCTTACCACACTTTTAGTACTTATTACATTTTCTACAGTAAGTCGACATCTCTTGCGATGATTCATCTACGACGCCTATTTATTTATCCGTTAAAAATCGTTTAATTCCAGTTTCAAACAGCAGTGCGCGCGATCGTGCTTCTTTTTGTCGCAAAGCTGTTCGTCACTAAAGTCTCTCGAGAAACTTTCACGAGTATTACCGACGGAATCTGTCGGCCAACGGTCCCTACTTTGCCTACCGCGGAAAAGATGTTCGAGTGACTCGATCGGTAATTAAGTATGGAAGATAAAGCAGTTTTCTTGGATAAAATTGTCGATATTGATCTGTAACGATGTTTAGGCCCCTCACGACTTCCAGATTTCATAGCTGATTCTCATCGATTCAATTTCGAAGCCGTTGACTGAAACTTTTATTCGACATTTTGTTTTTATCTGAATAGTAAACTCAGTTCATTCGTGTTCCCAAATGAGACGCAGTGCAACGTCGATGAGAAAAAAATACGCAGGAGAAAAGGATCTCGACACTTTCGTTTTTCAAATCTCCCGCTAGACCCAAGTGCAACGCATTCTCGCAATGATCCTCGGGACAGTATACTAAAGGCTTCTCTTCACGCTCGAGCGGAGCTGCAATCGCGTCGAATTAAGACAGAGACCCTTCATTTCTTCTCTTCACCACTATTATTCCCCTTTTTATTCTCTCTGCTCTCTTAATCTCTAGTCTGGCTGATTCCCGCCGAATGATCGATACGACTTTCCTCCAATGTGTAGTATTCTACCAACCCTGCCACAGATTCGGTTCAAAATTTGCATCTAATTACTATCCAATCACAGTGGAAACTGCCTCAAGTACCAACATCCAAAAACAAAATACGTTTCACGCGCATATATACCTAAGAATTCCCTCGGTCACATTACCCCGGCAATTATTCCTTTAAAATTAGAGATTGCGAGTTAAATTTACAAAATTTTGAAACAGTCAGCTCTCTGATTCCCCTCTACTAGTGATTTTCTCAACACATTCAAGTTCCCATCATACAGGGACCATGAAATGTGAATTCGTGCAAAATTTGAGCCGCGTAAATCCCCCCCGTGGACGCATGCTTTCCTAGCAACCGTTCACTGTCCACAAAGTGGCGACGTGGTCGCTATACGGGTAGCAGGGGGATTACCGAGCGAGTTAGGTCTCGCTTTACCCGTCGAAAGAGTGTTGTTCGTCCGGCGACGGGAATCGCCAGACAAAGCGTCCACCTGCTGAGAATCTGCTTAGATTTGAGAGAGAACGAACGAATAGCAAAACGCACGGGTCCGAGCGAAGGGATGGCCAATTATCGTCCCTCCCTCCCCCCCCCCCCCCCCCGGGGGGGTGTTTTGTCGGTCAGCAGAGCGTGTTGCGCGTTGTAGCGTGCATGTTTTAAAAGTACCAGAGAGAGACGAATTTAGCGAAACACTAAACCGGATATCTGGCCAGGTTAAAGAGTCTTCTGGTCAGCCTGGTTAGGGGACCACTCCAACGGCGCATCGTGTAAGTATTCTCCTCAATGTTTTCTGTCAAAAAAAAAATCGAAAAGATCAAACCGAACGTCACGCGACACACTTTCCTGCCACCTCCATGAAAATGCAAGAAAGGAAGGAAGAAAAAAAAATTATAGAGTAACGAGACACTTCTGTGCAATTCCATGCACGATGCCACCGCGTGAGATATCGAAGTCACGCAGGCGGTTCTGTTAATTTTTTTTTTAATTTTTTTTCTCCAGTGGGGGTTCTTTCGTACCGTCGGGGGTAAATCTTGACTGACCTTGATAGCAATGTTCGTCGAGTACGTGATTCGCCAGTTGCATGCCAGTTCGCAGCCTGCAATCTGTCACGCTGTATTACAGCTCACCTTACGATGCGGGTGTATATGCGTGGGATCTTATTGGCTCTCAATTGTCTGTTGTTTCGTTGTCTAAAAAGCTAAAAATATTATTGTTGTTTTCAGGGAGAGTTGGCGAAGTGCGGACTCTGATCTGACAGAGAAGTTTTAAGCCTCGCGTATACACTTCCCGCATCGAGATCGATGGATCGCGAAAGAGGAAGTTAACGATCTCGTTCCCAGTAGACGGTCGAAGTGTTGAAAGAGGACCAGATACGGGGACGACATCGAGCGGAAGCTTCCGACGATCGACTGGTGCATGTGGTGTTGCGTGACATTGCAAGCACAATTTGAAACAGCGACGTCGAGGACCGCGCCCGGAAGAAAATTATTGGAATACAGATGTGATTACAGGGACGCCAGGAATTCCCCTGGCGCAGCAGAGTGGAAACGCACCACGCATGCGCGCGATGACGCCGTGACGTCGAAACAATCTACGCCGAGATCAGTGTTCCCCCTCCACTGCGACAGGGGAATTCCTGGCATTCCTGGGTGTGAATAACCTGTCGTCCACGTCGCTCGTTCAAATTCTGTGTCTAACTATTTGCCTTGCTGTGCAGGGTGATCGAAGCCCCGCTAGTTCTTCTAGTAATTCGTGTGGCCGCTGCTTTCTGTCTCTTTATACATACACATAATTATGTCTATATATTTACATGATTCTCCCCCTAATTTGTCTGCAGAGGTTGGTCATCGTATCCCCTAAGAAGCTGCGGGAGCAGGAGCGTTCGAACGCTATATCAGCTTCCGTGTTAGCACAGAGTTGAGCAATTCGAAAACGAAGCCGATCGGTAACAAAATATCAGTGCCCAGTTGTTTCACAGAGGTCGATCGTGAGCCTAAGAATTTAGAGAGAAAAACAGAGTCCTGTCCGTGCAGCTTGCCACTCTACAAGCACCATACAAATCTACCTCTAACTTCTACAAGTAGACGCGAAGGAGGATGGTAGAAAATGGTTAAGATCTGGGTAGCTTCTAGAATATTAATAAAGCATCTAGTTCTATGGGTGCCTAGGAATTGTAGAGGTGCAATTATTTACCGCGAGACACTAATCTTGTAGCCACACATATGTAGATATCACAATTGAAGATAAGAAAGAGTCCAGTAGTACGTGAACAGAATAATTCTCTAATTTTTTTACGATTGGCCCGTCATATTTGCGGCGAATAATTGTACTTTCACTCTGAAAATTCCTTAGGGCGTGCAGAATGGTGGCTTATTAATGTTTTAGGTACCCGAGCTACCCAGATTTTGACAACAATGGCAAGAGTGATCCTACGCCTTTATTGCATCGCGTTTGTACAGAATGTGAAAGCTTATATGTGAGTGCTTGGCGTGGGTGGCGTTCAGCTGGACACTGGGGATGGAGGATCAACCTCGCCCGCCCTAAATGGACATTTCTAACCGGTGTATCCCCTCGAGCGTGTGTCGGGCTGAGAGATAGTAGTGGCCAGCCTGTAACTGACAGCACGATTTCCAATTGCAGATCCGCGTAGTGAACGCATTTCGGCAGGGCCTAGACGCGCGTTACACGAGCGAGCACAGCAGCACTACCTTGGCGGAGGTACTGAGGAAGCAGACGTCCTTAAGCAAGCGGCTCTCGCAGACGAGCAGCATCGAATACGCCGACAACAACCCGGACGAGCTGGCCATACCCGAGATAGACGTCGAGAGGCTCTCGAGTCACAGTCACACCGAAACTGCCGTTTAGAAAGGGGGGAAGAAGGAATAGGAAGATAAAGAAAGGAAAGGAGAAAAAAAGAAGGGAAGAAAATCTCGGAGGAACCAAGTGTCGTCCAGCAGCAGCCACCGACGCGCGCGGTCATCGCTGTGGTGTTACTCTTACATACGTTCATTTTCTTTTCTTCCCCCCCCCCTTTTTTTCTCTCTCGATGACCTCCGACTATGTAAATTGAATTAATCTCCTCATCCTTGTTCTCTCTCTCGTGGGTTCGCGGAGCCCGCGCGCTCCACCGGGACATCCCCCGACGGGATTGCTAGAGGATGTTGGGGATCCCCCTTGAACCTAGTAAAAAAAACGAACGATCGTGACCCGCGGAGTTCGTAAGGTCCTCGTCATTCTATTCTCTTTTTGTTATCGGCGGGCCGCACGATGAATGACCGTCGGTAGTACAGAGCGTCACCACCCCCGACCGATGGGGAGTGGTGCGCGGCTGTGGAATGGTTAACCGGTAATTTAAGAGACGGGGGAGGAAGGAATTATTACGATGACGACGACCTTCTGCCCACGGGACATCGTCGCGGACCTCAGTCGATCCGTGCGAAACACCAATTATAAGATACCAAAGTAACGCACCACTGCCTTCCCTTTGTTTAGTTTAATTATGTTTCTCTTCGCTCCCCTCTGTGTCTGTCACAACCACTCTCGCCTTCTTCCCCTCTTACTTCGCCCGCTGTAACGCATGGAATTGCATGGAGGGAGCAGAGGGGAAAATCGGAAGAGATCGCCGCGAGAAGTGCTTGTCTTCACGGTGGCGCGGCTAGGCTCACGGAAATCGCCTTTCTACTGTTCAGACGGCGGTTCTTCTTCCTTTATCGCGGGCCTGTCGTCGCCACCCTTGTTTTCCGCCTACTCTCTCCCTCTACTTTCTCGTCCACCCATTGTTACCACCTCCCTCCCCCCCCATTTGACTCTACTGCCAATTGTGTCGTTTCTATTTTGCAACACTTGTTTCGCCACTCTCCCGCATCGTCCCCCTCTCGTTACCTCGCACAATTCTAGCTTCATTTCTCCGCGACTCTATCGTTTCTCTCTGTCTATCTCTGTCTCTTCTCGCCCCCCCCCCCCCCACTCCCTCCCCTCTCTCTCTCTCTCTTCCTCGCTGTTTCTCGCGTGACTTAAGAATGATCTAGTCACTAGTTTGTATTGCTAAATACTTCCGTGAATATACTCAGCACTGGGGGTGCCTTACCGAAAAAAAAACAAAGTTAAAAAAAAGAATGCGCATTGTTTTTTAGCCTTCGCGTGTAAAACGAGGCTTGACGGACAGTCGAGCGACGGAAAACGGGGGAATGAACAGGAAAACGGACCGAGAGAGCTTCGCGAGGTTCGACGCGATCGAACGCGGGGGTGGTATTAACGGAGAGAGTTGTTTTGACGAACTGACGTGCGAAAGAGAAAAACAAAAGAAACAATGAAAGGAAGCGAATTGGAATAATGAGATGGAGATGGGAAAAACGGATGCCGCCGAATCATTGCTAATTATTACGCTTAAATCGATACGGAAGATCCTGATAGTAAAGACGTGACCACGCCACGGTACGAAAACTCGCATGTACTTTTAGTAATAAATATATAGCTACGATCTACCCAGAAGAAAACGAACGCAGAGTTTTTTCCACGAGACACCCTTTTTTTCTCTCTCTTTCTCTCTCTTTCTCTCCCTCTCTCTCCCTCTCTCTCTCTCCCTCTCTCTCTCTCCCTCTCTCTCTCTCTCTCTCTCTCTCTCTCTCTCTCTCTCTCTCTCTCTCTCTCTCTCTCTCTCTCTCTCTCTCTCTCTCTCTCTCTCTCTCTAAGTTCTCCGCTCACCCGAACGAACCGACAATTAGAAAGGAAGAGAAGCTTCTTATCCCCCATTTTTCTTTTCCCCGTTTGTCGCGTGGCAGTACAGTAATTATTCTCAGGACCTATCGATTTCAATCCGGGAGCGAAGCTCGCGAGGTTCGCGCGCCTGTCGAGCCCGACGAATCGAAGCGTCTCCGCCGTTTCCGAGAACAGAAGAACAAAGCACGAGCGAGAATCGTGCCCGACCAGGGGCGCCCACCAATCTTGCGTGACCGTTAGCGGGCGCCGCCTCGAGCCGACCGTGTTACGATAAGTTTGCGTGCGTTTTCAAAGCGTGTGAACCGCTGCCGAAGTATTCGTGGAAGGGCGGCGAAGAGGGAGAAAGTGAAGCGCGAGCGGAGGGGCAGCGCGACACGTGTTTGCCAAGTCTTCATGAAGTCAGTAGCCGAGTTCGCTCGGGATGTGTACGCGTAGTTGTTTCGATTCGTTTATGTCGCGAAAAGATCGGGGGAAATGGGGGAAGGAAGAAACGAAAGGGAATGGTGGAGATACTCGATCGGGAGTTGGTTGGCGTAGGTCCGTTTAAAAAATATGTATAGAACTTAGTTTGAACAGGCTTTAAGAGGCCTATTTATTGCACCGTATTCTAGTCTTAAGCACTCTGTATGCCTTACACTGCCAGTTGTAAAGACGCGCGCTGTTCTCACGCGGATAATTTCGCGGTACATACATACACACACACACAGACACGAAACACATACACACATTTATATGTATGTACAACGATGCCATACACGCCGCCGCCGTCGTCTTCGTCGTAATATACTCGTCGCCTCATGTGATCGTCTTTGTCGACATTCATCCTCCGCCCGCTATGTCTGTCGCACTCTCCAACTTTCACTGTGTACATCCCCTCACTGGTTTCTCCCCAATGGTACCGTTTCTACGTCCCTTTGGATGTTGCGTGTCATAGACCGTGTGGAGAACGCCCGACGAGCGTTCAGCGAGCGTGGTTAACGCGTATAATCGGAGGGTCTCCGCACGCGGGTTATGTCAAACGGTACTCAAAGGGACGAGCTTCTCCTTTCTTTCATTAGAGCATTCTAATATCGTTAGTCTACTTGTACACTATAGCTGTCTGTTTCTAAACCGTCTCTCTCTTTCTCTCTCTCTCTCTCTCTCTCTCTCTCTCTCTCTCTCTCTCTCTCTCTCTCTCTCTCTCTTTCTCTCTTTGTCATCCTTCCTCCTGTTTCTCTGTTTCTGTCTCCATCATTCTCGCCACCCTCCCGTTTCCGCGAAAGGGTACTCATACATGCACACGATATATGTACATTCTCTTTCTCTCTCTCGCTCGATTCCGTTACACCCGTACTCTCTGAACGACGATCTCCGTCCGTTTCAGTCGGGGCTTAGAAATGCACAAAAGAAAAATGAAAAAAAAATAACGAAACGTCACGCCTCGCGAGGGGAACCGAAACCGAAACGACCGCTACTAATTCCACGTAGGCTTTGATAGACACGTCTCGCGAATGGGACAAGATTAGCGAAGGGAAAGAACAAGGAGGAGACCTCTGAATACGAAAGAAAGGATAAAAAAAGAGATGCGCGGTTTAATAATGGCCACTTTCGACGTAGGTGTAAATTCGCTTGTACAGATAATTCGCGGAGTAACGAGGTCTCTTCGCGTGCTCGGTACGGTTGTCTCACCCCATCGTCATCCTCGTTGTTCACTTACTTATCTCTCTTTTTCTAAAGAAACTTCCCCCCCCTTCTTTTTTTTTATCTTCGTTCTGCCCGCCGTTTCGAGATCGCGGCGATTACCCGAGTGAACGATAGATCCACTCGCCACACACGCGTCCCGTCCCTTAACTCGCATTAAGCATCTTTTTACGCTCCGGTTGTTCTTACTCTGTAACACTATATTTAACGTAATTTCGCGACTATTTAAGAATTGTTAGTTTAAATTACCCGCGAGAAAGAGGAGGCACGAGGGATAAAGTAGATTCGGAGGAAAAACGAAAGGAGGATTAAAGATTGCGCTCCCTCGGCGGCGGATCGTTGTTATCGACCGAGCCTCGTGGTGCGCGAGTGACGATGCAGTAGAAGAGGAAGGAAAACGTGTGCAGCTTGAGGACGCCTCGTGTCGGATTAGAGAAGGGAAAAAAATGAAACGAACTGTCCTTGTATATACCTCGCGACGATTCTCACCAGGTGCGAATCCTGTAAATCGGCGCCTGGGATCCCCACTTCGTTCGCCTTCGACGTTGCTACGCAAGAGCGAAGAACGAAGATCGCGACGGGATAGACAATGGGACGACGGACGAACTGTTTCAGCGGGAGAATAGCATTGTCCGCGCGTACGATATCGCACCGGTCTCGTGACACGTCGTTCAACGTCTCGCGTGTGCTCCGAGGACTAATCCATCGATCCCGAAACGAGATCGAACCGTCTTCACCTAAACAATGTACATATACTATATATATACATATATATATTATATACATATAAGCGTATAAGCCTCGACGCCTTTAATCGATTAGCGATCTTCGGTCATCCTTTGCGCTCGCGTTTCTTCGAGAAGCTTTGGATGGGATCTCGAGTGAGAGAGAGAGAGAGAGAGAGAGAGAGAGAGAGAGAGAGAGAGCTCGGAACAGATGTTTTTTTTCAAACGCGAGCATGAAAGGAGCGCCGAAGATCGGGCGGTCCAATATCTTACTTTCCGTTTCTCTTTCTCTTTCTGTTTGAAAAAAAAGGTGCTCGATGGAGGCGAGTAACCGCGACAAACACTTGTATATCCTTGTAAAGTAAAACCCGATAGCTGTACCAGAATGTTGAGAGAAACGGGCTAGGGAGACGTGATCCGAGACTCGAACCAAAAGGATCGCGCCCTCCTCGAGCTGCTCGGTCGGTATTCCCAGATCGCGAGATTAATCCTTTCGCTGGTCACGAAGAGGGACGCCCTTCAGCTGCGAAAGGTCGATACTCACGATCGCAGAGAACGTTCGACTAGCGGCGCGCCGATTTCTGTTTCCGAAACAAATAGTTACCGACAGAGGCGAACGGATTAATCCCGCGCTATTTGTGGCCCGCGCGCGGGCAGAGATTTGAATTTCGAATCGCCAGCTTCTGCGTGCCGCTCTTCCCCTCTCGACGAGGCTCGACCGATTTTCATTAATTTCGAGGCGGCTGTACCGAATCGATTAAGAAAATCTCTGCCGATCGCGCCCGCAAAGGTCCCACTTCGGTCTGGCATTCCCGAGCCATTCGTAGAACTGGGAACGCCCGGTTAACACTTTCGTACTGGTTATTCGACGTACGCTGCAATTTCTCTTTGTTTTCCCGTTCCGCCGTTGTTCGATATAACCGCGTGGCGCCTACTGCCGCCGTGCATCGGTGCTCCCCCTTGCTGCGCTGCATGCCGGGCGGTCGGTCGCGAGGGTAGTGATCCTTTAGAGAGTGATCGGAACAACGTGTATCGTCGCTGATTGGTAGCCGCCATTTCGGTCAAAAGCGGAAGTAGACAGAGATGAAACTGTAAAAAGGAAAGAGACAGAAATACGGATAGAAAGAGATAGATAAACAATCACATTGGAAAGCAGACGATTTAATGAATGTTTAGGTTATGTTATTTCCGGTTTTGCCCGAAATGGCTGCGGTTATACCGATCACTCCCTAGAAGATCACTAGCGAGGGGCGGACCCAGCGGCACTCGCTGAAGTTTTTTAAAATCGCCACGGCAGCGGTGAGGGGGGGGGGTGGATGCAGGCTGTTGGAGAAATCGACCTCGCGTCTAACGACCGATAGTTGAATGACGCCGCTCGCGTCCTTGTACCATAAGCAATAAAGAAAGTAAGAAAGGAACGAGAGAGAGAGAACGATGCGAGACGATTTCGTGAGATCGGTTACGTGGCGACACCTTGCTGCTTTCCGGTCGATCGTCCGTGCTTGAAGCAACGGCGAAGTGGCAGCTCGGTCGAGAATGGGGGGAGGAATCTTCTGAGATGAGAAGGAAATGAAAAAAAAGAAAGATAAAAGCTATCTTTAGACGCGTCGATTACTTGTATTTAAACTATGCGGATCTATCGAATAATTATATTTTACACACCTAGCGATGTTCATTCGCCCCCCGTTGTTAGAATCTTGTCGTTTATTTTAGTAAATTAAAGTACAAGATTAATTACGAGATGTAAGAGACGAATTCTGTAAAAACAGTTCAATCTCGCCGACACTGTCGCGCCTTCGTCATTATCCTTGCGGCCATTCGGGCAATCACACACTCACTCACACACACACACACACACACACACACAGTTCTGTGCATCCTTTCCCGCCGTTTCTTCGCGGCCATTCAAACGTCGAACGTCGATATGTGTCTATCGATCGTTGGTCGATTGAATCGCTCGATTGCGCTCTTTTGGAACATGGATCGATACGATCGTGGAGCGATCAACGGTTATCCCTCGCTTCAAGGGGTGGCAGGTCGAAGAGGCCGGTCTTTTGTAGGTTATGTTCGAATCCGGAATTGAAGTTCTGAAGGAACACAGCTTTTCCTTTCTCGCTCGAGACGTTCATCCTTTACTTGCGGGCCGAAGCAGGCCCGATTGACGCGTTGAAGTAGAATTTTGATAGGACGTAGAGGTTATGTAACGTTGAAGAATCTTTTGATATTCCAGCGTCGATTCTCGAGCGAGCGAGAGGAATTTGAAATTCCATTTTAAAGGAAACGGAATTGTTCTTCGAACCTTAAACTAACACTCTATCTGTCTCTTCGACACCTGCGCGCTTCTCGCACCGATCGATCTATCATTTATTACTTTAATGTCATTTGCAAAGCGAAGTTCAATCAAGTCGTTCTTTGTTTTTTCGGAGATATATCCCTCATTAAATTCAGCGTACCGATCCGTCGAGTTTCAAAAGAACGCAGCCTCCGTTGGTCGCGAGACCGATAAACGGTCGGGAGTTCGAGTCGATGATCGATCGTTATTAGTGGATCCAGAGCGACACGAGAAAACTCACCATTTGCGGTTGGGACCAAGTCTCGACGATCGTCAAGAGTAATTAAAAAGGAGAGAAAACCGAAAAAAAAAATGAAGAAGAACGTGAGCTAGCGGAAGAGACAATTCCTTTCGGCGGCTTAGTCGTGGCTCGTCGTTTCTAAATAATACCGTAAATCCTAGCTACCAATGTCGTGCACGCGCTCAGAGCCGAGAAATACAAAGTAAGATCGTAAATTATATCCTCGTCGTTCTCTCGACGAGAGCCCGGGCCATCGATCGACGCTTCTTGCCAAAACAATGGAAGCTAGTGGCAGGTGTTTGCCAGCAGAGAATGCACATTCAAGCTTGCGAGTAAGTTGCGTGAGAAGTGTGCATGCTTTTGTGTGCGACCACGCGAGAGGAAGAATTAAATCGGGCGGCGATTGGAGGGATGGCTGGAGGGGAAGGGAGATGATCGGGTACAGAGCGAAAGCGACGACGATACTCCCGTGTAAGATACCGATTCACGACGAGGTGGACACCGAAGAACTGAAATCTTCGTCCAAGCCTTCGTTTCCAAATAAACAGAACTCTAGAGTTACGCAGGTTGTTTTTTGCAAACGTATTTGAGCGCAATACTTGGCAGAAACACTAAGTATATTAAACTAGTTATTTATAGAGAGTTCCACCCGAACGTTTTTGGGGAGGGGAGAGTTGGAGTTTAATTCCCACTGTCGATGGACTATGCCGAGGTACCGATGCAGGGAGCAAGTGAAAAGCGTGCGTTTTAATTCTCGCGGCTCGGCATCAGAGACATACCAAAACAGCAAGAGGAAAGGTACGACGCGTATATATATATATATACAAAAAAAAACAGCTGAGGAATATATGCAAATATATTCGGCAGTAATAAACTGGAGAGTTGTACACTGTGCCAGAATATGTAATATCCTGTGTTACGATCGGAAATTGTTGTAATTCAGAAGTATTTTGAGAGAGTATCCTTTCTAGCGACGAGTCGGAACTTAACTGGTTAAAATTAAGCAAGTAATATATTTATTGAAGTTAAAGTGTGGTAAATTTTAGAAACGTTGGAATTATGTTTCATATAAACGAGTTATCCGATTTATTTCACATGCGCAATCGTATAATGTGAAATGATATATTGTGAACACTAAAAATAGGTAATGGAAAATTATATAATTATGAATTTGAATTTACAAAAGTTTAATTGAACGTTATAAATAAAGAGAAATACACAATTATACAGAGTCGGGCCAGAACGATTTTTGCTGTTTGCTGTTTCTCACGCTCGATCGAAACCCAACCGTTGCGACGGACGCCTTTCGCCGACCCTTCGTTGCTCAAGCTGTCCGTTAACTTTCGTAAAAATTCGCTTGAAAGAAACTTTTCACGATTCTTAGCGGCGCCTACTTTGCAGATTTATTACGAAACTTCTAATACGCCGCAAACTTCTTAATTAATATTACACTGTACAATGTCTCGGTGCAAAGATGCTGGTGGCGAATGTCTTTGAAAAGGAGAAGCATCACTGTTCCACGGGCTGCTCCTTCTGGAGCATGCCGTACCTGCGTTGAAGTTCCTCCTCCATGGCTTCCAGCTGTTCTCTGTTCTGCTCCTGGGTCATCTGCTCCATCAGCTCGTGGTTGTACGTGGAGTGCAGCATCAGAGCGAGGACACCGGCGCGGGTGGCCATGTTCGCTCGAATCTGCCTCTCCTGCTCGACCAGCTCGTCTATCTTCAGCCACTGCCTCACTCTTTCCATGTCGATTTCCGCTCGGCGCAGCTTCTCCCACACGTAGTGCTTCACGCAACTCTTCTTTGGCGCCCGGCAGAACTCCCCGGTTGTGTCGAACACGTTCCTGACCAGCGGATAGCCGCATACCTCCGTTTCGCTGATCTTCGGATCCTTGCAATGCT
The DNA here is from genome assembly GCA_960531205.1 of Andrena bicolor. Taxonomy (NCBI): domain Eukaryota; kingdom Metazoa; phylum Arthropoda; class Insecta; order Hymenoptera; family Andrenidae; genus Andrena; species Andrena bicolor. Next base: position 27,375,142 of record OY482665.1, read on the forward strand.
CCGGGCAGAGGACCCGCAGCCTCTTGCAGTAAGTCCTGTTCACGGGATTGTAGAAGTCGCAGAACATCACTTGCCCCTCGATGCGCGTTTTGAAGATGGAGCCGAAGGAAGCTTGCGATTCGTACTGCGGAACAGATAAACGAAAGATTATTATTGGGAAACTTAGTGGGGGCGTGGCTTAGATTTCAGCGCTACGGTGGTAAGTTGGCAAACTATTGAAAGTAGGTCCGAATCTCACGAAACATTCCGAATAAGTATTTATTAATCGACAAAGTAAAACTTTAGTGTTCAAAAAAATTTAAAAACTCTCGTTTTTCACAACATGTCTATTTAAACACTGATAATCTTACGGACTTCAACGGATTTCGACTTGCTCTCACAAGGGAACACCGCGAACCCGGGCTCACCGATTGGAACGCACCTTTGTGGGTTTTTAGAGTGACTCAAAACAAGAACAACAGTGTGTTTCATTTGGGCCATATCGTCCTTTAAGGGTGTCAAAACTAATCTCAAAGTCAAATTGGCACTTCCACTTTTTCGCGTATAACTATCACAGTACAATAGACAGAAAAAAATGTTTCAAATCAAAGTCTTATGGTACAATAAGCGCTGAAAACTTGCGTTAACAAAATTTTGAAAAGAGTTTAAAGAAAAAAATATCTGATGAAAAAACTTTTTCAAATATTTTGTTAACCGAAGTTTGTAGCGCTTATTGCACCATTAGACTTTTGTTTGAAACATTTTTATCTGTCTATTGTACTTTGAGAGTTATACCCGAAACAGTGGAGTGCTAATTTGTCTTTGAGGTTACTCGTTTTGAGTCATTCTAAAAACCCACAACGTTGCATTTCAATCGGTGAGTCCGGGTTCGCGGTGTTCCCTTGTCAGTAGTACAATTTTCTGCCACTAATTGGCGTACCGAAATTCTGGGTTTCCCAATACCGAAGTCGACTATTAGAAATCGTTATTAGAGTCGCCGTTACGTTTACCTTGTTGAAGCACTTCTCCATGTGTTTGATAGCGGTCCTCGAATGGATCTCGTGGCCACAAGTGATGCAATACATGCTCATCTCGGCGTCGTCGTAGTCGTCCACTTCTGCCTGCGGATCGATCGTTGCGTGCTTCGCGCGCTCCATTATCCTGTCCAATTCCGCGTGCCTTTTGTCCAGCTCCTGAAGTATCCTCCTCACGTCTTGCTGTTGCTTCCTCACCGACTCCAACGCTCTTCTATTATTCTGCTCCGCGATACACGGCGTCAAGGACCATTCCTGTATCCGTTGAGGCAGCACTTGGTAGATTCGGTTGGTAGCCAGCTTCAGGCCACACTCGTCGGAGCAATATTTGCTGCCTGGTCTCGACTGCTTTGTGCAAGCTGGCCCGTAGCATTGCCTCGGCGTCTCCAGGTGCTCGTTTCTCTCGTTACTCGAGTCCCTCTTCCGTTTCTTCACGAATTTCGAACTCTTATTCAAATTCTTCGAGGGCTTCAGCGGGTCGCCCAGCACGCGACAAGTTCTATGTATGCATCTGAGCTTCAATCGTACGGAGGGTCCGAATTTCTTCAAATGCCTGACGAAATTAACCAGTTTGATTACTCAGAAAAGTTATGATTCTTGGAATTAATAGCATTACCTGCACGCGTCACATTTGCCGCAGTTCTCGGTTCTCAGACAGCCCGTGCACTCTCCACAACGTTTTGACGATTTCTTAACCACTGTTGGATCCCAAGGGGCATCGTACTCGTATCGGAGAGCCCTCTCTTTCTCCTTGTGCTTCTTGTACTTGCGATCCTCCTGTTCTATCCTACGTGGCTTGTAACGAGTTACCAGGGTCGGATCTTCTTCTCTGCAACGCTGAAAATGTATTTAATTAGTACTATGGCTCGAGAGAGAAAATTGTTTTTTGTTGATCAGTGCAGAAGTTCTTACGACACAGAAGAATTGTTTTATGTGCTTGGCATCTTTCTCCGTTATGTTTATGCAGTCTCCGTGATACCACTCTTCGCAAGCGTCGCATCCTCTAACATGAAAAGACATTTTGATCACTATTAATATGGGAAGAAATACGGAGAAGAGGTAGCTGTTACTCACATCATGAAGCGTGAACTATCAGAGCTTCGACAAATACAGTAGGCTTGTCCATCCTGTTTCAGCAGCGTAGCGATCTTGCTCTTCCTCTCTGGTAACATAAACTGTTTCGCTATTTCCTCTTTCTGCAACATATAATTACACTTCAGGGACTAGGCCTTACAATCGTTCAGACTCCTCGCTTTCTCAAAAAGATATCAGCGTTAACATCGGACTATTGAAATTCATCATCCAATACCAGGCAACTTTGGTTTAAAAGTTACGAAAAATTCCAAACACGAAACGCTCGTTTTTAAATCACCCGCGTTAATTTTTCATAAACTCTCTTCGAACTGAAATATCAGTGTTCACTGATAATTTTACTATGATAACTGAAAATGAAATTCTCCCTCGTAATTTTATACAGTAATCGAGAGATCGGGAGTTTGTAAACACCGCGCCCTGTAAACACGCGTGCAACAAATGCGATTTAATTAAAAACTGGAGTATAGATAAACGACACCCGAATACGTACCGACAAATTCGGTTGCCTTTTGTCAGCCATGGTTGTGTATTGTTGTTTGATAAAAGTTTACGACAATCCACACCCTGAAGGGCGTTTATTATGTACAGGAATCTTCTAACATCAGTTCCGACGTAACGCGACGAACCATTCCGTCGCCATTTTACAGTGTACACTGCAGTGGTGCACAACCTTCTCGATCAAGAAACAACCAGAAACAAATCATCATTATTATAGAAGGTAATAGTACATACTCACTTGATTTCATATTTGTTCAATCATTTTACAATCAACAACTTGTACTGGAATTACCGGTTCCCAAAATTTTTCGCGCCCTAAAATTTGTTGTTTTCAAAAATTTGATGGGCCATAAAATTTACCGCCCTCCAAAATTTGCAGCTCCCCAAAATTTATCAATTCACAAAATATGTCGCCCCCAAAATTTGATTATCCCTAAAATTTGGCGCTCCCTTATAAAATTGGATGCTCCCCAAAATTTGATGGTTCCTAAAATTTTTCGCTTCCCAAAATTGGATGTTCCTACAAATTGTCCACTCCCCAAGATTTTCCGCTCCCCAAAATTTAATGGTCCCTAAAATTTTTCGCTTCTCAAAATTTGATGGTCCCTAAAATTTTTCGTTTCCCAAAATTGAATGCTCCTACAACCCAGACAGCACAAAGACGTCTTAAACAAGTCCTGAAAAGGTCCATTTTCACAAAACGGTACGTCTTTAAGATGTCCAGAAACGGGCGTTTTTGGGACGTTCGACGGTATTGATTCGATTTAATATAAATTTAAGGAAGTAAATGGTTTTCAAAATAAGATCAAACTCGATAACAATTTAATTCATTTATTTAATTCAGAAATAATGCAGAATATATCGACGCGCGTTATGAAAAGTAGCACGTTTCATTTTTTCTACATGCAGTTGTCCGTAAGAAAATAATGAAACGTGCTACTCATCGTAACGCGCGTCGATATGCACTTACAATAAATACAAGAACATGTTAGTACGAGGTCGAATATACAGAATATACAGACTATGCAGGATATACACTTAAAATAGATATGGATGTGCACTTAAAATAGATGAATTATGCAGAACATGTATGTAGTATACATAAATTATACAAAGTATAATTGTTTATTCTTCGAGTGCAGCAATGTTAATTTATTTGCAATCGTCTCTAAACTGTGCTGCTGTCTGAAAATAAAAAGAGGTGTGAAATTAACTAACACTCTATAAAAGCAATTAAATAAAAACATATATACAGACTCCCTGTAGTGTTACTTGCTTTGTTAAAATATCTTCGACTATGACATTTTCCTATCGCAAGCTCCTTTTTAGCCAGGCCTGTATGGATAGCTCTGTATTTTTTCTATTCTCTGCCATTTCCCTGTGTTCTGCTGCACCTTAAAGAAGAATTTCGAGGTAACATTACATTGAATTTTACAGTAATCAATACCCCCAAAAAACTTTAAAAAAGTAAAAAAATTACACCAAGCACATGAAATCAAGTAAATCACAAAATAAAGAAAATAATACTAATAAATACAAAGTAAAAAAAAGATGTGAAATCAGAATGAGCTGCAAGTACATAATGGTGCTTTCCCGCAGCGTGCAAAGGCGACACCGTGTAACACAATAAAAGACAAAAAAAAGATGTCCGCGGCCTGGAAGTCAAATACTTGGCGTGGCCAGGCAAGGTATTCGCAGATCATCAATACCCATACCCCTCTCCCCTACCCCCTCGCAGGCTTTCAGAAAATTTGTCCATTTAAAACTCAGACAATATGAGTACATTTTCATTATATTGCGTTTTAAAATAATTGTAAGATCATTCATCCACACCGATAGTTTTCCTCTCACAACCTTTCACATAATTTGTCAATTTTAAACTCTGACAGTATGAATACATTTTCATTATTTTGCCTTTTTAACTAATTCTTATTCAGCGACACCTTGACCTTGCCTGGCCACGCCAAGTATTTGACTTCCAGGCCGCGGACATCTTTTTTTTGTCTTTTATTGTGTTACACAGTGTCGCCTTTGCACGCTGCGGGAAAGCACCATTATGTACTTGCAGCTCATTCTGATTTCACATCTTTTTTTTACTTTGTATTTATTAGTATTATTTTCTTTATTTTGTGATTTACTTGATTTCATGTGCTTGGCATAATTTTTTTACTTTTTTAAAGTTTTTTGGGGGGATCTCACTTCTTTTTACAAAGATTTTACAATTACAGCATAATAATTATCAGCTGTTGAAATTTACAATTCCATGAATCTGAAAGCACGTACAATTCCATGAACCTGAAAGCACGTACAATTCCATGAAACTGAAAGCACGCACAATTTCATGAATTGTTTTATCAAATCGAGAAATGTTTTTCGTGGTTAGAAAATTAAAATTTCCATTCATAACGCCATTTTCTGAGTATATTTCATGGAATAGTATTTTTTAAATTAATTTGTTTATGTTTACCAAATTCATGCGTTTTATTGGACTCTAATTGATTTTAGTATCAATTTTCATTTTCATGTTTACAGATTTCTGTGCTTAAAGGGGTTATTGCTAGATTTAGCACGAATTTTCGTGTTTTCAGATTCATGGAATTGTACGTGTTTCCAGATTCAGGGAATTGTATGTGAGACTGCATTTTGATTGCAATTCAATGGTACAACGATATATATTTGTAAAAACACGTGGCATCTCAAATTTTGTACTTAACCTGACTGTAAGCTGTCAAAATTTGGAGTTGATTGCATAGTGAAGATAGGAATTGATGAACGAAATTGCATAGTGAAGATAGGAATTGATGAACGAAACATGTGTTGGTTTCGTTTTGGCTGAAGGTGTGCGTGTAACGCGTGTATACGTATTATGTGGACGAAAATTTGGCTTGGAGAATCCTTAGAGCATATACTATGGAGGTCTCATTGAAAGCTTGAAACTGTCGGCAACATGGTGCGAGAGAGAAAGACATGTGCGAGCGAGAGAAGTATAGGTTCCCAATCGACCGTAATGCGCATGTGCCGATTACGTGCGAGAGAGAAAGACGTGTGAACTGGTGCGAGAGAAAAAAGTATAGATATCGGCACATGCGCGTTACGGTCGATTGGGAACCTATACTTCTCTCGCTCGCACATGTATACTTTTCTCGCTCGCACCAGTGGCACATGTCTTTCTCTCTCGCCGCGTGATGTTGCCGACAGTTTCGAGGCACTCACTCTAAGGCAATGATACCTCCATTTATATATGCTCTAAGGGAGAATCAGAAGAAAAATATCGGAGATATCGGATCCGACCGATCCATGAGACGATATTACGATATCTCTGTCATGCGTGGACCGATTTTATTGAAATTGGTCTTATTCGAAAGCCGATATGCGGTTTACATAAGAAAAATGCCTTTAAATTTACAAAATATTGCAGGCGTGATGAGATATTAATGTATAAATGTCAGAATTAGGTTAGAGTGTCTCCGCGACGAGTAAAGATACACGGTAGCGACATCGACAGTCGACATATACAGGGTGTTTTTTTTTCATGTACTTGGCGTCGAGACGCTACCGCGTCTCTAGATTAGAAACAGTAAAATAAGGGTGATAGTTACTTATTAAAGCCGTTGCTACGCTTAATTTATGGAAATCTTCTTTCCCTTTTCTGCTGAGGTCAACTAAATAGACATGCAACATCCATTGGTCATCAACGACGTTAGCGCCCGTTTCACAAAATTATAATGACTGAAACCATAAAAATTTGCCAATTCGTTAACCTAAAAGAGTCTAGCAGGGTAAGCATGGGCAAACGGCCCCCACCCTGATTCCTGGAGTTGTTATTTTTTAAACAATGCTCCTTGCTTGAATAGCCATCGTGTAAAGTTTCAGATCACTACCCCCCCCCGGATAAGGGTAATACGGGGGTAAACACACTTAACGATATTATTTGTTTTCTCGGTTACTACTTAAGATATTTGAATGAAAAAAACACGAAAAATAGCTACATACCAGCTGTACTTCATATATTTTTCTCAGAATTTTAACTGAATTATTAAGGGTAGAAAAAAATAATTAATTTTTTGGGGGTGGTTTTTCGAAACAACCCTTTGAGTGACAACCTCCAAAAAAATCAAGAATAATGCTCTATTATCGAACTATTATATAAAAAATCCTCAAAATTGTCGAGATGGTGGAACATAGTTAAATAATTTAAAGAAGACCATTATATTTTAAATATGAGGGGTTTTGCGACGAGAAAGAGTAGTTGTCGCCAGCCTAAGCACGTGTCATTTAAATGCGAATGGAAGAAACGATTGCGGTTCGTTTGGGAGATCGAATTGTGACGGTGAAGGTAGCTGTGGAACAACGCGCGTACGCTAAATACGAATATTTTCCAGATATTAACAGGGTCTAGCAGGGTAAACATGGGCCAATGGCCCCCACGCGATTCTTGGAGTTGTTATTTCTTAAACAATGCTCCTAGACTGAAACACCATTATGTATAGATTTAGATCCCCCCCCCCCCGTTTGCGGGTAATACGGGGGTAAACGCCCTTATCGTTATTATTTTTTTTTTCGGTTACTATCTAATTAAGATATTTAAATGAAACAGAAGCGACAAAATAGTTACACATTAGCTGTAATTCGTATATTTTTTCCGAATTGTAAATTAATTATTACGGGTAGAAAAAAATAATTTATTTCTTGGGAGTGGTTTTTGCAATCGACGTTTATATAATCAGGAGGACAGAAAAATACGCCTGGCTAAGTACGGATTATACCTTCGATAGGTTTAAACAAATAAGCGATTATTACGACAAGGGGTTGTCACTCATAGGGTTGTTTGCAAAAACCACCCCCAAGAAATAAATTATTTTTTTCTACCCGTAATAATTAATTTACAATTCGGAAAAAATATACGAATTACAGCTAATGTGTAACTATTTTGTCGCTTCTGTTTCATTTAAATATCTTAATTAGATAGTAACCGAAAAAAAAAATAATAACGATAAGGGCGTTTACCCCCGTATTACCCGCAAACGGGGGGGGGGGGGGGGAGTGATCTAAAACTATACATAATGGTGTTTCAGTCTAGGAGCATTGTTTAAGAAATAACAACTCCAAGAATCGCGTGGGGGCCATTGGCCCATGTTTACCCTGCTAGACCCTGTTAATATCTGGAAAATATTCGTATTTAGCGTACGCGCGTTGTTCCACAGCTACCTTCACCGTCACAATTCGATCTCCCAAACGAACCGCAATCGTTTCTTCCATTCGCATTTAAATGACACGTGCTTAGGCTGGCGACAACTACTCTTTCTCGTCGCAAAACCCCTCATATTTAAAATATAATGGTCTTCTTTAAATTATTTAACTATGTTCCACCATCTCGACAATTTTGAGGATTTTTTATATAATAGTTCGATAATAGAGCATTATTCTTGATTTTTTTGGAGGTTGTCACTCAAAGGGTTGTTTCGAAAAACCACCCCCAAAAAATTAATTATTTTTTTTCTACCCTTAATAATTCAGTTAAAATTCTGAGAAAAATATATGAAGTACAGTTAGTAAGTAGTTATATTTTCGTTTTTTTTCCATTCAAATATCTTAAGTAGTAACCGAGATAAAAAATAATAACGTTAAGGGCGTTTACCACCGTATTGCCCTTAAACGGGGGGGTAGCGATCTGAAACTTTACACGATGGCTATTCAGGCAAGGAGCATTGTTTAAAAAATAACAACTCCAGGAACCAGGGTGGGGGCCGTTTGCCCATGCTTACCCTGCTAGACTCTTTAAAAATGATTCAAACCGTAACCTAGAACTATATACCTTTGACCACAAATACTGAAACAAATATACAAAAACTGTAATATATATATAAGTATGTAGATCTAATTAGGCTTTACCTGTGCAATCTATCCATATTTCGTTGATGGTTTGTGTTAGACAACGGTTACAATCCCTGGTTTCCTTGAACTGATGTACCTACCCTAATCTATCCACGTTTCTCAGATGGCGCACAGCCTCATTTGAACGTCTGTTTCGGACCTAACGAAGACGTGTTCTGGACGTCTTAAAGGCGTCTGCAAACTACGTCTTTAAGACGTCTTTAAGGCGTCTGCAAACTACGTCGTTAAGACGTCTTTAAGGCGTCTGCAAACTACGTCTTTAAGACGTCTTTAAGGCGTCCTTAAGGCGTCCAGAAAATGTCCAGAAGACGTCTCAAAGACGTCCATTTTCACAAATAAAGACGACAGGCGTTCGGACCTAAAATGGGCGTAAAATGGACGTCTTTAAGACGTCCCGTGCTATCTGGGATGTTTTCCGCTCACCAAAATTGGATGCTCCCTAAAATTTGATGCTCCCTCAAATTTTCCGCTCCCTCAACTTTGATGATCCCTAAAATTTGTCGCTTCCCAGAATTTATCACTCCCCAAAATATGTCGCTCCCATAATTCATCCCTGCCATTTATAACAATAACTTTACAACGATCTACCCGCGTGAAATAAAATAAACTTTAACTTGTGAGCGCCAGTAAATAAGGGCCCCCGAAAGGTTACCTCAACTCTGCTCTATACGTCCATCCCTGCGCTCGCGCATGCGCATGTAGTAGCAACTCCACCAGTTCGAATTTGTTCGAATCAATTGTTCGACAACGAGCGAGGCGGAATGACCTATTTTCCGTCAGCTGTATTTAATTCCCAACTTTAAATACACCGCCATCGCCGTCTAGTAAATACATGGTGCCGATAAGAGGTCGTCGAGATCGTCTTGCCGAGATATCGAGGTTAGTTTAAAATCTACAGAACCATGAACTTAACATCAAGAAAATAATCATGTGTTTTTGAGCAAGTTCGGTGGTTCGGCCCGGATTGTCAAGACCATTTTTATTAATCCGTGGATCGTGAATTAAGACGGTTTCATTGCCACCGTACCGTAATTCCACCGATTGATACCCATCGAGTAACATGGTGATAACGAAGGACACCGCACTTCCTTCGGAAGAAGAGTTGACCGTCCAGGAAATAAATGTTAGCTGGCCAGTGTTGCAAGCCGCTTCTGTCTACATTGGAAAGAAATGCGAATGGCACAACAATGTACGTGGGTCCGCGCTTTCATTCTCTTTTCCTTCGGATTTAATCCGTACCGATCTCTAATTTCATTCATGGATGAAACTCTCATCTAGCTTCTGAAGGTTACATAACGTTCCCAAAGCTTCCGAATTTATGGCAATAGAAAGATATCCGGAGCTTGACAATTAAGGATTCAAACTGATGCAAAGATACCTGTTGAATAATATTCGAAGTAGTCAAACATTGTCGTTCAACCGTTCGTTTCGCAACTTGTTATTCTTTCGGGAAAGGAGCCACCAGAGGGTCGCCTGAACATTAGGTTCGCAGCTTTAATCAGCTTCCTCTTGTAGGAGTTTATGCTATGCAGACAAGAAACGGAGGATCCTCGAAAATGCGTCAACGAAGGGAAGAACGTAACTGCGTGCGCTCTGGAGGTGTTTCGGGGGATTAAGAAACATTGTATGGAAGACTTTAATCAATATGCTAGCTGCCTGGAACGATCCTCAGGGACCATGGAACTGTCCTTGTACGATCCAGCAGATTTCGCTTATTTAATTCTTTCAATAGGAACGCTCCAATGACTGGCTTAATAATTTGAATATGCTTAGGTGCCGCAACACACAAGCAGCATTGGACAGTTGCATTTTGAAGAATTTGAACATAGAGCGACCACCTTTTGGGTACTTCTGCGAAGCTAAGGTTCACGATACCCCAAGACCAAAGCCGGTGAAGCCGAAAGTCGAATATCCAGACGCTACGCCTCCGTTGGTAAAGGGTCCATACCCCGAAGCGAAGTATGGCTCCCGATCATGGTGGAGTACCTAAGCACTGTTGTGGATCTGTTTTCATAGTGAGCGCAAAGCGTCTTTGTGGGCTTCAGAGAACAATCGATACAATTTTTGGGTTCGTTCCATGAATCGGGGACGAATGCGAGTATATATGGTTCGAGCGTCGACTGTAGATTGTGAAGAAGAAAATAAACACGATTGTTAGGAATAATTTCTACTGATTTTAAGTGAGAAGTCGTTTAGAGGCAGAGGAAATTTATATTTAGGAAAACTGTTCTTTTCGCGGTCGGTGGATAATGGGAAAATCTGAATTTTCTTTTGCAGCTGAACAAACAATCTTAGTAAGTTTCAGTTGAGGCAGAAATGCTTATGCTTCCTTTTTTATTAATAGAACATTCCTTTACCGTCGAACGATAAAGAAATCGAAAGTTGACATGGATCAGTAACTTCTTCTATCCTCTGCAAACAATTTCGCATAAACGCCGCAGCGGATTTCGGCGAAGCCCAGAAAATAATAATTAATTGTCGCTGCGCTTCGGTCATTGATTGTTTATAAACTTTTCTCTTCGTATCGCCGAAATGCGCGACGGCCTTAAGGGGACATTCTACTCTCTCGGCCACTTTTCGGTGATGGTTCTTATAACGAAATAAACACTTAACGTTTTCGAATTTTTGGGGGTATATTCTACCACTCTTGAAATACAAGAAAAAAATCTTTGTTGTTTGTTACCATAAATATTTCGCAGTGAAGTTGGTGGCTTCAGAATTTAAGCCCTCGCTGGCGGTTGAAATTTCGGACAACTGTATCATCGGAAATAAAAAAACCAAACATATTTCTAATTCACAGGAGTATGGTTATCTCGCTTTCCACGAAACAACAATTTTGGACGAAAATTATTAAAATGCCGGTTGATCAAAGTTAAAAGTACCGAAAGTGGCACTTCTTTTCTATATTTAATTGATATAAAATGTGGGAAAATATTAAAGATCTTAAGATATTTGTGGTCAGCGAGATAGCCATACTCCTGTGAATTAAAAATATGTTTGGTTTTTTATTTCCGATGATCCAGTCGTCCGAAATTCCAACCGCCAGAGCGAGGGGTGAAATTCTGAAAACGCCAACTTCACTGCGAAATATTTAAGTAAACAAGTAAAATCAACAAACAAACTAAGATTTTTCTTGTATTTCAAGAGTGGTAGAATATACCCCCAGAAATTCGAAAACGTTATGTGTGTATTTCATGATAAAAACCATCACCGAAAAGTGGTGGATTTTTCGACCGAGAGTGTAGAATGTCCCCTTAAAACCAGTCCACGATCTACCGAATTCGTTCAGCTTTTCAGTTGTCCGCGAGCAAAGCACGGGGAGCGCGGAGCGAATCGAAAACGTCACTTCTGGACTAACTCTACCCATCTTCGTGGTTTCCATTCGCGCCTGATTAACTCGAACGTAAGCGAGGGAATAAAATTAGTGGAAAAACCGCGCCTGTCGTCAAACTATGCACTTGATACAATATAAACATTATGTACATTATGGTGGGCCTGGATTATTCGCGAAACCGCTAGAGACACCACTGCTCCGAAGCAACTGCGACCTCCAAACAAATATCGAACAGTCTTTGAACATTCTTGGAAGAGATGGCAACTTGTCCCGTCGACTCAAGTCTACCATCGCTCTGCCTAACGCTAAGTAAAATGGAAGAGAAGGTATGCGCGCAGTGGCGCCGCTGAACTCTGGCTGCGTGAATAATCCGAGTCCCTTTTATCAGTCCTTTTGCGTCTCAATGCACAGTGCTACGCAGATAGGACTGCAAAGTGTCGCGATTCCCTCCTCGAATTAAATTACATCCACCACGTACTTGTTTCAGGAAAGAAAGTTAACGTCTGCGGTCCCCATTTCCCAATCATGCGTAGCACTAGTACGAATGGTGGGTACGATTTTCGAGGCACTATGCAAATCTCACGCATCGTGTAACAATACTCGTCTCGCTCACAAAGTCTCTACAAGAAAGATTACAAGCGGTTGACTCATCGGTTCACGTCTCCCGCGACAAGGAGCCGGGACAGTTTTCTAAGCCGACGAACGTTCGCGATGCGTGTAATGAAAATATTATTCGCTCGGTTCGCGACGAACGTTGTGGAAGCAATTCTTTTTAACTCGTACGGTCTACGGGATCTTTCGTTAGCTCCAGGTGATGTCGTATCCGTTCCAATTCGCGCTGGGCGCTAAATGCACTCTCCTCCCTTTGTAGAAGAACGTGACTACTCCGCGATAGCCAGTTCTAGGCACACCGCTCTGCGTAAGAAATTTGAATTATTTCACAATGCTGATCGGCTTTTTACGGATCGGCGAGTTTTATTAATTACCCTGAAGTCGTCCATCAGCCCGAACTGCTTGGCGGTGTTTTTATACGCTTGACGAGTGTAATACGGTATTCGCACTGCCCCTGACGCCATCACCTTCTCGTTCTTCAACTCCGAGAAACTTGCCACTGTCGATTGGTACACTTGGTTGACAAAGCTTATGTCGTAATTATCCTGCGAATAGGGGGAAATGATTTCTTGCTAAAATTCCGGGAAGCATATCGAATAGTATTTTATAGAATCGCTGGGCTCCTCTTACCTTCAGCAAGTATGTCAGGTTCATCTTCGTGAAATACACGTACTCGGTGTTCAGCTTGATGTACTTTAAATGCCTTTCGTAGAACATTCCACTGTAAAGAACATGGTAGTTAAATATGCATTTAATTCGTTAGGGTGTCCCTTGGAATTGAAGATAAAATGTTGAGCTGCCGCTAATTTTATAACTTTTGGTGTGCTAAATATGCAAAATTTCGGCACAATCGGATTATTTCGACAGCCTGCCTCAAGAAGCTTAAAGTTACGATGTACAATAGAGCGTCAATTATCCGAACTAGTTCTGCATCATTGCTATCCCCACCACTTCTTCGAACCAGTGCAGCGGTACCGATTGATTAATTGACTTTTGCGTAATATAAATTAATGCAGTAGTACTCTTGTATTTAATAAATAGTTTTGGGTGTAATTCCTATAGTTATAAACTGTGTAAAGTACATGCATGCTTCATTCTCCCAACTGTTCGATTATCCGAACCACCTCGGTCCCAAGCAGTTCGGATAATTGACGCTTTACAGTACTGTAAACTTTATTTATTTGTATTTGCCCACCTTTGGAATATACTCGTTCACTTGGAGCAGAGTCGAAAGGCTGGAGAAGTGGAAAACTTATTATGATTAATATATCGTCGAGTATACCTAAATAAGTTATCGATAATAGATAGTCCCAATTCTAGTTCCATCATACATTAGTTTACATGTAGGGTTGCATATTAAGAAAACAGCTGTTTGCAAGAGTCCAATTTCGTTCGAAACTTTGAGCTTCTTAACGCGGAGTTTAGAGTTGTTTGATCGAGCCGAAATTTTGCACACATATTCACCACACCAAAGCGAAATAAATCGGGGGCGTTTCGGATCGAATTTTTAACCCTTAACTGCTATACTGTTTTTTTTTCAAACGTAAATAAAAAGGACACATAAATTTATAAAGTCGACACTGGATCAACCTCTATGAATATTTTGTTCTTAGGTAATGTATAAAATAATATAAACGTAGAAAGTTAAACTATTATTATAAACTTAATTAGAAATTCAGTTTACAAACTTAGACAACCAAAATTTTTGCAGTAAACTTTGCGTGCTTGGGGTCATGACTGACCCCAGGATTCCAGTTAAGGATTCAATTTAAAGGGACACCCTATTCTTCTTTTTCCCCGTTGCCTCGACCTGTGAATTCAAGTACGTACTTGCTTACGCCAGTTTTACCAAACGTTCTCGTTCTCGATATTTCCGGTCTGATGCAGGCCCTGTTCCTACGTTGTTCCGGTTGCCTTATCCAATCGTCCCAGTAGCTATCACGTTAGAAAGAAGACCGATGAGTCGGAACTTGCACGGGCTTTGCAAAGATAAGGATACTCACGATTTGGGCCATTTCGGCGAAAGTTCCGCCCACAACTGACGAGTCAACATCCACCCCAGTCCCGGAAAAAAGTCTGTCCTATATAAAACGTCCGCTGCGTTCTCGTCAACCAAGCCAGCTTTACCATTATCATTCCACGCTGACACGCACCACAGAGAATTATCGGAAACTAGCAGAGGGTAGGTGCCCAGGAAATATTCAAAGAAATCTGGGGCTATATCCAAATCGTCTACGGAGAAATAATGTGTAAGCGTTAAACAGTTCGATGGAATTCAGAATTAACGACAACGGAAGGACGCGTTGCCTACCTTCGACTATTATCACAGTATCATATCCAAGCTGAAAGAACATTTGATCCAGAGCCCATCCGTAGTGGCGGGCAATCTTAAAATACCCTTTGAACTTCTTCTCCTTTGGCGGCACTTTGATGTCTGATTGATCAGGTTGCTGGAAGTCATTTCAATCTTTATCAGGCTGTTCAAACTTTAAACCAGACTTGGGAATTACGTGCTCTTTTCGGCTGATTTTCGGAAGCAGCGATCTTCTTTCTCCCGCCACGCGTCTTGGCCCCCGCGACGATGGTAAAACCGGGAATCCACCGGGAAACTAAGGTAAGCTATGCGATGCTTTGTTTTAACGTAACTTTTGGTGGAAACGGTTCCATAAAACCGGAAATCCACTAGCTATGCTATGCCATGCTACGTTTTAAAAAAATTAGCTTTGATACATTCTTAAGCCGGGAATCCAACGCGAAAGTAAGCTAAGCTATGCGATGCTATGTTTTAACGTAGCTTTTGGTGGAAACGGTTCCATAAAACCGGGAATCCACCGAGAAGCTAAGCTATACTATGCGATGTTATGCTATGTTTTAGCTTAGCTATTGGTGGAAATGGTTCCATAAGAATGTATTGAAGCTAATTTTTTTAAAACGTAGCATTGCATATCTTAACTTCCCGTCTTAAAGCTCGAGCCACCTCAGGCGCGTCCACGTGTGCTACGCGTGGCGCGTTGACAAAAGAAAAACGTATCGACAATCGTGCTTCCTAGGACGATGTGGAAACCTATCGATACAATATCGCCCCATTGCGCCACGCGCGACTCACGTGACACGGGCCTGACACTAAGCCACGCCGCGGGAGAAAGCAGTGTCGTTGCTTCTGAAAATCGGCCGTAAACAGCACACTTGATTCCCAAGGCTGCTTTAAACGATCGACTGATAAGAAACAGAGCGATGGAATACTTGTATGTGCATTATCTGATTTCCATATCTGGCGACCACATCCGCGGTTTGCCGGTGCTGGCAATCCTCGGACACGACAATTGGGAACTGCTCCGCACTGGGCCTGTATTTGATCAACTGATCGAGGCATCTTTGTACAGTAATACGATTGCAAGAAAACACCAGAACCGCTATTACTGGAGATCCGTCTGGTAGCTTTCTTCTCGTAGGAACATTGTAAGAGGTTTCGCTCTGCACAGAATAGCGAAGGTCACGAACAACTTAAGGGGTAACGCCACTGTGGAGCCCGGAAAAGCAGCCTGATTTTCTGAATTTTTTCAGCGAGTATAGCGAATGGAATACAAAATCTGTTTGAAGACGTTCATTGTAAATACCTTGAAGTATGATTCCAATTTTTTGTTTAATTCTCTTACTACAAAATGACGGCACCACAGCTCAACAAAAGAATCTTCTTCTGAAAAACAATGTTCCGCGGCCGGAAAGATTTCTCCTTCAATTTTTAACCTAGAACAAAATATAAAAAATTCTTGAGTTCTATATAAAATTATCCCGGGAAGTGCACGAAGAAATTAAAAAATACGGTTTTTGTAAGAATGGTACGCGATTGAACAAAATGTTTCAACAATTTCGAGGTTGTAGCAGTTCCATGTTTTGTTCAATCGCGCACCATTCTTACAAAAATCAGTATTTTTTCATTTCTTCGTGTACTTCCTGAGATAATCTTATATAAGACTCAAAAATTCTCGGTTTTGTATTCTAGGTCAAAAATTGAAGGAGAAAAAGCTTCGTCATTTTGTTAAAAAAAATTGTGATCATACTTGAAGGTCTGTAAAATAAAGGCCTTGAAACAAATTTTGTATTCCATTCACTATACTCGCATAAAAAATTCTCAAAATCAGGCTGCCTTTCTGGACTCTGCAGAGGCATTGCCCTTTAAGTGTATATTTTAAACAACTAGCAAACAGGATACTTTACGGAATGAGCTAATTTCGCCTGCGAAGCCTGTGTATTTTTATTATTATTCTCTCCATCTTTCTCTTCCTCCTCAGGAAGAATCTTGTTCTGGTCGCCATGGTCACTGTCCTTTTGCTTCTCATCCGCATTTCCCTTCGCAGTTACTAATCTCCCTGTTCGCGTAAAGAAATACCTGTTACAAATCAAATCGTCTTTGCTTTCAATATCTTCCAAGGACGTACCTTTGCGCTGTTTATCCTCCTCGATATCCTGGAGGAGCTTCTGATTCGATAGTATCTCCTGCTTCACTCTCCTTTCCAGTTTACTGATCTGATTGGACACTTTAGTCTAAGAATAACAATACATCATCCTCACACGCAACTCAACCCGATCGACACGAAACGTTTCGCTTGGAGTGCTTACCGTGTCTCCCTCCTTATCCTCCGGCTGATCGGAAATCAAAAAGTAGGTAACCAAACCCCATAAGACGAGAGTGCCAAAGATAACGCTGACTGACCTGTTCCGCATGGCAGAACCAGGTGTCACCTCATCTGGGGAATAAAACGGTAAATGAGGTAAAGCAGGAAGCGATTCGCCGCGTTCCGAACTGAAAGCACGGGATCTCCCGCGAAGAAGTCGCGGATTGTTGGAAAGGGAATCGTTACCGCTAGAGTCTCCGACAACAACAAATTATCCCAATAGCATCTCAAGTTTTTCGCCCTGCCACTTTGGGCGGCCGCGTTGGAAGTTTGTCTGCCTCCGTGAAATTCGATCGAACAGCGAGCGGATCGCAGGGGAGACGCGTAATCTCGCGGGGAAGGTTACGTACCATTATGATATCCACGTAATCGCTGGCCGAGAGTCGTTAGAAGAGGATGTGCATTTTCTTACACGTAGGCGGCGGTGCCTCAGTGTCGACGTTTCCACGCGCTGATAAGAGACAAGGGCGTATGGAAATGCGAGCGCGGCTTCTACCAGTTTCTACGCTAAACAACGAAGCCTCGCGCGCTGACAGTGCGCCACGGACTCCATCGTTTAGCTGCACGGCGGACGCGGGGGAAATCTCTGCGAGAGGGAAAGCGCGGCTTTCCCTTTGTGAAAAGCATCCCCGAGGGACCTTGATCTCAACCGTACGGGGGAGCCACGTAGACAGCGTGCGCTGCTCCTCCACACCTCGCACGGAAATGAGGAAAGTATTTTAATTCGCCTTGAGGATTTTTAATTTGTTCGATGGGTAGAGATGTTCGAGGGTACTTGGGGGTAAATGGTTCGCATCGTTGTATGCCTTGCTGGCTTCAGTTATCCGCAAATTATATATTAACTTTGGAGTTTCTCTGTAGCGCAAGGGCGCGTTAGTGTAATTTAAACCTTTCGGTGCCGATAATTTGAATGCTCGGCATTTGAACGTTCACCGCGTGCGGGTGTCTCCTAGTCGCATTTCTTTACTATAGTTGTTGAACGCGTATGTGCGTTTCCCGCGTGGGAAACCAAGTGGAGGCGCTGTGGTGGTAAGTTGGCAAACTATTGCAAGTAGGTCCGGATCCCACCAAACATTCCGAATAAATATTTATTAATCGAAGAAGTCAAAATTTAGTGTTCAAAAAAATTTTAAAACACTCGTTTTTCACAACATGTCTATATAAACACTGATAATCGTATGGACTTCGACGGATTTTAGCCTACTCACAGTAGTTTAATTTTCTGTCACTAGTTGGCGTATCGAAATTCTTGGTTGCCCGCGGTTTTCGAATTCCATTATCGTTCAAGAAACTGGTTGAACCGACCTTCAAATTTTCGCAAAATTCATATATATATATATTAAAATAGATGTTGGATATTTCGTGTTTGCAAGGTCAAAATTGAATCAACACTCTAAGAGGAGCTACCGCGATTATGGTTTATTGTTTAAAGAAGGAAAGATGTTTTAATTCATCACCACAGGGTCATTCCACGCGAAGTCGGACACTTTTCGGAGTAACATCTCGGATTTTGATGCAATTTGGATATGTTGTAGTCTTTAGGGGTATATAAACATATCTCGAAGGATTTTTCGAAATGTCAAAAATTGTGGATGTTACAGCTCTTTGAAATATAGTGTTTACTTTTTTTCCAAAAATTATAACTGTTGAACCAACAAACTGATAAAAATGACCTTTTGGGTGCTTATAGTGGAGATATAAGGGTACCTAATAAAAATTATTTCACTTAATAAAAACGAATATTTGACCATTTATTTAGCAATTGTTCTTAACAAATGCAATTTTATAGCTGAAGGCACCTTTTTAAAAATTTAAAAAAAATAGGAGGATGTAGCCCTGTTTTTCCTCTTTATGGACATGTTTTGAAAAACGTGGACGTTTTAAAATTGGCCAAATGAAAATTATTTAAGTGTAACGCTGCGTCAAATCACACCGGCTCGACTGGTCGTTCGGGCCGTGCGGTACTCCCAGCGGCCACGCGGCTATACCTGCCACTTTTATATAGGGTATTAATGAGGATCGCTGCAACGTTTAATACCGTTCATAGGTACTGGAAAATACTTATAAAATTTTTATATTTATAAAAATAAATACAATTTACTGAATCTCAGCTTCCATTTTGAAGATTTCGGAATTAACGCCGAGTGGCATTTTTTCGCAACATCACATGGCAAAAATGCATGCGATGGTATTGGGGGGTCATTAAAACGTCTTGCAGCTCGAGCCAGTTTACAAAGACCACTAGAAGAACAAATAACGACACCACAAAAATTGTTTGATTGGGCGACTGGCAAAATTCAAAACATTCATTTTCAATTCATCTCAATAGAACAATATCAAAAACATTCACGATTATTACTAGAGAGACGTGGACTTGCAAAAACAATTTCTGGAACACGAAACTTTCATTCATTTATACCAACGGACACAGTATCTCATTTAAAAGCTAAAGTCTATTCATACAGTGACAAATCAAAACTTGTAGCAATTATCAAATAAGTAATCACATAACCGGCCATTTATTCCAAAAGACGCTCAAAGATACGACAAAATATTTATCCTTTAACATAATTCCATCATATCCCATCCTCTCCCGATGGAAGAATACTCACCACCTTCTCGTGGTTTCCATTGAACAATGACTACTTAAATGTTTCAAACAATAAGTGCCATCAACAGAGAGTGAGTTTCCAGTACCTATGAACGGTATTAAACGTTGCAGCGATCCTCATTAATACCCTATATAAAAGTGGCAGGTATAGCCGCGTGGCCGCTGGGAGTACCGCACGGCCCGAACGATCAGTCGAGCCGGTGTGATTTGACGCAGCGTTACACTTAAATAATTTTCATTTGGCCAATTTTAAAACGTCCACGTTTTTCAAAACATGTCCATAAAGAGGAAAAACAGGGCTACATCCTCCTATTTTTTTAAAATTTTTAAAAAGGTGCCTTCAGCTATAAAATTGCATTTGTTAAGAACAATTGCTAAATAAATGGTCAAATATTCGTTTTTATTAAGTGAAATAATTTTTATTAGGTACCCTTATATCTCCACTATAAGCACCCAAAAGGTCATTTTTATCAGTTTGTTGGTTCAACAGTTATAATTTTTGGAAAAAAAGTAAACACTATATTTCAAAGAGCTGTAACATCCACAATTTTTGACATTTCGAAAAATCCTTCGAGATATGTTTATATACCCCTAAAGACTACAACATATCCAAATTGCATCAAAATCCGAGATGTTACTCCGAAAAGTGTCCGACTTCGCGTGGAATGACCCCACAAACAATAATAGAAAATAAATATTTGTACTTGTTTTAAAATTTTCAATCTTTTTTAAAAATATTTATCGAATTACGGAAATATAACAAAATAAAATATACTCTGTCTATTCAAAATTAAATAAATAAAAAATTAAAAGTATTTATGAATCTACAAAACTATAACACAAGAAAATACACTGCATACAAAACGAAATGAAACAAAAAAACTAAAATAACCAAAATCCGTACAAAATATGAATTATATATAAATCTTTATTCGATTTAGTATTTTTTCCCGAAAATATATGAACTCGTGAAGATTAGTTTTACCCAGGGGTGTGCACTTCCTATATAATGGCCGGTATTCATACTCGGTACTTATTCTTAAGCAAATGCTTAAGCATGCGGCATCCTCTACTAATCTAATAGCTAGTAAAGGACGCAGAATGCTTAAGCATTTGCTTAAGAATAAGTAGCGACTACGAATACCGACCAATATCTGTTGCCAAAATTTAGTTAGGGGCACTTTTCACTCGTGGCGCTAGGATCAATAAAGTTAAAAGAATTTGGCAACAGATGGCGCTGTTGAGATTATTTTATGGCGGCAAAATTGAATCCTGGAATAATGGTATGTATTGGTTACAAGAGAACATATGGGACCCGTACACGCCGATTTTAATGGAGCTTTTGTAAGATGTTGTTCTCAAAATATTTTTCTGAGAACTACTTCATACAAAAGCCCAATTAAAATCGGCGTGTGTGGGTTCCATATGTTCCCTTGTTAGGCAATTTTATTACAAATAGGAAATAAATTACTGAAATACAATTTTCATATTTATTTTTAGTTTTTATTCAATTAAAAAAGGATTGTTATTATTGGTGTTACACGAATTTACTGCTTTACAATACTTTCGCACATACATTGTTACTATTATTTTAATTATATGCTGCATAATTAATTTTTTACGACACTTAAAATCAAAGCAAATATGGTTTGATACTGCTGTTTGTACCAAGTACATGTTCGAGGAATTATGATTTACACCAGGCCTGCCCTTTATAGGGTGCAAATACCTCAAGTTCTGAGGCCTGGGCAACAGCAGAGCGTGGAACTTTTACGTTGCTAATCACAGCACGGGCTGTGGGTGAACTGCAAGACTGTGTGTGCGTCCATCCTGGTTCGTAAGTACCACAAGTCCATATAGCTGGGCCTTGCGCGTATAGGCGCACATACACTCTTGCAGTTGTCCCAAACCCCACGCAATGGTTAGCAAGGTAACAGTTCCACGCTCTGCTGTTGCCTGGGTCCCAGAACTTGAGGAGGTATTTGCACTTTAAAGGGCAGGCCTAATTTACACTAAAGTGTTGATGACACACATGATAATTTGCATATACCTTTCTGTCGTAACGTCTTTCTATAGGTTTGGAAAGTGATGTCGCGTAGAGTGCGTATTCAAACATCCAGGCATAGCACATGATCCATAGTTCCGTCCCATCTTGTATCTGTAACTAATAATGTAACGCGTCCTCAATAACTACCCCATTCAATTACTTTCTTTCTTAATCGTTTATTTCTTACCTTTCAATACGATGCTTTCCTGCACTTTCCAGACCTTTCCTACGCTTTCCTATGCAGGGTTATGTACTGACCGCTATAGTGACACTGCCACTGGGTGGATTATGTTCTATTCCCGCCACAAAATAATCTCATCAGCGCCATCTGTTACCAAATTCTTTCAACTTTATTGATTCTAGCGCCACGAGTGAAAAGTGCCCCTATCTAAATTTTGCCAACAGATATATAATGGAAGTGCCCACCCCTGGTTTTACCACAGACGAGGTATAGAATAGACATATCACCTTATGGGACTTGGTGTCACCACAGACGAGGTATAGGCAAAGAGGAGGTATAATAAGAGGCGTCACTCGACAAGGACAGAAATAATCTAGGGAAACTGTGATTTCTAGTGAGACAACCCATTTAAATGCCCATTCGACCCCATTCGGCAATGATCGGTAAACTTCGGCAATAATCAGCCAATTGTGGTAAGGTACATTTAGTCGATTTGAATATCCCGCTCGAAATAGACAACCAATTTAAATGCCAAGGTCAAGCAAGGACTTCAAAGGTTCCGACCGGAGTGACGCCTCTTGTTATCCCTACTCTTTGGTATAGGATAGACCTATCACCTTATAGATGTTCGTGTCGCCACCTAAACTGTGTTACCGACACAGGCCAGCGTCCAACTTGCCAACTACTCTGAAATGTGTTGAAATGCTGAAAAGTGTGTGCGTGCTTGTATTCGTGTAACTTGTTTGAAGGCAGGCTTTTTCTACGCTATTCTTTGACTCGGCCAGTCAACGACTCACGCGGATTTCTCTGCGAAAATCCATTTTGGGGATCAAGACACTATGGTGCTCAAAAATGGTATTTCTTCAAAGCCCGTGTAAGTTATAAATTACAAGATGATATTATTTATTAGTACTTTGCGTGCAGTAGAACGCTTTCACGTAACGTACGCCGAAAAGTATTAAAAATTCACGCTGGTACTGTCATTCTCGCAAGTTACTAATGCACTGTTTAATAATTCTAGTGAAGTAATAATAATTGGATTCTATTTGCCCCGAGCATCAGTTTCTCGCCGACATTGAAATTTACTTTACAAGGTGTGACCACGCACGTCCCGAAATAACAGCGGTTTCATTTTTTATTTATGAATTTTTCCGTTTTTGGACATTTCCTAAGAAGCCGCTATTACGAGTCGAAAGGCAGGGAAGAACCCTACAAGGTGTGACCACGCACGTCCCGAAATAACAGCGGTTTCATTTTTTATTTATGAATTTTTCCGTTTTTGGACATTTCCTAAGAAGCCGCTATTAGCAGTCGAAAGGCAGGGAAGAACCCTACAAGGTGTGACCACGCACGTCCTGAAATAACAGCGGTTTCATTTTTTATTTATGAATCTTTTCGTTTTTTGGACATTTCCTACGAAGCCGCTATTACGAGTCGAAAGGCAGCAAAGAACCCTACGGACGGTATTCTCAGTCGTTGCTTAAGACTTAAGATCGTCTTAAGCATTTGGCATCCTTTACTAGTTTACGAGGTTAGTAGAGGATGCCGCATGCTTAAGACGAACTTAAGAATAAGCAGCGACTGAGAATACCGCCCTACAAGGTATGACCACGCACGTCCCGAAAAAACAGCGGTTTCATTTTTTATTTATGGATATTTTCGTTTTTTTGGACATTTCCTAAGAAGCCGCTTGAACGAATCGAAATTCAGCAAAGAACTCTACAAGGTGTGACCACGCACGTCTAGAAAGAACATGCTGACCATTTTCCGTGTAGAAGAAGCGAATAGATCCCCAGATAGCACACGTTGTCTATAAGCTGTCTTTAAGACATCTTGAAAGTCTGAAAGCCGGCTTATAGACATTGTGTGCTATGTGGGTCTATTCGTCCTAACGATATCTTATAGCGAATTCGGCAAGCACGCACTGGCACTGCACTGGTGCCAGAAAATAACTTGGATTGGTTGATTCTTATAGAGCTTCTTCGTTTCTATCAGAAACAACCAATCCAAGTTATTTTCTGGCACCAGTGAGTGCCAGTGCGTGCCTGCCGAATTCGCTATTAACGATATTGTCAATATATCATTAAATATCAATAAGATATCGATAATCGATCGATAATCGATAGTCACACCTGTAATCAAGCATAGAAATTTGTAAACAAATTGATGCTGAAATCAATTAGTGTCTAATCCCCCCAAAAAACTTCAAAAAAGTAAAAAAATTACGCCAAGTACATGAAATCACAAAAAAATAGAAGAAAATATACAATTCCCCCCAAAATAGAAGGAAATATACAATATAAAAAAATATGTGAAATCAAAATGAGCTGCAAGTACATAAAGGTGCTTTCCAACTGCGCTTAGGATGACACAACTACAAATACACAGCTAAAATGCTGTGTTCGTATATTCATAGGCGTAGCTAGGATTTTTGTCTGGGGGGGGCCAGGCCCCATCTCCCCCCCCCCTCTCGCGCTCTCTCTCTCTTTTTTATAGGGAGAAATCTTTAGATACATACATATTTTATAACAATCGTTCTTCCATTTCGCGTTTGGGGGGGCCGGGCCCACCCGGCCCCCTAACTAGTTACGCCAATGCGTATATTCTATTACTCATATCGCGGACATTTTAATTAACCCATCAGAATAAAAGAATCCCATTTAAAAACATTGTTGTAAATTAATAGCTTTACAAAATTAATGATATACAAAAATTGCGCGAATTATAACAATGGTTCTTTATATAATGATATTTTAATAGGAATAAATATTTTATTCAAAATACTTGGCACTGCTCCCCGAATTGGTGTTGCTAAACTGAATAAATATGTATAAATTGCATTAATCTTTTTCTTTCTTGTGCGTTCGTTCGTAAATGTGTGTAGGTATACATTGTAAGGGAGCTGTTGCAAATTATTAATACTAAACCAATTAACATTTTTTCAGTTTCGGACACCTTAGACACGCTGGGTATCAGGACTGGGACGGAACTTCCTTATATACTATCGGGAGGACCAGCGACCAGAAGCGGGAAGATATCCTCGCGGCGCGTAGCCCTCTGGTGGAGCGTCGGCAACCACAACGGATCCCTACAGCGCATACGCCAGTGGCGCCATCTACTAACAATATAAATTGTACCTTTCGAAAAGAAAGCTAGCATGAATGGGAACGATGAGAAGTTTCATTAAACGTTTCAAGCTATGTTACTCTATTTACAATATTCTCAGTACAATCGTTCATTTCTTCAGATTAATTTAAATAATATCGTAGACGTAATTGAAATATCCTAGGAGTTGTTTAACACTTAATAATTTCTTTTAATTTTATCAGATAGTTGTTCATATTTCTATCAAACATACAAAACTTCATTTCAGTGTACTTCTGCTAGAAACATCGCAATTTATCGGGAGCAGGTCGTACATACGCTTTAAGAGTTGACACTATTAGCAGGAACTCTACTATCCACTTCACTAACGTTCGACGTGAGTACGCTCGCCTTACTACCACTTTACTACCCTTACTAGAAATACTACCACTACATCTCCTGCATTGACGGTCGCGAGCAGCAATGGATATAAACGAACGAACAACTCGAAACTGTTAATAAATACGAGTCGACGTTATACAATATCAACTTCATTAATACTACAATAATGATATCTACAGAGATATTCCAGGGGAACGACTAATACTTTCCACGAATGACGTGAGAAACATCTGTAAGAGAACTTGAAAGCAGGGGCGCCCGAAGCCTTTTTCCAGGGGGGGAGGGGGGGGGAACTTTAGGATGATGGTAAAGAAAAATACACCCCTCTTGCTTTTTAAACCCATTTTATAGTGCAAATTTAATTAAAAATTTAAAACCGAAATTTAAAAATATTTCCCTTTTTAGTATAAACTTAATAAAGATCAGTTTAGAAAAATAAACGATTTATTCTCAAAAGCCAGGGCGGGGGGGGGGGGGGCAACTGCCCCTTTTGCCCCCCCCCCTGCAGACGCCAATACTTGAAAGTATAAAATAAAGAAAAGCGAATATACCGTTTCGAACCATTGTGTGTTTCACGAAGAAACGCAGTCGCGCCTAGCGTCCTTTGTTTAGGGTCTAAACTTTATGCCGCATCACAGTTCCCGGAAAAGCTTGGTTTATGACACCCCCAAGTGCTGATCACGCTTTCTCTTTTCCAAGACCCTCCTCGACGACACCTATAGGTAATTGACCGCTTGAAAACAATCGAAATCCCATGTTCCCTACACATATTCCTTCTCCTCTTCCTTTCTTCAAGTCACTCCTTTTAAATCCTCCTCAATTCCCAAGTATTATTACAAATAAGGCGGGGACTATTCGAATATTTTACAAGTATTCGAATGGTGCGAATAAACTTCGAATATTTGAGTATTCGAATGTTATTATACGAATATTTGAGTATTCAAATGTTATTATTTGAATATTTGAGTATTCGAATGTTATTATTCGAATATTTGAGTATTCAAATGTTATTATTTGAATATTTGAGTATTCAAATGTTATTATTTGAATATTTGAGTATTCAAATGTTATTATTTGAATATTTGAGTATTCGAATATTTGAGTATTCAAATGTTATTATTTGAATATTTGAGTATTCGAATGTTATTATTCGAATATTTGTATATTCGAATGTTATTATTCGAATGTTATAATTCGAATGTTATTATTCGAATGTTATAATTCGAATGTTATTATTCGAATGTTATAATTCGAATGTTATTATTCGAATGTTATAATTCGAATGTTATTATTCGAATGTGATAATTCGAATGTTATTATTCGAATGTTATAATTCGAATGTTATTATTCGAATGTTATAATTCGAATGTTATTATTCGAATGTTATAATTCGAATGTTATTATTCGAATGTTATAATTCGAATGTTATTATTCGAATGTTATAATTCGAATGTTATTATTCGAATGTTATAATTCGAATGTTATTATTCGAATGTTATAATTCGAATGTTATTATTCGAATGTTATAATTCGAATATTTAAGTATTCGAAAAGTGAAATATTTTAATAATATTCGAATAGTGAAATATTTTAATAATATTCGAATAGTGAAATATTCGAATAATATTCAAATACTTAAATATTCGAATAGTGAAATATTCGAATAATATTCGAATAGTGAAATATTCGAATAATATTCAAATACTTAAATATTCGAATTATATTCAAATACTTAAATATTCGAATAGTGAAATATTCGAATAATATTCAAATACTTAAATATTCGAATAGTATTTGGATACTTGGATATTCGAATAGTATTCGTATACTTGGATATTCGAATTATATTCGCCAAATAATTGAACAACCAAAGTATTCGAGTACTCGAATACCGAAAAATTCAACAAACAGTCGCAGCCTTAATTACAAACCCTCAAAACAGTAGCAAACTATTGCGTTAGTCGCTTCAAGGGCGACCGATACCCATCGCTACTACTATTCAACGACGCCTGGAATGGAAGCGTGTCCATGTGTGCGTACTCACGTTTCATACTACGCCTCGAATACGCTCTGGGAACGTTCCCTACCCACACCGCGGCAAGAGAAATGCACACGTTTGGAAAGTACGCCGCCAAACACGCACACACACACAGGAAGTCTATTCACTGTTGTTCAAGATGGAGAGAAAACAGCGTACGGCTATCGTAAGGTGGTCGTCGTAAACAAGGAAATTCGCCGAGTTCAAGCGTCTGCTTCGCGGGCTGCAGGTCTAATGCGAGATGGCGAAATCTGCGCTGAGCTCGGACACGCTGCCGAAGGCTGGTCGGGTAAACGAAGGTACGACTATCGCTTTTTCAGATGCCTCCTGTCATTCTTCATTCCCATTACTCATTACATTGGCATCTCTAATAAAGAATCTCATTTGACAATGTCGCAGTGTGTCGAGAATGGTTGGTGCACGAGGATGGAGCACTAGCGTATAGGCTTCAGGACGAGGAAAGTAAGTATAAAACACCTTTCAGTGATCCTACGAAAGTTCCTCTGAATTTTATGAAACTTCTCTAATGAGTCATTTTTATCGCATCATGTTTCTCAGTCAAAGAGCACTACACCGGTAACAAGGTTCGCAACGCTCAAGTCAGGGAGGACCTACCGAGGGCTCGCGTCGAACAGGAATTGGAAGCGCTGAAGTATCAGAGCTACGTTCAACAGCAGTCAGTATTTATTCTCAGTTGTAACAACGGCGCGTCAATTCAAAGTTTCCATGAAACGATTGTCTGCTTAGGGAGGAGAAAGATGCACTTGTGGCGAAGCAAGTTGCGCTTACTCTGGAACGGGAAGAGAGGCAGAAAGAACGGGAGTTGCAAGAACAGATGAGATTGCAGTTGAGATTGGACGACGAGGCGGCTCAGCTTGAGATGGAACGTCACGTTCAAGAAGAGAAGGACGAGGTAGTTATAATCTCTCGGTTTACATTGTATCAGTAAATTTTGTATTTACAATCTCTTGATGGGACGAAGGAATTAGCAAGAAAACTGCAGCAAGAGGAGGAAGAAAATGCCGTGGAGAATCACGAGGGGCCTGTGGACGAGCAAGTTCTGCTAGACCAAAAGATCGCGATGGAAGCGCAGGACGCGGAGCTGGCGCGTATGCTGCAGGACAAGGAGCGCGCGAAGGCGAGGAAAGCGAGGGAAAGGGCGAGGCAGAGAAAGTTGGAGCGGCAGCAGCTTCAGAAACTGGAGGAGCAGAATTTAGCCGAGAAGCCTCAGAGACCGGATAAGCTGGACTTGAAGGGTACGCCGACCAAGAGCCGAATGCAGCACAGTGTAAACTACCCGCAGTACTCGGACCCTGAAGAAATACAAACGCTGGACGAGCCTGTCGAGAGTGTGAGAGAAGTACCGAACGTGGCAGCAATTATCGATCCCACTTACAACGGGAATGCGCATAGACACACCTCGAGTAGTTCGAGCAGCACTGTCAGTCCTTCGTACGCGTTACCCACGCCGCCGCAAGAACTCATGAACGACGATGCTCCGTGCTACATGCCTATACAGGGACAACGAAGAAATCAGATGCAATCTCCGTCGCAGGCTCACGAGGAGAAGCACAAGCGTCGGGTGAAGGATGGCTGCAAACAGCAGTAAGGTAATTAGAATAAATTTCGTTTGATAAGGAGCACTTTTTAATGGAAAGAATGCTTTTGTTGCCATGAGGAAATAATGTAAGTTACTTGGAAGCATTGCCTTCGCAGCGTTTAGATATGTCGTTCGACGCAAGGTTTACTTCGGAAACATACTTGAAGCATAACCATGAAGCATAACCATTCTGGAGTAATTAATATTTGAGATTTTATGGAAGCAATATTTCTTTGCGTAGAGCGAAGATGTATGTGCCTTTTGGAAGGGTACGGTGTAAATTAGGGCTGGGACTATTCGAATAATTTAATATTCAAATATTTTATATTTTCGAATACTGATGTATTCAAATAGTATGATGTGAATTCTAAATCAAATTCTTTAGGTTCATTCTTTTACATTTTAGTTCCGTTGTGAGTTCGTTAGTGTGTAAATATTCAAATAGTATTTGAATAGTATTCGAAAACTTAAATATTCGAATAGTATTTGGATACTTAGATATTCGAATTATTACTATTCAAATATTATTTGGATCCTTGGATATTCGAATTATTACTATTCAAATATTTCAGTATTTGGATACTTGAATATTCGAATATTTTAGTATTTGGATACTTGAATATTCGAATATTTCAGTATTCAAATAGTATTTGGATACTTGGATATTCTAATTATATTCGTTAAATAATTGAGCAACTGAAGTATTCGAATACTCGAATACCGAAAAATAGTCCCAGCCCTAGTGTAAATAAGGTCAACGAATACATAAAATTCAGTGGCGGATTTAACGAGCGGCCGATGATGGCCGATGATGGCCGATGAGCGGTTGTCGCCTGGGCCCCTGCTCAGAAGGATCTCCAGGGCCCGATCCTTGAAAAGAATCCTGGGCTTTTTCCCTTAAATCCACCACTGATAAAACTTGTCAACATTTCGAGTAACAAGTCACACCGTCCGAAATCTTAGATCTGCCTTTTTCTATGTACATTTGAATCCAAATATAATGATATATATATTATACATTATACGTCAAGATACAGATTTTTATGGAATACAAAAACGAATAGCAGAATAGACAATCAGAATTAAGAATAAAGTGAAATAATCAAGTATCGAATAAGCAAATGTACAAAGATTGACCGGTTAGACTGAATACAAAATGAAATGATCTAATTGAGACAAACTTTAATCGAGTATAGATATACGCTCTCTAAATAGAATTTATTATAGATCTAATATATATATATGTACACAAAAAGAGAAAATTGTGCTTGCTTTTTGGGGGAAACTGTTTCTTTGCAACTACTCGAGGCGCAGAACAAAGAATAACTGCCAAAGATGACATTAAATAACACTGATTTTCTACCAGACGGAGCCAAGTATTAGAAAGGCAAAAGAAAATCCATTCTGAAACACGGGCGTCCGGAGGGAGGTGCAAAAAGGGCAGTTGCTCCTTCCCGGCTTTTGTGAAAAGATCGCTTATTTTCAAAACTGATCTGTATTAAGTTTATACTAAAACACTGAATATTTCTAAATTTCTGATTTAAAATTTTAATTAAATTGGCACCACAAAATGAATAAAAAATGCAAGCGGGACATTTTTTCATTACTATATTTTTCTTTATTGTCGACCTAAAGTTGCCCGCTCCTGGAAGAAAGTCTATGGACGCCCTTGTTCTGAAAGTATGCGAAGCTATGAATGCGTGCTTTAACGAGCAACGACTGGAGCGCTTTTACAAACTGTTACGGTTCAAAGATGCAGGAGAAAGTGCGCGTTAAGAATCTTTCCGAGCGACTTGGTCCGAAGAGTTCGGAAGATGTAAATTCAAAGATCACGCTACCCGCAGCAATGCGCTAATCTGCGTTAGAATTGTATTCGGCAGTTGATTTCTATTATTATTTAATACCGCTTTAGTATTTAAACTCAACGACTTGTTATTTACGGTGTTTGGAAATTATTCGCTAGCGATAGTATGTATTAATTATTTTTTACATTTATTGTATGAATACAGCTATACATGGGTATATTAATAAATTATTTACAAAGTTATAATACATGTTCTCATCGGAAACCCCCTAGAAGTTAGTACGCGATACAATAATTCATTCCATGAACTTATTGCGAAAAAAAAGAGAATAGAATGATCGGCCCAACGAGCGGACTTCGATGACCGTTGATATAAAAGTAATGATTCTTACAATTAGCACGATATTAAATGTTCGTTCGATGTAACACATTCCCGAAACACTCTACTGCTTCAATGTTCCCGAGAATACGGGGCCGGCAAAACGTTCCTATACAGCTGTCCACGCGTTCGGAGAAATTTAATAATAGAAAAAAAAGGAGATGGAACAAAATAAGGTATTTTGTTTCCTTGCAAGTGCAAAGTGCACAGCATCACGTTAACGTTAGTTAAACACAATTTATAGATTATACAAAATAATCTCTACGATAAGGCATGTTGAGCTTACGAGCTACGCTCTTTGCAAAATATTACATTGGCATATATTTGAAACTACTAATGTTGTATAGGATCACTCTGATAAAATACAGCTACTGTAATTGGCTCTACATCGAGCATGCTGAATTAATTAGCAGAACACACGCCCCAGGCCCAACCACCATTAGAAAATTAATCCCCCACCGTGGATGACTCGCGCCTCTTTACGACAAAGTCAAAAATTCACATGGTCCCATTTATCGTAATCTCTGATTCGCTCCCTACCGGACGAATCCAATGTACATTTAAACTCAAAGAATTGAAAAGAAAATCCCATAAAGTTGCATTTAATTCGCCGTACTGTGCGACCTTTTAGGTAATACAAATTTTGTTCGCAAGCGATTCGTAGCTACGCGGCGGTTGTAAATGCCCGATCTTTTAACCGGCGAGGTTTTCTGTACAATGTGCTGCTCTTCGTCCTCCTCCTCCGACTCGCCTTCGCTCAGATTCGGAATAAAGTTGTGTATTATTCCCCTGCGAACGGAAATCACGGAATGTATTTATTATTCTTGATTGCTTGAGAGGGAAAAATAGGAGCCTTATGATTGGAGCAGAATGAAAGCGTGTAATTCTTAGCCGATGCACGCCAAGCTTCGAGCGGAGAACCGCGCGCAGGTGCAGCGGAAAGTAAGCAGTGCGGTGAGCTGGCGACAGGCGAAATTAAACTATTTGAAAAGTAACCACCTACGATGATCAGGAGCGGCAGTTTTTGATCTGGTATGGGGCGGCGAGAACACATAGTTGGGCACTTCTCCGATGGCTAGAAAGTTTCAAAGTGTATTAGCAAACTGGGCAAGAATAAATAATCTTACAGACCACCGCGATTTACCTTTCTGATCCGACGGTGGCTCGTTTGTTCTATCCGGTTGTGAGAACGAAAACTTATCGTCCGCTTCGTCCTTCGTGCTCGCCTTTCGATTCCTCCTAGGCTTCGGCACAGTTTTATCTTCAGTTTCGGGAATAGCCGCGTCCGACGACGACGCGCGTTTTCTTCTCGTAGGAACTTTTTTGCTGTTGGAAACCTTTGCGCTCGCTTGGTCTTCAGCCTCCGCCACTTCCTCCTCAACTATTGTCTCTTTGAGGATGCTTTTAGCTCGAGTGTTCCTGGTTTTCCTCTTCGTCTCCACCGGCAACGGTTCAACACTCGCGGCTCTTCTTTGCCTAGAGCTCTGCGAGGATTGCTTCTTGTTGCCCGCGGTTGAGATTCTCTCTTTCAACGGTACACTCAGAATTTCCTCGAGTTCCTCTGGTATGGATTGTATCGAGGACCTGCGACTGCGCGTGTTTGCGGCTGGGCTGTTCACAGCTGGGGCTATAGAATGTCTTCCTTTCGGAGTCATCGCTAGAGATTCAGACTCCTCTGGAATAATTTCCCTCGCCACGCTGCTGGCTCTCAGGCTTCTCGCCCCGTCCGCGGTCTCTTTAGGCACGGAACTACAGCGCCTCCTTGGTTTAGCCACGCTCGGTTCTTCCACTTCGTCAGTTCCTACGGACTCTCTAGTCGATCTTGATATACTCGATCTCCTCTCGCCTGCAGTCGAGTTCTTTGCCTTTGATTTCGGAGTGTCTTGCAGCTTCTCATCCTCGTTGTCCATTACGAAATTGGAGGATAACGAAGTCCTCCTGGTCTTCGTCAAAGGCTTCGCTGGCTCCGGTAGTTCCTTCTGCACAGAGGTAGCGCGTCTTGTGCTTCGTCTTATCGGTACCTTGGCTTCTTCATCCTCCGCAGAAGGACTGTCTTTCGCTAGAGACGAGGCTCGCCTGCCCCTAGGTCCTCTTGGCAAAGATGTCCCAGGCGAGCCTTCTGATCCAGACGAGCCTGTTTGCTTCACACTCTCATCCGCGATAGAGGCGATCAGCACCTCTTTTGCCAATGAACTCGCTCGCCTGGACCTCAGAGTTTTCCCGGTGACCTTGGAAGGTGAACTTACCGCGGGCGGAGTGCTCGCTTCTTTCGCTACTGAGGAAGCTGTGCGGGACCTGACCATCCTCGGTGTAACGCTCTCGTTAACAGCCGAGTGATCTGCTTCTGCGTCTTTAGGCTCTAAACGTTCTGGCGAATCTTGGACTGGCTTTTCTTCCTCTTCCCTCGCACCAGAATTATTGTCGAGAAGTATCGACCTTTTCCTATACACCGTTACATCTTTCTTTTCCATTATCGAGAACTTGCGCACGCTTTTTTCCACACTCGGAGGCGCAACAGATTTCCTTTCGGGTTCATTCAAGTCTATACTATAATCAGACTCGTCGTCAGTGATATTCGAGGCATCGTAAACGTTGTCCACGTGTGCCGGAGACACCTTCGACAGGTGCTGCGATTTCTTATCCGATTCGTCGAGAGCTAGGACCATTTCGTCTCCACTCTTCGAGGACTCATCATCGGTGATATCAAAGTGTTCTCCATTTTTCAGATCTGTATTCACTTGGATATCGTTCGCGAGACCTTTCACGGACTTCTCGCGATGGCACCACGAGCGACTCTCTCTGCGTTCCGAGTGAACAGAGTGGTTCTCGATGGTGCTAGAGAAGCTCTTAAATTCCTCCTCATTGTCGACTTCATCCCTGTTCTCCGTGCAGCTAGCATCCTTCTCCTGTTCGTAACAAGCTTCCGAAAGATTATTCTTCGAAATGTCTCCATTCTTATAGTTGTTGGTCTCTTTTACTTTGTCGCTGTTATTCAACTGCAAATGGTTCTGTTCTGTCTGCTGTTTCTCCTCGTGAGACGATTCTAATTCGATGACTTCCTCGTCTACGATCATCGGTTCGTCGACATCGGCAAGCGATTCCTCAAACACGGAACTCTTTATCAAAGTATCCTGCTTGGCGAACATGAACGGTGGATCTAACTCGTTGGATTTTCTTAAAGGAGGGCTGGTTTCGAAGCTGCTGTCCGGAGAAAGTATCGCGGGAGAGTAGATCGAGGAAGAAAGCATGGATGTACACCTCCTTGATGCCTGAGACGTGACCATTGTCGAAATTTTGGAACATTCTTCAGTGCCACCCGAGTGAGAGTTCATCGAACTCCTTCCGTCTTGCGTCAACTCTGCGGTTGGCTGTAAGCAAGTTCTTCTGAGGCTCGGTCTAGGACGAGCAGTGTACACGTTTTTACAAGTGTAACTACTGTCCGACAAGACTGCGCTCTCGGTAATCGACCGAGGACTGAGGAACACCTCCTCGCTTCCCTCGGAGACATTAAGCTTAGAAACACTGTCGTCGCCGTGGGAGCTGTTGCTCTTCGACATGCCGATGCTGAAACGTATCTGCCGATTGATCTTCTTGTCCTTGTCGGAGACTGGGCTGTCTATGATCTCGCTCTGCAAGGTGCTAATAGTAGGAGACGTGGAGTTCCTTATAAGCTGCCGGATCTTCAGGATAGAATGCGGAGTTTCCGTAGGCGTGTCCCTGTTGCTGCACACCTTCCGTTTCACCAACGGAGTACTGAACGCTGCGTTCAGAGCTGCCTCTCCGTCGTCCAGCAATTTTCTGCGCTTCGCTCTGTCCGGTGTTCTCATCCCGCTCTCCTCCTCGCCCTGCACTTCGTCCAAGGTGCGCTTTCGATTGGCCTGCACCACTTTCGGGGACATCACGCAGTTAATATTCACGCGATCGTCGTTGAGCCTGAGCGTGGTGCACGGAGCGGTGATGAAAGGGATGACAGACTTCTCTCCCCTGGCGTAGGTCTCCCTCGCCTTCTTGATAACAGTCTCGTAAATACTGCAGGTTCGCTGACAACTCCTGTTATAGGTCATAGGTCTGGGATACCTTCCCTCCATGTCCGCGTCTAAATTCACTTTGCCAATATTAGCGGAGAACCTCTTTACGACGTCCGGCAGAGTGAGATTGTAAGCATTTAGCACGTCGACGTGCATATTTCTCGAGGTGATCGCGCCGTGGCGTCCAGTCAGGCTCCCGCTGTTGGCCTCCGTGTAGCGGCAGCGTTGCAAGTAGTACAGCAAACGCATGTCCTCGGACTTGGAGTCTTCCAAGAACTTGACGAACATCTCTTCCTCCTCCGAGTCTAAAGCCAGGTGTAGAATGTCCCCGAGTTTGTCGTAGGTCTTGCAGGCCTGGAAGAAGCAGACCAACAGCTGTGCGTAGTGGGACTGCGGTCTGCGGTGGAAGGCTGACTGAACCAAGCCGTGTTCCACCGACAGACCGATCAGCGCGCTTTGATCCTGAACGGAGGACAGAGGGGGTTTCCTCACGCGCAGATACGTCAGAGCCAGCTTGTGTTGACTGTTCCGGATTAGTGTTCTCAGCACCATTTTATGATGCCAGTCTTTGACGTCGGAGTCGCAGACCAACTGGCCGGTCATCATGTCCAAGAATCCGTGATAATCCTCGTGATCGAGAAGCCAGAATGCTTGAGTGAGCTTTATGAGGCTCGGGCTCATTTTAAACGACGAGGGATACTTGATCAGCTGATCTATGCCAGGGTAGGATCCTTGCAGCAGCATGGCTAGGTCCATCAGAAGGTAAATGGTAATCTGATGTTTGCACTCGATCTCGTTCGATTCCGCCTGATCGCAGTCGGTCAAGTAGCTTCTCAGCAGCGATTGCAACGAAGGAGGAGGGTAATAACCGTTCGTAGACGTGTCTCCCGCTTCCCTTTCCCACTGCAGGCTCAGAGCAGGACACTCGTGCGTTACCAGCTCGTCTATGAAGAGCGCTTCTTCGCTCTCGTCTCTCTGTCTATCGTCCACGACAGACTCCCTCTTCTCCCGGTACAAGCTGAACAATTTTTCGTACGGATACGGGATCTTCAGCGCCAGGGATAATGGCAGAGGACCTCCCTCCAACTCCTGCGACTCCGGCAGTAAACCTACGTCGTAAAACCAGAGGAGCACTTGGAAGTACATCGAGACTCGCTTAAGCGCCCTTCGCTGTTTCACCATGTTGCTAGCTTCGGAAGGCAGCTTCGCCACCACGTTGGACAGGCACTCTAGCTGCTGGTAGCAGAACCGCAGCGTCTTCACCTCGGACTCCCCGATATTGTTCCCCGATTGGTCGAACAACGGTACGCACAGGCGATCCGCTATCATTTTTATAGACGACGCTCGCTGTATCCCCCATTTCAAGAAGCTCGGGTACATGTACGCAGCGCTTCCGTCCGACCATTCCTTCGCGCATCTTATCAGGAAAGTTGCCCAGCGCTGCTCCAAACACAGCGACAGCAACATGTCTCTCTGGATATTATGATCGCTCGAGAAGGAGACTTCCGTGTTGAAAGGCACCAGGCCGACGGACAGGCACTTGTGAAACATTTCGGAAGGCTGAGTCAACACGATCGGCCCAGCGAGGGCTATCTCGCGAAGCAGTTCCGCCTGAACGCCGCGAGCCAGCCAGAACGTTAACTTGCCGAGGCTCAGTTCTACCCACTCGAGCGATAACGAATTCGGGTAGAACAGCTCCTCCGATAAACTCAAGCTGTTATTCGGGAATTCTTGCAACGTCCGGGGAACATAAACGCAGCTGATTACTTCGTTACTCGCCATGTTGCGATACGTGGTGTTATAGAGAGCCAGTATACTGTTCGGGTTCTTGCATTCGCCGACAGTCTGCGGCATCTGTTCCTTGTACCACTGATTCAGGTCGAAAAGCAACGTTCGATTGGCAGTGGAGATCAACAGCAAGTTGTCTTCGCCCCGTTTAGACTCCGACTCGGCTTGATCTGCATTCACTTCTCTCTCGATCGTGGATAAACTGACGACTCGGTCCTGCGGATCTAACTCGAATTCGAATTTCAAGCTGGGCTCGGCTTCTAAATTGAAGTACAAATTGGTCCCCCTGTCGCAGTACTTTCTCTCGAACAGCAAGGCGAACATCCTCAAGAGAGGAGGCGCTTTCAGCGACTCGTCTTGGAAGACCACCCACAGGTAGTAGAAAGGTCTGGGATCGTCGGTCGGCTCTAACAACGCAAAGTGGGTGATTATCATCGTCTCGTCGACGGGCAGACTGATCCATCCTACAGAACCATCGTTCTGCCATATTATCACTCTACCCAAGCATCCCGAAATCAAGCAGCCGATCTTTGTCGAACTGATTATGGTGTTCGTTAACTTCTCGTCCAAGAAAGCAGCCGCCTCGAATTCTTCTCTGTTGAATCCAATGTGCTTCTCTATCCCTGTAAAAGTACAAACGCAATCACGTACACCGAAGCAAGATTTATAAAAAAAACGTATTGTGTATTTCCTCACGTCTATTCAACAAATTGCAAGCCACGTGTTTACTCTTATTCGATTGACTTCTGTGAAAAGAGTCCTTTGTGGTTAAGAACTCTATCTCTGCCGGGAAAGTCTCATCCATCAGAACGGACAAGTCGGGCACCTCCCAGGTGGACCTCTGAAGATCGATCATTAGGTGATGAAGATTGCGCAGGACTACACAAGCTATCCCATCCATTTGCATGAGAATATTGTCCGGCCTCTTATCGTTGAACTCTTCCCATTCCGCACCACCAGATACGATGCAGACCTGCTCCACGCCTGCTGGCATCTACGAGAGAAACGCATGAGCATTCGATTTCGAATAGTTCGTGAGGTTTTTTTCGCAAACACGTACCCTAATGGCTCTCAGAACATGAGAAGTAGTACAATCGAAGACGCACAATAAACCAATGGAATCTTTAATCCTGCTGGCTTCGTTGTCTAAGCCTACGAGCAGCAGTGGCAGCTCTCCGGATTGAGCGGGAAATTGGCAAACGCAGGTGATCTTCCCCCGGAAGGTCCACGAACTGGTACTCTCACCGGTCTTCGTGTTGATAACTACCAGATGACAGCCGTAACTGAGCCAAGCGTACGAGGCATCGTTCAAGAGTCCTCCGTAGGTGCTATCGAGGCTGTTGTACATGTGCGAACCATTGGGCGATCCGCCGTTGTCCCCTTCGGCATTATTTAAACGGTTCGTCACAGGGTGCCGAATATCTACGATGCTGCGAATCTAGGGGAGAATAACATCGCTGTTAGGAGTGACATCGGTTTTTATTGCTGGTATAAACAAGTATCGCAGCCATGTGGACGTGTAAATATTGGGCGAGAGGGGGGGGACTGGTGGCGCGATTAATTACCTCGCAGCCGGTTTCTTCCAATTCCCTCATGTTTCATATGCGGTATTAAAATAAAGCGAACGGGAAGAGAGCATTTATAAACGCTTCCACTAAGGTCACCATAAGGTTATGTTGCCGCCAAATTTCGATGACTCAGTTACGCTTCTGTGGAGGCGACTGGCGCCGACGTCAATCGCGTGTGTTGAATGTATCGTTTAATGGAGTATCCGGGACACGACGTAATTTAGAAACACGCTGGGAAATGTCGGTTTTAATTTAAATTCGTTTCGCCACTCGTGCGTTCATTTTAAAACCGCAACTATACAACTGCGAAGTACGTTAACAAGTGCTACCAATTGCATCGCAGTACCAATCGCGGTTAAACGGCGAAGGTGCATTGTTGATAATTGTGCCTGTTGTGCCCGCCAGGGGCACTTTCCCTCGAGAAAAGTATAGTACCCAGATAGCACAAAAACGTTTTAAAAATGTCCAGGCCAGACGTTCAGGACGTCAATGTCCACGAATATCTAGAAAAGAAAAAATGTCCATTTTCACAAACCAGAACGTTTTTAAAACGTCCCAAAACCGTCTATTCCGGACCTAACCAAGACGTTTTTAAAATGTCTTGCGGCCGATTTCTTCACCCCCAGATATTTTCCAGTTAGAATTATCTAGCGGATATCTGACATGATAGCATCCAACGAGTCGACGAATGTCACATGATAGCATCTAATTGGTCGTTCACTGACCGGGACTTTAGTTGGAGGTGAAGAACTCGGGCATTGGTCAGGTCCGAACAGGCGTTTTTGGGACTTTTTTAAAATGTCTTGGGCCGTGTTCCAATTCACGCATACTGCGCATAGACTGCATAGGATGTGTCACGTACCCATTGAGCTATTGCACGTACCCTATGCACTTCATGCACATTATGCTGCATTATGCGTGAATCGGAACACGGCTTTGGTTAGATCCGAAACAGGCGTTTTTGGGACGTTCGATGGTATTGGTTCGATTTAATAAAAATTTAAGGAAGTAAATGGTTGTCAAAATAAGATCAAACTTGATAACAATTCATTTAATTTATTTAATTCAGAAATAATGCAGAATATATGCACTTACAATAGATACAAGAACACGTTAGTATGAGGTCCAATCATGGACATAGGAATATAGGGACGTAGGAATACTTGCGGGGGGTGATCTCTTTCCGGGAGGGGCGACGAGGTAACATACGCCTTCTTTCTATTGGCTGCTGCTTCGCACAAGCGCAGTGATGTGTAATGATGAACGTTTGTCGCGTCGCCGGCATCGCAAGCTTGGATAGTGGCAGCCATATTTGAAGCGTTCCTCGCAGTGTATGCAGTAGCGTGTTAAAGAAAAGTAGTAGTGTGTTAAAGAAAAAATCATTATGAACAATGGTTCAGTGCTATTAATGTAATATTAATTATCATTAATTTTATCGTAATTTGGTTTCTGTTATTTCGAACAATAAATAAATGTTACGTCAGTGTCTCTGCTCCAATTCACCTCATATATTTTAATAATTATAAATGCATATTTCTCTTCAATTATCATTATTTTTACAATTTATATTCGTGGATAATCACTCCGTTAGTACATACTTATAATTAGACGTCTGTATGTACTAATCTGTAGCAAACACTTGTTCATAATGAGCGGTACGGAGCATGCGTAGAATACAACCAATCAAATCCAGGCAGATGTAGGTGCTTTCCCCCCCCTGAAATGCATATCACTCCCCTCGCCTAAAGTCGCAACTATTCCTACGTCCCTATATTCCTATGTCCATGGGTCCAATATAGAGAATATACAAACTATGCAGGATATACACTTAAAATAGATATGGATGTGCACTTAAACACATAGCTCTGTATTTTTTTCTATTCTCTGCCATTTCCCTGTGTTCAGCTGCACTTACGGCCGATTTCTTCACCTCTAGATATCTTCCAATTAGAGTTATCTGGCAGATATCTGGCACATGATAGCATTCAACTGGTTGACGAATGCTACATGATAGCATCTATATAATTGGTCGTTCACTGACAGGGACTTTAGTCGGAGGTGAAGAAATCGGGCATTAAAAGAAGAATTTTAAGAAAACATTACATGAATTTTACAGTAATCAATATTAGGAACAGTAAAATAAGGGTGATAGTTACATATTAAAACCGTTGCTACGTTTAATTTATGGAAATCTTCTTTCCCTTTTCTGCCAAGGCCAACTAATGGATGCTATCATGTGGCACTCGTCGACCAGTCGGATGCTATCATGTGCCAGATATCTGCCAGACAGGGATCGGCGGACTCGGGCTGTCCCTAGACACCTACAGGAGCGGTGGTATGTGTGCGTCAATTGACGCCAGCGCGAAACCAGCCAAGTGGCGACAACGCGAGGCGAATGTGACGTCTCGAATGTACCGATGCCAGCGCCAAGCCAAGCCTCTGACCAATAGCTGCGGACGCTGCGATGGACTCCAGCTACGCGTAGCTCGAGTCTACCGAAGCTACGCTAGCAGCGAGTCCACGCTGATTCACGCACACATTACCAGCGCTTCTGTAGGTGTCTAGGGACAGCCCGAGTCCGCCGATCCCTGCTGCCAGATAACTCTAACTGGAAGAGATCCGGAGGTGAAGAAATGGCCGTAAATAGCAATGCAACATCAATTGGTCATCAACGACGCCCACACAGCACACAGCCGTCCTAAAAGCGTCCCAGGGACGTCTGTCCCAGTCGTACCGGACGTCCCGGGGACGTCCTGAATTTCCCACGAACGGCTTATATACGTCCTCTGAAGGACGAATGTTACAAAAAAAGTCGTCCCGGGTACGTCTTTTAAAGCGCCTGGATTCGGACTGAACAAGCGTTTAAACGACGTCTTTGGGACGTCTTAAAAACCGCAAGTAGGGCGTATTTAAGATAGTTACCGATACCGATTAATTATAATATAAATTTGATGAAACAAAGGGTTGTCAAAATGAAATCAAAATTTATTTCTCTTTACTATATTTAGTTATTTAAAATTTGACTACCACTGTAGGCGATCTGACTGAACCGTCTATGCAGTGGGTCACCACCTTAGAAAAGGAAAGAAGGAATAGCGTTTCGTCCCGGGTCCGCCAGTGGACTCAGAAAGAATTAATTGGCGGGACCCATTGTATATATACTAACTGGGTCTATGATCACCGGTGAGAAACTCTCGAGCCGCGTCGCCCTCTAGTGGAGCTTGAGGAATTATCACACGACGTCTTAAAACCGTCCCAAGGCCGTCCCAAGGCCGTCCCAAAGACGTATTTAACAAGTCCCAAACGCGTCCCAAACGCATCCCCAAGACGTCCTCAGGACTTTGTATAGATGGCGCCACTGTAGTTACACGACGTCCCAAAAGCGTCCCGAGTCCGTCTGTAGACGTCCCAAAGCCGTCTATAGACGTCCCACGGACGTCTTGTTACAAACCGGGACATTCAGACCTACAGACCTAGAAGGGACCTAAAACAGACGTCCTCGGGACGTCGTGTGCTGTGTGGGTAGTACAAGTACGAGAGCGAGCGAGAACGGTACGAGACAGACGACGCGTGAATGTTTTGTCTCTCTCCGTCTTTCGGACGCCGTCACACTCCGTCCTTTGCGTGCACGTTCCATCACGCTCCCCCCTTCGGCCAGAAAGAAGCGAGAAACGAACCCTCGGAATTAGGACTCTGGGCACGATGTGGGCCAGTGAACCGAGGAAATGCTATGATGCCTGAGGAATTAGCGGTGGGGGTACGCCTCTGAGGAAATAGCGGTGGGGGAAGAACGTCGAGCCAATCAACGCCAAGATTGGAAAGGAAACGG
Organism: Andrena bicolor; assembly: GCA_960531205.1. NCBI lineage: Eukaryota > Metazoa > Arthropoda > Insecta > Hymenoptera > Andrenidae > Andrena > Andrena bicolor. Next base: position 27,417,624 of record OY482665.1, read on the forward strand.
CGCCACCGTCGAGCCAAGCCAAGCCAAGCCGAGCCAGGCCAACCAGAGTCGTCGCAGACTCGGTTGTCGATGTTGGTTGGCTGCGGCCTTACTTGCCAGCGTCGACAACCGAGTCCGCGACGACTCTGATTGGCCTGGCTCGGCTTGGCTCGACGGTAGCGCCGTTTCCTTTCCCATCTTGGCGTTGATGAACTCGACGTTCCCCCACCGCTATTTCCTCAGAGGCTTACCCCCACCGCTAATTCCTCAGGCATCATAGCCAGGGTGTTGACACTCTTATGGGCAAACTGTTCTCACGAGATTAGTTTTACCCCAGCCTGTATAGCGGCGCTGTACTCAATTTAGTGAGAGAATTGTACGCTAGATGGTGTTGTTCGCGCAAATATGTGGGGAGCCGCCACGAGAAGCGCTCCCGGCGCCTCCTTGGAAGCTATTGTAGCGGCCATTGTGTCTCGTCCTTTCAAAGTGTCACGTGAGCTTTGCGAATCAAGAATTTCTTGTTATCGTTAATTACTTTGGAATAATTCAATCTATTCCTCGATACGAGGTACCTGGCAGGAGTGGGCCTGACTTAACCGAAAAGACGGACTTAATCACAAATAATCCTAGTGTTATAGCGGGCTGTATAGGTTAGGTGTATATCGTACATCAGCGTCCATAACCGTACACGCGCATAAGCGTCGATTAGCGTTCTTTTCATCGTCCTTTAGTCAAATGTTTCGTAAGTTGTGAAAAGCACATTAATGTAAGCCATCAACATTCATAATAAAAGATTGTGTAACTAAAGAAAATGTATATTGTTTCATTCCTTCCTTACAGAAATTGTATCTCATATCAGTCGTTTCTGAAGTTCAATGAATTTAATAGCGAATTCGGCAGGCACGCACTGGCACTGTACTGGTGCCAGAAATTATCATACATGACTTTAATTGGTTATTTCTGATAGATACGGAAATAGCTCTATAAAAATCAACCGATCAAAGTCACGCACGATAATTTCTGGCACCAGTGCAGTGCCAGTGCGTACCTGCCGAATTCGCTCTAAGTGCAAAGTACTGAACCCACGTTTCAAATTTCCCTCCTTCTAATTTTTAGTTTTACCCCAGCCCGCTCAGATGGCGCAAACACGAGAACAAAATATTACATTGAGTGTCAACACCCTGATCATAGCATTTCCTCGGTTCACTGATGTGGGCTCAACGCCGGTCCCGACCAGCGAGCCCTCAGAGAGACAATACTGTACATTGATCACCCTGCTGCTTCCCGCCAATAACACTACACCTATTAGTTGCGTCCCAACCAGTGATGCCAGAACGAGGACGGGTCCTCTCGAGAATTTCCCCCACCACGCATGCACACTACGCCGGAGTGGCGTGTCCGAGCTCACGGATCGCCGCTCCGGCGTAGTGTGCATGCGTGGTGGGGGAAATTCTCGAGAGGACCCGTCCTCGTTCTGGCCAGAGATGCAAGATGCGAAGAATTCCGACTGCAGCGACCCTTGCGGTGGAGTAAGGAATCTCAGCTCGTGATGTCTCCGCTCTATAGAATAATATTCTTGAGTAGTACATTACACGGGCTTTTTTGGCGGGATACCGTAACAAACATGCGCGAACGTAGAGTAACCGTATCAAAACCGTCATTACTCTACGTTCGCGCATGTTTGTTACGGTATCCTGCCAAAAAAGCCCGTGTAATGTACTACTCAAGAATATTATTCTATAGAGGGGAGACATCACGAGCTGAGATTCCTTACTCCACCGCAAGGGTCGCTGCAGTCGGAATTCTTCGCATCTTGCATCTCTGGTTCTGGCATCACTGGTCCCAACATAGGGTGTGTTCCAATTCACGCATTATGCGCATAGACCGCAGCGCAGACGCTGCGCGCATGAATAGCGTTCCGTTTCCAGCAGCGCATGAACCGCAGTAACGAAACGGAACGGGTTTCGATGCGTCTGATGCTCGTGGGGTTACGCGGGAATATTCAAACTTACTTACAAATAGCTATGCAGTTGGATGGATTATGGTTAATTTAATTCGAGACTTTTGGACGGTGGTCAAAGCACGCTTCCTAACTACATCGGTTACTTCGTCCTAAGGATCGGGGACTGACTTCTAACGAAATTTGATGACTTTATTGGTTCCTGGATTTTCCCAACCCGAGTTTTTCTATTCTTCTTGAACAGCGATAATTATTGAAAGCGAAGACCATATTTTATGAGTTTTACAGGACGCACTGCTGCTTACCTAGCGTAATTTGGTAAACAGATGTGTAAAGGAAAAATGAAGTTATATATTATCCGCGTCCGGGGTAAATTCAAGGTTTTGAAGGCTATTGAATAGAACCGCAGGCTCTCGTACGTCTTCTGGATTAGAGTATAGCTGTAAAGTTAGCATTATAAGAGCACGTTCGAAAAACTTAGCAGTAAAAGCCTTTAAGAAATAACAATGCGCGCTACGTATTTGCTTCCTTCCTCATCTTTCGTTTCGACCCTGCCTGAAACCTTCTAGGGATGTGTTGTTCGCTTCGAAATTGAGTCCGTTGCGTTGGTTGCAATTCATACAACGAGTGCAGAGATGGCAGTACCAATTTCGTAGATTTCCCTAGAATCCTCCAACTTCTAGCGCATAATGCGTGCAGCAAGTGCAGAAAATAAAAGCATGGGCAGTCAATGCGCATATTACGCGCATGCGTATTTGTCGCTGTACGTGTGCTTCTGTATTATCTGAAAAAAGAAAAAGAAGAACAAATAGAAGAAAGAAAGAAAATGGGACTTGAAAATGTAAAAAGTAAGAAAGAAAAAATGAAGAGAAAATTAAACTAAAAAAAACTGCAAGATTTGGTATTAGTAATTTGAAAATTATATTCGTTACAGATTTTGTAATAAATATTTTGTATTTTGGTAAATAAAAGACATTTTAAAACTTTAAATACTTCTGTTTATTTTTGTTATCCAAAATATAATTATTAGACATTTCAATTGGAAGCTGAATCGCACGTAGATATGTAAGTAGAAAATAGACCATTTTCGCTGGGCAGAAATAGACATTTTATACTTCATATTAAATTGAGTATTATTAGGTTAAACTGTTTTTAAAAATACTTCTTGTTTATTTTATATGTAAAGAGAAGGTTAAATATTACGTCTAATAAGTTTTTTTGTCGATTGTTGCATAAATAAATAATAAATATCGATTTTTACGATAGCAAAACTCTTACACGATTAGAAATAGGGACATTGACCTTATACCCGATTCCTTGAAGATACCGTTGCGGGTAACAATGATATTTTGGAATGAAGTTAAGTTATAAAAAATTGACAAATATAGCGTAAAAGAACGAAATATCCAATAAACATTTATTCTCATGTAGCATATCTATAGGTTATATTTTCTGTGCTTTCGAGGAGGGGACCACATAATTTTGACGCGCGTCACGAAGAATAGTCCGTTTCATTTTTTTCTTACGGATAACTGCATGTAGAAAAAATGAAACGTGCTACTTTTCGTAACGCGCGTCGATTTGGTGTATCTTTTCAAAGCGTACGTAAAGAGACAAATACGCATGCGCGCATCAACTGCACGCTTCATGCGCTAGAGGTGGGAGAATTCTAGGGAATCCTATGCGCCACCAACGCAACCAATGCACGCATAGACTGAAACGGAACGGTTTTCTCTGCAGTCTATGCGCATAATGCGTGAATTGGAACGCACCCTTAGACCATATATACTCATAGACACGGCTCCAGATAACTGCCTTGAAGCAAAGATAAAATCATCTACGTGACGTCACACGTGGGCAAAGCAATGCTGGAAGTCCTACAGGAATGTATAAATATTTACGAAAATGCAATTTAATCATTGTCTTTGCAATTCTTTATACAACACGCTTGCTTCACTATTAATAATTATTCAAAAATTATTCACAGAAAAAGATATAACCTCACTTGTACATATGGTCTAACCATTTTGAATTATCTTTTGCCCATAAGTGACGTCACTTGTGGCCAACTTTTCCGCGTTATCTTTGCTTCACTTCGACTCGTGGATGCATATAGGGCGGGCCGTGTCTATGAGTATATATGGTCTAAGAACGCACCCATAGATACGGTACTGCAAACGCCGCGCATGCGCGAGAAAACCCGCCAGAGATCTAATCACTGCCAATACGTTACAATTATTTTGAATTTGTATGTGAAATTTGAATTCGATACGGCGTCTTGTCTCTTTATAAATCAAGCATTGTAAAACTACAATGCCCCTAAACATTATTAATAAGATTATAGTAATGAAATCCATATTTACGTGAATTACTGTGTTATTTAAGTAGTACGTTTACGAATTTCACGATAATATTAAGTGCAATTATAAGCAAAATATCTGAGCGGGAAAAAATATCGAGTATAATCTTTTTTGTCTTTTATTATACATATAATAAGCTGTACAATTGTGTTCATTTCGCGTTAAAAATTCAGTAGGAACAATGTTGTTAACTGACAAAATTTTATTTTTGTATGAAGAACAAACATGTCCTTAACCTCTAACCACTATTTACAATCTTGTATTAACTCATTTCTTCTAATGTAGATATTCTGGCGTGAATAAAGAATATAAAATACATCGAGTAACAGAATGGTTAACGCAAACGCAGATGGTGAGAATGCTTCCGAGGGGGAGATGGAAGTCGACGAAGAGAATCCTGCGATCGGTACAGATGAAGAAGGTGGATTAAGAGTAGATGATGAGATATACATACCACCACCTCCCAAGAATATCGGTCGAATTGATATTAATGGTCCCAGACTTATGATTGCTAAGATTGTTAATGAGAATTTTAAAAGTTACGGTAATACGCAAATCGTCGGTCCATTTCATCAGGTAAATGTTAACATTTTCCACATTTTAATATGTTGATATTCACGTCACCCATACCTGGGTGACGACAATGTTTCTGCAGGGGCCCCGTCACCCGTTTACGGGTGACGCTCTTCGTCCAATTAAAACAGGATTTTGGAAATAATTGATATTAATCTTATTTGTAAGATCACGCTCTTCCAGTTTATCGTGCTGTTTACACTCCGAGTTTGGATTTGGGTCCCGGGAGAAACCCTGCCGATTCCCGCTGGGCGAACAACGTATTAATAGAAGCTATCAGCGAATTAGTAATTTGTTTATCTTCTTTCTCATAGTGCTTTTCAGCTATCGTTGGACCAAATGGCAGCGGTAAAAGCAACGTCATAGATTCAATGTTATTTGTATTTGGATACAGAGCTAGTAAGATACGATCAAAGAAAATATCAGTTTTAATACACAATTCCAATGAACATCAGAATCTTAATAGCTGTAAAGTATCTATATACTTCCAACAAATAATTGATAAAGTATGTTGGAGATTAAAATAATAATCCTTTAAATAAGATTTCAAACAGATTCTGTAAAATCGTCATTTCGTTTTAGTCCGAGGGAGAATACGATGTTGTTCCCAACAGCGAGATTGTTATATCTCGATCAGCGTTTAAAGATAATTCATCGTATTACGAACTTAACAACAGGAAAGTACAGTTCAAAGAAATCGCAAAGCTTTTAAGATCTTACGGCGTGGATTTAGATCACAATCGTTTCTTAATTTTACAGGTCTGTTGTTTTTTAATACACTTGTATTGGTTCATTTTCGTTGTAATTCTATGTTATATTAAATTATTGTAATAGGGAGAAGTTGAACAAATAGCAATGATGAAGCCGAAGGCTCAAAATGAAAATGATACTGGTATGCTGGAATTTTTGGAAGATATAATTGGAACGGTTCGTTATAAAGAGCCGCTAGAAAAGTTATCGGAGAAGGTAGAAGTCTTATCGGAATATAGAGTCGAGAAGTTAAATCGTTTGAGAATTGTTGAAAAGGAGAAAAACAGTTTGGAGGAACCGATGCAAGAAGCAGTTCAATATCTGCAACAGGAGAACGAAATTACAAAAATGCAACGTCTACTTTACCATTGTAAAAGGTAGCGTCAACTAATTAAATGTTCTAATTTAATTATTTTTAAAATAATACTATATTTGTAATGGAAATCTGTTTCTACAGATTTGAGACTACAAAAGCTGTTACAGAGCGTATGGACAAAATGAACGAGTTGGATAAAGACTTATTGGATCTTGTAAATAAAATGAAAGAAATACACGATGAGAAGGAAGAGAAACAAAAAATAATTAAGGAAAAGGGTAAAAAATGGGATCATTTACAGCAGCAAAAAGACGAAGTCGCAGGGAAATTTGATATTATACGGAAACATGATGAATCCCTTCACGCGGAACTAGTGGAGACAAACAAACGAAGAAAAGCTAACATAGCATCGTTAAAAACAGTAAAATTTATTTTATTATTTTCAGTATAAAAGTTGAAACAGTTTTCAATTGCAACGATTCAGTAATGGAAGGGCATTTTTAGGAGAAGTCTATGTTAGAAGATCTCAGCCAAGTTCCCGAAAAAAGCATGAAAAATATTCAAGAATGTGAAGAACTTATTGAAAAACACGTAACGATGAAAGAAAAAGAAGAAGCAATATTAGAAACACTGATGGCTGGATTACGTGAAAAGACTGAACCGTTGCTGAACGAACGTGCCGAGCTCGAGAAGAAATTAATATCTCTGAGGAAGGACGTCGATCAGGCACAAGCAGCTTTTAATATTGCAGAATCTGAACTAGAATTATATACTTCTGTAGAATCCACAGAGAAGGGAAAATTAGAAAAATTAAAGGACTCTTTAAAATCGACAATAGACGATTTAAAGGAGAGAAAACAACAGCTGGAGAACTTAAAAATAAAAATTCCAAACAGTCGGCGAGATGTAGCACGAGCGCAACAGGAATTGGGGAAAGTGAAAAGTAGGGAAGTTGAAGTGAGTGCGAATCTGAAAAGGATGAGGATCTCGTTTGACGAACAAAAGTCTGCTATGCAAGCGAGTAGGTCGAGAAATAAGATTTTAGACAGCTTAATGCAGCAGAAGAGGGAGGGTAGGATTCCTGGTATATTTGGTAGATTGGTAGGTAAATTAAAACTTCATTTCATATCGACGTGCGTTACAAAAACTACCACATTTCAATCAGTCACGAGTTTTCTGTGGTTTCGCCTTAACCCTCGGTTGTCACACAGGGTCAAATTGACCCTGCGTTTTTTAAGCAAAAAACCTTTCTGTCAGAACTCTTATTCCTTCAATTTTTTTTTTAAGTATGATGACACTTTAAATGTCAACTTTCAACGATGGGCATATAGTCTACAATGTTGAAACATTATCCCAGAATTTTTTACACTTAATTTAACAAATAGTTTTTAAATAACAACTGATTGAAAATTGACAGGGTCAAATGGACCCACTGTGACAACGACGTTCGAAAAAGTAGGTGTGACAACCGAGGGTTAATATTGGTCTTAAAATGTAACATAATCTGATTTCAAAGGTGCGATTCTTATTTGTTGGATTCATAGTTTCCAGTGGAACCTATAGAAACAAAAATTAAATAAAAATTATGCGATTGGTGGCTGAAAAACGACGATTTTCCGAGAAGAATCGTTCTTCTTTGTGCGCTACTAAAAACCGGTGACTTTTTATTTTTTTTTATGAAAATCTCAAATTTTTATGGATTATGTCAGAGGTTCTACGTGAAATGGCACATGTTTTATACATCCTGCAATTTTTTCAAGTCGATCTGAACCTCCATTCGTTTGCAATCAGGAAAAAACGAAGAGAAAAAAATATTCGAGAAATCCGCGTTTGGGCAAAGGCCACGTTATAAGTTGCCGCTTCGCGTTTTTAGCTGCCAAATCTACAATTTTGCGAATTTGACTATAAACCAAGCGGCATTTTATTCAGAAAAATATAGTACTTTCGGAAAATACAATAAAAAATCGATTTTTTGACTGCCTAGTCCCCTTAAATGAATTTAGCTAAATGAATGAAACAATTACAGATTCTAAGTGGTGGAACACTTGTAAGATGCCTCGTCCAACTCTTTTCGAAGAACCTTTCCTTCGCTTAATAAAACCTTTATCTTTTTATTTCTGCAGTAGAATCCTAGGCAATCTATGAAACGTGATATTTTTCGCGGCTAAAGGCAAACCGTGCTATTTTTCAAAGTACCGAAACGTGCTACCTTTCGTCGCGAAACATGCTATTCTTCGTAGCGATGAATGAAAACACTACTTTCCGAGAACAAAATTGAAACATTCTGTTCTTCGTGGCCAGAACGAACAGAGTGCTAAATAGTTTTCTTAAGCCAAATGAAATATGTACTTTTCATAACGCACTTCGATATAAAGTAGTTGATGAAGTGCAGATTATCTACTTGCATTTTTCTTACACGTAGGGCGATCTCGGTGCTATAGACGGGAAGTACGACGTTGCAATTTCAACAGCATGCGGTCCTCTAGACAATATTGTAGTCGACACTGTGACGACTGCGCAAACATGCATAACGTTCCTTCGGCAGAACGACATAGGTCGCGCAACGTTTATACCGCTGGAAAAACAGCAACGTTTATTATCGAGATGTAGCCAAAAGATACAAACTCCCGAGAACGTGTCAAGACTCTTCGATCTTGTACAGGTTGATGACGAAAGAGTACTACCGGCGTTTTATTATGGACTGCAGGATACATTGGTAGCGAACGATTTAGATCAAGCAACTCGTATCGCATATGGCCAGAAGCGTTTCAGGGTAGTTACACTGAAAGGTGAATTAATCGAATTATCAGGCACAATGAGTGGTGGCGGGCGAACAGTGTTCAGAGGCAGAATGAGTCAAAAGATATTGAGAAACGAAGCGTCACCAATAGATATCGAAAAGTTGCAATCAGATCTGGATAAAACGTACAAAGAATGCAACGAACTTAGGGCTCAGCAACAGTCTCTAGAAAATCAGATTCACGCCCTGAATACAGGTTTACAACAGATGGAAGTGGACGAAAAGAAGTTGCATATTCAAGTGAAAACTTTAGAAGAGCAAGAACCATCTCTCCGAACACAACTGAAGATTCAAGAAAAGGTAGTTATAGATTCGGTGTCGAATCCGAAGAAGGTTGAACAGTTGCAGAAAGCAATGAACAATGCTAAAGAATGTCTGGAGAAAGTGAAGAAAATATCGAAGTCTGTGGAGAATCAAGTAGTGGGTATCAATAAATCGATAGAGGAAATATCAGGGAACCGAGTGAAAGATCAACAGAAAAAAATATCCAACTTCGGCAAATCGGTTGATAAAGCTAAAGCTGAGATATGTCGATTGCAAGTTGCGATTAAAACGGCCGAGAGAAACGTGAAAAAGATTGAACAGCAAATAGAAAGTCTCGAAAGTGATGTGTATGCTTGCGAACAAAGGCTTCGCGATATTCAAGTAGAGAAGCAGAAACTGGAAGAGGAAGGGAGAGAACATTTGAGAGAACTTAATGAACTTACGGAAGCTCTTTCGGAAAGAGACGGTGCTATGGCATCGCTTAAAGAAGAGTTGAACGCTGTGCAAGCCAGGGAGAATAAAATGAAAGTAGTTAAAATTGATCTCGATCAGAAGATGAAAGAGTGTAAAAGTGCAATAAAGGAATTGAAACAACAAATCCCGGAGTATACGAGGAGAATAGCCGAATTAAAGCTTCAAGCAATACCTGGGGAAACTTCGGAAGGATTTCAAGAATTAACGGAAGAAGAGCTTAATGCGCTAGACGAGAAAGTTCTCTTAGGTAACTTGCAAAAAGCTAAAAGCAGATTACCCCAAGAGATTCCGAATATGCAGGTTATTGCCGAGTATAAGGAAAAAGATGCGTTGTACTTACAACGTGCCGCAGATGTTGAAAAGATAACTACTGAGCGCAACAGGATACGAGATATTTACGAAACAGCGAGACGTCGTAGAATTCAAGAATTTCTCGCGGGTTTCACCATGATTACGGACAAATTAAAGGAAATGTATCAAATGATTACGTTGGGTGGTGACGCGGAATTGGAATTGGTTGATTCTTTGGATCCTTTTAGCGAAGGAATTGCTTTCAGCGTTAGGCCACCGAAGAAATCTTGGAAAAATATTTGCAATCTCAGCGGCGGTGAAAAAACCTTGAGTTCTTTAGCGCTTGTATTCGCGTTACATCATTATAAGCCAACTCCGTTATATTTTATGGATGAAATAGATGCCGCCTTGGATTTCAAAAATGTTTCGATCGTTGGAAATTACATCAAGGAAAGGACGAAGAATGCGCAATTTATAATTATATCTTTAAGATCGAATATGTTCGAGCTCGCAGATTATCTTGTGGGAATATACAAGACTTACAATTGTACTAAAAGTGTTACTGTTGACTTGGGAAAATATTATGAAAATAATGGAATTACCCCTCCAATGCAAATTACTTCTAAAAATATGTATTCGACTCAAATACAGAAATTCACGATGCAAAGCCAGCAAAAAGATCGTAATACAACACAGAGTATGAATAACGGGGAAGCCACAGACAAAAATCAAGAAACAAACGTAAATACACTCCCGTAAGTTAAAAGAATTTTTTCGAGATACATATTCCTAATTCGTAAAATTATATAGCTGCTTTCTCTTCTCGAAAAAGTTACATTTTAAAGATATTTAGTTTGCGTATCAATTTTACCTGGTGCACAAGAAATTATGATTGCTTATAAAAGTTTCCTTTATGAAGTCATTGAAATTAGAACTCTGTAGAAAAATATCGACAAAGAAGGAGCTCTAACTATTTTTCAATACCAATCGATAGTTCTAACACGGGCGAGCTCGCCAGTGGTTTTAAGTTGTAAAAGTTGCAGGGCAAAGAAATTAATTCTTCTATTCTATTTTTTCAGTTTACCTGTCCTAGGATTGTGTTCAACGCCAGAGAAGCAAACTCCTCAAAATGAACATACGAATGCGAGTAATATATTAAGTACAAGTGATTTAAATATTGATGTACCTTTGAGAAAAAGGCGTAGATTATGAATTACGAAAGGATTATGTCATACACACTAGGGCTGTTCGAGTACTGGAATATTCGAGTGGCTTGAAATTCGGGCCGAGCCGAGTACTCGAAGAGAAAAAAAAAGAGAAAAATCCACTAGTCGGTTCTCTTCGAGCCGCTCGAAAAAATTCGAGTACTCGATTCTTTGGAGCCGCTCGGTTTTTACGAGTACTCGGCCAATTCTAATACACAGCATATTCTACTTTAATCCTTCCACGCGATAATATCCGAATCTAGTGATTGCTTAAAAAAACTTTGTTTCGAATCGACATCTTTCCCTGATTTGAAGATCGTCTTTATTGTTATAAGTTGCAATCATATACTTCCTTCATCTGGGCTTATACCTTATGCACAGACAAATACAACGACTTAAAATGTAAGACTATTTAATGCCAAATCCACGGTCCAATTTCTATAAATAACTTCCGGGACTTAGTTTGATTTTAAAATTCGAAAATGCATTTGTGAAAGGTGGTACGCTGTGAATATCTGGTCCGCGAATGATTGTTCTACTTTGTTAAAGATTTTACGAGGAACACGTCAATACACTCCGGTAATTAGAATTTCTATATAAATATATATCTTCTGTATATACATATTCTTTATTCATTTCGCTACTAAGACGAACCCGGCAACGAAGCATTAATGCGGCGAAGCGAAACGCGGTGATACGAAGAGAGAAGTTAATAAACAATTGATTTTCATGGACCAGCGACAATTCATTTATTATTAATTTCTTCGGGGAAAGGGAAGGTATGGGGTATTGATGATGATCTGAGAATACCTTGTCACGCCACGACAAGTATTTTACTGAAAGCACCTTATGTATTTGTAGCTCATTTTGATTTCACATCTTTTTTTATTTTGTAATTATTATTATCTTCTATTTTTTCTAGATTTATTTGATTTCATGTACTTAGCGTAATTTGTTTACGGGTTTTATGGGTTTCCATTATATGTCGCGACTGTGCGGGCGATTTGGGCGTAAGTGGAACGCACCCCATCTCTCGCACACTCTACCCCAGTGGCGCACCCAAAGAAGGGGCTTTGTAAAAAGAAAGAAAACTGGATTTCACTTTAAATAAATTTTTATAATCACCTACTGCATTTTAATGAATTTGCTCTAAAAATATATTTATCCGTTCAACTCGGATCCCCCCCAAGATTAAATCCTGAGTGCACCCCTGCTCTACCCCTATCTCTGTCCTTCTCGCACACTATTCCCGGATTCCCCTCGTTATCTAATAGCGTATTCGGACGGCCGCACTGAGTGTGGCGGCTAAAGCGTCACGCAGTCGGTAAATTCAACGACTGTTTTGTTGAAATAAATATGATTGCGAACGTACATAAAGGCTGTGGTCCAATTCACGCATACTGCGCATGAAATTGGTAGCATCGTATTTTGAATTATCTTTTACCCAGTGACGTCACGTGTGGGCAACTTTTCCGCGTTATCTTTGCTTCACTTCGACTCGTGGATGCATAGAACGGGCCATGATGTAAAGACATAAGGTGTGCTCGTGCGCAGCCTTCCAGATTAGCCAATAACGTGCCCTTCCCAAGATCGTCCATATTGGATTGTCAACCAATACGACAGTTGCATTCAAATCTGGTAACGTAACAGTACATACTGTACTCTACAATTTACGCTACACGAAGTTAGGTAGTACATTATAAACCCCATAATGTAACTAGGCGGCCATATTTTAACATGGCGGAAAGTGGGAAGGCGCAGTACTACAAGACGAAAATGAGCTGCCGGTCGAGCACACCTTATGTCTTTACATCATGGAACGGGCCGTGCTTAACAGTGAACGGAGGAAATGCTATGATCTCCTGAGGAATTAGCAGTGGGGGAAGAGCGTCGAGCCAATCAACGCCAAGATTGGAAAGGAAACGGCGCCACCGTCGAGCCAAGCCAAGCCAAGCCAGGCCAACCAGAGTCGTCGCAGACTCGGTCGTCGATGTTGGTTGGCTGCGGCCTTACTTGCCAGCGTCGACAACCGAGTCCGCGACGACTCTGATTGGCCTGGCTTGGCTTGGCTCGACGGTGGCGCCGTTTCCTTTCCCATCGTGACCTTGATAAGCTCGACGTTCCCCCACCGCTAATTCCTCAGAGATCATAGCATTTCCTCCGTTCATTGCGGTTAGTAACGGTGAATAATGGCCGCCGAATTCAACCAAATTGCGCCAAATGCAGCCTATGGTCAGCACCATCTAGTGGATAATTTTTTGACTAAATTGCATACAGCGCTATCTACAGTCATGTAAGGGAACTAAACGGCGGTTACATTCCAAGCAATGAACGGAGGAAATGCTATGATCTCTGAGGAATGGCATGATGTAAGGACATAAGGTGTGCTCGACCGGCAGCTCATTTTCGTCTTCTATTGCGCATTCCCAATTTCCGCCATATTAAAATACATATGGATATGAATGCATATGTATGTGTACGGACGCGTTATTGAAATGTTGACAAATTTATTCTATTCTATTGGTTGAGATCCAATATGGAGGATCTTGGGAAGGGCATGTTATTGGCTAATCTGGAAGGCTTGCGCAAGAGCACACCTTATGTCCTTACATCATGAGGAATGGTGAAGGAACGTCGAGCTTATCAACGCCAAGTGGGAAAGGAAACGGCGCCACCGTCGAGGCAAGCCAAGCCAGGCCAATCAGAGGCGTCGCGGACACGGTTGTCGATGTTGGCAAGTAAGGCCGCAGCCAACCAACATCGACAACCGTGTCCGCGACGCCTCTGATTGGCCTGGCTTGGCTTGCCTCGACGGTGGCGCCGTTTCCTTTCCAATCTTGACGTTGATTGGCTCGACGTTCTTCCCCCACCGCTAATTCCTCAGGGGATCATAGCATTTCCTGGCATTACTGCCTGGCACAGTGATGCCAGAATGAGGACGGGTCCTCTCGAGAATTTCCCCCACCACGCATGCACACTACGCCGGAGCGGAGATCCGTGAGCTCGGACACGCCACTCCGGCGTAGTGTGCATGCGTGGTGGGGGAAATTCTCGAGAGGACCCGTCCTCATTCTGGCCAGTGAACCGAGGAAATGCTATGATGCCTGAGGAATTAGCGGTGGGGGTAAGCCTCTGAGGAAATAGCGGTGGGGGAACGTCGAGTTCATCAACGCCAAGATGGGAAAGGAAACGGCGCTACCGTCGAGCCAAGCCGAGCCAGGCCAATCAGAGTCGTCGCGGACTCGGTTGTCGACGCTGGCAAGTAAGGCCGCAGCCAACCAACATCGACAACCGAGTCTGCGACGACTCTGGTTGGCCTCAGAGATGCAAGATGCGAAGAATTCCGACTGCAGCGACCCTTGCGGTGGAGTAAGGAATCTCAGCTCGTGATGTCTCCCCTCTATAGAATAATATTCTTGAGTAGTACATTACAAGGGCTTTTTTGGCAGGATACCGTAACAAACATGCGCGAACGTAGAGTAATGACGGTTTTGATACGGTTACTCTACGTTCGCGCATGTTTGTTACGGTATCCCGCCAAAAAAGCCCGTGTAATGTACTACTCAAGAATATTATTCTATAGAGCGGAGACATCACGAGCTGAGATTCCTTACTCCACCGCAAGGGTCGCTGCAGTCGGAATTCTTCGCATCTTGCATCTCTGGTTGGCCTGGCTCGGCTTGGCTTGGCTTGGCTCGACGGTGGCGCCGTTTCCTTTCCAATCTTGGCGTTGATTGGCTCGACGTTCTTCCCCCACCGCTATTTCCTCAGAGGCGTACCCCCACCGCTAATTCCTCAGGCATCATAGCATTTCCTCGGTTCACTGATTCTGGCATCACTGCCCTGGCATTTCCTCCGTTCACTGATTCCAAGCCTCTATGAGTGTCACCCCCCGTTTCGCGATTGCCCGTGCACTCGGATTGTTTGACAACAAATGAATGAAAAGTGACAATTTCCGAAACCCCTTCCGACATATATTTCTCATACATCTTCACTTTAATCACTTGTGATTGTGCTTGATCGTTTGATATGAACGTTACGCAGCACGGAAGGTGGAGCTGACAGTGCTTAACCTTCCCGGGAAAGGTTACCGTCACTGAACAGATGTAAAGAGATGATTATTTTTCCATAAAATGTCTTACCAAGACTCGCCGTTCTCGACCATGTACGGTCACGACGATTACGACATTGACGACGACGCCGAGGAGTACTTGGAGGACGACCGAGACGCCGAGGAGCAGGACGAGAGCGACGAAGGTACAATGCTCGATAACGCGTCGGGTATTCGTGTTTCTAACGATCCGTACGAATTCGCAGATACCGAAGAGGCAAGCGAGACCGACCTTGGTAAATCAGAGGAGTATACGGAGATAAAGGAACAGTAAGTTCGGCGGAGAGCATCTGCATCTCGTTAATGCGCAATGCTTTTAAGAGTTGTAATCGCATCGATGTTTCAGAGTCTATCAGGACAAGTTGGCCAGCCTGAAGAAACAATTACAGCAGCTAAAAGACGGCACTCACCCAGAGTACAATCGCAAGTTGAAGCGCCTGGAGGCACAATATAAAGAAAGGTTCGGATCTATCGAAGGAAATGTCTCTGCGATTGTCGTGCGAGTTCCTCTCACTGAATCTTCCTTTCCAGATTACGATTAAATATAATTTACCGTGACTATCTAACAGAATGGGTAGAACGGGATTATATACTGGAGAAGAAGGCAGCGGTGAAGGAGTTTGAAGAGAAGAAGATAGACCTGAAAGAGAACTTGCTCACCGACATGGACGAGAAACGGAAGATGATAGAAACTGATCGACATACGATGGAGCTCACGGGCGATTCGATGGAGGTACAGGGGGTAGATGGATACGCTGGTTTTGTCGAGATTGTAACGTGTACTTATTTGTTCGCTCGCTGGTTAGGTGAAGCCTGTGATGACGAGGAAATTACGGAGGCGCCCGAATGATCCTGTGCCCGAGAAGGTAGAGAAAAGGAGGAAACCCCCTCCGGCGCAATTGAACTACATGTTAGATGAGAAAGAGATTGAGAGCGACTTGAAAGCTATTAGCCGTGGTAAAGTACTGACTACTGTTCGAAAACCAGGTACTGATTGGACGTTTTATAGCAATATGCATGCGTTAATGGCGTTTCATTGTTTGCAGTAGTATTGCCACATTACAATGCAGTGAATATACCTTCGCAGCATATCCCAGCAGCTTCGGACAGCCCCCTGGTAGAAACCAGGATAGAAGACGGAAAGCTTCTGCATGAAAGACGATGGTAACTAACACTTTCGCTTCTACCTGGAACGATCGAAAGAGTTTCGCACTTACGTGGAGGAATTGCAGGTTCCATCGCGGGCAACCGGTGTACGTGGAAGGGAAGGACTTGACTAGATTCGCTGCGAACATCTCGGCAATTGGAACTGAAGCTGTAAGTGAACGATAATTCTGCTGGGGCTGGGACTATTCGAATAGTTTAATATTCGAATGTTTGAGTATTCGAATGCTACGAATAAACTTCGAATATTTGAATATTCGAATGCTACGAATAAACTTCGAATATTTGAGTAGTCGAATGTTATTATTTGAATATTTAAGTATTCGAATACTGATGTATTCAAATAGTTGGTGTGAATTATAAATCAAGTTCTTTAGGTTTACTTTTTTACAAGCTTTTATTTAGTTTCAGTTGTGAGTTCGTTAGTTTGTCAGGGTGAATCTTGTAAGCTAATTTTGACCCACCTCAGCATATCCGATCAGCTTGAAACTTTGCACGCACACGTAGTTCCGATGACAATACAATATTTTCAGGCAGTTATTTTGGCTCGTATCAAAATTATTGGTTCCTTTTTAGTACATTTTAATAAAAACTTGTTTAAAAAAAAATACTATATAGTTTTCACGCTTTTTAGTGAAAATATTGTATTGTCATCGGAAGTATGTATGTGTGCAAAGTTTCAAGCCGATCGGATATGTTGAAGTGGGTTAAAATTAACTTACAAGATTTCACAAATTAACGAACTCACAACTGAAACTAAATAAAAGCTTGTAAAAAGAATGAACCTGAAGAACTTGATTTATAATTCACACCATTACTTCAGTTGCTCAGTTATTTGGCGAATGTAATTCGTATATCCAAGTATCCAAATACTATTCGAATATTTAAGTATTCGAATAGTAATAATTCAAATATTTAAGATTCGAATTATATTCGCCAAATAACTGAGCAACTGAAGTATTCGAATACCGAAAAATTCGACAAGTAGTTCCAGCCCTAAATTCTACGGCCTGCGGAACTGATTCGTTTTTTTCGTTTGCTGCGTTTATTTCAAAGACAATTTGCTTGTGCCGCAGATTTGGGTGAAGAAAGTTTCGGACGGGAGTAAAGTGCGGATATACATATCGCAGCTGAGTAGGGGGAAGATTTCGATCAAGAGAAGAGCATCCTAATGATTGTACAGTAATTAAGTATTTCGAATCGAAGTGTTAAACTTGTGATATATTAGACTTATAATTTATCGGAGTTCTATTTTCTGGGTCCAGTACGATTCTCACTGTACTAGTCTTTTGCCACCAATAAAACCAGATTTTCTGGTGATACTCTATCGCCATGTACATCCAGAGGAAGTACGAGAAAAGCAGCAAGCACATCATCGCCAACAACAAATAGACAGTCCACCGTGCTGGGGGGAAATGATCGTAATTATTCCTCGCGTAAAAATCGGCCGCGATTATACAAAGGTACGAGCAGCCGATCGCCATCGGCGTAATGATGGCGCTGCGAATTAAATCTGCCCTTAGACTACGAACGTATAATTGGTGGTGTTGCTGGTTCAAGCACAACCAAACTACGATCGAACGTAGGACATGATAGCGCGGAGTGCGGCTAACGACGAACCGATGACCGCACAATTCGCAACTGTTTCTATTGCTCTCTTCTAGCCAGCGTTCCAGGCACTTCAAGTGAACCGCGCCCATGGTTCCCTTAAAGAAATTCAGTTCATTCCCGTCGGAAATACCTCCGAGCGTTCGCGTCGATGGAAATGACTCACCGACCTTGCACTTGCAGAGATAGAGGACGGGCTGCTGTTGAGTAGCGTCGTAGCAGATACGACAGTGTATCTCCTCGTCGACAGACTCGCGCAAGCTTAATTTACGCCGCTTGCTCGTCCCAAGGCTGTCATCGAGCTTTCGTTTAACCGCACGCTTCACGGCACTCCCCTCTTGGCTGCATCTCAACTCGACTTTCGCTATTACCCTTTCCAAAACGGTCTCCACGGAGCTCTTCTCGTCGTTCATTTCTCAGTCGCTTCCACGACGATTCATTTCAATTATTTAACCTACCAGAACGACTCGCGACACGTGTACTGAAATTAGAAACAAATGAGACGGCGGCCGCCGGAGATATCCGGAGTTACTGTATCGATCACTGCGTCACTTTTATTGTGCAATCGAAAGGCGATTTTTATTACGAAGCGTGACAAAATTTAATGTTCCTCTCCCTCTTTCTCTCTCTCCCGTGCTACAAATACCTACTGCGGCGGTTTTCTACAGAGACTGAAACAAGGAAGAGCAAGCGGGGTGAAGAGAACCGCGCAATTGTCTTGCGACCGCTCTGTTACATGTATAAAAATTTGTATTACGTTACGAAGGATACAGTTAAGTTAGCCGAATACGGTAATATTATCGCGATGCGTAATTATGTGCAATTTGTAATTAATCGCTAAACTATAAACGAATGTTTGTCACTCAGCCATCATGTCCACGCTGAGGCAATCCTCGCCCATATTGCTCGGGGACGTCTCTAGCTCCCCAATTTCGTTCGACTCGCTGTAAATAGAGATTCTATGTAATAATAAATTCCGCGTCCCACCGATGAGAGAGTAAATTAATCACCTATCCAGCGAAGGGTCGTTGCTGAACATCTCCGTCGGAACCGTCGGCGGCGCCTTCTCCGGCACCATTTGCAAGTAAGTCTGACGGGACTCTAAGTGCCGTTCTACTTCTTCCGGCGTCATGTGACCGTCCGACATCAGAGACATTGGTACTATATTATTGGACGATTGTACCTGGAGGGAACGAGTTCTCGTAGAATAATAGCCAGTCTTACAAGGGAAGATCCTGAAGCCGGAAATTCAAAAAAATTCTGAAACTTGAATAGGGTAAACCAACCAGTAATTGACCGCATACCAGTGAATGACCATTAGGCAAAGAAATGTCAATTATAAATTTAAAAATTACTATTTGTTTATAAATACAGTGTAATTGCACTTTTAATATCCCATATTTTTAGTTTTGCGTATTAAACAAACATTAATAAGTACAATTCTTACTAAAAGTATGCGGTCATTTACTGGGCTTTTCATTAAACAATTCGGTCATTTACTGGTTTGTTTACCCTATGTAGGGGTTTCCTCCTGATTACAACGCAATTTTTCTTTGTTATCAAAATTCACTCGAAGGGGGTGAAATTAACCACTGAAAATTCGACTATTTTCTGATTTTGTATTATAACTCGTGAACTGTAAGAGATAGAAAAAAGTTTCAAGATAAAAGTTAGGGTAAACCAACCAGTGAATGATGGAATTGTTAAATTTATGGACCTTTGAGATTAGTACTTGAATATATTTATGTATAACAACAAAGCAACTGTTGAAATTGCATTTAAATTTATTTTTCTTGAAATTTCTATAAAAATAAATACTTATGCTTATCGTAATTTAAAAAAAAATTATAAAATGCAAAACGTGTAGAAAGCCAGTAAATGACCGCATACTTTTAATAAGAATTGTACTTATTAATGTTTGCTTAATACGCGTAACTAAAAAAATGGGATATCAAAAGTGCAACTACACTTCTTTTAATTTGATCTATCATTTGGTAAAAAATTATTTTACAGTTCACGAGTTATGACACAAAATCAGAAAATAAACGGATTTTCAGGGGTTAATTACACTCCCCAGAGTGAATTTGGGCAACAAACAAAAATTGCGTTGTAATCAGGATGAAATTCGCTACATATTCACAAAGTTTTAGAATTCGCCGAATTTCCGGGTACGGGATCTTCCGTTGTTAGTTACAAAGGATCACTTACTATAGGTGTGTTATTTGATTTTGTCACTTTCGGGGTAGGCTTTTTCTTTTTACTCGTGCTAAGAGGCTTCGTTACCGTGGGCATGTGATGCGAAGTGTGATTACCAATACCCATTTCTATCTTTTTCCTGAAACGGAGTACAGAGGTAAAATGTTTCTTCGAGCAAGAGATTGAAACCGACTTCAGAAAAATAAAAATGCACCAGACAGTAAAAAATATACATATTTCCCCCCCTTATTTAATCCATGACTCTCAATATTTTTAAGTGGACGTCCTAGCATTTGCACTGTGTAAATCTGGCGCCCACTTCGAAATATTGAGAGTCGTAGATTAAATAAGGAAAAAAATATTCTTTACTCTTTGCTGCATTTTAATTTTTCTGAAGTCGGTTTTAATTTTTTTATTATTTACATATTAGTTATTTAAGTTACATAACTCCGTTTATTTAAAGAAACGTGGGTAGGCCTACAAAAAGAGCTGTACATAATAATAATAATAAAGTCGGTTAAGGGGTTACGCCACTCTGACATGCTCGAAACTAGACGAATTTTTTTACAGATATGCGAGGTTGAAAAATAATTCTTTACTTCTTATGTGTAGAGCATGTATTAGTGCACATATTGTATAAATACTATACAAAAATATGAAATATTGGCAGACAAAACTATTCGTCCGATTTATTTCAAATTAAGAAGAAAATTTGTTGCACAAATGAGAGCAAGGTAAAATTGTTTACCCAACAAGGGGAAATTAAAACATTTATTATATACGAATGGGTTATCGCACAAAAACAAATGATATGCTACATTTTAGATAATTCCAGTAAGAATATGTGTACCAAGTTTGAAATAAATCGGATAAAGTGTTGGAGATATTTGAAACAGCGTTCGCGCGGAGGAGCTTCGCGGGACAACAAATAACTCGGCTATTTTTTAATTTTTTTGTATAGTATTTATACAAAATATGCACTAATACATGTTCTACAGTCTACACGTAAGAAGTAAATAAATAATTTTCAACCTCATAGTATCTGTAAAAAAAATCGTCTAGTTTCGTGCGTCTCAGGTCAGAAAGAGGCGAATATTTATGAATTATTTTTGAAAAAACGGAAGCATATATTTTTACATAACTTTTTGCTCTTAAAAGGGCAACGTTTAAAGAACATTTGGTAATTTTTGTGCAGAAAAATATTTACGTTTATAATAAAAATACAACGATATCCAAGAAGCCTTTCTAAAAACGGTGAGCAAGATATCTCAGAAACTACTGCACCAATCTTTCTGAAATTTTGTGGACTGATTTTTTATAAAAAGAACTACTGAATGACGGAGGGATTTTTCCCATTGTATAGTTTCGATTTTATCAACGAAAAACAGCCATTAGATAACCATGAAGCCATTTTTCGTTGATATTTTATTTATTCTTGTAATACTTGCCTTTCTGCTTAGGATGGTTTCCGTTTACATCTTTTTTTTCGTTGATATAATCGAAACTATACATTCAAAAAAATACTTCCGTCATTCCGTAGATTTTTATATAAAAAATAAGCCCACAAAAGTTTTTAAAAAGCGTTCATGGATGTCGTTGTATTTTTATTATAAACGAAAAAATTATTCTACAAAAAAATTACCAACTGTTCTTTAAACGTTGTTCTGTTAATTGCAAAAAGTTCTGTAAAAATATATGCTTCCACTTACCCCCGAAAAATTCGCCTCTTTTCGTCCTTATAACCCATTAATAAATCAGATTTCTTATTTTTGTTGTAACTTCAAAACTACCTAACCGATTTTCATAATTTCTTTTCCCATGACTCAAATTGATTGAAGCAAAACTAAACGCAATAAGTTTTGCGAAAATCGGTCCAGTAGTTACAGAGAAATTCGCGAACAAACATAATACATACAAACCCATCGAACTGAGAGCCTCCTTCTTTTCGAAGCCGATTAAAAAGAGATCTATATACTCCGCTCACCTCTTGGAAGTGTCAAGCCGAGTGACTTCCTCGTCTGACGATTCCGTTTCATCGCTTTCGCTAAACGAGGCGTCCACCTTCTCGTACTGCAACAGTCGATCCAGTAAAAAACTTTTGTCCCTATTTACTTTAAGCAGTTTCCTCTGCGTAGAGCGCAGGGCCTCTTGGAAACACTCGTTCTCCTAAAACAATCGCGTGTCGAGTTAATAAATACAGAAGAGACGGAGCGCGTCGGAGGACGTTGCTTATAGACGAGCGTACATAAATGAGAAATTTGAGTTTCCTCTTCAGATTCCGATACTGATCCTTGTAGTTCGGCACTTCCTCTTCCGGGCTGTCCTCGTCATCGTCGTCTGGAGCCGCATTGTTGTTTGCGATTGAACGACAATACCATCCTTCCAACATTGATCATCTGCAACTGGGCCGATAGAATTTGAAGCTTTGCTAACTGTTTAGAAGAGTCTTACCCCAGTGAATACTGAATAGAAATCGAGGCCCCGGCTGTACCATTTACTTTACAGCCGCTGCAGATCTGTTCATGCAGTTGTGGTTACGCGCGCGACGATTAAAGCAGATCTTGCGCTGATGTTACTTTAATACGTGCTTGAGGTTAAGCCCTCGACAACAGAAGATAAGTCGACGACGATATATTCCGCACGTAAAACGAGAGCGCACTCGAAGCACGAACGGCGTCCCGATTCGAACGTAATTTCGGCGGTACCTGCTTAAAGCTTCAGGATGACTTTTTCTGGGTAGCAAATAGCCAAGGTGAGCGATTATTAGGAAGATAAATAAGCTGTTTGTGACTGGCTTCCATTCTGAACTTCTTTATCGATTCTATAGTAACTTCGAAACACTGCCATTCAACCGGAAGTGATCGATTGCATTTTCATGTGCGATTCGCGATCGCGCCTCTCAAACAATTATCGGAATACATTGTCTTAGTAAATTTTGTTGATATTAACTTCTGCTTTAATTGTTTACGGTAAAATTTCTAGTTGGAGGGGTTGAATTTTAGTAAATTTTGGGTGAAATTAATTTTTATTTTAATTAATCACGGTAAAATTTCTAGTTGGGGGAGATAAATTTTTCGTAAAATCCCACCCAGATAGCACAGGACGTTTTAAAAACGTCCATTTTACGTCCATTTTAGGTCTGAACGTCCACGGCTTGATTTGTGAAAATGGACGTTCTTAAAACGTTTTAAAAACGTACTTTACGGACGTTTTAAAAACGTACTTTACGGACGTTTTAAAAACGTCCTTTTCCGGCCGTTTTAAAAACGTATTTTCCGGACGTTTTAAAAACGTACTTTGCAGACGTTTTAAAAACGTATTTTGCAGCCGTTTTAAAGATAGCCATAGTTGAAGCGTTTCAAAGCGTTTCTCGGAGTGTGGTATGAAGTAGCGTGTTAAAGAAAAAGCACCGTGTTCAGTGCACCGTGCCTTGTGCAAAAACAGATCAGATTCTGAAAATTGGAAGAAAAGGAATGATGGTAACAGTAACAAACAGAAAGTTACTTTTCACAGGTATTGAGGTTATTTTATTAATTCATAATGGGACAAATTATTATATTTAATACGTTCAGTACCGCCTTTTAAGGAAAAATATATAAAGGTATACTGGGTAGCAAACGTGTTAAAGTAACTATATTTTCAAAACATATCTTATTTTGAACTTTATTTCTGTTTTTATAGATTTCCAAAGAATTCTGATACTTGTGAAGCTGCAAAGGCCACCATACACGCTGCTTCTTGCTGTTCGATTTGCTTGTACAGTCAAAAGTGAGAATGCAAGACTTGAGCGTGTGTGTCCACAAATCGGTCAATTTAGTATGTGCGTACTGTCAAATTCCTGCCATGAACGCAATTACAAGTTTTGACTGTACAAGCAAATGGAACGGCAAGTAGAGACATTTTATTAAGACACATTTTATGCACAAAATATTACTCTTTATTACATATAACAAAATTGTGATTTTGCTTTGCGCTAGTCTTTTAGTGTATTGTAAATCAATAGCATTTTCAATTGTGCATAATGCAGAGAAAACATTTTCCTCAATACTTTGAGATCTTTCAACGAATTTGTAACAATGTTATAAACATCTATTGTAAGTGCAGATATTTTACATATTCTGTACCTATATTTTGTATAATATGTGTAATCTATGTGTACTACCTACATATTCTACATACTTCATATCTATTTTAAGTGGTATATTCTCTGTATTCGACTTTGTACTGACATTTTCATGTATCTATTGTAAATAAACGAAATAAATTGTTATCGAGTTTGGTAATATTTTGAAAACAATTTACATCCATAAATTTTTATTTAATCGAACCAGTACCAACCTCCTAAAAACGTCCAGAAAACGTTTTAAAAACGTCCAGAAGAGGTCCTGAAGACGTTTTAAAAACGTCCAGAAAATGTCCTGAAGACGTCCAGAAAACGTTTTAAAAACGTCCAGAAAAGGTCCTGAAGACGTTTTAAAAACGTTCTAAAAACGTCCAGAAAATGTCCTGAAGACGTCCAGAAAACGTCCTGAAGACGTCCAGAAGACGTTTTAAAAACGTCCAGAAAACGGTCTGGTTTGTGAAAATGGACGTTTCTAGGACCTTTTCTGGACGTTTTTAAGACGTCCCGAACGTCTGACCTGGACGTTTTAAAAACGTTTTTAAAACGTCTTTGTGCTATCTGGGTTGTTGCACTGTCTTTCTTTAAAAAAAAAAAAGAACATGCCAAAGCGCAGAGATTACACGCTTCAAATTAAAATCCTGCAGTACGAAACGTAACAGTCCCCTTGTCAAGCTTCTATTCGCGAATATTCCACACAAGAAAAAGGTTTCGATAAAATAAATCCTCCGCGGAATATCCACCAATTTGGGCGCGTTCCGATTCACGCATAATGCGCATGAAGTGCATAGGGTACGTGGCATATCCTATACATTTTATGCGCATTATGCGTGAATCGGAACGCGCCCTTTGCTTTCCCTTTTGGAAGTCACAGCCAGAGATGCAAGATGCGAAGAATTCCGACTGCAGCGACCCTTGCGGTGGAGTAAGGAATCTCAGCTCGTGATGTCTCCCCTCTATAGAATAATATTCTTGAGTAGTACATTACACGGGCTTTTTTGGCAGGATACCGTAACAAACATGCGCGAACGTAGAGTAATGACGGTTTTGATACGGTTACTCTACGTTCGCGCATGTTTGTTACGGTATCCCGCCAAAAAAGCCCGTGTAATGTACTACTCAAGAATATTATTCTATAGAGCGGAGACATCACGAGCTGAGATTCCTTACTCCACCGCAAGGGTCGCTGCAGTCGGAATTCTTCGCATCTTGCATCTCTGGTCACAGCAGATCCCAGCGAATTACCTTCGCTTTGGGGAGAATGATTTGCCGTCGGCTCCCACCGAAGCGCTCTCACTACGCGCGCGAACGGCGGGTTTCCCGTCTCCTTAACTCCGAGTTGTCTATGAACGCATTGAAGTAAAATCGATAAAAGTAAACTTACGATCAAAAGTTTTTAATTTTTGTAAAGAAAATAAATCGCTTGATAGAGGAGATCGTAAGTGCCGCAACGCGAGGAATCACACGGAGCGTTGGAATTGAAGCGAGAAAGACTCCTGTATTAAGATGGGCGTACCGAAGTTCTTTAGGCACATAAGCGAGAGATATCCCTGCACTATTGAAACCTTAAAGGAGTATCAGGTAATAAGAAGAAAAAAAAACAAAAAACATATGTAAATAACAATACGTACCCTAGAACTCTTCCCCGCTACTCTTAGGCAACTCCTGCTAATCGTATGTTTGTTTGTGTGAGTGTGTTGTTCGATCGCTGTTAACGGTTTTGTCCTAAAGCCTGTATAACGTTATCACGAGTAGATAGTTGCTGACGCATCTCACTGCCGTCGTTCCAAGCAGCAGATTAATAATGATTACACCGTTGTTTGCAGATACCAGATTTTGATAATTTATACTTGGACACGAACGGTATCCTGCACATCTGTTCGCACCCAAACGACAACGATGTTTCGTTTCGCACTACGGAAGAGGCTATATTTAAGAATATATTTCGATACATCGAGGTGCTATTCAACAAGATCCAGCCTCAGAAGTTGTTCTTCATCGCGATCGACGGTGTAGCGCCACGCGCCAAGATCAACCACCAGAGGAGCAGACGTTTCAGGTCCGCGAAGGATGTGGAGCTGCTGGAAGCAAAGGCTAGGGCGCAAGGCGTCGAGATACCGAAGGAGAAGATGTTCGATTCGAACTGCATCACGCCGGGCACAGTTTTTATGTCCAAAGTCGACGAGCAGTTGAAATACTTTATTACGTATAAGATCTCCACCGACAAGCACTGGCAAAAGTGCAAAGTTATGTTTAGCGGATCGCAGGTACTGAATTCGAGATGGCCCGCTGCGGCTGGTGTAGGTAGGCGACGTTGCGTATTTGATGCTCGTTCTAGGTTCCAGGCGAAGGGGAACACAAGATAATGGACTATATCCGATACATGAAGACCCAGCCGGATTACGATCCGAACACTAGGCATTGTTTGTACGGCCTGGACGCTGATCTGATAATGTTAGGTTTATGCACTCACGAGATACATTTTATATTACTGAGAGAGGAGGTGACGTTTGATAAGAAAGAGAGGAAGATCGTGACGCCGGAGGAGATTAAATTCTGCCTGTTCCATTTGTCCCTGTTGAAGGAGTACATAGACCACGAATTCTCTGTGTTAAAGGACAAATTATCTTTCCCTTACGACATAGAGAAGATCGTCGACGATTGGATTTTGATGGGATTTCTCGTGGGGAACGATTTTATTCCACATCTGCCGAATCTGCACATTAAGAACGACGCGCTGTCCATATTGTACCACGTGTATATCGATGTATTGCCGACGCTAGAAGGTACAGCCATCCTACAACAGAGGAGGAGAATAATTAAATAAATAATCAATTGTTTCAGGATACATAAACGAATCGGGAACTTTAAAGTTGGACAGGTTCGAGCGATTTATGGAGAGACTCAGCCGCTTCGACACGTTACAGTTTGCCGAGCATTACGCGGACCTAAAGTATCTCGAGAGCAAATCGGAGAGGCGTTTCACTGAATCCCTTCGACCCAATCGTAAGAAGTTAGAGGACGACGAGGAGGCTCCGTCTCCGAAGAGGGCGCAGGACAAAGAGTTTGACGCTCTGCTCAGATCTATAGCTGAGATGGTAGTTATTTAATTAAACTAATTTCTAGTTTAATAGCTAAATACCCCCGCGCTTCGCTTCGGGCCTAAGAGAGATATTGAGGACTCCACGATAACGCATTTCACCCCTTAACACCACCCCCTCGCGGGTTGATTAGGGCAGGATCCTGAAATTGTTTTTGGCATTTATGTGGGTAATCTTTGAAGAACCAAGTTGATATCTTATCGGACCTAAAAGGTATTAGGGAATAGGAAGTCCGAGAAAATACATTTTACCCCCTTTTCACCCCGCTTTGGGGATGGAATTTCCAAAAGTTTTTCTTTAGCGGGTGCCTACTGATCGAGCCCTGGGCTACTTATTCTTATTCCTGCCGCGGTAATATTTCGCAATTGAGTTATTCCACGTCAAAACGGATAGATGAAAAATGTAGTTCCACCGATTCTCTTCAAAATGACAGCATTTGTCGATAACCTTGCAAAAACAAAGTATACTGAATTTTTGAAGGCCTATGTCAAATAGGGTGAAAGCACTAGTAGTCGGCCACCCTCTGGTAGTCGACCACTTTTATTATTTAGCTTAAAGAAATAAGTACTAAAATAAAGCATTTATTAAATAACAATTTTATATTATATTTTGAATTTCTAAGTTTAAAATACGACAAAAAGCGCTCTTCGTAGGTAAAAAAAAGAAATGCTTTTCAAGTGATTTGTAAACTAATTTTGATTCTACATGTGCCATTGCTGTTTTCCAACACGAGAAGCATAAATGCGCTTTTATTGGAAAATTATGCTATATCACTGAAATTTCACTATCTTTAACGCTAATTTATTTTCCCTGAACTTTTATAGTAACACAAAATTTTTAGTGATAAATTAAATACATTTTATATATTTTATAACATTGATTGTTTCTTCTTTTGGGGCTTTTCATTCGAGTTTAGCTTTAAGTGGTCGACTACTAGTGCTTTCACCCTAGTTTTCGAAATATTTAATGTTAAAGTTTTAAAAATTGAAACAAAATCGGCTGAGGCGTCGTCACTTGAACTGTAATATCTCGGTCATTTTTAAAGATAATGCCTCCGTCTTGGGCTCATTTTAAAACTGAAGGAATGCTTTCTCAATCCGTATATAGAATATTTTGTTTATTGTTAATAAAATCGCGATTTGACGTCGTTCTCACCCACGGTCCGGCTTGAAAAAATACCATTCGATTCGTTGGGCCTTCAGCTAATAAATGCGTTTTCCAAAAAAGTGGAGGAATTTCGGGAATAGGCAACAAAAAATAAAACTTACGATAGTGTACACCGCTTGGAACTGCACGAATCCCATAGTCCGCACGCATACGGTTTCAAAACAATCGCCTAGCGTAGGAAAGTATTTGTATACGATGCGACAAAACAAACCTTTCCTTCAGTACACAACATGCAAAAACAGAAAAGGAAGAATCACTAAAAATTACCTACTATAACTAATCTTTTATATGGTGAGCAGATATTCCTATTATTTTGCTCGAGAATACCAAAAACACAGCTTAAGCGAGAAGCGCTCGCCCGGCCGCGAACTACTATTATTTAAAAATCATTATTTAAAAAGAAATAAAAACGTTAGAACCTTCCTCTCGCCAAGACGAACAAAGTGATGTAACACACTTGCGGCTACAGTTCATATTTACTGGGAAAGTACATTTCAAACTATGCAACTTCAATTTTATATAATAGATTTATTCTAATTCTTCTATTTTCCGCAACAGTCGGCGGGTGACGATGACGGAGAGGACGACGAGTCGGATAGTGAGATTTACAACCTGGAGTTCGTTCAGCATAAAAGGGATTATTACATGAACAAATTAGAATACGAGAATATAGACGAGTACGTATATCTAAAGTTTCTGTATTTCTTTCGACGCGTCCTCTCAATGATAACGTTTCAGAGATTTTCTACGGGATCAAGCGGAAGGCTACATCAGAGGGGTGCAGTGGAATTTAAACTATTATTACAACGGGTGTTGTAGCTGGTCGTGGTACTACCCGCACCACTACGCCCCGTATATTTCGGATATAAAGAATTTCAAAGACTTGAAGCTGGAGTTCGACTTGGGAGAGCCGTTTCTACCGTTCCAACAATTGCTAGCCGTATTGCCGCCTTACAGTAAAGAGCTACTGCCGTCTGCGTTTCAACTGTTGCTGACCGACGAGGCCTCCCCTATAATCGATTACTATCCGCCGGACTTCGACACGGATTTAAATGGGAAGATACAAGATTGGGAGGCTGTCGTACTTATCCCTTTCATAGACGAGAAACGTTTGCTAGATGGTAAGTCGGAGCGCGTCTTTGATTTGTTTCTCTAACTAAACGCTGCTCTACTCTCACAGCCATGGCGCCCTATTACGATTTATTGACCCCGGAGGAACGGGCGAGGAACAAGCACGGACCGATGCGTTTGTATTCTCATACAGAGGAAAGCTTGGGCACTTACAAAGCGCCTGAGTATTTCCGCGACGTCGTCAGTCACGCTAACGTGAGGTTAATAAATCGCGACGAGATTATCGTGCCACGGGAAAAGCTAGTGAAGGGGCTGTGTCCCAATGTACAGTTAGACGTCTATCACCCAGGATTTCCTACGCTGCAGTACATAAAGCACACCGCGGCTTTAAAGAAGGCCGAGGTAGGTCTCCCCTCATTATTTCAATCCCTTGGTCGTTCGCCTATTAACGATCTTGCTCGACGCACAGGTCAGAGTGTTCCAGAGACCCACGAGGAAGGAGAGCATGATTCTGCACGTAACGCCGCCATCCGAGCCGAATCTGTCGACCGTAGCGGCCGAGCTGTTGGGCAAAACAGTGTTTGTTAATTGGCCGCACTTGACGGAAGCTCAAGTGGTGGCCGTTTCGAATTCCGACACGAAGATAAGTCAGATTAATCCGCAGGCGAGCTATAGCTACGAGAAAATGAAAGAGGAGGAGTGGAATGTACAGAAGATATTACTCGCTTTCGAGTAAGTATCGCGGTGAATTGGTCCACGCCCCCGTGGGTGTGACAGAGGCTGTAATTTTGATTGTTTCATCGGCAGATACAAAGTTCGTCGCGGGGTGGACATTGGGGAAACGAACATCTTGGTCCACGCGCGACCGCTGATAGACAGCGTGTATACCTTCAGCAGCGACGGGAAACTCTGCCTGGAAAAGCAGTGGGCCCAGTCGCAAAAGCCTTACGCTTATCAAGTTATAGTAAAAGATATTGCAGTCCACTGTGGTAATATGGTATTATACAAGACTGTCAATGATATTTTTGTACCAGGTACTGTTTGCTTTATGTTGGGGCATCCGCATTACGGCGCAATGGGAAATGTAAGTTGCGCAGATGTGGTTGCTTGAGTTAAGGCAGAGTTAAACACGTGCAACAGCGCGCCGAACGCTCCGAATTTCATATTGGACAGAGTCCCTAGTTGCGCGTCCACCCATAAATATTCACCCATGTGATGGTATTCTGTAACGCGCAGTACACGTGTTTAACCGTGCCTTTAAGGGGGTAGGTCACCCTCGATAGCTGTTTTAGGAAACAGGCCATTTTTCAAACGCAAATTGTAAAGTGATAAATAACAGTAGAGAGAACTTTTTTTATAGTTTGAATCGTTATTCAAACGTTATTATGAACTTTAACACAAAACAAGAAAAGTCTAAATATCCCTATGTGCATAAAAGTTGTGAGTAAAAACGTAAAGGCGTGTACGCGGTGCACCGTTTGATAGTGAACATAAAATCTCGAAAATCGCTTCAACAATTTGGATGAAAATTTAATGAGAGATACAGAAAACCATTTCCTACGATGTGTTGGGAGCAGATTTTGAAAAAAAATACAATTTTTGTGTTGAAAAATACGATTTCATCGATTTCTTGTATGAAAAATATTTATCTTTTTTTTACGAATTTATCTCGAAAATCTGCTGCCGAAACATCGTATGGAATGGTTTTCTGCATCGCTCATTAAATTTTCATCCAAATCGTTGGAGCGGTTTTCGAGATTTTATGTTCAGCATGAAACGGTGCACTGCGTACACACCTTTACATTTTTACTCACAACTTTTATGCACATAGGGATATTTAGACTTTTCTTGTTTTGTGTTAAAGTTCATAGAATAACGATTCAAACTAAAAAAAAAGTTTTCTCTACTGTTATTTACCACTTTACAATGTGCGATTGAAAAAAGGCCTGTTTTAGGGCTATCGAGGGTGACCTACCCCCTTAGGGGATTCATGCGTATTTAGTTAACAGGCCAAAAAGAACCTGATTTTCGGGAATTTTTTTCTGAAAAATCTAATGTATGTTTTTGCAACTGTTTGCTCGTTTTAAAAGTATATATATTCAGCAATTCTCGGTAATTTTGTTATAAGAAAATATTTAAAGCAAATGAATGAATAGCAGTCACTCTCCCGGAAGCTATTTTTTTAGCGATTTCTCCGAGCTGGATCATCTGAAATCGGAAAACGAAAAGGATTCGGTTAGTGTATGAGTTTATCTGGTGCGTGAACGAAGGATTTTGGTTTTTGATGAAATCTCTATTTTTAATTCACGAAAAACGAACAATTCAGACATCGAAATATCATGAATTTGCATAAAACCGCCGCCGTTTCGCCTGAAATAATTTTTTTTTTAAAATGCTTCGTTCACATACCAGATAAATTCATATATTAATAGAATTTTCTTACCTTTTTGGTTTCAAACGATCCGGCTCGTCTGAAAAAACAGCTTCCGCGAGAGTGGCTGTTATTTGTTCATTTTTTAATATTTTCCTATAACAAAATTACCGAGAGTTACTAAATACACGTACTTCTAAAATAAGTAAATAGTCGTAAGAAACATAAATCACATTTTTCCCGAAAAAATCCCCCAAATCACGTTCTTTTTCGCCTGCCAACTAGGCACGACGACCCCTTAATTGAACCGCGGTGTCTCACGGAACAAATGAATTGAACAGGTAAACGAGCCTGCGATTTGCAAGAGTTCCGGCAGCATAAGAATATCCGTGAACGTGACGCGGGAGCCGCCGTTAGGCACGATAAAGCAGTTCGAAGACGTGCTGAAGATTCAGTACATGAAGGGAGGCATAGCTGCGCAGCGACTAGGGATAAGCAGCTACCTTTTGAGCAAAATCACGGGCACGATTTATGTTCAGCAAAGCTCGGATGAATTTCGCGAAGAAAGCCACGCTAAGTACAATCTTGGATTGAATTTGAAGTTCAACAAGAAGAACGAGGAAGTAAGCGCGGCGCAAACGATCGAACGTCCGCCCGTTCGCCCGGCAAGGCTTTAATTCCACGCGTTGTTCCAGGTGCCTGATTACACTCGAAAAGAAAACGGTCAGTGGATGTACAGCTCGAAAACGATAGACTTGATTCGCAGGTACATGGCGAAGTACCCGGTGTTGTTCGAACGATTGGCGCAGAACGTGACAAAGGATATCTTTCAAGAAGACAGTTTATTCGACAAAGAGTGAGCGAACCGTTAACTTGGTCCCGTCGTTAGTTGCGCAATCATTACGCTCACCGTGACTTTGTAAATGTTGCAGGACCGGGAGCTTAAAGGAAACAGTAGGTTGGTTGAAGGAACAACTGCAGGGCGTGGAGAGTCGCGCCTGTGACACAGAGATCTTAAATTCCTGCCTGATAAAGAAGCTCGAGGAGGAGATAGACGAGTTCCACAAGACGAACAACAACGCCAGCAAGCTAGTACCAATGGAAGTGAGGCCGCATTTGCTTTTCATACCGGGCCTGAACTCGCGCAAGTCTCCGCCAGACCCGAAAGCCCACACTCACTTGTGGGACAGAGTCTGCTGCATCAGAAACAGCTTCACGGTTCCCTTGGGCTTCAAGGGCACCGTGATCGGCATCCAAAAGGCGGAGAACTATTGGGACACTATGTACTACGTTCTATTCGACAAACCATTCCCAGGTAAACGGAAGCTTCAGCGTCCGAACTTCCTCTAACGTTGGAACAGTTTATCACAGTGTTTCGGCGATTTCTTCAAGGTGGCCTGAGTATACAGGGGTGCTCCGAATTCCGCGGCTATTGCCTGTCACCGATCGACTTGATAAATATCAGCCACGGGGAGAGGCGGGAGTACGGTAGAACGAGGACCGTGAGCATGGGCGCGGAGTCTGAGACGCGAGCGCACGGCCAGAGAGCCCAGTCGCGCGCTGGCTCGAGCGCGTTCGCGTCGTACAAGGAGAAGAGCGAGGCGCCGCCGGAGCCAGCCACGGCGCCGAAGCTGCGTATTCAGAAAAACAACAGGGAGACGGCTCAGGACAATCATTTGTCGCTGGCGCCGGAGAACATATCTAAGTGGAAGAGGTGCGACTCCCAGAACGCGGCGAACGCGCGGGAGGACCAGGAGCCGGCTGTGAACGCACAGCAGAACGCTCAGAAGAGGCAACCGGCCGCGGCGAAACCGTCGATCGAGTTCCAAGCGCTGTGGAACGAGCTGCACAAGCCGCAGGTCAGTTTAACGGCGTGCGATTTTTTTAAAGACCTCTTGAAAAATCTTACAAACTGTTAACCGATGTTTCAGACGGCGAGCGAGCCGGCGAAGACTGTCGCGCAAGCGTCGACGGGCTTGAAAGCGAAGCAGGTGGACAAGGTTTCCGTCGAAAGTTTCGTGAGTATCGCCGTTGCTTTCATCTTCTAGCTGGGGGGATGTGTTAACATTGCTCGCGTTTCTGAAAGCCGCAGGATCCCAGCGCGTTTCTCAAAGCTATGCTGAAGATCTCCGACGGGAGCACTCGGCCCGCGGATGCGCAGGCTTCGCCATCGAAAACCATTTTGAGTAATACCGTCCCTCAGACAGAGAACAAAGTTCTGCATACGCCTCCCTTGGTGCAACAATTGTTTGACGTGAGTGTTCGATGCTCTCTCCTTTTATTATATCGCGGGTAGGGCTGGGACTTTCCGAATAATTTATTATTCGAATATTTTACGAGTATCCGAATGCTACGAATAAACTTCGAATATTTGAGTATTTAAGTATTCGAATACTAGGGTAAAGGCACCAGTAGTCGACCATGTATCAGTAGTCGACCACTTTCAGAAAAACATGAAAAATAAGGTTTTTAGAAGTGACGATCTTTTGACCAGAGTGCAGTTAGAGGACTTTACCCTATTGGAATATTTCAGTATTTGAATGTTACTCGAATATTTCAGTATTCGCGTACTTAAATATACGTATAGTATTCGAATGCTTGCATATTCGAATTACATTCGCCAAAAAATTGAGCAACTGAAGTATTCGAATACCGAAAAATTCGGCACATAGTCCCAGTCCTAATCGCGGAAGTTTGAATTTTTATGTGGTATGGACTCGTTGCAGCACGCTCGGCAGAACGAGCAAGTGAAGGATGAAAAGACACCGGCCTGGTACTGTTCGCAACTGTTAACCTACTATCAACCCAGAAGCGTCGGTATGCCAAAGTACAGCTACTTCAAAGACGGGGAGACCAACTTGATTCGCGCGCACATTCTTCTGCCAGACAAGAGGGTATTCGTCGGGGATCCTTGCGTGAATCACGAGCACGCCGCGGGAAGTGCCGCGAAGAAAGTTTGCACAGTAATGCATCCTCCCGTTCGGAACGCAAGCATTCTGTTACCCTTCCGTTTCCCTTAAACGGCTCTCTCCTCTGTTTAGGAACTTTACATGGCCAACGTACTGCCGAATATGAAGACCCTCATGCCGCCCCCTCAGCATTGGTACTTCAACCGACAGAACAGTTCTTGGACACAGGTGATACGACCGCCGGGAGTACCATTTTACCCATTCAAGCCTCAGCCACCTCAAATCTTTCCCCAGTGGACGCCGGAGGTGCAACACAATTCCGGTTACCAGCACACCGCCGCGCAAAACAATCAGTACACGCACCACGCCCAACAGAAGTCGGCCCAGAGCGAGGCGAAGCCCGAGATAAAGAACAGCACGCCGTTCGTTCCGTTGCAGGCGCAAAAGAAGAGCAGGAATAGCAGCGCAAAGCAGAGCGATGGCAAGGCGAAGGAGGAGAGCCAGTCCGCGAAACACAATCTTCAGGCAGTAGCACAACAGAAGAAAAAAGGATTGCCCGCCAAGGTTCGTAATCGCGATCCATCCTTTCACTCTACAAAAAAGAAAAAAAAACGAAACAGAAATGTAACAGCGCTCCCATCGTTTCAGGCGACGAAAGCCGAGACCGTGGCCGCCGCCGCCGAGAAACAGAAGCCCGCGCAGAACAGCTCGCACGAAGTACAAAGCACGCCGAGCGCGGCGAAGCCGAGGAAGTCGCGGATCGCCGCGAAATTCGGTATCACGGAAGAGGGGAGCCACAGCACGAATTCCACTTAAAGGTGTTCGACGCATATGTAAATGATACAGGAAATTCGTCGCTCTCTTTTCGATGCAATTTCTCTTTTATACTTTGTAACGAAAGATTCCGACTAAGGCGAGTCACATCAGCGACCCTTTGTACAGGAATGCACGCGACGAACTTAACAGGTCGAGCGGGGAAAGGATACTTCGGGAGGGAAGGAAAGGATTGGAGTCTGTAACGTGTACATAACAACTCGGTTGGAAGTAGCATTGTTTTTAGATTTCATTTTATATGAATGCTATCGGCTAAGTGGTTGTACTGTATAAACGGACATTGAGAAGCCAGGCTTAGCCGTGGGGTTGATTTACATTTACTAAGGGCGCATAAACAGCTGAGTAAAGTGATTTTTGTATGACACGGTATTCGGTACCACGCGGGGGGGCACTCGATACACCAATTATTCGGACGTAGCGTAGTACGCTGGCTGGGAGCAGCTGTGAAATGTGATCATTTAATTTAGATTTAAAAGGAGCAAGAGAAGGAGCGGGGGCATCGCGTTTTAAATACGCTCACGACTCTGGCTCACGATTAATTTTACGTTTACGCGTTCGCGACCGCGCCCTGTTGACGATTTACTTTTCACTTCTGGACGCGTAGAATTTTGATTTTCATTTACAAAGGAGGAGGCGGATGTACATGCGAGCCAATGAAACGTGTAAAGGAGAAAAGAAACGAATATATATCATGTTTGTAAATTTGTAAAACGCACTGATCAATGAGAATGAATAAAAGAAGAGAAAACGGAGCGAAACCACCCTCTCTTCTCCCACCCTCCCCCCTCCCCACCATTTCCATACATCAGTCTTTGTTTATTTAAAATCGTTCCTTACATGAGAGACAAATGTTACCCTGATGAAATTCTATCGTACAGAAAGATTAGGTAGCATTTATTCACCGGGACACCGGTTTCGTTATCGAATTACTTGTTCATTTACCTTCTCTGTTCATCGCTAGCACGGCGTTACGTTAGGATAATTCGCGGACACCATATTCTGAAGGCTGAAGTCTCTGAGAACGTCGAACATCCGTTGCTTGAAGATCCGCCCCCTCGTGATTTGTTTTATGAACACCTCCTTCTGCTCGTTCGTGACCGTGAACTGTCCAGCGTGCATCTCTAACGCGACACGCACCCACTCGACCATCCAGTTCAAGCACATCTTGTTCAACGCCAGCAGAACGTCCGCGTAAGGCTCCAGGTTGCTCCTGGTCACATCGCCACCTGTTCGCAGAGCATCGCCTCAGAACTAGGGCTGAGACTATTTGTCGAATTACTCGGTACTCGAATATTCGAATACTTCAGTTGCTCAATTGTTTGGCGAATATAATACGAATATCTAAGTATTCGAATACTTAAATATTCAAATAATAACAATGGAATACTCAAATATTCGAAGTTTATTCGTAGCATTCGAATACTTGCAAAATATTTGAATATTAAATTATTCGAATAATCCCAGTCCTACTGAGAACCGTTTGAATTTTAAATCGAAAGGATAAAAGGTGGATTCTCGAACTTACCGACACAACGTATAATTATGCAAACGAGATCTTGGCCTATGGGTTGGATGAACGTTTTCAGATGAGGGCTCTGCATGATGGCGTGCTTGAGGAACCAGCCGGCTGCTTTGATCGGGCCCGTTTCCGGCAACGTCAGGCAATCCATACCTGCGAGGACACAATTGTTACAGTGGCTGTTAAGAGAAGACGAGACTAGTGATCCTCTAGGTAGTAATCATTATCGTCGCTGATTGGTTGCCGCCATTTGTGGCAAAAGCGGCAGTAAACAGAGAAAGAAACTGTAAAAAAGAAAGAGATAGAAATACGGATAGAAAGACATAGCTAAACAACAATCAGCTTGGAAAGCAGACGATTTAATGAATGTTGAGGTTACGTTATTTCTGGTTTTGCCACAAATGGCTGCGGTTATACCGATCACTCCCTGAAGGATCACTAGAGGAGACTAGAGAACACACCGCATTGTAGCATCTCGGGGATCTGGTCCGGGACCTGCAGCAGCATGCCGGCGTTCTTCTTGCAGATCTGGCAAAGCAGCAGAAGGTAGGCTTCCAGCAGTTCCGCCCAGTCGGACAAGTTGCCGTGCACGGATTTGCAGGCTCTGACGCCGCTCAGCGTCACAGAACTGAGCTCCGCGAACACCGGTGTGATCATGTTGTCCGGGTCTCTGCCGAATAGTGTGACGAGCTGCTGGAAGAGGTCCAGCGCGGCGGGATGAGGCCAGTTCTTGTACGAGACGGTTAAGATAGCGAGGAGTGGCTGGGCGTCCACTTTAGGGTGGAGCAAGGAGACGAGAGAGCTCTCTGCGCAGACGTACATCCCGCCCAAGGTGTCGTTGTCCTGGCTCCACTCCGGGTGGCTGACGATCTGATTGAACACTGGCAGCAGCCCGTCCAGCACGGACGTCCCGATGGATCCGTCCAGCGTGGAGAAGAATTTGGTGATCATCTTGAATTGATTTATCACCGCGATTTGGGAGGTGAACAGAGGCTGCTCCAGCAGCTCCCGTATCTTTACTATACACAAGCCTAGCGTAGCTTCTAGATGGGTCAGTCGGTCCTCGACGGTCGGTAGCGTGTTGAGTAGCTTGCCAGCGGCGGACATTAGTCGTAACCCTTCCGGGTCACCCGGCGTGACGTTCAGGAGCATTTGCTCGATGGTGGTGAGGATAGAGGGCGCGAACGGTGCCATGTGTTGCTCGCATTCCCTCGTGAGGTCTTTCAGAGCCATGATGGCGAGGGAAGCTATCACCGGGCCCCTGGTCAAACCCAGAGTTACTATTCGCAGTGCCTTTTCTAGCCACGGATCTGGGTAAGTCCCGATCCACTCCGCGTACGCCGCGATTGTCGAGCAGGCGCATCCTAGTACCTGAAAATTAAGTGGAATCAGGTCCAGGATATCTGCGGTAACTGCTTCGCGCGGCTTCTCAGTAGGGCGGGGACTATTTGTCAAATTTTTCGGTATTCGAATACTTCAGTTGCTCCATTATTTGGCGAATGTAATTCGAATATCCAAGTATTCGAATACTATTCGAATATTTAGGTAATCGAATAATCAAGTTCTCTAGGTTCATTATTTTATAAGCTTTTATTTAGTTTCATTTGTGAGTTCGTTAGTTTGTCAGGGTGAAATCTTGTAAGCTAATAATTTGATTTATAATTCACACTATACTATTCGAATATTTCAGTATTCGAATACATTAGTATTTCAGTATTCGAATACATTAGTATTTCAGTATTCGAATACTTAAATATTCGAATAATAACATTCGAGTACTCAAATATTCGAATAATAACATACGAATACTCAAATATTCGAAGTTTATTCTTAGCATTCGAATACTTGTAAAATATTCGAATAGTTCCAGCCCTACTTCTCAGTACCTCTCCGGGGTAGTGGTCGTAGGGGATGCGGGTGAGGACTAGATTCATCAGGCTAGGAATGTATTGCGTCTCCTCTATACTCCCATCCGCCACCGCCTCGAAGGCGTGCAACGTCGACTCAACGTGCGTCCATTTCTCCGAGCCGTCTAACGCCTGGCTCAATCTCTGCCCGAAAAGCACAAGCAAGTCCTGCCTCAACACTCTGTAACAATAATTCAACGTGTCCGCGACGTCCTGCCTGTAACACCTGAACAGTTCCCGTTCGTCTGCGTCCCCCGCCTCGCTCGGGCACGAAGGGAGCGTAGACTTCCGCAACAGCGCTTGGACTAGCCTCGCGTAAATTGGCTTCAACACCATTAACGCGCGGCTCTCGTAAGGCTGGTCGAGGCACGTCAGGTCGTCCTGCAACGAGTACCAGAACCCAAACGGGATAGAGCTACGACGTTCATCCGTGGGATAGCGTCCCTCTTGCTCCGAGCATTGCAGCAGCAACTCGATCAACCCTTCGCTGGTCCATTTCTTAGTGTCGTTGTCGCTGGTCAAACCGAGCATAAATTCTCTGCTGTGAGTCTCCCCGACAGCGGTTAGAACCTCGCAGAAATATTTGCCGCTGTACTGCCTGGCCATCGTCACCAAACTGTGCACCCAGTTCCACAACGTCTGCGGCAGCGTCGCGATCTCGGAGGACGTCAGTATTATCTTCAAACATTCTTGAATAATATCCCAACCTCTGGAATTCTCCTCGTTGGGTGCGTCCCTTCCAAGCAAAGAAATAAAATTCTTCAGCACTGCTAATCCCACGTAAACGCGACTCGACATACCTGCTTGGCGCGTAGTACGCAGCGGCCACTAACAGATGAGGATATATCTGCCCCGTCGCCTCCGTAGGCAGCTCCTCCGATTTCAGCCAGGATAACGCACACTCCATCGCCAGTTGGTGCAGCACATTATCGCTGGCTGGGTTATTCGGGTTGCACATAGAAAAGACTTGCTCCAAAAGCCAGGCCGTCTTGAACCAGCCGTTACAAACGTGCTTGTACAACTTGGATCGCCTCGCCTTGTATCTCCTTTCGAACTAGCAGGGATTCAAGAAACAGTTCAGTGCGGCGCACAGTTTATAATCCTCGTATAGCTTACCTCTCCTGGTAACACGGAAAGTGTGCATAACAACAATTCCAGCTTGGGAAGTGAGTCGTACGACAGCACCTCCATGAGTTCCTCCACAACTGTCTTACCCCTTTCCTCGGTATCGTCGGCGGTAACGTTCGCCATGAACGCGGCCAACTGCAATCAAAGAAATCCTTCTGCGTAAAAGTAGCCTGTACAGGTATTCGATATTAGATTCGCGTAGAAGCTTTACCGCCTGACACAGCTTCGAAAGAATAAACTTCGGCGCGTTCAGGTGCTTTATACTGTTAAGTAAACGCTCTCGCAGAGCGGGGTATTCGTTCTTAGGCACTTCGCCCCATTGCTTGGAGATCTTGGTGTGTAGCGTCGTCGCTGCAAAAAACTGTACCTCCTGAGACTGCAAGAGGAATGAGGATTGTTATATCTGGCGAAGTACCATCGACGGAAAGCGAATAGTCTGCGTACTTTGGAAGGGTCGAGCAGTTCCCAAGCGAAGGTCCAGGCCTCCCTGGAGGCCTGGACCTGCAGGAGCCAAGCGTGCACATCGTTGTTTCCTTGGGCGTAGAACTGTTTGAGAGCCTGATCGATCGCAGTTGCATAATCCATTCCAGATTGTTTATTGTCCTTGATAGAGCCTCTATGATAGCGTGGTCAGATATTATTATTAACTTTATACATCTACGATCGTTTTAGTGCCAGTAAACAACCGTTTCTGTCGCTCCGAGGTCCCAGGGCGTTGCGTTTAGCTTGTCTCACCAGCGGGTTCAGTTTCTCTATCATCTTTTCGAATCATTCGAAGCGCGGCCCGTCGAAATTTCTACGCGAAACTCTTTAATCCCTGTTTACGACACCCTCAGGGATCTTACGAGTTGCGCAAACGGCATCCTTCGTCTGCTCTAACCGCCGTGGCGATCCTATTGTCAATCGTGCCTCTGAAAATATGCGATCTATTATACTTTAATTGAGATACATCGACTAAGCGAGCCTTACAATTCGTATAAGGAAAGTTCTACCCAGTTCTACCGGAGGACAGACACGGCCGAGATCTATCAATAATTTCTAAGGACACTGGTCTACCACGTTCGTTCCTGAGTGCATGGGCGGCTCACATGTAAACAGGGACTTAATAAAATAACCTCGAAAAGACCTAACAGCTGATATAC
Source organism: Andrena bicolor (assembly GCA_960531205.1). NCBI lineage: Eukaryota > Metazoa > Arthropoda > Insecta > Hymenoptera > Andrenidae > Andrena > Andrena bicolor. The sequence continues at coordinate 27,458,944 of OY482665.1, forward strand.
AGTGGCGGACGAAAGAAAGTTTGCGTCCTTTAAAATCGCAAGTTTTTTAGAATTGCTCCAAACGACTTGAGTTTTTTTTGAGAAGCTAGGATTAGTTTAATAAGGGACGTGTTTCGTCTTTTTCGAAAAAGTGTAACTGGTCGAAAAGCGCGAAATTCCCGAAATCAGCGATTTTCGAACTTATTCTGCGATATTTAAGCGTTTGTAGCTCAGAGAAATGTGAACCGATTTCAATGAAATTTTCAGTATGTATACAACTGGCTTTAATAATCTACAAACGGGATTTTTTAATTTTTAGTACAGACTCAGAAAAAAGTTGAAAGAACGAGCTTTACTAGTTTTTTCGCTATTCCGACCAATCGCAATTTTTTTCAGAATGACGAAACATGTTACTTGGTAAAAAAATTGTTACGTCTTAAAAAAACTCAAGTCGTTTGGAGTAATTTTAAAAAAGTAATGCGATTTTAAAGGACGTAAAGTTACTTTCGTCCGTCACTGTATGCATACACGTGTATATATATATACGAATGCACTACCTGGCTGTAGCATAGTATGTATAGCAGTGTTGTCTTATCGTTTTCTGGGGCCCTGAGGTGAGTTCCATACGGGGCCCCCTAAATTATTCTTAATTAAAAAAAATTAAATATATCGCGCTAACACGCAAAGTGAATAAATATTAAAGCAAATAAATAGATAATATTGAACGTGGAGTGTATTCCACGAGAAAAGCGCCCCATTTTAAAATCTAAATTTTGGTGTGCAGTTTTGTCCAGGGAGTCGAGACCGAAGCAGAAACCGAATTTCCGACCGGTCTTGACCGGTCTAGCGACCAGTAACCGAAGCGAAAAGGGACCGATATTGCGACCGTAACGGTGAGAGGTTGTGAAGGGGAACCGAAACTCCAGACCGATTGCCTCTCGACCGGGAATCTCAGACCGTACTTTTAACGAAACCGAACGGGACCAAACCGAAGGCATGACCAGTTCGCCGACTGGTCGGTTGACCGGTCGCAAACGGTCGCAAACGGTCAGAAACGAGGTTTCTGTTCCTCTCCATAAATTACGAATCGGAGCGGTTCGTAGCGGTTCGGTTCTGTTCCGATCGGTTCAACCTAGGTGAATAAGCCGGGAAGGTATGGATGCTGTACCTGTCGCTCACACTGTTTGTCACTCTCGTGACGGGTTTGTTGATAGCTGACTTTTGCAGTTATTTGTTACTGTAACATTGTCCATTCCAAAGTATGTCGATCTGCCGAGATATTATTGCATTTTAAACACTAGTTATGTATTATTTTAGTAGAAGCAGTTAATATAAATAAATTATTGCTAATATACAAATAACAAGAAAATGATTGAAAATATAATTCTTCATGTGATTATTTTATAAGTATGTCCAAGTGTGGAAAAAAACAGAAGATAGGAATGTAATAAAATGTAAATATATTTAACAATAGCATAAATAACAAATTTCACAGCAAAATTTATTACAATGTTGCAATTTTTAATAAAATTTTAATTTTTAATAAATTTTGCTGTGAAATTTGTTAAAAATTTGTTAAAAATTTATTAAAAATTTCAATTTCAATTTTTAATAAAAATTGAAACATTATAATAAATTTTGCTGTGAAATTTGTTATTTATGCTATTGTTAAATATATTTACATTTTATTACATTCCTATCTTCTGTTTTTTTCCTCACTTGGACATACTTATAAAATAATCACATGAAGAATTATATTTTCAATCATTTTCTTGTTATTTGTATATTAGCAATAATTTATTTATATTAACTGCTTCTACTAAAATAATACATAACTAGTGTTTAAAATGCAATAATATCTCGGCAGATCGACATACTTTGGAATGGACAGTGTTACAGTAACAAATAACTGCAAAAGTCTGCTATCAACAAACCCGTCACGAGAGTTACAAACAGTGTGAGCGACAGGAACAGCATCCATACCTTCCCGGCTTATTCACCTAGGTTGAATCGATCCGAACAGAACCGAACCGCTCCGACTCGTAATTTATGGAGAGGAACAGAAACCTCGTTTCTGACCGGTTGCGACCGTTTGCGACCGAGAGAAATTGTCTCTCGTGTTTCGGTCGAGAGAAAACTCCTGACCGCTCGTCTACTTCGGTCGAGAGACCCGTAAATGCCATATTGGTCGGTCTCACGGACCGCGACCGCGACCGAAACCGAAATTCTATCGGTCTCGACTCCCTGGTTTTGTCTCCCTGTGAACTCGTTTCGGTGCACACGCTTTGGGCCCAACCAGTGATGCCAGAATGAGGACGGGTCCTCTCGAGAATTTCCCCCACCACGCATGCACACAATGCCGGAGCTCCGATCCGTGAGCTCGGACACGCCACTCCGGCGTAGTGTGCATGCGTGGTGGGGGAAATTCTCGAGAGTACCCGTCCTCATTCTGGCATCACTGACTGGAACGCACCCTTCCGGCAATTTATCCACATTTCTCACATGGCGCACAGCCTCTTTTGAACGCCTGTTTCGGACGTACTTAACCAAAGCGTATTCTGGATGTTTTGAAAACGTCTGCAAAATACGTTTTGAAAACGTCTGCAAAATACGTTTTGAAAACGTCTTCTGGACATTTCTAACCGTGCAGGAAACGTTTTAAAAACGGCCAGGAAACGCCCAGAAAATGTATTAAAAACGTCCATTTTCACAAATCAAGCCATGGACATTCAGACCTAAAATGAACGGTTTTAAAACGTCCTGTGCTATCTAGGAAGTAGCCCGCTTTCTTTTGTGAACTCATTTTGTAGCGCCAAATTAATTAAAAATTTAAATCCGAAATTCAGAAATATTCTTTTTTTAGTATAAGCGATCTTTTTCAAAATCCAGGGGGTGGCAACTGCCCCTTTTGCGGCCCTCTCCGTACGCCCACAAAGGAGGGGGGGGGGGGTTGGAATATAAAATCTTTCGAATTCTTATACCGCGGGAAGGAGATAAAAAATTCCCAAAATTACCCTCACGTGATTTAAGGACGGCCCCTAACAGCAAAACTCCACAGATATATTAATCATTTATAATTAGTTGGATAAGCTCAAGACGACCATGGGGTAGCCAGCGTGTGCGCAGATAGCAATAACACAATCTTCATTTGAACTTATGGAACTGGCTTTTAATACCAGGGGCGTCCGCAGACTTTTTCCAGGGGGGGGGGGGGGGGAATTCTGGGATGATTGGAAAATAAAAATATACCCCTCTTGCTCTTTTTAACCCATTTTATAGTGCCAATTTAATTAAAAATATAAAATCGAGATTTAAAAATATTTCCTTTTTTTGGTATAAAACTTAATAAAGATCATTTTTGAAAAATAATCGATTTTTTCTCAAAAGCTAGGGGGGAACTGCCCCTTTTACACCCCCCCCCCCCGGGTGCCCATGTTTAATACAATGCGTAAACCCGACGATCTGCCCGCCAAAGGTAGTAGTACAAGTCATTACACAACTTCTGGCACTCGTGCCTGAGCAATCTGACATTTATTAACGTTTGAAACAGTCGCCATGGTGGAGCGCAACATTGAGCCGCAAGGTATCCCACTGACAGACACCCAGACAGGAGCTGGTCGCGTTGGCGACGGAGATAGAGAAAGCGGAGGACTTTGTTAAAGCGATCGCGTGTAATAAACTGCAAGTGATCGCGGAGCAAATAAACTTTTCGCGGAACCAGGCGGTGAGCATCCTCGTAGAAGCGAACCGGAACATGAAACTGTACCATGTCGCTTGCAATTTTATGAAACAGGCCGGACACGCGTACCATCTCTACCAGCGAAACGCCGGGCAGCTTTATTTCTCTATGCTTAGTCCGGGGGTGAGTTGCATCGAGCTGTTTAAGTCGACTATAAATTATAGGAAGATTGTATCTCTGAATCTCGCATTGCAGAAGTGGGGCGGCTCGGGTCCTTCTCAGGTTTACAAAGGTTCGTACAGACTAGAACAAGATCATTCTTGGACAGCTTTGCAGGAGGCCGACGAAAAGAATATGGGAGTTGCTCTATTGGCTAAGCTTTTGTCTACTCGTCCAACGACTGCTTTCGAAAGCGGTGATTTAAATGTAAATGTCTAACTAATAGTGGATAGAGAAGAAGGCTTGTGGAAACAAAGTGTAACATAGCGTTTCTAATAAATAAATTTTATCATTCTATGTTTACGTTCTGAAAACTAGGATTTAATCTACGTTTATTGTTCCATCGAGCTAAAAGCATGCAGAGACGAACGATATAATAAATTCGATTCGGTTTCACAATGTTCACCGAGATTTCTGTGAAACCAAGTTGCTCCGGCATTGAATCGTACGGCGTCACCGATTTTAATTGATTGAACACTTGGATACAGTTTACAAAACTTATGTATATAATTGTATATACATACTATTCCCGCTGGAAGAAATATTTTTCTGCGCTAATAAACTATAACACGGAATATTTATAGTTCAATCGATCTATTCAACAATCTGTGCAACTCTCTGAGGCAGTTACCCTCTCAATATATTAAGTAATATGCAAAATATCTCTATCAGCTCATCGTACGACGTAACAATGTTATTATTTTTTTTTTTTAATCTTTTCCTCTTTTCAATTTCACTTGACAACGATTCTGTCGTTACACGATTAACAGTTTAGTCGCAACCGTCGGGACTACGATCCCGAACGTACAATTATCATTCTCCTAGGGGCAGTAGTTTCAAGGGGTTTAAAATTACGATGCGTTTACCTTTGTGCAAAAGAAACGAGAGAATTTTCAAGCGCCTCGTCGGTACAACTAACTTCTCCTCTACGCTTCTATCAATTTTCATTGTTCGCGAGGTGCTCAGCAAGCACGTCGTTACGGCGTTATTAGTCCTCTACGTCGTTACATATCTTCGATGATGCACGAGACGAGACGAAATAATGCGAACGATATTCTGGGAGAAATGAAGTTATCGTACAAAGTATAAATGATCGATGAACACTGAATTTCTTCAATCTGATATCTGCACAGGTTTAATCTACGAATGATTAAAAAGAATTTCAGTGAAGCAGTACAAGCTATCATCGCGGCTCGCGATGATTTCACTTTACTTTCTTGTGGTGTCTCGTACGTCATGTGGTGTTCACTTTGTGTGCTGGAACAGAGAGACGTTATTATTGGGACGAGCGAAGCGAGAGGATTAATTTTAAATAGATCGAGGTATTCTTACATGGTAATGGTATTCTGAGAGGCGCGTTATCCTTCACGATGCACTCGTGCGTCTGAGTGCGGAACAGATACTGCACTAACAATTGCTTCTCCTCTCCGACGCACGGATCGTAGAATCCAGGTAATTGACTCTGAGAATGTTTAAACGATATTATTACTGCGATCTTTCGAATTATTAAGCTCTGACATACCTTGGAGGCATTATGAAGAACCAATTTCGAATCCTTCACTAAGCACTGCAAAGGAATGGTTACGTCTATCACTTCATCCCTGTGCATAGGTTCCTCCGAAGCGGTTCGGTCTTGCTGAGGGTAGACAAATCTCCCGTACAAAGCTTTGGTGATGATCAGACCTCTCTTCGACTCCTCTTCGGCTCGTATTCTGCTAACGGTCGCTTTCATCAATTCCGTGGCGATCTTCGCCTCTTTCTGCTTCTCCACCATTCTGCTCTTATTCATCTCCTTCTGTTTCTCTTTCTCACGCTCCTCCCGCTCTTTCACTACCGGGTCGATTATGATCTTCTTGACGATGATCCAGGTCATCACAGGCACCACGGTGGCGTAGAACACGGGTGCTGGAAGAATCTCATCGCTCAGGTGAATGGAGAAGGTGTACGCTTGCGAGGCGCGGTTCAGTTTAACTTTCAACGTGACGCCTGTTGGCACGCCGACGCGTACCGCCGCGGAAAGGCTACTGTGCCGCGAGACCTTCTTCTCCGCTCCGTATTCCATGAATACTCCGAACGTACCAGCCCTGCAAATCGTGAAGCATTAGTGATATCCGATTATGAATTATAAAGCAACGCGTTGCTGGCTACTAACTTTACGCTCCCACGCAGCTTCATCTGCTTCTCTTCCATTTTGTACGTGTAATTAAGGCTGGCGAAGGACTGCAGGATTCCGAAGTGTATCGACAATGCCGTGTAAGACCTGGACGTGTCCCTTACTATCATAGTGCTCATGGCGCTTTGTATTCCTGCTCTGTACGTGAGGTAGCCCACTGTGTGCTTGTCTAATTGCATCGCCAGAGCTGTAAACGATAAAACAGCCTTAGAGAACCATGGACTTATCTTCTAGCTGCTGTTATTCCATTCACATACTTCCCACGAGACCAGGTCTGATCCCCCGCGCAGTGAACTGCAGTATCGTTGCACCGTCGCAGAACAATCTCCTTGTCAGGGTGCGAAAGCCTTTGAAAGATATCGTCGGTCCGTTGCCAGCGCCGACATCAAGCTCCACCCAACCTTTGGACGAAACTAATCGTCTGGCAGAGACGTTTATGGAGCCAGAACCTGTACCGTTCTGAGTGCCCAACTGACCGTACATGGTTACAGTATCTCTCAAAGTGAGCGGAGCCTCTATGGACTGAGTGAACGACATTCCACTGACTTCGAGGCAAGAAAGTATCCCCCTACTATATTTCAAAATACAATACGTACGATAGCCCATACATCCGCGTCGATTAAGACCGTTAATTACCTATCCTCGTAGTCTTCGTCGTATTTGTTAAAGAGATCCGTAGCGTTCACGTTCACTGTGATGCTACCTTTAGGATTCGTGTGCTGCTGTAGCCTCCTCTCCTCCCTCTCCCTCGCCAGCCGCTCATACTCTTCCCTAATCTCCTGCGGTGTCTTAGTCCGCTGCACGATTTCCCAGCCTTCGGTCTCCAGCCCTCGAATCCCCACCGAGTCGTAGATGGCTCTCTGGTGCGGGTCGCTCAGAACTACAGCACGAAAGATAGCCGTTCATACTAGGAGTCATCTATGACGAACGTCTCTGCAGACGAACCTTCGTATGCCTTCTTCGTGCGGTTGAATAAAACCTCCGCCTCCTTCTTGAGCACGGGGTCGGTGTGCTTGTCCGGATGGTACAGCCTGCTCTGCCTGCGATAGGCATTGTTGATCTCCTCGGAGGTAGCCTAGAATCGAAGGACGGAGACGGAGTAATCTTTAAGGCATTCTCGAGAATGGGAAGGTTTTTAGAAATTTAATCCGAAGGCTAGCGCTTCGCTGCACCCTGTTGGGAATGTAGGGGCAGTGATGGAACAGGAGAAGTTGAAGGCGGTTTGCCGCTTTTCGGGGGAGTTCCGAGGGCAAGGTTTTTTCAGCGGGCATCGCGGTAATTTGGAGAATTGGAAATATCGCTGGGAAGGGCTCGGTTACGTCAGGCATAGGGAAGGAGCATGTCACGTGGAGGGTTCGAGGATCGATCTCTACCCTTGACCGGGAAAAAGCCCATGGTTCCCATTCAAACTCGATTTGCCAACGTTACTCACGTTTTTGGGGATGTTGAGGAACGTGTAGTAGTCATCCTCGATCGGGTTCTCCTGGTCGTTATCGTCATCCATTGTCACGGTTTCGGGTTTTTGGATCGGCGATACACTCGCTGGAGGGACACCAATATTTTCGCGAACTTAGTCTTCTGCTTCCATAGGTTACGAAAGACTCGGCCGAGAACCGGCGTCCTTTAGTGTCCTCGATCGCCGATGGATGGAGCGGCATGGTTGAGATTGGGGCCCGTGTGGACGAGGGGATGCCTGCATTACCGACTTACCCACGCATAGGCGCTAGGAACGTTTTGGATGATGTGTAATAATTACACAACATAGTCTAAAATTGAGAGAGTTTCGGGTATGTTTGCATAACTTCCGAAAAACAATATTTTTTTAACTGAAACTTTTTTTTAAGTAGTTCATAACACTATGTACAGATAGTAAAAAACGGGAAATCTTCATCAAGCCGTTGACTTGTAAAAAAATCCACAATTTTTGCCGGCTACAACCGGCTATACCTCCTTAAATTACGTAAGGCTTCTGAGGGGCGGGAGGGGGGTGGAAAGTTCTTACGTTTTCTTACAGAGGGGGGGGGGGGGGTAGTCAGGTACATAGCATCTTATGTAATATTTTTTACCGTAATTTTAAAAAAATACAAATTCTATCATTAATGTTCCAGGAAAGTAGTTTTAGTTTAAACTTCGCGAAACCGAGTTAAATGAATTATATAAACCTTTAATAGAATTTTAATAACTGAACAAATTATTTGTAAAAAATATTACGGAAGAAGGGGGTTGAAATACCAAATCGTACGAATTCTTATACTGGGAGTGGGAGGGGGTAAGAAATCGCCAAAATTACCCTTACGTAATTTAAGGACGGCCCCTTGGAGAAGCTTCGCAAGAAATTTGCTGCACTTTTCGGCTTCATTTGCCTCCAACTTTCGTCTCTTCCGCCCTTCAGCTCCACTTTCTTTAAAAGGATTATCTAAATTCTAAATAAAATGTTTTGTGTGATGAACACTTTTAAAAAAGAAGTAGAACAGAAAAGATGGAATTGGAATGATATGCATGGGGAGAGGGTTGTAGGGGTGGGTTTACACTATATACGCCACTGGTATAATTTAATGCGCTATTAATATTATGACGACGACTGTGAGAAGAGATAGGCGGTTATACTTCCGAAAAACCCCATGCTCCGAATTGGCTGAAATTTTGGAAACAGTTTCATTTTGCATAGAAATAATGTGGTGGAGGATTTAAGAAAAAAGGACTAGGTGGCAAACGTTCTGAGGGGCCCATTTTGGAGGGAAAATGAAGAGATAGCTTACTAAAAACGTGCTAAGTGGAATATTAGAGAAAAAATATAGCTCTAAAGCCACCGAACCTGCTGTTTTCAATTATTTTTAAAAGGTATCAGGAATGTTAAGGCTACAATGTAACACGTTCAGTTCGTTGTGTTTCAACCGTTCTAAAAAACTAATCCAAGCCTGTAACTTTGGTCATTGTAATTCCTGCCGCCTGGGGGATGTTTTATATTTTATTTTGGCATTCCGACCGAATGTAAACCAAAGTTAGGCTATACTTCCGAATGAACTATATAGTAGTCATATTCCGACACAACGGGTTCTACTTTCGAACTTGTTCCTTATATTAGTATTGGTTACGGCTAGCTTAATGCAGGGGGCGCGTAAAGCATTGTAGCGAGCCGATGTGAGTTCGGTAATTATTTGTTTTAAAAGTTTCCATCATTACACATATTACTTTGAGTCGGTAAAGTAGGGAATGCCATCAAAAGGGCAAAAAAAAACATATCAAATCGCCAAACATCCTTCTCGCGAACATTATTTCTATGCAAAATGTCCTTCTAAAATTTCCAAAATTTCCTTCCCTCAGCTCTCGATGCCCCTTTAATTAACGTGACTGCTTGCCTCAGCTAGCCTACTCTTTCCAGCCTGGCTGCAGCAACCGAGCGGCCAGAAGTGGGTAATAAACATTCCAGGGGGAGCTGGAGGTATGCGAGGAAGAAAGGGCACCTCAGTGCTGACCGGAATCAGTTTGCTTTGACATTCCCTAATCAAAACAAGGGCTCTGTTTTATTTCCTTTTTCCCCTGCCTGGCTCGTTCGTGGCGAGTCGTAATGTTTCCTTTTCCCTTTAAGGGATTGAATTTCTACGGGTAAACACGACTGCCTCTTAGTCGCCTAATTTATCGTCTCCCTATATCCGTGACTTGTCACGAGCCAGTGACAGGGATTTTACGGTTCCGAGACTTGAAGCCTCTCTGACAATTAATTCATTGTTCCAAACTCCGCCGTTCTTCGTCACCGTGTCGCTGCTATGAGAATCAATCCATGGGATATTATTATTATTAAACGTCTTTATTGCACAACACAAGCAGAAAACAATGAAAAGAAAGTGACCGAAGACAAAAGCAAAGGCGAAGTTCAGTCAGGGACTGTTTTTCAACATAACCTAATTACCATTGATTAATTGATTAAAATAACCCTGCAGCCAATTCGCCCGACACCATAGGCAACCGGAGCGCCGTAACTGCTCCTTGCACGGTGTTATCGTTCCGCTAGGGGCACGGTATCCGACGATAATAACCGTACAAGTAAAGCACGCGATGTTTTCGATGCAGAGCTCGCAGCAGCTCGCCGCTGCCAATGGGGGCGAGGAAACAATCGAGCCGATCCGGCCGCCGTATTGTTTAAACAAGCTCATTGTGACGGTCCAACAATACACCGTTACAGTGGCAACATCCATGCCTGGCGAGTCCTCGCTTTCCATCAACAATCCGTTATCAACGTTGAAAAATATCCGGTACGTTTCGACGCGTCGTTCCTCTTCCTCTCCTCCTCTGACTCACCTTCACCGGAGTCAGTAATTTCCTAAGCCTCGCCGCGAAATCGGGGAGCCTCCTCCTGCCGCCCGGGGGAAACTGGCGGGCCTCGAATTCTTCGGCGTAGGATTGCGAATTTGATAATTCCATGGCCTGATAATTTCGGGGAGACGGAACTCGATCGCCGGTGGAATACGAGAGTTCAAATGCTCGCTATCGGTATCCTGCCGAAATCACGTGCGCTCCGATTACGTAATCAGAGGCGCGTATCGTTTCTTTGAATCGTACCTACGTCACGTAGCGGGATATTTATATTGGGCGCAATCGACGCCTTGGGAAGGCTGTGTTTATTTGCCTGGAGATCTCCGCTTCGATAGTGAGCGGGAAGAGAGGCTCGGCTCTGCTTTCAACGCGCCATTTCTTTCTCCTTTCTTACCGCTGATTTCACTTGAGATCACGGGTCTAATCGCACTTCGGTGTGTACGATTGCAAAACGCAAGCAACGTGCAATTAACGAAGCATAGGCGTCCGCAGGGGGTTGCAAAAGGGGCAGTTGCCCCTCTAGCTTTTGAGAAAAACTCGCTTATTTTTCAAAACTGATCTTTATTAAGTTCATACTAAAAAAAGGGAATATTATTAAATTTTTAATTCAATTGGCATTATAATGTGGGTTAAAAAAAGCAAGAGAAGTATATTTTGTTACCATTATCCCAAAGTTGCCCCCCTCCCCGGAAAAAAGTCTGCGGACGCCCCAGTAACCAAGCAAACTGAGGATGAATAATTAGATTAAAACTAGCTAGACTCTTTCTTTGGGACAGTACTCGCTCTTTTTCAAAATTTCTTTGATCACCCCTTCTTTTTTCCTAAAAGCTACTCAGGAGCCTGCAACTGCGGTGCATTTCCGTGAAACGGAAAAAAGTCTGGCGATGGGTGGAATTAGCGCAGCCCATGGCAGTTTCCCCTGGTGCAACGACTCGCAAGTGGTCCAGGGAAGCGTGCACTGGGCCGGCGCGTGCAGCTGGCATGCAAGTCGATGCACCAGGTTGATCTTTCGCCCAATGGAAGAGCCAAATGTCCTGGTAGTCCCCGCCCAAAGCATGGCGGCTGACTTTTCCTTTCCCCTCTGGATTCTCTCCTTTCCGACCCTGTCTCTCCCGCTGATATCCGCACCGCGCCGTCGACACTGGGATTTACACCACCACCTCACTCTTCCCCGCTCGACTAATTAACCGTACACTCCAGCTTTAAACTCCCGGCTTGGCTTCTGTTTCAAGAAGCACGACGAACCAGCCGCATTGTTTAAGAAAACCAGGGCTATCATTTTTGTGATCGTTCGGGGAAGCATCGATTCGCGGGGTGGCCCCGCGTCAACGGTGACGGGACTCGCGCAGGAGATTGGGCGAGTCTGTGGTCAGACGAGGCGCAATTGGAACGCTCCGCTGCGGAATGGGCTGCAAGTGGGCTTCCTCGTGGCGCCGTGGCCTTAATTTCGATTCCAGGTAACGATTATCGTGCAAAACGATTGCCTAACGCGGCTTTCCCAACGGCCACTTGATGGCGATTACATAACACTCGTGTAAGCGGCGCTGAACCAGTTCTTCGTGGATGTAACGGCGAAATCCCTTACGAGGCAGCCTGCGGACGCCGAAGAACTCCACGGAGACCTACATAAAAATTGCCATTCGATTAGCGGGTGTGCTGAAAACTTGGGGAGCAGTGGGAGGATTCAAGAACCTTTCAGTGCGTATCTCAACCTTGGCCTTCGTTGATACCGAGTTCATCGAGTAGATCAAATTGCATCTACTGAGGCTGAAGGGTGCTTGCATCATTCCATTCCTCGCGGCAGCTAAATAATCAAAGTAATCCTACCTGGGAATCCTCTCGTGAGTCCAAGTGAACGAATACCAAGCCTGCGGAGATCGATTTCGAGCCTGGGTCCAAGGAAATTCGCGGAAAATCGGGCCAGAGGTGTCCATCAGAGCGGGGACAGGGTCGAGGAGAGCGCTCGATCGGGCTGGAAGAGGCAGAAGAGGCGGAGAGCAGGGGTAGAACGTAACGTGGGAGGGTTTCGATAAGTCAGATCGGCTCGCTGGCGGCTTGACTCCGCCTCTGCGCGCCTCCACCCGCACCGAATCCCTCGCTGGCCGCCGCGGAGCGTTCTCAATCAGTCTCAATCTTGGCTGGCTTCCCTCTAGCGACGCGTGTCCCCGTCGGTCTCTCCTCGCTCGCGGAAAAGCGTCGATCTGCTCGCGAAATCGGCCTCCTCTGCGAATCGTCGATCGGTGTGTCCACAGTGCCCAACTTTGTGACACCGTCAGCGAGCTCTGAAGAACTTTGGACGTCCACGACTTGGAGGATTGAAGTTTAAGTTCCCCTGGCTCGAGCGGAAAACACTGCGCGTGGACCTCGTCGCAGCTGCTCAGGTATTTTCTTCTGCGAGCCCTTACTATTTTTAATTTCGAACGTGCGAGTCTACATAGTAACCCTTTCCGGGAAATCTGCTCCAGCAGGGTGACGTTTTTGATCTTCCTGAAGAAAAAAAGGAGGATTGTTATGGGTTTCAATCTAGATCCCAGTAACAAGTTACAATTTTAAACCTCGGATTAACCCTTGGTCCTTCAATTCAAATCTGTACCCTCCAAAAGAAGATCCTCAGCTTCTAAAACCCAAATTTCCTTTTGCTACCCTGGAAGCCTCAGAAGCCCCCAAAGTATTTTCCTAAAAAGTCAATAACATCCCCTGAAAGAATATTCAAATCACCTCCTTTCTTTGGAATATTTCTTAAATCGCAAAATCCGTTTTTCCTCTCGAATAACGTCGTCGCAGCGCGATCTCCTTCTCCCGTCGGCCACCATCGAGCTCTCCCCGTCGCGTGCAACGCTTTCGTGGCCGTGAATCGCATGAATGAGCCGGTTTACTATCGCCAGCCCCGCGGGGATAAAAGGCTGTCGTGGCCCCGCGATTTTACCGCAATATTTAAATATCTCCCGTGGAGTGACAGCCCGATCGGGGAGTTTGTAAACTTCGTCCAGGGATCGTACGAGATCTGGCTGAACTCGGGGACGGTGTTTAGTAAACAAGTAGATAAACGCTTCCTCCTCCGCCGCGAGGATGATAACAAGTTTTTCTAATTACGTCGTTGCATATCGGCGATTATGTACATCGAGTCACGTTGCGCTTCCAGTGCACTTTCAAGTGGCGGGCGAATTTACTAGACTTTTGCCTGGGAGGAGTTCGCTTCTCACTCGCTGAAGGATACTTTTGTGGTCGATTGGAGCTGAGTGCTTTGAATCTAGTGTGATTTCTGGGCCTGAGACGAGGAGGGAGAGTTGTTTTTAAATTCTTATTGCATTAGGAGTGTAAAATAGAACATAATTGCGAGCAAATATTAAATAAAAATTCATCTCCCATCGATCACGTCTCAGCAGACTCCCTCCAAAACGGTGGCCCTTCTTTCCCCAGATCAATAGTTTTAATTAAATATCTCTAAATCCTGATGACTATTTAGAGTCCGCATAAGGAGCGGCTAATGGCGATCCGTGAGCTCGAAATAGAAGTGTTTGACGGGCCGCGTACACCCTCTTATTGTCGAAATTTACGAGTAGCTATCGCGAGGACAGATCCTCTGTGGCCCGCCGCCGGAAGTCCCGACGACTCCCTCGAGGCCGTCGGGAGATCCCTTTTCTAGCTGTTGGGCCAGAGTGTTCAGCTGTTGCATGCTCGTCACCGATCCCTTCTCGAGTAGTCGTGTCGAGTCGTCTTGTTCTCGGGCTGCATCTTGCATCAACGACTTTGAACGCAGGCTTGAGTAGTTGTCGCCTGCGACACGAGCTTCCATGGATAGGGAAAGGTTCACGGGGGCTTTGGTAGCCTCTGCTCATTCGTCAGGGCTCTGGGGCAGCTTCTGCGAGCTCCACGAAGAGTGTAGAGGAAAAGAGGAGCTTTTTTTAGTGGAAGCTTTGGGCTTGACCTGTGGCCAATTTAAGGATGTATTGGACGTACAATATTAAATAGACAAAAGCGTATGAAATTTGAAATACTTGAATGTCTTACGTGAAGTAAATCTAAATAAATGTAAGGAACTCGAACGACAGTTGGAGCCTTATTTTTACTCCCAGGAAGGTATCTTTCACTTTGCAAATGCTTTTTCAAGCATTATTTGCTAAACTTTTGACAGTGAAAATGCCCCGAATTCACAATTTTCTCAAGTTATACTTTATTTCTTTAAAACGGTGTATTGGACACAATTGGAACTCGGCAGATATTCTCATCTATCCATATACTATATGTATAAAAAAATTGAAAACATTGGTACCTACCATTTCTTCAACCTTTTTTCAGCTGTTTTATCTGTCAAGATCGTCTCTTTTCATAAGAGTAGTACGTGTAAAATCAGTGAAAATTAAAATCGTTATAACTCAGCCACCGTTTAGTGAATTCGTTTAAAATTTTTGGAGCACACCAGGAAAATTATAAAGAACAATCTCACCAATTTTCATCAACTTGGTACCATTTTGATGATAGGTTCAATACTTCCTTAAAAACAATTATGATTTTATCCAAAGTGTATTTTTTTCTTTATTATTACACTGAGCTCGTTTTTAGTAAACTACCGCTGTATTTTCCCGAAAAATGGGCCCTTGCTCAAAAGGCTCACCCGGATCTCCATCCTTGAAAAAAGTATGATTATATCCAAAATATATGTTTTTCTGTATTATTACACTGAGCTCGTTTTTAGTAAACTTCATTTTCCCGAAAAATGGGTCCCCGAGGCCCCTAGGGCGCTGTCTTCAAAAAGAAATTATGATTTTATCCATTATTCTTTTTTCCTATCCTTATCCATCATTCTTTTTTCCTATACTTTTCTGTACACTTATCCCCTTTTAGTAAACTACCTCTTCATTTCCCCCAAAAATGAGCCCCTAAGAAAATTTGCCACCTGGGCCTTTTCTCTTAAACCCGCCACTAGGCTTTACTTTGATTCGATTGAAAATTGATGAGTTCTAGATACTGTGCGCTAGCTGTGCGAAGTTCGAGGGGAATCGGTGAAGGCCCTCGAGGAATCATTCTAGAATTGTTAATACTGATTATTTTGAGAAGTATCGCAGCTTCTTGTTACAGTAGACGTTTCAAGCTTCACCCTGAATTGCCGACGAAACTCAGCCGTTCTTCTTCTTCTTTACAGGTCGCCGAGCAAAGGCCCCCGATAATTCCTCGCAGTGCCAGCCAAAGAATCCAGCCCCCGAAGATGTAACGCGGAGCAAAGTGCGTCTCGTCCAGCGACCAGTGTGAACAGTGATCGACAGATCGTTAAAAAGTGTCAGTGACTCTACGGAAGAGGCTTTCCCACGAAAGCTTGCCCAATTGATCAGTGTCGAACAGTGGAGGAGCTCTGTAAATGCAGCTCCAACGGCCACCATTTTTATGAATCACGCAGACCTGGAGAAGCTGAGGATGGTCTCTCACGTAATTCCAGTCGCCGGGGTGAGTTTCAATGATTAAATAATTAATTAAAGTCCCCCCTGCGCCACCCACAATAAAGATTCTCTTGCGTTTCCCATCGCACTAAGGGTATCTTTGTAAAATAAAAGCCTGGATAGCTGCAGGGCTTGAAAGGGTGGCGTTGTTTCCACAAGCCCCTCGTTTTAGATCTGTCTTCCTCGATATTCGCCCGGAGCAACGATAGGCGAGGCTCTCGAGCGTCGCCAGCTCGCTTATCGTCGCGCAGAGGCATGGAAAAGAAGAGAAAAGAAGCCGCGGAGTTCGTGACCTCGAAAATTTCGCAACTATGCGATCTGCGTGCTCGCTTTTAGCTTCTTCCACGACTACGCGACTCGCCTGCAATTTCCACTCAAACCTACGCGGTGGAATAACATACCCCTTTGTCCCTACAAGCCTTCCATCGATGGAAAACCGCCTTGTCCACCGTAATCACTCGATGAATGAACTCTGGGCGATTGAGCATCGCGGGTCGACTTACCAGGGCGTCGAGGAATCGATAGGAACTCCAGTTACATCGCCGAGACGCGGAATAATCAGTGATTTCCAAGTCGCCTTCCTTGCATGGATAGCCGCTTTGCAGCGAAGGGAGATTCTATGAACCCTTTCGAACAGAAAATTGGAACTCCCCCGCATCCCTGAAAGAAGAAAGCTGGAGTTAATCACGGTCCCGCCTCGGAGGCAGAGTTCAAAGCTCGCTAGACTGTTTAGGCCTTTAGGGGTTTAATTTAATGGCCTCCTACTCGAGGACGTTTCTCAGTGTCAGCCTGTTGATGCACTTCTCTGGTCGCGAGGGACCCTCTCCCTCGAATGATCATTCTGACGGCTCCAGGATGGTCCGGGCTAGATCGAGTCTCTCATCCAAAGGGTCAACGACACGGTTCGTTGTCAAACGGCCGCGAAGTACACACCGCGAAGGGATCAGTGTCACTGTTCGTCGGTGGATCGCGCGGCTGTTTCGCGCCGGAGGTACTAGACCAGGCCGTAAAGCTGGATCGCAAATTAACGATCTACCGGGATCGTAAGTTTCGCTTGGCATAATACGATGTCACAACACCGGGCCCGTGTTTGTAAGCTTCCGGCGACGGCACTTCAAACATCGCCAGCAACGAGCCAGAAGACGCTCCCTGGCTTCTGGTCGCCTCCTTCTGGTTCGTTCACCTTTCGCCACTGGGCTGCCGTTCGTCTTCGGCCTCCTACTTCGCAGATTTATAGAGATTCGTCTAGGTTTCTCGGATGAGAGTACCTTGGGCCTCTTCCTTTGCTTCCTTAAAAGGTGGCTGCTTCCACTTGGGCCTTTGCGAATTTATTAAGATTCGTATGAGCTTTGTGGGGGTCTGGTAATTTGAGGGGAGATAGTGGGTCTCCCAGGGGGGGGGGGCTAAGGGGCCCTGGCACCCCCCAAAGAGGGGCGTTGTAGGAAGAAAAGAAAACTGGATTTTATTCTTGAAATAAATTTTTATAATCGCCTGAAGAATCTTATTTAATTTGCACTAAAAATATTTTACCCCTTCAACTAGGCTCCCCCCAAGATTAAATGCTGAGTGCTCCACTGCTGTGGATCTTCATATTAAAGTTCTTTCTTGGAGGGGTTCATTAGGGATGAAGCTTAAGGGGGAACACCACTGTGAAAGTTGGAAAAATTTCGATTTTTTTTTTCTTCACTCTCTTAATGTTTAACTCTTCAAAAATACTGTCTGAAAATTTCAAGTTAATATTCGCAGAATTGACGAAGATACACTGCATTTTGTGAGACGCGTCACGATGCCGTTCCATTACCAGTCAAACTTTAAACGCGATTCTCTCGAAACGACATTTTTCTAACTGATCGAATCAATAGCTCTGTCAATTTTTATCCGATCGACTTGAAATTTTTACAGGATCTTTTAAACAAGAGTATCTTCAGTTGTGCGTACCGATTTTTTGATCGAAAACATATTTTTTGGAATACGCTCGAAAAACTATCCATTTTTTTGCCGATTTTCGAAACTTTTCCTTCCCAAGAGCACCATTTTTACAAAAATAATTTTTTTTAAAAATCGGTACGCACAACGGAAACTACACTCATACCGATTAAATTAAAAAAAAATTTGATTTCAGAGTTGCCGTTCCAGAGATATCGTTTCGATAAGCGACCTATGTTTTCTTGTGAGGGGTGTCGGAGATTAACTGTATATGGAAATCTATGCATGCTTTTCTATTACTTTTTTTTTATAGTCTCTTAAGACATTGTTCTAAATATAGGTAATAACAATTTTATAATAAAACTGTAAGTTATTCCTTAAAAAAATCTTAAAAATTGGCTCATTTTTCCGGCCGTCACAGTGGTGTTCCCCCTTAAAGAGATACTGTGATCTTTGGGGGTTTGGATGTCGTGGGATTGGAATTGTTAGCGAGGATGCTTCTTGGATATTTAGTGTTGTAGACACTGTTTAAGTAAACAGCGATTTTTCTTGGGTTGTCGAACTCTCCAAGCTTCGATATAAACATGTTGATACGCGTGCGATGCGAACAATGATACTTGTTAGATATTTAGTGTTATGGAAACATTCGGGTACATATCACTCATATTATGAAAATATTTGAAGCAAATAATTGCAATTCTTGGTTGCTCCGGCCTCCGCAGTCGTCAGAAAAGACATCATCTGTATTCTAAACATGCACGAGAAATACATTTCACTCTTTATCCCTATCGGTATCTATAATTCAACATTTCTTTGTCATTAAGAACTTCGTGCATGAATCACTTTATCTTCACGTACCTTTACACAGTGCAAGCTGACTGTACTCTTGTAATTTTCTTAGCGTACAACATGCTGGCTTTTTTCAAGGGATTATACCTAGTCAGGAGGCCGAAAAGAGGCGATTTTTTTTTTTTAAAAAGCGGAAGCATATATTTTAAAGAACATTTGGTAATTTTTTGTAGAAAAATATTTACGTATATAATAAAAATACAGCGACATCCAAGAAGCCTTTTTAAAAACGATGAGCCAGATATCTAAAAAACTACTGCACCAATCTTTCTTAAATTTCGTGGGCTTATTTTTTATATTATACAATGGAAAAAAATCGCTCCGTCAGTAGATTTTTATATAAAAAATAAGCCCCAAAAATTTCGGAAATCATAGTTTGTATAAAGGCTTCTTGGATGTCGTTGTATTTTTATGATAAACGTAAATACTTTTCTACAAAATATTACCAAATAACCCTTTAAATATTGCTCTTTTAATTGCAAAAAGTTCTGCGAATATATATGTTTCCATTTCTTCAAAAATATTCACATATATTCGCCTCTTTTTCGGCCTCCTGACTAGGTATAACACATTAAGGCTCTATCCTTTTATGGATTAATTATAAAATACACCTGCTTCGACAAATAACTATTGCACCGAGCCAAGCAATAATTCTCTCGCTCCTCAGACTGTACCCAGCGCGTTTCCCTAATTCTCAGCTGTGAAAACACCCTCCACTCACACTCTCCAGATACCAAAATACCAACTAATTCGGACCACTGGATATTGCCAATTCTTACAGGAACTGCAGCAGGGCAACGGAGGCCTGGGCGTCGTAGGGCTGGGCAGCATGCAGGAGCCCAGCCACTCGCTGAAGATCAAGCAGGAGCCTTTCCAGGTGTCTCCACCCTCCCCGCTGCCACCCCTCCACCAAGGTGAGTCCATTAAAAGCCACCACATTAAATCAATCCAACCCACGATCTCCGCGAGAGAGACAGCAGGCAGACCGGGCTCTCTAAAAATCGCCGAAAGATCCGAACGGTGACGCTTGACGTCATCAGGATCTCACCGACGACTCCTTCGCGGCCGCGTTCTAATAATACGACAAGCCCGACGAGGGGCAGGGTGGGAGAGATGAAAAGGCAGCGAGTAGAGCAGGGCCGGGGGAAAAACGAGCGAGAAAAAGAGGGGAAGAAAGTCAACTGTCGCTGAGGAGGAGGGAGGGTGAATGATATACCGCGGGAGGCTGCGTCCTGATCTTTCCGCGCGCCGTTCGGTTACATTCTCCGCGGCGATTATGCTCCATCCAGAGGCTGTCAGTGGCTCGTCTTCGACGGGCCTGGGTTCGACGTTCCCTCGGTAGAAATATCCCAACCATCCAGCTAGGTGGCGAGACCTTCAAGGGGCATCCCCGAGGACCCCGCTTGCCTCCACCTTTCTGGGCACTCATTAATCATCGAGCTGAGAGTCTCTGGAGGACTAGACGAGGTTGATTAGAATTCTTTCGCACTTTGAGATCAGGCTGTGGATTAGTCAGCCGGTTGGTATTCCCCCACTATCGACGCTCGCGTACCGAGCTCGCGAGTAACATTCGGGGAGCAGATAAGGGCTCGATAAAGGGTGCCGGTGTCCCGTTACCCGGTTCCTTCGCTTGCTAATCGCTGAACGTCCCCGGCAGATAGGCCCGCGACACGATTAAGCCGCGAGCTGTAACCGAAGAAGCTCTTATACGCTGTCGATATCTCCGCGCGCGTAGGGGGTTGTGGATCGTGTCGTCGCAAAAATTCCCTCCGCCCCGCCTCGCGATAGATAAAGCGATTAGTCGGTGCTAAGTGTGGAAGTAGCGGCTTCGGTTCGCTCGGTCGGCGGTCAGGAATCTTCTGCGGGAGCGGCGGAAGATCGGGCGGAGAATTATGGCCGCTAATCCGGGAAAAGGCCCGCGAGTGGTGCTCTCCATCCGGTTGATATATCGGCCAGCGACAGCGTGTCCCCGTGATCCAGGCGTTCAGCTTCTTTTCAAAGGGAGAACGAGCTGCCCCGCGAATCGTATTTAGACGTCCGCGCGCAACGGGGACAGATGTTCCTTGGAGCCGCTCTAATCGACTCTGAGCGTTTAACTCTTGAACGGTGGACGTCTTCGGCTGGATAACGGCGCTGGGGAATCCTGGGCCGATATTCGCAGCAGACCTTGGCGTTGTCGAGTCCTTCCTTATATCGAGTACAGTACGGCTGTTGCAATTTTGGAATTCTTGGGTCAGTCGAATTATCGACAGATTTGGTTTTTAATTTAAATCAGCGAATGGGGAACGGGCCGAAGCTTATTCCTCTGATATTTCACGCAGGGAATGCTTCCAGCGGCTGATTTGGGGCGGGGCAGGGTCAGAACGGTAGAGCCGTTCGAGTATTCGAAAAAATCACTCGGTTCGAGATTCGAACCTAGCCGAGTATCAGTGAAAATCGAGCGGTTCGAAAGAATCGAGTATCCGAATTTTTGCGGGCAGCCCGAATGTGCTTCGAGCAGTGCGAAATTTTCGAGCCGCCCGACTCTGACGCGTAGCTTGTGACTTGAACGTTTCGAGCGGTATGAATGTTTCGAATATTTTAGGTTAGGAAACGTGTATCTAGTGGAATTAGGGCTCCCATCCGTCCGGTTTTCTCCATCTTATGTATTAAATTAGTGGAATAAAGACGAAAATAAAATATTAAAATAACAAAAACTGTCAGACATCGTAAATTGCCACTTCGCTTTTTTCTAATCTACACGGCGTAGAGATAGGGTAGATGCACCATTTGTGGCCACTTTAAGGATTTCATTGACTTTCATCGTAATTATGTTTAAAATTGTACTTCAAATCAGGAAACTAAAAGCTTTACTAAATTGTACACTATCTTTATTATTAATGTCGAAGTTATCATTAACTAGAGAAATCGTTAAAGAATTAATAAAGTTAAAAAATATAAGAAATCCATTTTTCACCGTTTGTGGCCACTTGCCACTTTTCGCGTAAGCAATAAATGTAACCTTATATTTCTGGTGGTATACTAAACAAAATATTTACGGTTTCAAATTCTACACATAATTAAGTGTCTGCAAGCAATTTCAAGCTAAAAAAACGCGATAATTATGCACATGGCCAAAAACGGTACAATGGCCACAAACGGTACATCTACATTCTACCCTATCACATTTTGCGAGCAATTAGATTTCATCTAGAAACACATGGAAAACACACATCTTTTAATTTTGACTATACTTAATCTATAATTTGTACTTCATAATCGTTTCTTTATTTATTTATACTTATTCATACCCGACAGAAATTCATGTACGTATATTGCATACGAAAGAGGCAAAAAATAAAGAAAACAAGGAAAAGTAACAAGAAATGAAGGATAAAATAAAGAGAAGTATATGAATACGTTCATGTATACATGAAAAACATGACAAAAGAGAGATTCGAATTTAATACTTATTTTCAATATTTGCAGAATATTATTATTTGCAGTTTACATTTCAATTATTCACATTAGTAAGATCCATTATTCAGGCATTATTTACATTCCAGTAGATGCACATTTCCTAACCCAAAATATTCGAAACATTCGTATTACTCGAAACGTTCTAGCTTCAAGCTAGTCGCCACAGATCTGCTCGAAGTACATTTCGAAAAAATTCGAGCACTCCGATCCCTTCGAGCCGCTCAAAAAAATTCGAGTACCTACTTACTCGAATAGCCCTAGAACGGACCCGTCGTGCGCCAATAAGAGGGTGTAAATGATTGTAAGCCCGCGCTTAGTGGCGGTCACGGTTGGTGTTCCATATCCGCGTCACGGTTAGCGTAAACGGTTTATCGGGGCAATAAAGAGTGCGTGATAAGCTTCAGCTGAGACGTTTAATTATAGAGCGTGGCTTATGGCGGTGGACGGGAGCCTAATCGGCGCTCCAGCATTGTAATTTCCCGATCGAGTTTGTTCTGCTGCTTCTTGAATCTTCGACGATCTTCGTTGGCTTCTCTTCGAAGGTGTAGAACCGTCTTCTTAGCACTTAGCGTCCTCTGAACCTTATATTCATTAACAACTCATGAATTACTTTAGTAGCTTCAGCTGAGGAATGATAGGGCATAGTTGAATAGCTTGATAATCGTTGCGGGACTTCCACGCAATTGTCTCGATCTCGGCCACCGAGGAAAGGAATTTCTGCGGCGACCGGCGACGCAGGAGAAGCGGCCGATTCGTCGAGTGATGTCACTAGGTGTCGTATTTCGCTTATCGAGGGCCGATTCCTCGCGGAACCGGCAGCATTTCAGGAACGCGAATGCCACTGCTTCTCTACCAAGACAACGGCCACGGAGACGTCGACCTTCGCCTCGCGGATCGACTTTGCACCGTGACGATCGCCTCCTCTTTCCATCATCTCCATGTTTCTTGCTCTTTTTTCGTGCAGCGGCACAGTGACACTCACAGGTGTACCAAGCTGTAGTAACTTTTCCAGTGTGCACGCCCAAATGGGAATAAAAAGGAGCGGGATGTGTGGGAGACGGTGGTGAACTAGTTTCGGGGTTTGGACGATCTAGTTCTGGGGTTTTGACGATCTAATTTCGGGGTTTGGATGATCTAGTTTCGGGGTTCGGACGATCTAGTTTCAGGGTTTTGACGATCTAGTTTCGGGGTTTGGACGATTTAGTTTCGGGGTTTTGACGATCTAGTTTCGGGGTTTGGATGATCTAGCTTTGGGGTATTGGACGTTCTGATTTCAGGGTTTTGACAATCTAGTTTCGGGGTTTGGATGATCTAGCTTTGGGGTATTGGACGATATAGTTTCGGGGTTTACTGATTTAAATATTCGAATGATGGAATTCCTCTTAATATTCAAATTTATGGACTTTTCAAAGTCCTCAGGCCCCTCCCCCTGTGTTGTGTACTCTTGCTTTAAGAGGAGAGTTTATTGCTAATTTGGGAAATAGAGGTGTCAAGATTTTTGAGACTCTGTTGGAGAAGATGGGACATTAATAGAGGGGATAATTGAAGGTTCATCGATAGTGACGCGTCTAATTCAGCGATGGGTGTGTCGTTCGATGTTTGGGGGTGTTTTGCTGCGCCGTGTTCGAGCGTGTGTAAAACACGTCGTGGATGTTATGGAAATCCGCGACCACAGCACCATATCCTCGCTTACAAAACACTTCACTGGGCCTGGTGCATTTTGAGTCCTTGGTGGATCGAGAGTAATTAATATATCGAGCGAATTTTTGGTCGAAACAGATCTTCAGAAGGAAAATGGGACTTACTCCGTTTTAGAGTTAAGGAGTCCTTGCGGTTAGACAGGTTGAAAAAAGAAAACTTCAAACGCGTTTTTCTCGAAACGTCATTTTTTCATCGTGACAGGAAATCTCAAAATCTATCGAACCGATTGCTTTATAAATTTGACTGCTTATTCTGCACATCTATGACTCTCGCAGGGACTACAGACAAGTATTTTCAATGAGTCTAATCAATTTTTAAAATCAAAAATAGCAAAAGAAAGAAGCCGAAGAATATTTTTCTTGCATTTTGCCCGCCATTTTGCTAATTTTGAAGGTAAATCACTAATTATAATCCGAGCGATAGCGACAGTCATACTGATCAAGAATCTGTTTGGATTTTTGGGTTCAGATAAGTCTAAGAGCTAAAATCGCCTTCAGGAACGGCGCATGAATTTTTAAACATGTCATCAAGATCGCATTCAAAAGCATTTTAATCGCATTCAAAAGCATTTTAAAAGCAATAATTTGATTACTTTTATATTTTTTATTTACTCTAGAAATGTAGTTTAGTAAATAGAAAAAAGTTTTATTCTATTACTATTATTATTTGCGTCGCAATAAATTCCTGAAAATGACCCCTAAATTCAACATAGGATCCCTAAGAAAAATGGCCCCAATTCACTGTAGAAGGTAGAATAAATTGAGGGTATATTCCAACGAAATTAGAGTGAGAAAAATTTTGAAACCCAGATGACCTAGCCGTCCCCCCAAAATGGGCCCAATTAACTTCCCCAACTCACAAGGAGTGTATTTTAGGTGTCCGCCTCCGATCATTTTGATTTTTGGATATGTTATAGAGGACGGCAAAAATAAGGAATATGTGTTTTTAATTTCTCCCCGTTTTCATATTTGGGGGGTGAAACCTGCGTTCAAAGTTAGGGTTGAAAAATCATTTTTGTGGACTTTTTGAAAATCTGGTGAGTCAGTCATATTTCGCATTCAAAGACACCAAATTCGTCCATTGACACTATTCCCCTATCTCTAATAGTTCTCGAGATATTCCACAAAAATGATTTTTCAACCCTAACTTTGAACGCAGTTTTCACTCCCCAAATATGAAAACGGGGAAAAATAAAAAAACACGTATTTCTTATTTTTCGGTCCTGTATAAAATATCCAAAACTCAAAATGATCGGAGGCGGACACCTAAAATACTCTCCTTGTCAGTGAGAGCCTCGTGGACTAAGGAAACTAGGTGTTACCATAATCAGGCATAAAATTCAATATCTTGATACCTGTTAGAAATCACTAAAGATTGAATATCGCGCACAACGACCTAAAAGAGCCCCAGGCACGTGGCGAGCTCGATGACCCATCCCCTAATCAAGTATTCCAATGTGGGGAGATCCACCCTGCCCTCAGAAAAGGGGCACGTGCCTGTTGCATAGACACATTAGCCCAAAAACGTGTCTGTAACTGATCATCCTTAAGGATCAAGTTCCAGGGGTGTTCTTCAAGGTTCACTTGACCCCCAATTATCAGAATAAAGTAGCTTCTCCGCGTGTCAATAAAGGAGGGCCCAGTGAAATCGAGTACGTGACCTGTGTTAACGCTAAATCAGCTGATTATGAAACTGTGGAAGGTTCGCATACGAAATTGCTGATCGTGAAATGTTCCAAAGTCCAAGAGGAGGTCAAAGGAACGATATATGCCCAATCAAAGCCATTTATGTTCTCCATTTCGCGGTCACGAAACAGTAGGATAAAAGCAATAGAACCTGAAGAACCCCCACCATTTCAAAGTAACTAGATTTCTGAGGTGCCCAAAACAGAAATAAAATTAAGTCACCTGCACCGCCCTCTTAAAAGTCAGCAGAACTCCTCCTCGCCAAAACAAGTCACCGATGCTGATTCATCTCCTCCAAAATTGGCCCCAAAATGTCCCCCTTCAAGAATCCGACTCCCAATTGAAAAGGGTCGTCCTTAAATTACTTAAGGCTTTTGGTAATATTTTTGTGAACCTAATTTTCAATATTAGTAAACTAAAAAACGATGTCTCATCGCACACGCGAAACCGAATTAGATGAATTATATACGTATACCTATAGACCATTAAAAGAATTTTAATGCAATGTAAAAAATATTACGACAGGTAAGGGAAGGGGATAAAAAAGCCCCACATTACCCTTTCGTAATTTGAGGCATCGAGAGGAAAAGCGGACTAACCCACATTCCCGGCGAAATTGAGTTATCAGGAATGATGTATTTTATATAAAATAGGAAAAATTAATTTCTTCTCAATTTGGGACAGTCCGTTTTCCCTCTCAATACTCTCCTTTAAGAATGGCCCCGACGAACCAGCTGAAAGAAGCCTGTAGCCTCGCCTGCGCCCAAGGAAAAACGAAGTGCGGACTCGAAACCGAAGCAAATACCGCGTATCTCGGTGGAGGAGGAAGGGAGGCCGGGGAAGGTGCGAGGATAAAGGAGAAACTCGAGGCAAGGGTCATCCGAGCGACGATAGCTCATCTCGCGGTATCTTCCGCGTGAGCCAATCGCCTGCTGGTATCTCGACCTCGTCCAACGTCGCCATCGCGACGTGTTTTCCCCGTCACCGAGCCTCCCCCCGGCCCCCCTCGCGTCTCCATAACACCGGAAGCGCGGATGGGATTGCATTTCAGCGTCGTTAATTCGAGAGACCCATCCTGGTCCCCATCGATCGCGTTTTCGATGCAATTACACGCTCGTTGGTCTGACCACCTCGCGGCGACGGGAATGAACCGAGCCCGGGGCAGCCGAAAACAGAATCGAAATCGCGGGGATTACTTAATCCAGCCGCGCAGCGATATCTGTTTCGAAGGGGCCCGTCCGGTTTCTCGTCCGTTGGTTCGTCGCGCTCCGTGGCTTATCTCGTGTCAACCCCTTTTTCGCATTTCGCGGCGGTGTTATCGCTGTTATCGACGCTCGAGAGGCTTACAGCAGAGATTCCACTCGAATTTGGCAGCTATCTTAAAAGGTGTTTTGATGTGCACTGTCGTTTAAACCGCGATGATAGAGTTGGGCATCGGTGAACCCTTTTTCTTCGTGAAGATCTTTGGTATTTTTTGGAAGAGTTGGGTATTGGTTCAGGGGTTTGTGGGTTGGAAAGTATGGATGGTAGGGAATGCTATTAGGGTAGAAGTATTTTCGAGGGTAATTGACCGAAAGAATCGCAAGCCAGTGGGAAAGTTGGTGGCGTCTCACGCCCACGCAAGCACTAGCCATTTATCCACGATTCCCTTATCGCTGGCCACCGATTAGCCCCGAAGTCGGTGCCCTTGTTTACTACAGATCTATTTTAACGCGCCCAGATTACATCCGCGGCCTGATTTCGGAATAAATAAGCGAGATCGCGATGCGCTCGCTGGGACGAGGCGCCATTGGGTCTTCCTCTTTCATCGGAAGACTTTAAAACGATCTCAAGTGCATCCCAGAATTCTAAGAGAAGCAATTGAATCATCCATGATACATAACTATCGACGGACATTTCAGAATAAGTTTATTATTCCCGTGTTTAAAAAATGTCACAAATGGGTCCAGATGGACCTCGCATCCGTCGTTCGGTGGTTAATCAACGGCCAGGAATCCATGACCCCATTAGCGTCGCTCGACTTCCAAGAACAGCGAACTCGTTTTGCGAATCTGCAAACTCGATGAAACGTCATCAGAATCGCGGGGCAGCGTCAACCTACATGCGCGTCGATCGCGGTCACAATATCCACCGTCGAAGGTCAATTTTCGCAAGCCGGATTACATCACGGCCCCTCGCGATCGAAGCTGCTGAGTGGTACACATTCCTCCCCGCGTTCCTTGCGAAATCCCTGGAAAAAAATGGACCATCGTGAGCCATGGCAAGCGACCGAGGAACGCGATCGCTGGAAAGGATGACAATTCATTGGAGATACGTGTTTTCCGCGGGCGACGATCGTCCGCCGCGCGCGAACAGAAACAAGGGATCCTGTGACGAGAGCAGATGTGGTCTGGTTAGGTGTCGTTTAGCGCACATGGGATCTCTGGTTGCAGTCAGGTGTGTTGGCGAACGTTTGGATGTTATCGCGATCTCGTTGCTTGCTTGTGCACCTTGGATCCGCGTGTACGACACACGCTCGGCTGTGCTTCGGGGAGCCTCATCCTCTTCGGACATCTATCGTCGGTGTCTTCATCGGTCGATATCGCTTGTTTGAAGAGGCACGCGAGCTTTGGATGGTGATTGTGGTGGTGGAGGATCGTTGGGTGGAGGAGAAGGCAGGAAAGAGATAGGAGGTAGCGGTGGGTCTCGATTTTTGAGAATTTGGCGTGGTGGATTGAGGTGTTCTTCAGAGGAGTTGGGAGCAAACTGCTTGCTTAGAATCTTCTATGGATTCTAACGCGAAAATTTCTATGTAATGAGCTCCCATTTTTGCAAGTACAAATTAAGTAGCTTTCTATTTTTGAAGAAGCTCCTTGGTCCCAGAGTGGAGGGAGCTTACCAAATCTTCCTACTAACACCCCTGGACGATCAGAAACGATTCATAGCAGTCACTTTGCCTCAAAATGCGATAGGGTAGATGTCAACGTATCAGATGTAACGTATAAACAATAGTGTACAACAATAATATTATTAAATTGGAACTGTTCTTATTATTATTAATATTATTTTTGTACACTATTCTATATATGTTACATTTTTATTAAGCAAAATAAATAAAGTCGCAGTAATAGGGACATCTACCCTACCACGTTTCTGCTTCGAAAGCGTCGCTCCGCCGTGTCGTAGACGAGGCTGGAAATCGTACACCTAGTAGGTTCGCGTTGACGGGGTATCACGTTTGCCCATGTCATTGATAACAATGTGATCGAACCCAGCGAAAATCAACGCACCGCTCTCCAGTTAATGGACACCTTTGCACCTGCGCGCAATGCTGATTTCCAGGGCGATTCCTGAAAAAATTCGTCGCCCTTTTGCTCTGCCTCGAGTTTCTCCTCTCTTTGTTCGCCTAGGCGCTGTACTTATCGGTGTCCAGTTACGTTCAGTTCCAGTTACACGTGCCGCGGAGCGACGATGCACGTACGCACTCCTTTCCGAGTACGTATCCCCGTGCTTTCCGCTGATTTCGATTGCGCCGCCGAGACAAGCTTCAACCACGAAGATTATCGCCGCAGTCCACTGAACCTTGAGACTCTCGATTGTGATCGTGTCTGCGCTGAAAATATGTGAAAAAGTTCTATGGAGGCATACCCATGCGAACTCTGCTTTTTAGGTTAGGCTGGTTCGGTCGAAGTTCTGATTAATCTCAAGTTGATTCTACAATCTTTTGTATGACAGGGTATAAGAATTCTGTGTGTAAATCATGTTAAGTAATATATTTCTGCGCGACGGAAACTGCGACGTTCAAAGGGATCAGAGGATCCCCTGTAACTCTGAAGTTGGGCCCCACAGACTTTGCCTGATATATCATTTTCCTCGCGTTGCTGGACGTGGAATCAGGCCCCGTAATTTTTACCAACCATCCTCTGCGTCGCTGCAAGCAGTGACGGATTTCACAGGGCGACTGATGAACTGTTGTCACTTGAGCCCCTGTTCAGAAGGCCCCCCAGGGCCCCATCTCCAAAAAAATTATGATTAGGTATAGGTAGACAAATACTACATTTTTTTCCAAACTACTATACTTAACACGTTTTTAGTAAACTACCTCTTTATTTTCCCGAAAAAATGAGCCTCTCAGAACGTTTGCCATCTGGGCCTTTTCTCTTAAATCCGCCACTGGCTGCGAGCAATTCACGCTTATCGCCTCCGCACGCGGTGTCTCGTGTCCCCCAGGAGGCCCAATTGTCTTTCCCCGACTTCTGGGAAGCGACTTCCCTGTGGCGGTGTCGTCCGGCGCGGATCGATCGAGTCGGTTCCATTGTCCAGGTTCCCGGAGCGGCGTTGGTCGCGTCCCATTGAAATCGTTTCGCTTCTTGGGTGTCCCCCCGCCGCCTGACCCACTTTACCTTCGCGATTCGCCCCGGGCCTCGCGGATAAACAATGTTGCGATGAACGTTTCAGTGGGCAGCTTCGTGTCCGAGATGCAGAACGGCTGCATGGGGGCCGCGCCCAAGGAGCTGGACAGCCCGTTGGGCTTGGCAAGGGGCCTGACATCCCACCACGGCTCGCTGAGCCACCATCATTCCCATCACAGCCTGCATAGCCCCACATCCGGGGTATCTATGCACTCGGCGGCTTCCGGCCACCATCACCTGGATGAGAAGGGCTCCTCGCCCAGCGGGGGCCTGCACAGCACCACCAACAGCAACCCCTCGACGCCGTCGGCGCCTTCCACGCCCACCGCGGCCGCGGACGGCTCCGCGCAGGGCTCTGGGAACGGGAACGGAAGCGGCAGCGCCGCGGACTCGGCCACCAAGAAGCCCCCGTTCAGCTACGTCGCGCTAATAGCCATGGCGATCCAGCACAGTACCCAGAAGAGGGCGACCCTCAGCGAGATCTACGCCTACATCACCGCTAGGTTCCCCTACTTCCAGAAGAATAAGAAAGGCTGGCAGAACTCCATCAGGCACAATCTCTCGCTCAACGAGTGCTTCGTCAAGGTGCCGCGCGAAGGCGGGGGAGAGAGGAAGGGCAACTTCTGGACCCTAGGTGGGTGGACAGTTCCCCGGGTGTTTGTGGCGTGGCTCGCGGTCGGAGGAATTCACGGGAGGACCTTTTTGCCTGTTCGCAGACCCACAGTACGCGGATATGTTTGAGAATGGAAACTACAGGAGGCGCAGACGCATGAAGCGACCCTACAGGAACGCACCCTATCACAAGCCTCTGTTCGGAGACCCTTTCTCTCCTACGCACGTTCATCTGGGCCCTAGGAACCTGTTCGGCCACTCGCCGCCGTCCTACGGACCCTCCACCTACACCAGATACGACACCAGGTACGCTCCCACTTTCGCAATCCTGTCTCCTGGCTGAAAAGGCGGGGTTTCGCTTCATTGGATGTTGAGTTTAACCGTTGAACCTGTTTCCTTTCAGCGCCTGGAGCCTGCAGCAGTCGCAGCTCTCCTATAGCCACTGCCAATCGGTAAGTTGAGTTGGGCTCTAGGCGGTGTTGATGTGTCTGCTATTGGGGATTCTCTGTTTCAGCTTCAGCCGCAGTTGCAGCCGATGCAGTCGATGCAGATCCCAACGATGAACGGGTACAGCCAGTTGGGCACGTCCTTGAGTGAGTCTCCGCTTCATCTTGAACCCTCTCTGATCTGTGAGCTTGCAGGATGCTCGACGGTCGGCAAAGCGTTTCAAGGCAATTACCTGGATGTTCCAGGTGGGACGGTGAGCTCGCCTGGCTCCATGGGTAGCGGCTCCTTCGGCAGTGGCTTCACCACCTGCGCCAGGAGACACGAGGCGGCTATGAACCCGGACACCATGCCCGCTAGATGCTACTGGCCTGAAAGTAATCTCTTCCTCTATTAACTCTGTGCCCTTTCATACTAATGATCCACTTGCAGAGCCCCAGAAGCCACAAGATTATCAGTCCCTCTATCAGACCCCGCTCCACTTAGCAAACTAGCCAAAGAATCCTCCAATAATCCCCTAATTTCCGCATTGTCGCAGTGGTGAACGTGAAGGAGGAGCCAGGCACTGTGTCGGTGAGCAGCGCGGGCATCGGCGGCGTCGGTGTCGCCTCAGGCATGATGGGGTCCACCACGCCAACAGGGGTCTCCACGACAGGCTTTGCTCCTATGGAGTTCCAATCGCGGTCCAAGTGTTTTATGTGAACGAACCAGAAGTCTGAGCAGTCGCTGGTCCACGACGGCCTCTTCAGGGTCGCCGAGGGTGATCCCATGGTGAACCTGGTCGACCAGTGAGCTGTGAGCTCGGAGCCAGCCGGGGAGCGCAACTCTGAGGTTCCCTGACGACCCTCGGCAAGGCTGAAGGGTCGCGGAGCGCTGGCCAAGTGTGAGAATCGAATCCTCAGTGGACGAGGACTGTCTCCTTTCATTTACGCTAGCAAAAGGTGCCCCTCTCCGTGTGCTACTCGACTGCTACACAGTATTTGATATTTAAGCAAGATAAGGGACGAGTTCCTTTCCCCCTCGGGGATCAATCACGAGAACATTTAATTTTAAGGATTTTAGAGGTAGGACCTTAGAGTAAGGACGCATTTGCCAGGTCGGATGGCGCGTTGTTAGGTATTGGGGAGTCTTGAAGTGTTCTCCTTTTATATATATATAGAGAGAGACATATAAATATGTAGGTATGTAGTGGACACTTATGTGTATATCCAAACGTATTTCTTATAGATAGATTCGCCAAGACTCGATGTACATATCTGATATCCTAAGTGTACCAAGGAAACTTGGATTATACTTGTAACTAACTGTTAACTGCCTGTCGAAGATTCTACCAAGTTTAAGGGCCCTGAAAACGTGGCAGCTAATGACTCATGTAATTATAATCAGAAAACGGAAATAAATCTCGATTATTTATCGCCTACTGGAATCTGAGTGGCGTTATTTACCCATTACCGTCGTGCAAGTGCTGAGGATGATCAGGGAAGCAAAGTTTTGAGACATTTAAAGAGGCTGGATCTATTTAGATTGGCTAGTAGAATTAAAGAAATATTCCAGCAGCTGATTTTTCTGATTACTTGAGCAGTGCGACACTTTTCTAGAGTAGCTTGACTGATATTCTTACACCTCCACTGTCACTGCCCTAGCAAACTGCTGCTCTTTTAAAAATCTCATAGAAATAGCTCCACCTTGGATCATCAGAATGAGGAATAATCCCGACCGTCTAGAAACTCGCCGATAAAGCTGAGCTCCCCATTAAAAAACTTGTTTGAAGCTCTGAGTTTCAAGATTGAACGTTTCCTTCCAATGTCCCTGTAATAAACCACTGAAATTCCCAAGACCCAGTTCCTTCTTTTCTTTGATGACTACAGAACCTCCAGCTCAGAATACCCAATGGAAAAGAAGGCAGAGAGAGAAAGAGAGAGAGAGAGAGGAGCAGAGGGAAAAGTACTTATCGACTCGGCCAGCGGCCAGCAATGGTGATGTTTCCAAGAACGAAGGATGTTTTACAAACACCGTGCGTGGCCAGCGGGCTTTAATATTTCCCGTAAAAGAGAAGCTGGCCCGTGCACCGCGTCAACACCGTAGAAATAGCACGTGCACTTTATTTTTCGCCTGGAAATCGATCGTCGGGGCACGTCCCTTCAAGCTCGAAATAAATCTCGCCTAGTCAATGGCTCTGGAAAAGCGTGCACGCTGGTCAACGAAATGGCGTCGGGAGTTGCTGCAAAAACTCAAAGCAGCCCCCGGGAGTGCAGTTTTACAATACTAGAGAAAATTACTGGAGGATCTTAAGTCAGAGCAAGTTTTCTTATAGAGGGTTTGCTGAGAAGACTTGAAATTCTTTGGACTAATATATCTACCAGAGCTACTAGCGGTGGGTCAAGATAGAGTTTGAAATTGAAATGGATAGTAGTTTCTTCAACTCCAAACATTTTTAACGAATAAAGCATAGACTATGAAACGAGTTTTTCTTGTCAAAAGAAGGCTCTCGTTCTCAGGTAGGTACTCTTCATAGTAATTATAATGTCAATCCTTAAAGCAGCGCCAGTCCTCTTTCCTCCTATTCCTGAACGGAAGCCATATTTGTCCATTATGGATCTCCGCAGAGCTAAACACATGGAGGATTCTCCAATTCCTGTCAATGGCATCCCCGCGTTCCCATTGGTTGCCAGAGACAGGTGAAAGTTGGTTTCCCCTTGAAGACTCCCCGCCGGTAGGAACAGATATCTGGCTCGTGTCGCCATTGGCCGGGCGGACCAGGTGAGGCAGCCTTTTGTGGATAAAGAAGGGAGGATTCTGCTGCTATAGGACGATCCCCCTTCTTTTCCAACCCCTAGCTCGGGGTTTGCGTAAACCCCTAGCGTCTACCTTTTCCCACCCGGGAACTTCGACGCCCTCCAAGAGAAGTCCCGCAACTTTTCAGAGTAAAAATGTCACGGTACTTATCCCTGCCTGGATCAATAGACGCCCAGCGGAGTGAGTTACAGGGTGGCCTAACCCCCGGTTGGCAGGGTGGGACGTCACAGAATTGCCAGGGTGGGGCTAATCGATGCCCCATAAACGCCAAACTCGACATTCCCGCCCCTAATTCATAGCTGATCAGCGGGCTCGCAGTTAAATTGTACGAAGTGACAAGCAGGTTGCTGCGATTAATCAAGCGCGATGGTTTTAAAGGCCACATCGGTTACGCGCGCTATTATATGTGACATATCGGATAGAATTTCTCCTTAGGAAAGAGCGCTGCAGTACTTTACAAGCATAAACGTCAGATACTGCTCGTTTCACGCGACCAGCCACGATAAGCAAACAGAGGCGTTAATCATCGGGAGTCAGGGCCCCTCTTTGTGGAACGAATCCACTGAAAGTCAGGTAAATCATTCCGTGTTTCTCCTACCGGCGCGAGCTCCGGTTACAGAGATGTGGAGGCAGTATTTTACACCGCAACGTGACCCACTATTGTTGCTTCAAGCTGCTCTTATTGTCACCCCCGCGCGAGGTAGACAATGAGCTTCTCGCGTGGGTGGGCCAGCAGGCCCAGCCTCCGACATTCTTTCCGCTACTCGGTAGCAGCCGGAAGAGTTCAGCCACCGTTATCGCCAATCTCGAGCCTAAGAATCTATTCGAGCCGAATTTAAAACAATAAAAGCCGGACCCGCGTCTCATAGGCGGCGGGATTTATCGCTCGCCACTTAGTAGGAGTAGGAGAACAGTTTTAGAACCAGGCGGGCCGGTGAATGGCGTGGAACAGGTGTCCGCGATCACTTTAAGGTCGACGGGAAGCCCCGTATCAGCCGCTGGATTTTTAACAACGATTCTCAATGGTCCGACTATCGATTGACGATGCAGGGTTCGTGGGAGCAAGAGGCGCGACCCGTTGTTTGCTAAGCTGCCGCATTTTTTAGGAGTGCGCGGTCCGAGACGACGGGGAATTCCTTCGTTCCCGTCGCGACGCGGTTCACACGCACGTGCATCGTCCGAGGCGTGTAAATAGAGGGCGGAGGTGACATATAGCGACAGCTCGAGCAAGCGTGTCGACCGTTTAGGCGACTATTAGCAGCTTCACGCTGCCTACCATGCACGTGCGGCCCGGGACGCCCCGTCGCCTCCTTCTGGAGCCTAAATTGCCTCCGTCCAGGAGTAACGTAGGATGAAGATGATCATGCAGGCTCACTGATGCTGGATTTCTTGGGAGGGTTTGGGTGCTGGAGTCGAGACAAAAGAGGAAGAGGATGAGACGATTTGATATTAACTTTCAGGTCCTTCTACGAACAAGCAAAGAAAAGCGTTAGCTATCAAGGAGCCATTATTTCAATTTCATTGGGTTGGAAGGAAGCTTTCAGGTCCTTCTACGAACAAGCAAAGAGAAGCGTTAGCTATCAAGGAGCCATTATTTCAATTTCATTGGGTTGGAAGGAAGCTTACCAAGTCAGTCGCTCTCTAGAGTTATCGATACAGGTGTGCGCCAGCAAAAGAAAGAAAGAGACACGCATATAGAGGTCTACAGACAATAAGGCATTAAATGAAATTGCAGGAAACAACAAATCAAAAGTGATGGATGGAAAAGAAAGCTTACCAAGGCAGCGAGTCTTTGGGAGTGTTAACGATGAGGCCAGGAGGTGGTGCGTTAAAGGAACGGGATGGAAAACTCTCACTTCCTTCTAGGGTAAAGGACCCAATTACTGACACTGTAAATGTTGGCTTTGACATTATCTTATAGGTTTGTACTTATAGATTAAAAGTATATGTTGTTCTTGTTATTTATTATTGTTTAATATGTTTACTTGATGACAAAATTTGGTGGATCTTAAAACTTCGATTTTTAAGTATAAATTCATCAATTTATAAAATATATTTCGGGATCTATTAATGACACCCTTAAAACGTATTTAACGGAATTACTGACACCCCAATTACTGCCAGCTAACCTCAATTATATACTTCTATGACAGTAATACCCAAATGCTTGAACCAATCACTGTCACCCAATTAATAAATAAAAAGATTTAATGAATCGTTGAATTTCGATCGTTATTACTTTCTATGACGCTGATATGATCTAAAACATTATATTTTGTGGTGTCAATAGCTTAAATATTACAATTACAGCAATTTCTTTAACGCTTTGTTTTCTCTTTCGCTAGTAATAGGGCTGTCATCCATCCGGGTTTCCCCGGAATTGACCTGTTTTTTACGGCGTCCGGGGATGTCCGGGGGGATTTTCTGTAGTGATCCGGATTTTCCGAAACTGCTCGCTCAAAAAGTCGTAAATATTTTATCTTTATTTCTTGATTGCGGTTACAGTCTATAATTTACAGAAATTTTTGTCTTGGGATATCATATCTAATATGAGGCAGGGAGAGCGACAACGGAACCCACATTAAATTTGTTTTCCTATTTTATATGATTAGTAGGGTCTATTGGAATACGTTATTGCTACTAACTCAACTTCGAAAAAATGTGAGTCAGTCCGTTATTGCTCTTACTGTCTCATATAAGAAATAGCTAAAAGTGTCCAGGTTTCAAGTGGAAATGTCCGGGGTTTTAATGCTCTCTGCCCTAGATTAATGATTTTGCGGATGGCAGCCCTACTTTGGGAGGAAGCTTTTAGCTTACCATCTTCGGTCCCTCTTAAGGCCCAGAGCTGGACACCACTAACACACTGCCACTGCCAGCTCTTGAATGAGCCAGTGACGAGAGGGACATCGAATCCTATCAGTTCTCTGTCTATCTAAATTTGGCCCCGCCTCAAAAATCACTCGGCTCGTTTACCGCGGTCGTTAGAGTGGATTTAACTGGACGAAACGAGGGTAGAGTGTGTCAGATATCGTTCGACCGAGTTCTGGTAATCCTCGAGCGGGACCGACGGCAATAAATTCTCGGGAGGAGCCGGCGGTACGCCTCCCGGTCCATTTGCTCCCCGAGACGTCACCTAAAATCAGTTAATTATATTCTAGATCCTCGGGACCGCTCGGCGCGAAGAATCCGTCGCGGCTTCGCGCGTCCTGGACTTAAAGAAAAGGAAAAAAGGAAGACTATTACCTGGAGTAGGGTTAAAACCTTCCAGGGGACTCGTTTTGGCGCGAAAGATTCCGCAATTATAGTTATTATCGATGGCCGCCTGGCGGCGAGCGAGGTGAGTTTGTTTAACTATATTGCTGAATTGTTGTTTATACACGAGGATCTCTTAAATTCCGTGGACAGACTTGGGATAGAGGGATTCTTCTTGGAAAACTTAATTAAATGTGTGGAGTACAAGTTTCACGTACGATCGTTGGTTTTCGAGAAAATCGACTTTGAAAATGCGCCCAGTTTTCAGTGGTCCCCTTGCAGAAGATTGTAATATTTGCTGAGGATATATAAAAATAGTAATTTGCAAGGGGAAATATTATTTTCTAGCAAAGGACTGCAATTATAAACTGAAACTTTGCGTCGATTTAATGTCGATTACCTCGAGAACCGAGCCAGTTTTTAATAAGAGCCACGTATTGTAAAATACCCTTTGTTTAATTACCACAAGCAGAGTGTTTAATACAGCACGAGCACGCCGAGCTATTCGGATGTCTGAAACCCGAATAGTCCTCGATGTTCACGCGTACGTGTCGCGAACCCATTTTACAAAGAGAAGAAGAAAGAGAAAGCCGTGCAGTTAGCACGCAAACTATCGTGTTCCCTTCGTCGATTCCGTCTCTGCTTTCGATACACACACAGTATTTCGACCTTGCTGATTCTCCTGAAAGAAACCGCGGCACGCAGATCCTGAACGCCGACACTATCACCGCCAGAAATAAAAAAGCGCCAGGTCCAAAAAAGCTAGTACCCCAGCCCAACGCTTTTATAGTCCCAACGAAATCGTTTGACTGTACAAAACCAGCAACACTACATTCTTGTCGAAGCAAAAGAAAAGTGAAAGACACACAAGTGGTTTCCAACAGGCAATCCATTTCGTTTCAACTATAATATCTTCGCTAACATTCTACTTTATACTTGTCGGCGCAATTACGTCTCGTCCCCCGTTATTTTCATCGTTCATCAGATGTGGAAGCGTGCAGGAGAGGATTGAGGAATCGCGTGTCACGATAACAAGAGACAGGGGTGACGAGGACGGATTAATCGCGTGTAAATTTACATCGTGGAATCGGTGCAACCGCCCGTCGGCCGCTGAAAAACAACGATACGGAGGGGGAGTAGTAGGTGGAGACAGAGAAGAACGAGAGGAGGAGGCACGAAGATAGCGGTGCGTGTCGTCACGAAAATAGAAACGGCTTCGTTGACACTCTGCTACAAATTGTCCACGTCGTTGTGCTCTTTGTAAGAGCCAACGCTCTTTCTTCCACGTCGAGAACAGCGACCACGAATACTTGGCGATGTTTCGCGCCCAGGAACTTATCACCGGAGCACCCTGCTCCCCTCGCTCTACAATTACGAAACGCAGAAATATATGCGGGTCAACATTTACGGTCGATTTGCGCTCCTTCTTCTCTGTTACGCACAGGGTAATGGGACTGTAAGACAAAGTTTTCACGTATAAGCAACGCTGTATCCCTCAGCCGAGTGCGCGGAAAGATCGCAAACTAGTCCGCAAACTATTCTACGCTGCTGAAGCTCTTGCACTGCTTTTCTACTTAATTGAGCTCTCGGGAAGTAAACGGGTCCTGTAGCAGAGGATCTGCGGAAGGAAGCGGCAGTGATTAAACCTTGTCGTACTGTCCAATTATATTAACAATATATTTAATCTCCGGTACACGGGCAGGCTCCGCGTGTACAGATGGTGTTATGCGTTTAATAGAAACACTCGCGCACAGAACTGTCCTTTAACATTTAATACTTGATCCTAAACGACTCCGGTCGACTCGCGGGGAATGACTGACGGAAGGAGAATGGAAACTGCACTTGCGGCGCACAAGCTGCTCGCCTTCCAACCGAAGGGCTAATCTTCTTCGAGGAGGTCGTCGTCGAGACTCACGCCCTGCAACAATAACCACACCGGACGCTCGGTAACAGTTTTAAAATAAAGCTCCGTGGAACCGTGCAATTTAAAATGGGCACGACGGCTACCGCCACGCCGCTGCAACAGGAGGGCGTGATAAAGTACAGAAATGATGGAAAAGG
Organism: Andrena bicolor; assembly: GCA_960531205.1. Lineage (NCBI taxonomy): Eukaryota > Metazoa > Arthropoda > Insecta > Hymenoptera > Andrenidae > Andrena > Andrena bicolor. The sequence goes on from OY482665.1 coordinate 27,497,919, forward strand.
TACGCCAAGAAGGGTGACTCGAGTGGGCTCGGTGTTATGGCAATAAGGCTGTAAAGTAAATGAACCGTGACTGGCGCGAAGTAAACAAACCTTAAACCTCCCGCTTCGTTCGCTACTTGCAGTCGTTTCGCGCCACACGATCCCAGTAACTGGTATTTATAAGAAAGTAGCTAAAAGGAATAATACACGAATTGTTTCCAACAGTTTTATAAGAAATAAAGGCGACGGCGACGATAATGAAAGTATTTTCAGCGGAGCAGAATTCTAATAGCAGTGAAGACGCGAAGGAGAAGGACGCTGCGAGCTTTATTTCCGCCTGGTTCTTTTTTACCTTCGACCTTTTTCTCGCTTGTTTAACGAGCCCCGTTCATTTTGCCCGATAGGTGGAACGTGTTCACGTACGCGCATCGAGCAGGATCGATAGCTGTGTGCACGCACACGCGCGCGCGGTGCAGTCGGCTTTCGACTGTTTTGGTAATGCAATACCCTTCTAGAGTTACGCGCCCGTATTTAAGGGCATTAAGCCATCTACTTGCACCCCTCCCGCCTCGCCTTTCTCCCCTGCGCTCTCTTTCTCACCCGTTTGACCTCGATTTGCCTGTTCCCGTGATTTCGCGGCTCAGCGCGAAACCACCGCGGGCCTTTCGAATTTCAAGCGAAACGCTTCGCGCCGATCCTGCTGCTGCTACTTGCGCTACGCGCGAGCGCATTTACTTTGCCAACCAGAAGCACTTATTCACGCCAGCATGCAAAAAGAACGGTTGCGTTAAAGAAGGTGAAACAGAAAGAAAGAATCGATCACTGTGCATTGAACGGTATTAGTTTAACAGACTTACAGTAGTATCGATGGTGTCGTCGATTTCGAGGTCGAGGTCTAGATCGTCGTCGTCGTCGTCATCCTCGACCGTGAGAGGTCTGGAGCTGCTGGTGGTGGTCTTCGTTTCTTTTTCGGGCGCGGTCGGTGCGCCGATGGATGGGGGAGCTGTCTTGCCAATATCCAGATCTAGCAGCCTGTTCGTTAGTGCCTCGGTAGCTGGCAATTCCGGTTCGCCGGCACTGCTGCTACCCGCTTTGTAGGTAAATTGGTTGGCCTGCCCGGCTGCTAAGACTTCCTCGAAAGGCTTTCGGTCGATATTCACCTGTGAGAAATTAAAAACCTTCGATTAAACAATCGCCTTTTATTACGAATCATACACAGAAGTGTGTATCTCTTACCTGCACCGTGGGGAACGCAGACGCTGGAATTTTTTCCTTGCTCTCCTCCCTCAGGAACTGCTCCACCTTCAAACCTTCGCTGTACCCGGGGAACAGGTTCTCGTACTGCTCTGGGTCGGCCAAGCTCTGGCCGGCCTTCTCGCTCACCGCGGAGAGCTTCTCCTTCCAGAGCTTCACAATCGACGAGATCTTGCTGGGCGCGTAGGTCCTCGCGAAGAACGCGGCCTCCGGGATCCTGTCCGTTTTAATGAGGATGTCCAGGCACTTGTCGAGATCCCCGAGGATGAAGTACGAGAGGAAGGAGATATGGTTCTTGCTGGTCTCGTCCGCGTCCGCGCCGAGCTTCCGGATCATGGTCTCGTTGCCGGTGCTAGTCGCGAGCAGCAGCAGCCCGCCGAAGTCTTGCGCCTGGTGCAGGCACTCCTGCGCCAGGCACAGCTTGCCCTTCTGCGTGGCGAGGGAGGCTAACTGGCGCCACTTCTGCTGGCTGTTCGCTTCCTTCGCGAGCGTGTGAGCCGTGGCGAGATCCCCTAACGCTAGGGCCAGCTCAAACCTGTGCTCTGGGTCTGTGGAGACTGCTAATGCTTGCTCTTTGAAACCCTGTTAAAAGGGAAACTGTTAATGTCTACTTGGGATCGGATGTGAATGATAGCCGGGAGATACGAACCTGTTTTTCGAGGAAGTGCGCCACTCTAGTTCGATGCTCTTTGGGGACGGTTGGCAGCACTCTGTCCGCGGTTTCGAAGTCTTTTCTCATCACAGCCGTCTGGTATTCCAGCACAGAGAGCAATAACGAATAGGAGACGACAGACAGCTCTTTGTCGCACAAGTAGAGCCTGTTGTCCCTGGGTACGTAGCCGAGCAGATACATTGGTCTGTCTAAATGCGAGACGGTCACTATTTCACCGCCAACGAAGTAGTTCACTCGGTTCACGCTATTCGTGTAGATGAAACAGTCGCCCACCCAGAGGCCCGTCTTCACTACTTCGCTCATTTCGGCGACCATCTGCAACGCGTCACGTGTAGCTTATCAACACTTACCTCTATCGCGATTACTAGCAGAGTTGGCCATTAGTAGTATAAATTTTTATTCGAATCATCAGAATTAATGTTTCGAATAAAATGCAGTTATTCAAGAATAACGAATCAATTTTTAGTCGATTAAATTTTTAGTTGATTATTCGTTATTCGAAGGACCTCCGTGGCGACTAAGTAATACGAATAAGCGTGGGTCGGAACAAGAGCCGAAGCGGCGTATTAATGACCCTTAGTCCTCACGGAGGCCCTTCGAGTAGCGAATACCGACTCAAAATTTAGTTGAATAACCAATAACGACTAAAAATTTAGTCAAATAACGAATAACTACTAAACATTCAGTCGAATAATATAATTTAGTCGACTAAAAGTTTTGTCGAATAATATAATTTACTCGAATAATATAATTTATTCGTTATTCTCAAATAACTTCATTTTATTCAAAATTTTTATTCAAGACCTTCGAATAAAAATTATTCGAGACACTCGAATAAAAATTATTCGAGATATTCGAATAAAAATTATTCGAGACATTAGAATAAAAATGTATTCGACTAAAAATTTATTCGTTATTCACTAATAACTTCACATTATACGAAGTTTTGATTCGAAGAATGTAATCGAATAATGCCCAACTCAATCTACTAGTGGATCACCTACCTCAAACGCGTCCTCGATGTCTTCCGCGTTCTCGGGGGCGTTCGCGACGACGTCCGAGTGGTACTTTAAAATAAAATACTGGTCAGACGTGGCTAATGCTACTAGGGATGCGTTCTCTGCCCAGTAAACGTGCGTCGGTTGGATGTCTATACGGCGAATCAGCTTCAGCGTGTCCCAGTCGTAGAAGGATAAACCAGATCCAGATGATACACCCAAGAGAAATCCCCCGAAAATGCCTGCAAGACACACTGTAACTTAGAAAAGAAGAACGCGAGGATACGAATATCAATGAACTTTAAACTTACAATCAGCACCAAGGTCGGGCTTGCAGCTCTTCTTCTGCTTGAAGTTCTTGAAGATCTTCACGGTGGTGTTGCTTTCTCTAACAGCGTAGTGGCTGGAATCAGCCGCCCACACGAACTCCGACGCCTGGCCGAACGCTTTGTTCCTCAGTGCCATCGACGTGTAAATAATATATTCCCCATCTCCGCAGACCACCAGAAATCTCCCATTCGGATTGTGCTGGATGGTCTGCGGATAGATCTCGCAGGCACCCATGTCCTTCACCGCCAATGGAAGTCTTTCTCCGTCCTGAGCTTCCTCGCCTAAGGCCTTTAGGTTTGCCTGCTGTATTTCGCTGTGCTTCGCCCAAACAATCTTGCCACCCAACGAGTCCATGGAGACCGCTGGCTCCTCTCTGCCAACTTTCACCATGACGCTGCCCTCGTCATATCCAATCGCCACATTGTTCGAGCCTTTCATAGACGAAATGGTCCACACTCTCTCGAACCCATAGTTCAGAGATGATTCCAGCCTGTACGTGCCTGCGTGCCATATCCTGACGGTCCCATCCTCGGAGCCAGTGAGAATGATGGGTAATTCTGGATGGAAGCAGACCGCCGAAATGTTCTGCGTGTGCCCCTCCAGCGTCTGCACGCAGGTCTTGTTCTGGTAGTCCCATATCTTCACGTATTTATCGTCAGCTCCGGATATTAAGTACGGTTTATCGCCACCGTGGTAGTAATCAACGCAGTTAACTCCCTTCTCGTGACCCTCCAGCGTGAAATTAGCAGTGGACGAGCCGAGCTGCCACACTTTCACCGTCCTATCCAAAGACGCGCTGGCAAACGTGTTGTTGTCTTTCGGATTGAACACTATTTGCATTACATAGTGAGTGTGGCCCTCGAAGACTTGCTGCCCAATCCACGCCTTCTCCCAGTTCCACAGCTTGATCAGCATATCGTCTGAGCAAATCATTCAAACACTTAAAACCTCCAACAGTGCGAGAGAGAAAAGACGAACGCAATAATACCTACCGCTGCTGGTCAATATGAACGGCTGCGTCGGGTGCACGGCTATGCACCTGACGTAATCGCTGTGCGCTTCGAAGGAATGCACCCGCTCCAAAGTGTTGTAATTAAACACTCTGATCTGCATGTCGTCGGAGCCGGTGACGACCCAGTTCTTACGGGGCACGAACTTAGCCGTGCGAACCGGTAGATCGCAGACTTCGAACATCTTAACTAACGTCTGGGTCTCGTGGTTCCATATGTTAACGTTGCCCTGGTACAACGAGCAGAGCATCCATGGCTCCGTCGGATGGAGATCGACGCTCTTCACTCTGTCCGACCGAGCGGTCAGCTTCCGCTTGATATCTAACCTGAGCGGCTAGAATAAGCGGTGCATAAAAAATCATTGGTGCATCGTCTCTTTTCTTTTACATTGTTTATTTGTTAACTTTGTGAACTGTTCATTGTCAACTAAAGGTTCTTTACCCGTGGAAATAAATAATAATAATCATAAATGCGTGAAACTTTATTCATCGATATATGAGAGCTTATTAATAGTTTAGTCGGAGGTTGTGTCAACATCAGGAATTTAATATGTTTTGCGAATATCGATCTTGGAGTTGATAGAGGTGCATGGAAGTGATAAGCAGCAATTACGAGAGCAGGCTGTCATGGTAAGAGGCAATTGTTTTCGTGGAACGAAGGAATGGATATTTTGACGTGTCAGGAGCAGGAGGTGCACTGTCAATACAAAGTGTCCACAGGTGTTTACCGGTGGGATAAGCTTCTTGAGTATTCTGGATCGGATCTCGAGATACGTACCATTTTGTTCGCTGCACGATGCTTCGTATTCGCAGAATATTCAACGACTTGGAGTTAACGATGGGAACACATTAATGGGTCGAAATCTCCTGCCATCAAGTTAGGACGTGGCCGATGTCCGCAGCGAAAATGGCGTCCGCATGCACCAGATGCTCGTCGCTCTAATATCGATAAATGTAATAAGCTTCCGAGCTTTTCACCTTAATACTGTTTATCGCGTGGCTAATTAGGATCTAATATGTAAATGGTTTGTCACAATATCGCGAAAAGTGTGCGAGTTCAATTAGTTAGGAATGATTCGTTGAGTGGGAGGAGTGGTGGTCGCCAGTCAAACGGCGGGAATTATGAATTCTCGGATTTCGTATTGAAATTCTTTTATATTTAATATGGCAGAGGTAGATTAATGCGTGGAGCTGAAAATAAGGGTGCTGTACATTGTAAATTTCTAATTAATAATGTACGTAAGAAATTGAAATTGTTTTGTAGATAATACTGTTTTATCCATAGGCGGCAAAACAGAAATTACAATTATTCCGTAGGTAATACTGCTTTATCCATGGGGGTACAACAGAAATTGCAATTGTTCCGTAGGTAATAAAACCTTATCCTCAAAAGGTATATCAGAAATACCAATCACCTACCAAATATTCCATTCCCAAGCGATTTCTGTATCGACTGCTACAGCAAGTCTATCGAAAAGATAATCAGAACTGCATTCCATCGCGATTGAGCTCCGATTGTTGACGCTAAAAGCACGTGCGCCAAAGGACACATCGAAAAGTACAGTCACTTTTCGTGTCAGAACAATGATTCGGAATACCCAAATACTCGGTACAGATACGACAAGATACACACATAGAGATAATCCTGGATATAAAAAGCCTCCTCAAGAACAATATTCACAATCATCGCTCCTGCACCCACCATGAAGCGGATACTATCATTCTTAGGTAAAAAAAACACTTTCCTTCTGACTGTTAAGAATCTCCGTACAAAAAAAAAAGCAATTCGAATTCTCAGGCATCCTGTTAGCGTCCAACGGAGCATGGTGCTTATCGTGGGCGGACAAAGCGATCCTCTACGAAGACTGCGAAATTTTCAACAACTCGCGCATTTACGGTGGGCCAATTTGCGGCAGCAACGGTGTCACCTACGCCAACAGCCTGTACTTAGATTGCGCGAACCATCAGAACTTCCAAAACGGTGAGTGGCCCGAATCTCCCTACAACGAGATCCTCCCACACCCACCACTGGTGACACAATTATCCGAGTTTAGGTCGTGACACGTTTAAACATTCACGAGCCCTGCATAGAGGGTCGCATGAATTTTTCATCTCACGCTTCTCCGCCCACGATACTTAGTTCCTCGACGAATAATCACGAGCTACTCGGTCGGATAATTCGAACGACTCAAGGGCCCGGAGTAATATATGTGTTTCCTTCGATGCAGTGGCAACGCTGCATTCCGGGGCCTGTTTACCGGGGGACGAATACTGCAAGACGAACATCCTGTACGAGCCTGTGTGCGGATCGGACGGCGCCACTTACACGAATTTGGAATCACTTTTGTGCGTTAATTACAGGCGTTTACGGAGTAAGTACGACAAATCCCCGGGCTGGAGGGCCCCCCAGGCACGTCCTGCATATTTACCGCGCCGTTAATACGGATTAAAGTTGGGAAAAGTTGGTCGGCGGCGACGGTGCAGCCAGCCGGTGAATTTAGTTGGCCGTGCTGGAGAGGTTTCGGGGCTGACCGAAATTCCAGCTTGCAAACTCCGGCGAGTTCGTTGTTACGCGTTCACGTCGCGCAGTATTGTTACGTTTCGTGTGCTCGGCGGGGTTCTGTCATCTGACGCCGGAAATCCGCAGCCAACAATATGGAGTAACTCGAGTCTTTAAAAAATCACACTACACTAGTTGTCAGCGCTGTTTGCACTAAGGGTTTTAGGTCTGTATTAGGTCCAATTACATCATTGACCAAATTCTGAATTAGGTGGGATCAGGAATCCCCTTAATAGGGAGTTCGGAATAAGAGAACTCGGAGGGACGACTTCGGTGAAGTTGGTTAGGCGGGCTGCCCAGTGCGCAGCGGATCCGTAGGTCGCGGGTTCGAATCCCATCACCCGAAGAAATATTTTTCTGCGGCTCTCCGAGAAACGAAGGAATTACAAAACCTATTCCTACAAATAGAATTTGGATGTTACCAACTTCCCATCAAGCTTTCTAAAATATAGTTAACTTCTGACATATACAGGCTGTACCAAAATCCATTCTTGCAGACGTGACAGTGGCGGCTCACAGTGCTTGTGGGAACTTCGACTACTGCTACAGGCACGGCACCGCTTCCTACGGAACAAACCCTGTCTGCGGCAGCAACGGATTCACCTACCAGAACGCGGCTCAGGTCAAGTGTTTGCAACGGCGTAACACCGGTAAGCGGTTGCCAAGGGGGGGTCTTATGTAAAGCCTTACAGCTACGTTCTTCGTTACCGAACAGAACTCTCTGACTCCCCTTCAGCTTTCGAGTGGTGACACGTGACCGTCTCAGTCGTATAAGCAACAAAATTGCGCGCTTCGGCGCCTAAGAGCTGTGCATACAATCATAGTTGCAATGCTTCCGGCAGATGTTCCTCAAACGGGATTCCCCGGTTTCAGAGTTGAAGATCCTGCACGACGGCGGTTGCACCGTTCGCGACGTCCACGCTGTCTACGGAAGCAGCGCGGAAGTCTGTGAAATTGCTCGCAGCAGATACGAGTGGAACCCCGTCTGCACCTCGGATGGAGTCACCCTCTCGAACCCCTTCGAGTTCCTTTGCTACGAGGCTGGTAGGTGTTAATGGGATTGAATGCAAGTAGACGTCTCTAGTCCAATTACCCAAAGTGCATCCTCGATTAGTCCCTGGGCTTCGGAGCTACGGGAGCTTCCATTGTCCCTGTACTTTTTTTACTCGATAAGTTCAGGTCTACTTCTACTTCCACTTCTTCTGTATTGGAATTCTCGAAGGGTCTGGAGCGTCGGGTTTAATTAGAGGAACTACCCATATCAAAGGATCTCATTTCCCAGATCTGAAGCAGCTGGTTGCAGACGAGGAGTGCGGCACGAGCACCCAGAGGTCTTGCTCTTCACTTAGGGTCGATGACGCGACCTTGAAGAGCGACAACGAAACGTCGAACCTGGGGGACGAGGTTTGCGGAAGCGACGGGGTCACTTACAGGAGCATGCATCACCTGCAATGCCAGACCAGTCGAAATAAATGTGAGTGCAAGAGTCCTTCGGTGCACTGTCGATGATAACTCAATGTTTCGTTTCTCGTCAGATCTGTTCACGAAGCACTCGGGACCCTGCTCTGGCCCCGACGACAATCCCTGCGGGTCTATACCGGAAGAAGACCTCCGACTGCCGGTTTGTGGGAGCGATGGGGTGTCCTACGTGAGTCCGGAAGCTCTCTGGTGCGGTAGAAGACGATTCCCAGATAAAAGTGAGCTGCAAAGTGTCTCTGAACCGTCTTCTATCTAAGTACTTACGCTCCATTATTGACTCAACAAAAGGAGATTCTATCGGTGATTCTTAGCCCTCCAGCTTCCCCTGCATCGACCACTTTGAATACATTTAATAGGACGTTATTCCACCACTTCGTCGATTTTAGAATTCGCTGTTGCTTCTCCGCAGACTTGACTTTCGTCCACGACGGACCTTGCTGAAGGACGAGGCGGATTCTCATGAGTATTAATCCACGTGTGCTACACAATGTTGTATTGCATCATCGCAGGAAGAGTGACGTTTCCTGGGTCTTCCCTGAGAAGATAATCTTCATGTTCCTCTCACGGGCTCGTTAGAAGATTGTGTTTTTCAGAGGGAGAACGAACGCGGACTGAAATCTGTTCCAAAACAGCGGACTTCTTTTTTCTCACCGGCGATTGATCGTTGAATTATACTGGGAAGCCATCGATGAACGCGCGATAGTCGCGTAAGGATTTATCAGATCCCAATATTTCATTCTTCGTCAGGGTGATGTCACTCGCCGAGTCCATATGGTCATTTTTATTTCCCCGGGATTTTCCTTTTTCATCTTCTCGCATCAAACAGCGGCATACCGATGGAGACCTTAACGAAGTCGACAATGTCCGCCGGCCATGAATTTCGAGGAGAATCGAAGGATATCTCGAAGAGACGTCGACATAATTTTTGTGAATATACGTTTGAACTCAATTCCTGTTGTATCTCTCAATGGAAAGCAGCGAATGCTAAATCAACTCCTTGGTTCCTCGTCAAACCTCAGAATTGTGAATGTATTAAATGTATAATTGAAAATGAAACGCGGGGAGTGATTCGTCGTTCAAAAATGAGTCGGAAACGTAGGAAGAATTTTTTTCGTACGACGCTCCGTTCTCGAGATAATTGAGATCGATTGCATGCACCAGGCGCCGCCTCACGCGCTCTTCAAAGTCGATTATCTCGTAAACGGGACGTCATACGGGGGAAATTTCTTCTACGTTTTCGACTCTTTTTATAAATCTGCATCGACTATCCTTAATGTTTGCAGCTAACTAATTGGGACATCGTGAAAAACAGCAGAAATATCGTTAATTTATGAGGAAAATCGTATTTCCTGCTCGAGTTTTGCGTCTGTTCCCACGTAAGGGCAACACGCAACCATTTCACGTGGAAGAATTTATTGCGTTTGACTTTTGACACACGGTTCTCCGTCTCGCGCGGGACCTTGCCGCCGCATAAGTGGATTATCTCCGGCGCAGCCAGCCAGAGGACAGATTCCTGATGAATTAACGTCGGTTAGGAGCAGCGCCGCTGACACGATAATTACTCGGCGTCTCTCGACGAACCGACTTCTGTCTCCCCAGGAGATTAATCCACGATTCTGGATTTTCTGCGTCGGATTAACCTGTCCTCACGCTCTAGGTCGGTCAATTAACGCGCCTGGCGATTAGCCGCACAATCGGCTGGCTCTATTAGGTCTACGGAGGCGGTTGCTCTCGCGTGTTTACCGATCTTGACCCCTTTTTCACCCAACGATCCGCATAGAAACAAAAAACTAGTGCTTCGGTAGAGGTTCCAAGCCTCCACTAACCTACCCGTCTCGCGCAAACTTCCCAACGCCGAATAAAACACTTCTAATTACACTTCAGCGAGGATGGTAGACCTGCCCAAGGGGCTCAAGCTTCCATCCCGGTGAAAGTACGGGTTGCCTACCACCAGGCGACCCGGCAGCGTTCCAGGACAAAAGGATGTCGCCGTCGACCGCGTTTGCCGCAGAATCGGAGGAGGTCAGGGCGACTATTTGTCCCGGCGGCTCTAACACCGCGGAAAAACACCTGGTCTCGGCATTCGCCGTAGGATCGAGTGACCTACTGCTCCTTTCCAGGCGTCGTAGACGAAAGGGGATCCGAGCAGGCAACGATTACGCCCGGATACATTATTTATCCGACCTCTCCTTTTATCGCCGTTTGCTTTTCGACCGCCTGGGTGACGCTTTTTCACCCGTTATCCTTCCGCGGAGCGTTATCGGTCTGACTTCTATACCCCGGCTTTCATCGATCACGGGATTTTTTCGCGGTCTCGTGGAGGGGGGACATCGATCAGGCCGGCTGACGTGATCGATCGATCGTTCGCTGAGCTTCCTCGAGAAGAAAACTGTCGTTGAAGGGGACTGTTGCTCGCGGGGATCACCTAATGCCTGGCTCCTTTGTGGACTGCTGAAGTTTTTTAGAATTAAGGTGTGGTGGCTGTCAAGCTTGATCAGAGCTGCATTAAGTTTATTTTAATGGGACTGCCTGGGTGACTTGTAGATCTAGGTGTTAGCTGAAGGTGCGACCAATAATTGTAGTCTCCCTAATTTTGGCCCTTTGATGCCACTCATTTAAGGGGTTAGACTACCTTGGCCAAGTCAAGAAATATCGCATCATTGGGAATTTGTTTCTAAGTGACAAAAACAATTTTATCGATAAAAAATTTTCAATGAAGATAGCGACATCTTTGAACAAATATAGAATTTTTTTCAAGTTTTCAAGCTTGGTATAAAATAACAAAATTGCGACGCGACACTTGGAAGCAAAAAGCTCATTTTCGTGTAACAATGGCGAAATGAGATAAAAGTTACAATATCGGAAAAATCCTACATCAACCGATAGTTTTATTTAATACTCCACTCCTCAAATTTTCTTTCACGTGGTATACTCTCGACCGCCATATCTGTTTTTAAAGAAAATTGTATATATTATTCAAAAATGTCTCTATTTTCATTTAACAAATTTTATCTACAAAAGTATTTTTACTTAGAAATAAATTCCCAAAGATATGATATTTCTTAAATGAAAATGATACCCCAGCTGTAAAGCACGCGACGAAGAGAATCAATTGAAATTCCTTTCCCTTTTCTTCGGCGAGAGACTTCGCCACTTCCGGCTACCAAGAAGCCTCCCATATCCGTCCCCGCCCCCCTGAGTTCGCTCAAGTCCACTTCCCCTCGATTTCTAGTGGATTCTGTATCCAGGAAGCTGACCGAACGCATCGAACCAGTTCCAACGCGTCGACGACCTCTATTCTTCTCTCTGACTGGACTCTGACGAGATAAACTCACCAGCCCATATATTACTCGCAATTAAAGCCCGTGGAAATCTTCCGGGAAGCTTGCTCACTGTCGATAAGAGCGACGAAGCTTCCAGGAAGCTTCCTATTAGCAAGAAGACCTACAAGGAAACACCGCGAACCCGCACTCACCGATTGGAACGCAACTTTGTGGGTTTATAGAGTGACTCGAGACAAGAACAACGGTGTGTTTCATTCGGGTCCTATCGCCCTTTAAGGGGGTGAGAACTAACCTCAACATCAAATAGGCACTTCCACTTTTTTGCGTATAACTCCTAAAGTGCAAGAGACAGAAAAAAACCTTTCAAACAGAAGTTTAATCGTACAATAAGCGCTGCAAACTTACGTTGACAAAATTTTGAAAAACGTTTTGTTTCGTTCAGGTATTTTCTTTTTAAACTCTTTTCAAAATTTTGTTAACGCAAGTTTGCAGTGCTCATTGCACCATTAAATTTTTGTTTGAAACATTTTTTTGTGTCTGTTGTAGTTTGGGAGTTATACTTGAAAAAATGGAAATACCTATTTGACTTTGAGGTTAGTTTCCACCCGCTTAAAGGGCAATAGGGATCGAATAAAACACACCGTTGTTCTTGTCTCGAGTCACTCTATAAACCCATAAAGTTGCGTTCCAATCGGTGAGTGCGGGTTCGCGGTGTTCCCTTGATAGAACCTTTTAACACGAGACACGATTAATATTTCAGATAAAATCATTTGCCAAAAGCAATGGCAGCCTAACCCTTTGATAACCTCAGATGGGTTTCACTTTTAGGACCAATTAGACCAACAAATGGCCTCCCAGAGCCAGCACACCGGAAAGATAGAAAAGACCCCCGTGTGAATGGACCTTTAATCTTTCTTCCGATAATCAGCAAGGTCCCCGGAAGATTCCGCTGGAAGAAAATAGGTGAACGATGAACGAGGCCACGTGGAAGCGAAGGTACGATTCAATTTCGCCGCGAAATTCCGCGCCGCTGGAGGGGCGAGCGAGGAAAAGGACGATCCCTGCTTGCAGAGTCGTCGACCCCTGGCGTTATGCAAAATGCGGTCGGCTAACGATCGAGACGCCATGGTTGCCTAATCGGTGCGAGGAATTCGATGTCGATAGTCGATTTGTTCTAGCCTCCTATCTTCCTCGTTCAGCCCGGCGAATGGGCGACGATAATCGATATTCAGTATAAGAAAGGGTGGGAAAATCGGTATTCAGAATAAGAAAGGGTGTGAAAATCGAAGGCCTCCGATTTCGATGAATCTTTGCTGAGAAGTAGTACTTAGGAAACTACTCCACTGGTATCATTCTTACCCCCAATCGTCCACGCTGAAGGGGCGAAAACAGCCCCCAAAGTGGGAGCGCTGAAACACGTTTTGTCGAATATCTCGGGAACCATTTGGCGTAGAAAAAAATTCTTCATTCTAAATTGTGTGATTTTTAAGCGCCGATTTGGCTACTTAAACAAATTTCAGAAAATATACCACTGCTTCATATTTTCAGTAGAAAAACGAAACTCCGAGTGCAGACTCAATTGTCTCGGCGTATATCTCTTTGCAAACCTCCTCCACCCTCCAATAATTAAAATGGCTCACCCGCTAATAAACCTCCAATAAAAATCCATCGAATCCAATGGTCTATTTCTTAAGTGGGTCGAAAAAATCGTCTCCGAGATTAGATTCGCGGGCGAATGGGGATCGCAGAGAAAATGGAGGCTGTATAAATTAGCGGCGGTATCGGGGCCGTCGCGAATCGGTGGCAGCGATACAGCCGCATGTAAACAACGATAGGACGCGGTGTTGACAGTGCGCGTACGCCCTGACAGATTGGAGTAGCGGCGACCGATGATTAAACTAATCGTCCCGGCAAATATGTGACATGGCATTAGCGCCTGGCGACGGCCAGCCATCCGTCCGCCGCGAAATCGAGCGAGTCGCGAGCTGGCTTCGAGGGATCACTCCTCCATCTGCCGCGACTTTGACTGAGGGAAGACTCATGGAAATCGAAACGCGCGCAAAACGGCTGGGGGAAAAAAGGGGACCTGGTGACACAATCCTTGGTCACGCAACGCGGTCGGGTTTAATAATTTCCGACTGAGAACGCTTCGCGAGGGAACTACAGTCGATCGCGGATTGCGAGAAATCGCGATTGTTGCGGGTGGAATGGTAGCCATTCGTGTTTTGGGAAAAACTTTCAGCTTGGACGTTAGGGATTGCCAATTCTCGTGACCGGTGAAGCGGGGTGCTGGGTCACCTGTACATATTTATTTAGGAAAGGAGACTTAAGGGGGGATCGCGTCCTGTTTGGCCGAAAAATAGGTAATTCTTTGTGATTTTTTTCTACAAAAATGGTTCGACTAATTAATTTCAGGTTTGCCAGGCTGTTTTATTGTATCTGGAACTATTGTTCTGAATCTTTGTGTGACAGTGAACAAAAAACATGGCAGATACAAATAGAGCGTTGAAAAATAGTCGGGTGTCCTGGCGTTGACGGAAAGTACTGTAAGGTTTATCCAAAACACAAAAAGGAAAAGGGATTCTTAATCTATGTGAATGTGGCTATCGGTGGTAGTAGATTTATTGCCGTATCTGTTACCATTCCTTGTTTATATAAAGAAGGTTTCCCAATTTTCGGGCAAAACCTGTTTCAGACTCAAATCAGGACGCTTCGCCTTCTTCAAAAGGCTGCCATTTTAACATTTTTTTATTTTTCATAATGCATCTACTACCAACGATAGCCACATTCGTATAGATTAAGAATCTCTTCTCCTTTTTATGTTTCGGATAACCCTTACAGTACTTTTCATCAACGCCGGCACCACCCGATTATTTTTCAACGCTCTCTTTGTATCTGCCATGTTTTTTTTCACTGTCACACCAAAATTCAGAAGAATAGTTCAAGATACAGGAAAACAGCCTGGCAAACCTGAAATTAATTTATCGAACCATTTTTGTGCAAAAAATTCACAAAGAATTACCTATTTTTCGGCCCAACAAGGCGCGATCTGGCCAGAAAAGTAAGCCACTTTTATGATTTTTTTCAGGAATAATTTACAGTTTTCATATAAATGTCTTAAGAGACTATAAAAAAAATGAGTAGAAAAACATGTAACTACATGGAAACTACATTCATATACCTAGTTAAAAAAAAAAATGAAAGCTGATTTCGGACCTGCTGTTGCATTATAGTTACATATTCGATCAGCGTGTGCGAGGCGTCTATTAGAAGATTAATTAATATATTAAAATTTATGCATGTTCTTCTACTCATTTTTTTTTATAGTGTCTTAAGACATTGCATTAAGGGGTTAGCTACCGTCAGGAGGTAGAAAAGAATCGATTCTTTGGGAATTTATTTCAGAAAGTAGATGCATATTTTTATGCTTTTTTTTGTATTCAGATGAAGGACACTTTAACAGGTTATTATATTATGTTTTGGTACAAAAATATCTAGTTATTGCAAAACTACAACTGATTTCCCGGAAGCTGTTTTTAGAAATTCGTTTTGTGATGACCACGATTTCTCCAAAACCGCTTCACCAAACTTTCTGAAACTTTGTAAATTTCTTCTAGATATTCAAATCTAAACATTAATTGAAGCATTTGTTTTTCCAATGCATAGTTTTTATTTTATGGATAAAAAATGAGTGTGTCTTCTACGAAAATCGATCATTCCACTTAAAACATCTGCCATTTTCTCCCAGATTAATATTTTATTAAACGGAAGGTTTAAAGACTAGATAAACTATTGTAGTAACTAAATCTTCTTCGTTTTTTGACTACAGATAGCCCAATTCCGAATAATGTTGGTCACTGGAAAACGTGTTTTTAAAAACAGCTTCCGGGAAATCAGTTGTAATTGTGCAATAAATAAATATTTATACCAAAGAATAATAGAATAACCTGTTAAAGTGTCCCTCATCTGAATATAAAAACCATTGCATAAAAATATGCATGTAGTTTCTGAAATAAATTCCCAAAGAATCGATTCTTTTCCTACCTCCTGACGGTAGCTAAGCCCTTAAAGGTAGGTAACAACAATTTTATATGAAAACTGTAAATTATATCTGAAAAGAATTCTTAAAAATGGCTTTTAACTTTTACGGCCATCACAGTGATGTTCTCCTTTAATTAGCATCGATGTCCGATGAGTAAATTTTGCATTATCAATGAACATGGTCCCTGCGAGGGTCCTCAGACTCCCTCACTTGTTCTGCTCTTGTCGCGAGCTGTATTTGACGATTCAGAGTGATCCGTTTCGTGTGAAACGCCTAGCGTTACGCAATTCGGCGGACAGGGTGTACGTCTCGAAATAACGAGAATACTTGGCAGCGTGGGCTCACGTTCACGGTCAGAGGATCTCTCCCTATATTCCACCTTTGCGGAGATATCGAGCCGATAGGCTCGGCCCGCATTGCCCTCACGTACTGGAAAGCGAGCGGGGCTGTTTCGCGGGGACGGTTAAAATCTGAGAAATCGAAACGGTGCCGCGGCGGCAGATAAATTTGACAGGACGCTCGGCACGCGAGTCGCTGGCCGTATAACGGGAGAGAACGACGTCTGCTCGACTGGCAGAGGAGGAGTTTCTACATATAGAGGTAGACGCGGCCCGCGAAACGATTCAGTCTCGTCCAAGCCACGCGACATTCCAACACACCTGATCGCGTTCCACCGCCCAAGTCTTTTCGTCTCGCACCTGGCTTACGTGACAGTATTTCCACCCCCGTTGTGCCACTCTGATTGTTCCTTCACTCATTCAGCTGCAGCAAAAGGTAAGTCCTCGGCCGCTTGGGGGCCATTTTTCTCAAGTTTCTCGAGGAATAGTGGATCTCTTTCAATTTAAAAAATTTAAAAATTGTGATGCGATGATAGTGGAATAATGAGATTTATATTTAAAGTTTGTCGAGTTTAAGCTCGCAGCTCGAGCTTTTGAAACGGGAAAGCTAGATCATTCTACCGCGCTGGGTACACAGTGTTCGATTACGAGGAACAATCAGTGTTTACAGCGCGATACACAAAGATTACATCGCTATTGGGGAATCCTTGGTCGCGGATTAGCCGGGATTACGGGCACAGCCTGCGATCGCCAGATCCACTGTGAAATTTACAACGGTCCCCGCTTGCTGAAAACGATTCACGAGCCTGCAGCTGTTTTCGCTAAGCGGCGGGCGATTTTTCCGCGCGATTAACGGGGCACAGGTAGTTCGCGGGAACTGGCCACCGATTTCGAATGCGTCGGGGAACGCCTCGAATCAATTAAGTGGAGCCAAAGGGTTCATTTCGCGGAATTGGATTCGACATCGGCGAAAATTTCATTATCCAAGCCTGTGTCGTTAAATTGCGAGGCTAATTAGTTCGACACGAGCGATCGGTCTTGTTTTATTCAATCAATTCGCGCTGGATTTCGCGATTAATTATGTCTTGGCAAATCGTTTGCAATTCCGCGCGCTATTTGTCCTGGGAGGAAATTGTATTTGAAAATTCCTGATCTGGGCTATGGTTGTGATATAAAAAAATTGATACCAGATGCTAACTGTTAGATTGTTCACTAATCCCTTAATACTTTCAGCCACAAAGCTTTCGTTTAATTATATTATTTTTGTCTCCTGTTCTCCCTTTCTTTTACTTCGTCTTTATTTGCAATCCCCGCGAAATTTACAACGCCAAATTAATTTATTCTCCACCGCAAGTCAGCTTGTCGTTGCGCGAACGATTTACAAATGTTTATCCGGTTTGTCAGGATTGATTTACCCCGGGAACGCGCGACAGACTTCCGAATTCGCTGATAACGCGTTCAGAAATTCTGTTTCATGCTCGTACTGTCAATTATATTTCACTGCCAGATAAGAAAGGATCCCACGGCGAACGACACGAAACAAACACATTTCCTGTTTACTCAAGTGCCATTATTGCCATTAAGCGAACCTGGCACCGAGTTGCATCGCAATTCGCGGAAAAGCCAAACGGTATATGATTCTTCGTTGCAAAACACATCGAAACTGTAGAAGACAGGTTTCCCATACGAGCCTTCATTTTCGAGTAAATCGAGTCTGAAAACGACGTCCCCGTCACCCGAGCTTAGTTCGCCCAATTTTCGAAGTACATTTTCTCAAAAACTGAGGCTCGTAGGAAAAAACTACATAGCAGCTTTTCGATGTATTTTTGAACGACGAATCGAATGCATCTATCATTAATCTACTTATCTTATCGCGTTCTCGAAATAACTGCATTTGAGTGTCACTACCAGTGGTTCCAATTGAAGTTCGAGTTGGAAAATCG
Organism: Andrena bicolor; assembly: GCA_960531205.1. Lineage (NCBI taxonomy): Eukaryota > Metazoa > Arthropoda > Insecta > Hymenoptera > Andrenidae > Andrena > Andrena bicolor. Next base: position 27,515,808 of record OY482665.1, read on the forward strand.
GTGGGACGCTCTGCGCAGCTGACGCGATCGAGTTCCATCTCCTCTGGAGTGAGAATTCAATCAATAATACCCTCATTTCAGCGGAGAGACATGGAGCAGAGCGGCGTGTCGATAATAACACCCCCTGGGATCACGGATAACTCTGTGGGGAAGTCGAAGAGCATTGGTATCACGTTCAGGACCAACCCCACCATACAGGCCGCCAAGGAGAAGCTGAAGACGCCCTGTAAGTACCCATTTCTCACCAGAGAAGTCGCCCGTAAGTCCCCGATCCTCGGTGGAATCGGTGCCTCCCGAGAAAGACGCGGTTCGATGGCAGGCTGATCGATGCGATCCGGCTGAGAATCGCGCAAGCCAAGTAGAAAGGCGACGGTCGGCCGGCTCTTCCCGTTGCCCGGTGAAAGAAAGGAGGAAAGTACGCGACGCGGCGCGCATTTTCTCGAAATCGGGTTACCGTAGCCGCGAAAGCGACTGGATCGAAGCTGAGCCGCCGGTCGAACGCTCGCGGCTCGGCTTCGCGGATGCAACAGATGTCCCATTAGCGCGAGGAACGGTAGAATAATTTGCGTGTCGCTCGTTATTAGGCGACTGCTCGACGAGCGTAGGTAGTTTTTCGGGCTCGTTTCACTTTTACCGCCGCGAACCGCTTGCTGACGGCGAGAGGAAGAGGATTTCCTGCCGGCTGCTTGGGATACGATGACATTTTTTTTTTCATAGAGAAGAAAGTAGGGAGAACGCGATGTGAAAAGAGAGCGAAGGCAATTTTAATGAGTAGCGCCGGCTTAGTTGCAACATTCTTCGGGGTGAATGGGCACCTCTAGTTCAGTTTCTAGTTTTTTAACGAAGCGAAGGTCGTTCACGTTTTCACGTTTTTCTACGTTTCAACTGCATTTCGTGTCCTTCTCGAATGAAGCGCGCGTAGGTCGCATAGATAGGCGAGTAATAACGCATAGGAATTAGCAGTATGTTAACGAGAAAGATAATTGCTATCGCGTTAAATAATAGCCACCGCCAGCTGCGACACTTGTCGAGGACCGAGCGGCGAGCAAGGGAACAGTGGGAATTGGTTCTTGCGAGGCAAAACACACCATTCTTCCATGGGGAGTCCAAAGAGTGAGCATGGCATCTGAAGTAGAGCTGTTTAAGTACCCGGAAAAAGCAAGCCGAGCCTGACTCGGCTTGAAAAACCGAGCCCAGCCGGGTACCCGAAAGAACCGAGCGGCTCGGATAGAACCAAGTACTTGAATTTTTCCAAGCGGTCCGAAAGAAACCGGGCGGCTTGAAAAGTAAGCGAGCGGGTCGTAAGAAACCGCGTGGCTTGGAAAGAAACGAACGGTCCGAATGAAGGTCGAGCAGACCGCTCGTTTCTTCCCAAGCCACCCGGTTTCTTACGACCCGCTCGCTTACTTTTCAAGCCGCCCGGTTTCTTTCGGGCCGCTTGGAAAGATTCAAGTACTTGGTTCTATCCGAGCCGCTCGGTTCTTTCGGGTACCTGGCTCGGCTTGGAAACTGAGTCCCGGATTGGTTCGGATTTCAAGCTACAGTAAATCCTCGTTAGGAGCCCGTTTCTACCACGCGTTAGGAGCCCGGCGACTATCCCCACCATTTCTTAGAATCCGTCGGACGAGAGTGGGGGAACCCGGGAACGAGCGAGAGGCTTTTCCGTTCCCTCTCGCTCGCTCATTGGGTTTTCTCTCTCGCGCCAGTGGCCGCGCGGAATAGTGTCCAGTCGCGTTAGGAGCCCGCCGCCAGCCCCGTTCGTCGGGCTCCTAACGAGTATTTACTGTACCCGAATATTCAAGTACTCGTACACTACCCTCTTTGGTTAAAATGTCCTATCTAGCATTTTGAAACAACCGCGGAAACTGAGATTTTATCATTTACTTTTTACCATACTTATTTTCCTTCATTCAAATTGAAACATGTTGTCATTATTTTGTAATAGCCTAATATAATTTTTTGTAATTGGTGTACCGGTAGGGAATGTTTTATTAACGTACCAATTAATTAATTGTTTTAGATAAGATATTATTGCCATTTTAAAAGAAGTTAGGTTAAATACATTAAACTGTTTATAAATCTTTACGAAGCACGTAGAGTTTTCGAACTTTACTTAAAAGGTAAAAGACGTGTGGAACTTCAAATATTTCAACATATCTCAAAAATGAAAAAAATGTTAGATAGGACAGTTTAACTAAGGAGGGCAGTACAGCTCTGATCTGAACCTACCATAAACCTTAAGGGGTCTTTCCACTGTGACGCCCTGATAAAGTATCGGTGTGTGGAACATTTTTTGGCACGAAAAGAATGTGCTTACTAAATTGAAGTTTTTTTCTATTTATTAATACGTGTTTTGAGAATATAAAATTATTTTTTTCATATTTTTTTAATGCTTGCTTGCGTCAAAATCAGTGAGTGTAATATGCGCTGTAAAATAAAAGGCGCCTCGGCTGCGCGATCGATTTTGGAGGAATTGTAGGGTAGATGTCCCCTATTACTGTCAGTGTCCCTATTACTGCCACTTTATTTATTTTGCTTAATAAAAATGTAACGCATAAAGAATAGTGCACACAAATAATATTATTATTAAATTGGGACTGTTCTTATTATTATTAATATTATTGTTGTACACTATTCTTTATACGTTCCATTTTTATTAAGCAAAATAAATAAAGTGGCAGTAATAGAGACACTGACAGTAATAGGGATATCTACCCTATGTTCGAACCAAAAAAAAAAAGATGTGAAATCTGTATGACTGTAGCTATGGCAGGGACTAAGATTAATTAGAGTGATAAAGAACTAACAAAACGGCGGAGTCCAAAGTTGAACTGTCGAAATTAGCTAAATTTTTTAATCATTCTGCGACGCAAAAAATTAGTGCTGTTTTTTTCACAGTACATATTACACCCCTTTATTTTGGGGCAAGCAAGCGTTAAATTTTGTTTTGTATTTTCAAAATACATATTAATAAATAGAACAAATTTAAATTTAGTAAACACATTCTTTTTGTGTCACAAAAAAGTTCCAAACAGCGCTACTACTTACTTTATTAGGTCGCCACAGTGGAAAGACCCCTTAACACGCCTAATCTACAGCTAACTAGACTCACATCTGACCTAACCCAACACTATCACTATCACCTCGACTAAATTCCCGCTACCGCAACCGTCCCACCAAAAGTTGTTTTTAACGTCTGCCTTTGGAGAAATCGGTAACAGAGTTCGAGGAGTCGCGAGCGTGCCCCTTTTTCTCACGCCGGGCAGAAAAAAGACCAGTACAGAGTGGAGACCCAGTTTTGCCCAGAAACACCGTTATCGTCGCTCCTCCTTCATCGTTCAGCCTTCGGCAACCTATCTAATTTCCGAGCTCGCTTGACCGGAGAAGAAGACACCTGCTGGGAGGTGGCGCGAACCACTATGTCCATCGTGGGCTGATGACTTATCGCGGCGATTGTCGGTGATAATTCGCAGGCCCATCCGCGGAGCTGGTTACCGCGGCTGTTCCACATTTACCGGCGTAACAGGTTGAAACTTGAAATGTCAGCGCCGGGGAATGGCAAGCGTGCCGCGAGACAATGCCTTTTGTCGGACGAAAACGCAGCGCGATATCGGCTGGATATGCAGCGTTTCTCTCGTTTTCAACGTTTCAGACACTTTCGCGAGACTTTCTTCCCTCCGCGGGAAATGCCGCAATTCGGTGGCAGCTGCGGGGTGCTCCCTTGTGCCTACGGCCGTTTTGGTGACATTTTTTTCTAAAGCGTTTTTTTTAGATTTTTGAGATTCTCTGTATTATTATTTATTAATGCCCGCGGCAGTGTTATGCTTGGGTCAAGGAAGACACGGGTACCGCCAGGGTTAAGAACCGTTAATCCTTGTGGATCGCGTGAAAAACGACGAATTAAGGACGAAGAGAGGAATGGTGTCGGTTTGGTGGCCACTCTCCGGGCGTTCACCGCGAACTTGACCCACTGTCACACTTGTACCCATCACCGGGCACGTGTGCTCTTTAAGCCCCGTTCACATTAGTCAAGAAGTATTCCTAGAGAATCTTCCAGTTGAAAGAATCTCCACTTTGTTTGGAAGGGTATTTCAGGTCAAGTAAATAAGAGGCACACACTGCTAAAGTTACTTCAGGTCAACGAGGCTGTAGGCTGCCCATTTATCGCGATGACTGTGAATACTAATATATTACTAGCCTCTCGATCGATCGAACTGCATGATAAAAGGAATTTATCGCGGGATCTGCTATGTAGCTAATTAAGCATCGAGTGGCTTCTGATTAATTGGTCGGCTTGGCTTTTCATCGAGCGTTCTTTATTTAGCTTGAGTCATGGGTCAGCGATGAAAAGCGAGTTTCTAGTTTACGTCGCCTGGATTTTAGATCGTAATGTAAATATTGGTGTGAAGTTAGTAGAATAAATTTTGCATGGGTAACCGGTGACCCAGGCGAAAATCTGGGGGGAAAAATCTTTCATCTGGGGCAACGGGATTGGTCAATGGCCATGGAATGATTTATATAGTGATTTAGGCTCGATTCAGACTATCGGTCTTGATCAGAATCACATCTGTGAGCGCCCACACTACCAAGCCGGGCGAGTGTGGACGCTCAGGAATGTGAATTTGGTCGAGACCGGACCGTGACCGGACCGATAGTCTGAATCGAGCCTTATAGTGCTCAGTTTTTCATGGGTCACCGGTGACCCATGTCGAAGTTTTCACCTCGGGCAACAAATATGACGAATGACCATGGAATGATTCATATTGTGATTTAGAGTGCTCAGCTTTCCATGGATCACCGGTGATTTTCGAAAAAAAAAAAAAATTTTGCAACATTGTTAATGCGTTCTACACCTTCTGACCCACCGGTTCCAAATACATAAAAGCATATTCTTCGTATTCTGCTCTCTGTAAATTAGAAGACGATCATCTTACGTCTGTCAATCACAAGATCTTAAAAGGTCTTCAGACGTCTGGAGTAAGTGCTTTTTAAGACGCCTGTCTAAAGACGTTTTTTATTTAAATTCTGTTTTTTTATCTAAATATATTTTGATTTTTAGAATTAGAATCTTCAAGACGTATGTCGTGGTATCTGGGAGCGCGTCAATATTTTAGCTGTTTGTAGGTTATGTAACAGTTCGAAATACGATATTTCTCGTAACGTGCCGCTCGTTGTCTTGTCGCCCGTGCTTTTCCGGAAGCCCTGGCAGAAGGCGAGTTTACGCAATGCCAAGTCGAAATTACTTTCGCGCCGCGATTCAATTAAAGCCGGCGATAATTTTTTCTACGATCCAGGGAATTCGCGGAGCGAGGAGATGGACGGGTGAACGCGCGGCAGAAAGTGCGGAAGAGACGTTAATTGGAGCGTGCAACGCTCGAGTAAGAAGCAGTCCTCGATCTTGAAAGCTTTCGCGCGCGTGCACTCGTTAAATCGCAACTACATCGCCCGCAGTTACTGGCTAAATTGCAGAGAGAGAGAGAGAGAGAGAGAGAGAGAGACGGGCGCCGATTCTGCGCGCACTTTCTACTCATCCCTTCGAGAGGCCCCTATTGTTTTGCTTTCAATTCCTAAGTCGAGCGTCGGGTTCTCCCCACTCGCGCTTTCTCCCGGAGCAAACTGCGCGCGTTACTGGTAATAAGCCAAAAAAGAGCGGATTCCCGAGAGTCATATCGCGATTCACTGACTTTCCAAGAGTAAAACGACGTTCCAGAAGGGTCCATAAAGTACGACGCGTCTAAGGATGAATTACTGTCGAACTTTCCCATCGTTACAGTTTCTCCCCGTCGATAACTCACATCCCTGTATTATCGAGCGGCGATAAACGAGGGAACTAATCGTTCCGCTTTCCTCCAGCAGATGGTGCTCGGCGTTCACACGAGGGAAATATGAAAACTATGACTTCTCGCCGCCTTTCGCGGACCTTTCACCTTTTTCTAGATCCCGATCGGGGGCGCGTTACTTTCTCGATCCGTAATTACCGCCGGTAACTTTCATCGTAATTACGGGCGACACCTATGCTCCCCGCAATTCCACTAGCAATTACGCCGCGGAGATACCATCGCTAACGGAAGCGCACTCTTTCGAAAGGAAAACTTTTAACATCCCGGCTATGTTACGCTCGCGTCCATAAATGCCTTAGCAACTTCCTCGTTGATAAAAGAAACACAGAATTACAAAAGCCGACGGTTTTACGCAACGATTGAAGTAATCCCTCTGTATGAATAAAACAGAAAAGAAGTGACGCAATTGAAGAGCGCTTTCTTCCGAGGCGTCCCACTCTGCTTTCGCGTGGCGCCTTGTTACGCCAACAGGCGGGGCGGTCGGGGGTTGGGATTTCATGAAATCTCGCCCGGTTGTTGTAATCGGAGTCGCAAACTCGCGGCAAGTTCGCCGGGGCGTAGCCGGCTCGGGGATTTATACAACTTCGCGATAGACAAGTTGCTGTTAGGCGGTCGCACGCGTGTGTACGTGAGGCTGCACGCCGTCGCACGCATTTCTGCGGCGCCCGTCAACGACGATATGCACCAGCACGTTCGCCCCAGAATCACGGCCGAGTTCTCGCGATTAACCGTGCGCTGGCCGGATGCAATTAGAAGTCAACACGTGTCACGCGCCATTTCCATTAACGAATCCGTCATACCGAGAACAACAGTGATCGCCCGTTGACGGCCTCCGATCGGGCTAATCCTACGACGAAAGCCACCGAGACACCTTGACGTAGTGGTTGCGTATAAATGGGAGGGGTGTGTAGCGCTACCTCTGCACTCGCCGCCAGATGGCATTTGTAGCGATCGCGCTCTCTCGCAAGTCCTCCCTCAACTACCGGTTCGTATACATACCTATTTTGCGAGATATGAATTTGGAAAATTCGTATGGAAGGGGGTGAGTGGGGGGTAGGTCTGGATGGGTTAAAATTGCAGTAAATTTTGATGATGAAAATTCTCTATGTGTACGCATATAATAAGAGAATTGTCCAGAAGTGTAGCATCAGCCGAATCGCTCCGCAAACACTACTACTCCCTCACTCCATCGATTCATCGAACCCAGGCGACCCGTTTGACCTCTGCATCGAGATTTCCTCATCATCGATCTCGCCTTTATCATTCTTGGCGCACGCATACGTAACGGTGACCCGAGATTACCGCGTGCGCGATAAATGGAGCAGAAGATTGTAATCCTCCGACGAGAATATTAAAATTTCATTCCCCGGCGGATCGTCGAGACCTCGAGAGAAGAGGAGAGCTCTCAATGAGAGTCCTCCTCTTCCGCGACCAATCCCTTCCAGGTACCACCACCTCTGCCAGCCCGTGCATAACTTCCATGTAAATTCCCTTGACCCTTAACACCGTGAGTAGTATACTCCGTCAGTAATCGCGTTCGACAAACACGGAAGCCGAACTTGCTCATCAGAAGTTTCCCTGGAAAGTACCACGAAGCCTAATTCAACTTCTCCACACCCTATCTACGATTCTAAAGGCAAGCCCTTACTTGTAGCGTCGTCAGCTGCCCAGGGCCATTCAATGGGACTTTTGAATCAAGATCCCAATGGGGATCCACGTGCATCCCGAATTTTTGTTCGGAACTGTACGATTGGTTTTTCGACTTTCCGTCGCCCATTCACGCTAAAATATTCGAAGGGTGGAGGGGCCTCGAACGAGGCAATTTCGCGCGATCTCAAGCGGAAGCGGCATCGATCGAGCGCGCAGGCCCGCGGTTACCTTAATGAGACGGAGTCGGGGGCCTCCGACGTAATTAAGAAAATTGCCGTCGATCGAGCGCGGATTCGCGCCGCGAGCGCATCGCACGTGCCAGCTACGATATTATTCCGCGCGATTTCCGGAATCGGGTCGGGGTATCAAACGTTAATGAGAATCGGCCTGTGAAGCTCGCGGGGCGAACCTTTGCCTCGGCTTCCTGTCCGCCACGCATGCGATGAATAAAATTAAGTCGCCCCTTCCTTTCAAAGGCCACGATTTGGTCGCTTGACCTGTCCTCATATTCTTTTTATATTCGAGGCAGAAAGTCTCTAATTAGTTCCCTTGACCGATGCCGCACAATGGGATATTTTTCGGCAAAAGTAGTGATGGGTTCGAACGTACCACGAGCATTTTTGTTTGTTTAGTTTGTAAAAGCACTATCCTCTTGCCGACCCTAACGTCTTCTAAGCCTCCCAGTACGTTATTCTTTCCTTATTCCAGAGTAAGGATAAATCAGTATGACAAATTCCACGTGAAAGCTTCCCCTTCCTCGTCGCTCGCTCCCAGCCTGCTAACCTCATACTTCCAGCCTACTATTTCGATCCCTCTATGGTTGACCTTAGAGCATATAAGTGGTTGACGCGGCGGCAATTTCACGCCGATCGCGCGTGCAAGTTCACGCCGATGGTGTGACGTCTCCCCATCCAGAAGATGGCCTGGAGCCCGGCGACGTCGTCCGACGAGTGCGCCTATCGCAATGACTGTGCGTCCCATTTCCTTACAAACGTCCCACCGCGGGCTCAGCTCGCGTATACCTCGCCCCAGGTTCCGTATGACAATAACGCCAATCGAACGCGACCAATCCCCGCCCCGTCCTCTGAGAACGACCCCGTGTGAACCTCAACGACCGCCTGCGCTGTTCCAGGGCTGAGCAGCTTGATGCAAGAAGATGCCACTGCCTGGGAGACGCTGATGATAGGCCTGGGCGAGATGATAGGCACCGCCATTTTCGTGTTCATCGGTTGCGCAGGCTGCATCGGCAGCATGGACTCGGTCCCCTCGAATCTCCAGATCTCCCTAACCTTTGGCTTTGCCGTCATGATCGCCATACAGGTAAGCAGAATCAACGCATCTCCAAGCTTCAACTATTAAGCTCCACAAACATCTCGCTGATATATTCTGCCATCCGGCACCTTCCAGTGCGTCGGACACATCAGCGGGGCCCACGTAAACCCCGCCATAACAATAGCGGCGGTGATCCTGGGGAAGAAGTCCCTGCCAATGGCAGCGCTCTACATCTGTGCCCAGTGTGTGGGGAGCTTGCTGGGCTACGGGCTGCTGAAGGTCTGCGTGCACCCATCGCTACTATTTCTTCAATCTCTCCCGTACAACGACCGCATTTACCAGGTGCCTTGGTGCATTGTTCCAGCTGATAACACCATCGACCCTGCTCTACTCCACTTCCCTAGCCAAACCGGATTCCTTCTGCACGACAGACGTCTACCATGGTCTGAAGACCAACGAGGGCTTCCTGGTGGAGATCTTAGCTACTGCGGTGTTGGTGCTGTTCGTCTGTGGCCTCTGGGATTACAGGAACGTGAAGAATACGGACTCGGTGTCCATCAGGTTAGGCCTGTGCATCGCTGTGCTCTGCATGGTGTTCGTCCCTTACACAGGCAGCAGCATGAACCCCGCCAGGAGCCTTGGGCCCGCCGTTTGGAACGGCTATTGGGACAACCACTGGATATACTGGGTGGGCCCCATCTGCGGAGCCATCGTGGCGGCGCTTCTATACCGCTGCCTGTTCCTCTGCAAGAGGAACCCGGAGCGCCAGAGCAACGGGAACCTCAGGGGTGTGGAGACGTAGATTGGGGATGAGACAGGTGGGTGGGATTATCATTGGCGATTTTGGGTGGGATGAGTCACTAGGGGACTTAACTTGATGTGTCCTAGAGGAGCTCTATTCACGTTTTTTAGGATCCCGAAGGGGATCTCCATTTATCGAACCGTTTATTTCTCATTTGCAGCGTGCGAAATTGCATTCCGATGGTCCACAGTTCACAATCACGGGCGAGAAATCCTAATCGTGTTCGCGCTTGCTCGAGTCGCTGGAAACCGGTGGCCACGATTCGAGGAAGAAACAGAAGGGGGACAGAGGAAGAGCTCGAGCCTGCTTCGATCCACGAAGGCCACGGAAATCGCCTTTGAGCACGGGAGAGCCAAGCAGAATGCCACGCGACGAGGAATTCTGGATTTATAGACTGACCTAGCGCAGGAATCGCTTTTGTACAAAGGTTTTTCGCAGCTTCGCGACCCCGAGGGGTGTAACTTAGTCTGATCGCCGTGCTATTGCCTTTGGAAACCTCCTTCGAAACTCACGGCGCCTCGCGAGAGGGCGGGAGAATTCTGTTTTTAATAAATTAATTAGAAAAGGGAAGAAAAATGTACGAGGTACTACAAAATTCTATGGGGTGGCTGTGAATTGCGTGTCGAGATTTCTGGAGGCAAATGTCGAGCACGAAAGGAGAGCAGTTGTCTTTCGATGAATCTCGAACCTCTGTAATTTGTGCAATTTATGTGAGAGAAGAATCAGAATGTCTGGGACCTTGAAATTACCTAGAATAAATTTCGTGCTCCCACGTTGCCCTCCAAAATGCCACACGCTTTGAGTAAAGTTCAAAGACCGAGTTTCAGAGGCCAGCTTGTGAGAGGAGACGCGTAGAAATAAATTTGATACGTTTTAACAGCGGACAGTGTCTTTCTTCACATCCCAACCCTTAACATTATCGCGTACACCTCAACAGGGGGGCACAATTCGTGCTAAACTCGGCCGGTACACGCTAGGTCGCTAAAAAACGAACAAACACATGCAAAGAATTTTTCTCCTACGACGCTCCGTTCCGGAGTAAATCGACTCGGAAGGCGCGCGCGCGGGTCCCTGCATTCGCTTTTCAAATCTGATTATCTCGAGAACGAAGGGTCGTACCAAAAAACTTCTTCCCACACTTTCAACTTATTTTTTAACGCTGAATCTAACCCACCCATCAATTTCCACGCTCGCGTCACGTAAATTTTCAAGTCCAACTCGCCAAGAGGTAAAAATATAACCAGGGACAAAGTACCCCTTCCTATTCTTCATCCCAGTAGAACGTATACTTCCGAGCCACTTCGTGCAGCCCACCCAGTGCACATGCGGGCTCCATCGCGTCCAAGTGATAGCGCGCGACGGCAATCCGCCAAACGGCACGTTTATTCGTTCGCATTGCTCACGGAGAAGATTGCAGCCAGTGCACCACTCGGGTTTGTTGTACGAGACAGAAATAAACGTGTCCAGGAGGAGGGATTCGCGGATCGAAAATAAACTGGTGGGGCCGGCTACGCGGAGGAGATTGACGTTGAATCAACCGCGGAACCACGTGCCGTCGCGATAAAAGTGCGTACGATCGTGCTCGTTCACAAACAGTCGGCACGAGCAGCCGTGCACGTTGTCCTCTCCTCGATCTAGATCTCCGTGGATCTCGACGTGTGTCAGTGTTAGTGCGTTCCTCCAACGACTGGCGCCATGTCTTCCAACGACCTACGTACAGGTAAGACTATTGCGAGGGCCTCGATCGAGGAGGATTTAAGATGATTCAGATTTCAATTGCCGCAATATTTTTTCATCCTATTTTGAGGTGATCGAAGTTATCGCTAAGTGAAGTGTCCTTGTAGAATACACTCCAAGTGCCAAAATTACAGAAAAATTGATCGGAAAATGTTCTACGTGCCAATGGTAATACTATAGTACAGAATTTGATTTTTAGCACTCGCAGTGTTTTCTAATAGGAGCTTTCAATTCTTGAGAAATGAAAGGATACGCAGAGGGTTCAGAAAGAAAAAGGGGAACGAAAATTTAGAATTGCTTTTTCTAGTGCAGGGCTTCGATTTGGAGGAAATTGATTTTGAAAGTTTGGTGGATTAAGAAGATCGTTGATCGATGGAATTTTCTCGAAAACGAAAGGTGTTAGGGACAAATTGTATTCTACCTCTTTTGTCCATTTTTGGGGGTACAATGACCCCGCATATACACGGTTGCCAAAAAAAAAAAAACGCCATGCTTGTGATACGCGTGAAACTACAGACATCCGAGTATTCCCGTCCAGCATCCCTACCGATCCACCTGTTAAATTAATTCCGGAGCTAGCCACGTGTTAAGAAGCGAGAGTACACAGGGAGAATGGCTTCTGCACACAACGCGTCGCATAACACCAGCGTGACTGGAGCACGGAGGAAAGCGTGACATAGCTGCGAAACGCTCGGTCGACCAAAGGGGACAACCGCTATTCGAGGAAAGCTGACATTGCCTGCTGTGCAAACTCCATTGATATCCCAATCAATAATTACTCTTGCAACTGAACAGATCCTTTGTCCACAAGAAAATTCATTGCTACGTACAGCTGATTAAAAAATCGGAGAAACCTCGAGAGCCACGTGCGCGTCGAGTCGTCGACCTACTCGACCCAGCCGTGTTATTCCGTAACGGCGACGAATTAATCCGCGTTTACGAAATCCGAGCGAGGCCAGCGCGATTGGAGCAAGTGTTATCTTTTAACCCCGGCTGATAACACGACTGCTTCTACAACGCGGCAATGGGGTAAGAAAAAAACGCAGCGGCGCTTTCGTCCCGCTTGCCCGCGAGACTTTATACTCCCCTTATCGCCCGTGCCGCGTGCGTCACGCGGAAGCGCGCCAGATTACTCTCGCGACCTGATGAAGAACCACCGGCGATTTTTCATCGGTCACCCCCTTCCCGCCACGACGACTCGCTCATTGTCCAGTGATGGGTGGAGCCGATCGATTTTAACAGCGAGTATTTATCCGGCCGCGATAAACGCAATTTCGATAGATAAAAGCCAAGTCGAAAGTCTAACCGGCGATGACGAAATCGTGGAAAAATTATGGAAGTCGAGCGAGCCGAGTCGAAAACAGAATGGAATTCCAGGTCAGATCTGCTGGCAAACATTTTTCGCAAATTGGTCTGGCCTGATATCCCGGAGTGGATACTGTGCGAGCGTTGTTTGTTTTAAACGTTCGTATCTCTCCCTGCCACTGTGTAATCGAGAACGGCGCAGTGTTTTCATTATGCTTTGTGCAACGATGCTAGATCGATGAGGGGGGAAGATAAATGGGCCTAACCCTGACCTAGGTCGGGCCTACTCCTCGGGAGAAGGTTCGCCGTTCCTAAAATCTGCTTTAGGTATTCTTCAATAGTTGTATAATAAATGCTTAGTTATAAATTTTTCAATTTCTTTATCATTTTCAAAAAAATAAATATTAAAGATAGCTGCTTTTTTAAGTTCCAAAGTGGAGTCATGCGCTTCGATGACCTTCATTTTTGTCTTTTCAATGCAAGGAAATTACATTGTCCTTATCTCCGCGTTGAAGCGTGTTAAGTTATTTTGTCGGTAAGTTTCCGTGAACGATGCTAATCTACGCTAACGAAGCGAAGTATTCCGGAGTGGAAAAGAGGATTCGTCCGCCTCCTCTCAAAAAATTTAAGGAAATTTTATGGTTTTTTAGTGGCCCGCATGTTGCCCCTTTATTCCCTGGCGCGCTAATGCGAAAATGGGAAATTAACATAGCCTCCGCGTCGACGAATGGATAATTGCGTCCGCGAACCAGTTGACGGAGTGTAATTAACCGTAATTTATTCCCCGGGTGGGTTTGTTTCGCAAATAGAAGGCATCTTTTAGACATCCTCTTCCGAGAATACATCTCGACTGGCGTCCATCACATCGAGACGTCTTTATTGCTCGAAATTTGCTTAGCAATTACATAATTGTTACGCGCGAAGGAAAATTGTGTGTCGAAGCAGGATGCTGGGATTAAAGTGTATTAAACAAAAGAGATAGAGATTGTAGTTTGCAAATTTCCCTCCCCGCAAAATAATTATCGATCTTTGGGAAGACACGAGGCATCGAGAGCAGCATAGACTGTAGAGTCTCCGGGCACATTCGTCCGGAGTCAGTCGATTCTTGTCTTATCTGCAACTGCCGCCTATCTTGAATTATTTGACATTTCTCAAGGAAAATATTATACTTATACAACAAGGCTTAATTGCAAATCGCTTGGGATAAAAAAAAAATCGGATGCCGTGAAGATTTCCTCATCCGCGTTCGATCAATCACCTTTCAATTGGTAAACAATTACTGTGAAGGACACTTAATTATTATTTCAGCTATCTTTGAGAAGAGTGTATGAATGGGAGGGCTATGGATTTCAAGGTGGGGAACTTTAATCAGTGATCTGTGTACGATCGACCAATTCCACAGAAATGCCAGCGAGAGATTAGTCTGCAATTAGCCGGTATAATCTGCCTATTAGGGGGATGAACGGCATTAGATATACTGCACCGCGTACAAATTGACTAATGGCCCCGTGGCGAGCTGCCCGACCACGTCGATGGGAGTCATCCTTCTTTCGTTTTCCCCAGATCGTTCTCCGAGCAATTTTCATCAGGTTCGCTCGACAGACCTGCATTCTTGGAACGTGATTACTCTTATTTCTCCGTCGGCTCTGTAAACTGTTGCTTCCACTCTGGGCAGCTCCTGCGACCTCGATGAGAATATAGATGGCAGAATTCTATTACAACGACATCCCATATATAAAAAAAATTCAAATTTTCCAATCTCTTGAAAACAAGCGCGGGTGAAGTTAGCTCCAAGAGGTGGTTTCGAGGTCAACGTCATTTTGGAGGACACTCTGTACGTACAAAAAATGCCGTATCGACGGCGTGACTCAACTTTAGAATGCATTGTTGGATGTAAAAAGCAGAAATATGGGCGGAACTTAATTTTATCTCTTTAATCGAGGCTTAAGCCATTCCGCGAAAAAATCCTCAGAAAACAGGATGCGAATCGAATCGGGAATCTGGCTAATCGCCTGTGTATCGCCCGAGAGTGATCTGCAGTTGGCTAATGACGCCGGAGAGCATAAAATTATCGATTCAAGAAGTAGCATAAAAATACAGGAATGCATACCCGCGTGATGCCTATCGACGAAGAATAGCGACATTGATGGCGCAACGAATGCAGATTAGTGCAACTCGAGGTTGCAATTTTTAATTGCACGCGATGGGTATCGCCCGATGCCTCGAAACATACGTAATTGTACTCGGAAGCGACAAGTGCTGCGCTCATTACTGTAACAGGATACACACGCAGGCACATTGGGTTATATAATAAACTCAATGGTGCAGCGTTTTTCAATTGCGAAAAGAGCAGCACTTACGGTAGAAATGCTCGAGCTATTCTCTAGTCTAAGTGAGGCGGTTTATTACCGTTGATAAGAGAAATCAATCAGATTCTAGGGTCCATATGGCTTGATGGGGCGAAAATGGTGGGTCGTGAACAGGGTGGGTCGAAAATGGGGATCAGAAAATCTGCGAAATGCCTAAGTAGTGTATCAAAACCTCCAAAATGGATTTGCAGGTATTACAATTTAGCTGAACCCCGAATACAGTGAACATATACACAGGGTGTCCAAAAAAGAAGCAGTCAAAATTTTTCCCTTCAAATTTTTAATTCTTTTAATGCATGAAACTATCACTACCAACTAAACTATGAATAAAGTGAAGTAATCATTCGTATATACCGGGTGTCCAAAAATAAGCAGTCGCAAACTTTCCACCCAAAATTTTCAATCATTTTAATGCAGAAACTACACCGCTACCATCTGAACCACGAATAAAGTGAGCTAATCATTAATATATACCGGATGTCTAAATAGAAGCAGTTCAAATTTTTCCGCACAAAATTTTCAATTCATTTAATGCACGAAGCTACCACTAGCAAAAGTGTTTCGCACACAGTTCCACGCTGTTGGCCCTGGCTACAACCAGGTGAAAGCGATTCCATCCTGGAAAACGAACCGAACGGAATGGTTTTTTCCCAGCGAAACACCGATCCCCCCCCATGTATTTGCATTTTACCAGCACGAATTCACCTTTCCCTGTCGAGCACACGCGGGAAAGTAATCAGGGATGCGTGCTCATTGGAAGAGTGCACCTCGTGATTGATGCACCTGCACTTTCGACCGCCCCTCCCCGCGGCCGACAAAACTGCCCATATACCCCATGGAGATTGGATCCAGCCTCGCGATTTCGTTATCAGCAATTACCGAATTCACTTTTCTAACTTTTCCTCTCGAGCGGAACGATCGTGTCGATAAAATCGATCGATCGGTTTCGGTGGACTTTTCTTATCGCCAGGATCTCGTGGATTTTGAAAAGTGACGTCACTCGGTGGTCCTGGTAATTCCACGTGCAGATTAATTTACCGAGTAGGGGAGACCGGGGCTAAAAGTTCCGGAGGTAAGTTGTTCCGATCGTTCTAGCTTCAAAATGAAGAAGAGCGTTGTACTTAAAATTATTTTTTCCGCAGAGTGACGTGTTCAACTTACACGGAAAAATAATTTAAATTACAACGCTCTATTTATTTTGAAGATAGAACTGTCGGAACAACTTACCCCTCGGAACTTGTAGCCCCGGTCTCCCCTACAAGAATTATGGATAAGATCGAGAGAATTGAGGAATGCTGAAGATGAGATAATTGAGCGACGGTTAAATTATCCAGAGGCAGGTGATTTCGTTTCTCCTCGGCCGCAAGCGTTGAATAAAGTGGTTAATCAGTTGCTCGAGACACTTGTATCAATGCGTACGGCGTCGTCCTTCGCGGGGCTCGACTTCGGCGGGCAGGCGTCGCTCAGGGGGACTTGCTCGGTGTACTCCGTCGGTAGAAGTCGTTCTGCGTGCACGTCGGACGCGTCCACATCGCTGCGAACGCCTCGAAATGGCTCGCGACTACGGTAAGGCTTCTGATACGCG
The DNA here is from genome assembly GCA_960531205.1 of Andrena bicolor. NCBI lineage: Eukaryota > Metazoa > Arthropoda > Insecta > Hymenoptera > Andrenidae > Andrena > Andrena bicolor. The sequence goes on from OY482665.1 coordinate 27,532,368, forward strand.
TATGACGCCGGAAAGAGATTCTACGTCAAAACCGAGTTCCCCGTTTGAACGAGGATGCTCACTCCGAAGTAGCGTGTCCTGCGATCCTTCAGTTCTGCAAAGTGCCTCGTTGCGATCCCGAGGAAACGAGTGGACTTTGTAACCGTGATCGATACCGAACTGAGTGTTGAAGAATTTCGAGTAGCTGTTGCACAGTTCAGTTGGAGTTTTGCAGCTCGATGGATGGAACTGAATTGGATATGGGTGGATTTGTGCTCTGGGTCTTTATGCTAGAGTTTCGGGGACGGATAGTGTGCGCAAAGAGGAGATATAATAAGAGGCGTCACTCCGGGCGGAACCTTTGAAGTCCTTACTTGATCTTGACATTTAAATTGGTTGTCTATTTCGAACGGGATATTCAAATCGACTAAATGTACCTTACCACAATTGGCTGATTATTGCTGAAGTTTACCGATCATTGCCGAATGGGCATTTAAATTGGTTGCCTTACTAGAAATCGCTATTTCCCTAGGTTATTTCTGTCCTTGTCGAGTGAGGCCTCTTATTATATCTCCTCTTTGGTGTGCATTTAAATTTGTGGTAATCGTCAGAGGGCATGAAATGCGCAATTAGCTTATCGCAGTTAACGACGTAGTGTTATTTAATAAATAGAGGCACTTTGCTAATTTTTTCGAAGGCAACTGATGTAAAACTAATAATTGCGTAAATGGCGAGTGGGGGAAACTGTCGAATGTGCATTTTCGTAATGAGGGTAACTGATCATATGAATTTTAAAAACTCGCTCTAATTATTCATAGTTGAAAGGTGGAGTTTTATTTTATGTTGTGAAGTAGTTTTACTGCTTTGAGTGACGACTGTATCACCGTGGGACCATTCAACCGTATTATTGACCACTATAACGTGCCAAACCCCGATACTTGTTCATTATATTCTACTAAACCTCCATATTTGTTCACTATATTCTACTAAACCTCTAAAGTGGATCACTATACCGTAGTAAGCTCCCATACTTGTTCACTATATCATACTAAACCCCTATACTTGATCACTATACCGTACCAAGCCCCTATACTTGTTCACTATATCTTACTAAATCCCTAAACTGGACCACTATACCGTACCAAGCCTCTATACTTGTTCACTATATCCTAATAAACCGCTATTATTGATTACAATACCACACTAACCTCTATAATTGATCATCCTACCACTCTAAACCCCCATACTTGACACTATACTGTACCAAACCCCTAAACCTCTTCACTATATATGCTACTAAACCCCTATACTTGATTATACTATCACACTAACCACTATACTTGATCACCCCACCACACTAAACCCCTATACTTGACCACCGCACCGTAATTGATCTCTTCGCAGCGCCTAAGCTCGCTATTCTCAGTGCTGTATTATTCCAGGCTTCAAGAAGCTAATGCACGGCGACGGAGCCTTGAAAACCACCCTGATGACAGCAGCGGCCGAGATGATTGGTACCTCGATGCTGGTTATGTTGGGTTGCATGGGATGCATCGGCAGCCTCGGTGTAGTCCCCTCTCACTTCCAGATCTCCATAACCTTCGGGCTCTCCGTGATGATCGTGATTCAGGTCAGTGGGATGGCATCTTCGAATATCCTCAATCACGGCTTTCCTACGGATTCGTAATGGGATCGTTCGCATTCAACGCAGACTGCGTCCTCTTCTTCAGCGATACCTTCCTCCTTGTTCTTTATTCGTTTGATACACCCGGCGAATGAAGTGATAAGGAGAGGCTCGCTGAAGCCACCGATTAATCGAATTTTCAACCGGACGTGCCAAGGACTCCTAGATTACGTCCGATAGCAGTGTTTTGTGGGAAGGCTTCTGCGATAGAGTTCGGATTTAATCTATGATGACCTGAGGGGGATTACGCGCAATCGATTCATGATAAAAGAATACGAGAATGTTCCCTTCGATTCTGTTTGCAGACACTCGGGCATATCAGCCAGGCCCATGTCAATCCAGCGATCACGGTGGGGTCAGTGGTGCTCGGACACAAAACTATCCCAGAGGCTTTGGTGTACTTCTTCTCCCAGATGATCGGCGCAATTGGTGGCTACGGAATGCTGAAGGTAGATACCACTCCGAATCATTCAGGCTCGACGATCATGGCAAAGACATTGAATTGTAAACGAGCCAGGCGAAACGGCCGCGCCGAAGGTAGTGTACACGAGGACGACACTACTCGTCGATAATGAACAGTAATGTAATCGGGACTTTGCCCTGGACGCGAGCATATCGCTCTATCAAGGTTCAAGACCTTCCTCTAATCTCCGATTCAGAAATCGCGCGAGTTATTCATGAACGTACACGCTTACGCAACGATGGCGACGATTGATTGGTCTTCGGAATTTCTGGAAAATGCGCGATAACAACGCTCCCGAACCACCTCTACCGAACACCTCTTTTTTTTCCTCGTCTTGAAAATCAGCACGATAATTAACGCAGTTACTGCTACTCCATACATTTGCATACCATTTGCAGTGGCTCTCAATTTCAGTTCGAAACAAGTTGCCTTAAGCATAATGTCCACAACTCCATCCACATGGACGCGTCACGCGGCATTCTGAGACACGTTTCCTAGTAAAAAGCCGCGCGCACGTTTCAGGTGGTGACGCCAGGTGGTCGCCTGACCAGCAAAGGCCCAGCGGAGGCTGGCGCCTTCTGCGTGACCGACCTGCACGCTGATCTGACGGCTATTCAGGGCCTGCTGGTCGAGGGAATATCCACTGGGATTCTGGTAATGGTCGCGTGCGCTGTCTGGGACAGCAGGAATGCAAGGAACACGGACTCTGCGCCGATCAGGTTCGGGCTGACGGTGGCCGCCCTGGCCCTGGCGTTTGGGCCCTACACGGGCTGCAGCATGAACCCAGCCAGGTCGCTGGGGCCCGCCCTGTGGAACAACCAGTGGTCCCACCACTGGATCTACTGGTTCGGGCCCATCGGAGGCGCCCTTCTGGCTTCCTTCATGTACAAAACTATATTCGGGGTGAAGGCGCGGGAGCAGGAGGATAACGTACCAGAAGCCATAGCGCTCAACAGCGTGGAGACTCATAAGGCAGAGGTGAGCACGCGAATATAGTTGATCGAAATGGGGATAGGGGGGAAAGCGATATTCATTTGAGATATAAATCAACTTGGTAGAAGTTTTTCGGCCTGTAAGAACCTGTAGGGACCTGTGGGGATGGCCTGTGCCTTAGTGGATAGTGATTTATAGACCGCTAAAGTGAAGGGAAATAGCCGTAGTGATGCTTCGATAGTTGATCGCGCGGCAGACCTCCAAACTAGTTCACGGTTATCCCCGCACAACCCACGCGTGTAATACTGCAATAATCAACCTCTATATAGTGTTTTGAGCTATTTCGCGTCACTTTTAGCTTCCCCAGTAGACAAACAGAAGCTACGCGATATGCAAATCGAGAATTACAGGCATGCATTTCCACGCATCTAACCTAGATCTGCCCCAGCCCCCTCCACGAAGTGGCAATTTCAGACGGGGAACGACGGCGCGTTTCTCGTTCGCCTTTAAACGGGTGCTTTAAAGTAACGAGGCTCACCAGGCTGCCTTTTATCATGTAAACGCCATGCACGGCCGTGCATCAAGGTGTTTCGCCGTGACACGAGGATTACGCCGTAAGGGCTGGCCGTAAAGGTCGGCGATAAATCGTTCGTTCTGGCCAAGGAACTTCGGCGAAGCTGGTTTTACGGGCAGGTGGGATTTAACCTCCGCGGTTTACCGTCAATGGGACACCTCTAACCATGGATCAGGGAAAGCCGTTTCCGAGATATCGTGTCGTTCAGCTTCTTATCCCATAGCTTCTTTCCAGCCGGCGTCTCGCGAGTAAGTCAAAGGAAAGTTTGCAAGAAGGCACCTCCCTTGTAACTAATCCCCACCCCAACCCTATCATCAATCAATAGACGCAAGAAAAAATAACCACTAACGGCGAAAAATTAAGAAGGCGTCCCATGTAGGCGTAGTCTCCGGCGGTCCCCAGATTTTACCTGGCCTGTAGCCACTTTTCAATAACATCGAGCGCCGATGCCAAGTAATTCCTATCCGCGAATGGTCACGAGCCATTGCACCCAGAACGATTCACCCCCGGTTGGCAGCTCGCTAATCCCCGTTTCTTCCCCCTGTTTCAGGCTTGATCCGAGGGGTTGGAGGACCGATTGAGCGTCGACCATCGGAATCGTCCCCGGTACGGGCCAATGACGCTTTCTTCGGGGCAGCCGCCAGAGATTAAGCGTTGAACGTAGGACGGAAGATCTGGCGGTCCCTCGGGCCGCGCAAAGTGGATCGGACGGATCTTGAAAGCCTCGAAGAGCCTCGTCACCTATCCTCGCTGCGAGCGCGACACGCGATCACCTTTCGGCCTGCCCCCGGGTCGCCGTGCACCGCACACAGACCGACGCGTCGGTTTGCAACCCTTTCACCAGGACCCAGCCCCGCAGCTGTGCTCGAGATCCCGATTCTCTTCAGTGCCGATGAACCACCCCCGAACACTAGTTCGCTCATTCCACCGCACAGCAGGACTGTACTTATCGAAATGGCCCCCCGTTTTTTACGAACAACGTGCCACCAGATTACACAGCTGTAAGAACGAGGGGCGAGTTATACCCCGGTGCAGTGGTTCTCAACTTCGCCCGTGATTCCGATCGCCTCTGGGGCGAATGGAAGTTTCGCGATGTTAAGGTGGAATCAGACGGCGCGTGAATCGGCGATCTTGCTCGACTCGTCTTGCTCGCCTTGTCGGCTTGGCGAGCCGAGCCATGGCCGATCAGACGGCGTGCGGCTTGGCGAGCCGAGCCATGACCGATCAGACGGCGTGCGGCTTGGCGAGCTGGCTCGGCTCGTCTTGCTCGCCAATTCGGCTTGGCCAGCCCGACTCGGCGATCCATGACTGATCAGACGGCGCGTGGCTTGGCGAGCTGGCTCAGCTCGTCTTGCTCGTCGAATCGGCTTGGCGAGCCTGGGCGAGCCGAGCCATGACCGATCAGACGGCGCGTCGCTTGGTGAGCTGGCTCGGCTCGTCTTGCTCGCCACGTCGGCTTGGCGAGCCCGACTCGGCGATCCATGACCGATCAGACGGCGCGTGGTTTGGCGATCTTGCTGGGCAACTCGGCTCGGCGAGCGAGACGAGCCGAGCCAGGACCGATCAGACGGCGCGTGGCTTGGCGAGCGGGCTCGGCTCGTCTAGTTCGCCAAGTCGGCTTGTCGAGCCTAGGCGAGCCGAGCCATGACCTATCAGACGGCGCGTCGCATGGCGATCTTGCTCGGCTCGTCTTGCTCGCTAAGTCGGCTTGGCGGACCTGGGCAATCGCCGATTCACGCGCCGTCTGATCCCACCTTTAGGCGGCCGCGAGTGGAGAACCACTGCCTCGGTGTATTTCACAGTCAGCACCCCGCTCGAATACTCCACGACACACCCAGTGTATGTTACCGTTTCAATTGCCCCAGTGTTTCTGGCGGAGATGGTGCTCTGGCCACTGTGAAACCGACTTCGCCACACGACTGTACATAATTGTTACTTTTTATAGATGAATGTGTGCGCGACGATACATAAAGCGCAGCCAGACCAAAGGGACGTTACATCGGTGTGCCTTTTTAACCCAGATCCCCGATGGCCGTGCGTTACAAAACCCGGGGCTGTCGATTTTTACAGCCAACAACGAGGATATCTCCGTTAACAATCGCTCGACAACCGACCAGGAGAAACCAATTCCCGCCGATTGCAAATTGACCCGACACAGGATAGCCTCCCCGTTTTTTTCATTACGAATAAAATCCGGCACCCTCCGGGGGGACGTGGAACCTCGATTCCGTTAGAAAAAAAAGCAAGGGAGAATAAATAAAAAATTGTGGCATGGGGGAGCTAGTCTGATTGCCTCGAAAAACAGTCAGTCAAATATTAAAGGGCCGGGTATCTGGCGTTGTTTGACGGGCTCTGCCCGCTGAAATCGATTCGCTCGACCAGCAACAGAACCGTGAAAAACAATGGACCGACCAGGTGTATCGTTTGTCAGTAGGAAGATCGCGATCGTAACCGGCAGCAACAACAGCCATCGCTTTGGGCGTTAAAGCAATGAGCTCGAATAAAATGTTCCACCCCTGGGAGCTGTTTTTGCCCGATTGCACAGCGCGATGCGTTCGCGCGAATGCTTATAAAGCGATTTTACAATCGCGCTGTTCGACTATCGAGAGGAACCGTCGGCTTCTGTGTTTTTCCCCCCGTTGCCGGGAAGGAGTGGGTACACAGAACGAGCTACTGTAGTTAACTCTTTCGTTAAAAGGGGAATCGACGCTGCTGGCCTGCTTTCCGAGCTTTTGGGGATTTGGTAATTGTTACTTTGCGGGGTGGCTTGGTTAAACGAGGGTTCGGGGAATTTTGGTTTCAGGCTGACGAGTAACAGGTAAACGGGGACGCGATTTGGGAAGGTGACGGTAGACACAAGACAAATTCAACCAGTCACGGAAAAATTTTAATCACACGTAATAAGGGAGAAACCGGAAATTTCATCGAAAATGTCCACTTTGATTTCTAAGGTCAAAACTTCTTTGTCATAATTTTTCAATATTTCTCCCTTATTCTGCATCATCTTAGTTTTAACCTCTAAAAAGATTCATCCCTCTATCTTATTTCTATCAGAAGTTCTACGATTTTAACACAAAAAAGTGTAGTTTGCCTTGTTGTGCGGTGTTCGCGTAGTTGGTTAGGCGTCTGCCCAGTAAACGGAGGAACCCGAAGATCCGTGGGTTCGAGTCCCATCGCCCGAGGTCCCATTTTTTCCATGATTCATCATAGGAATTACGAAACCTAATTTTTAATGGTAAGTTCGAAGTACTTTGTTCTCAAACTCCTACTCTATCTTCGTTAATTTATGCAACTTCCTAGTTGAGTAAAAAGCAGGCTTGCAGACTAATTTACAAAATAACTCTGAAACCTCCATTAAATCGGAGCAGAAGAAAAATAACTACCCTTGATATCGGTAAGTTCTAGTTTCATAGGCATGCTAATCTTCCAGCAAATATTCATCGAAGAGAGCTAGAAGATCTCGCCGAGAAGATTCTTCGCTCTGTTCGCAATGAATGGTCGTTATTTATTATTCAATTAACATAAAATTACGAGTAGACGGAGGACGTGCATCATGGGCGATAGGAGGGGGACAATGGCTCGTTACCACGTGGCAGAAAATTAGACGAGGACTTAGAGTGAGGGGAGAAAGAGAGAGCGGGAAAAAAAGAGGAAGAATAAGTGTCCGGACGAGCAGGAACGGAGGAGAGAGGATTGTCGCAGTGGAAGCTGCATCTGGACGGCGTCGTGCATTTTTCTGGCGGAAGGAAAAGTAATATTTCCGTATGATTTACATGCCCGGGCGTCAGCTCGCTCGTTAATAATTCAATTTTCAATCTGGTCTTAATGCTCGCCAACCCCCGAACAGCCCCGCCGCCCTGTTGTTCCCAGCCACCCCCCAACTTTCCCTATTTCCAGCGCGTCTTTCGCCTCCTTTTTCCTTCGCGGCACGACGCTCGGATCAAGAGGTAAGACGAGAATAACTGCACGCCGACCGGGGGGATAAACATTTGCCGTGCAATTTCCTGGAACGCCCCAGCACTGTCACGAACACCAGTGTCATTTGTAAATCGAGCATTAATTGCTTCTCGGGACCTGTATGATCACAGTTCCTTGGTCAGATAACAAGGGGGGGGGGGGATAATTGGGGCGCCATTAGCGGGTTGATACTGGCATCAAGGCAGCTGACGATCTATTCTGGGTTACCGAAGGAGGTGTTACGTGCCGAACCATTTTTCAAATTCATCTTTCAATACATGCGCTATATAATTCTTTATCGTATCGATATGCAAGTGACACCCCTAGATTCCTTATGTTTTTCCGATGAAAATCATACCAAATATCATGCAAATCGGATTATTATTAACGAAGTCAACTTGAAATGATATAAATCAATTTTTCATATGATTTCCTTCATTATGGTCCGCATTACGTCGTTCTTGGTGTTAGTTTTATCGGCGAAACATAAGGAATCAATTGGCGACGTTTTCGTAAAGAGCTGATGAGAAATGCGGGAATCCTGGACATTTTTGACTTTTTAATCAATTCCAACCATTTCGGGGGTCGAAAGCCGTAAAATTCGGGGCGGCACCACGGGATTGTCCTCGGGGGTTGCCCTCGCCACGGAGTATGATTCAACCATTAACAATAAATGTCTTACGGGAGTTTCGCTCAATCAATTGTCAATGATTTACAAACCGAATTTCTACAGTAATATTTACGACCGTAATAACTTTCTTTAGCTTCTCAAAGCCTGTTACGTCACGATATTTTTCCACGAACACTGCGTCGCGTTCCCGGAACAACGGATACGATAGGGTTTTGAAAACCTAAACACTAATGTGTGCAATGTGCATGAGGCGCGGAGTCAGCAATTTCGGCGCTGTTTGTTCGAAGTCCCAAGTGCTCGGGCCTACCCTGCGTTCGTTCATTAGTCGGCTAGCAAGTCGCATGGTGCGCGGTCGTTTCTGTGCGAGGGACATAGTTATTGAGCAAGAGTTCCATCGAGCAGTAGTAAACGTGAAAAAGACTCAGTTCCTCATAGAGACTCAACATACACAGTGGCGGAGATCTCATAGAGTACCGTTCCATAATTGAAGCCACACTTCTTAATGTTATTCCAAACCCTTCGAGGGTCGAAAGCCATAAAATTCGGTGAGGTACCGCAGAGGGTTGACCTCGCCACAGGGTGCCAGACCTGCATCTCTCTGACAGGCATAGCTCCAGAATTACGTTCTGTACTCTGTAAGTTCTCGAGATTCTCGAGAGTCTCGGGTAGTTTTCCCGGGTAGCGCGTATCCGGAAATTTTCTTCGTCCCGGGTATCTCACGGGTACCCGGGTATCTCGGGTTCCCGGTCCACAACTACAACCCTAACGCAGAGAGGACAGAGAGAGAGTAAAGCGTTTGAGATCTAACAGTCTTCTTGTACCAAGTCGGCAAGTGTATCAAAATTGAAAGTATGCTATTTGTACGGAAGCGACAGTTAATCCATCCAGCCTCTGAAAAAAATCCCGCCAAAAATTCAGAGCGCCTAAAATGGCCGAAACAGACGTACAACTATAAGGGGATCATATCTCCGGTGGGTCTCTAAAATCATTTTACTGAAAAATGCACATTCTTCCTTCGCGAACAAACGTAGGAAAAATGGTCCGTATAGAACAGTGATCTAATTGCCCGTAGGCGGACACAAAAGCCAGGCAAAATCGCGGTGAAAAGGGCACAAAGGAGGGAAGCGGATGGGGCGCGTTCGAATGTCATGTAATTGCCTATTGTGGCCTGAAAATCCAGAAAATATCGTTCTGGTCCCTTTGATAGCGACGGAGGGAGGCGGGGGTAGAGGCGCTTAGAAAGCGTAACGACCGGTTCGATATCGAGCTAATTATACGGAAAATCTGATGCCTGCGTTCCACTTTTCCTTCGACGATACCCGCGATTCCATGACCCAACAGTTTTCGAAATGGCCCGAAAAACCCGTTGGACGATAGTTTTTAACACCCCGCTCTGCCTAACGGTCAATTTGCTCGCGCGATCGGTGCCACGGGCTCGGGGGTTATTTTGCAAACCGCTCGGCTGGTTTTACTTTCGAAACACGATGTAGCGAGGGATTATGAAAGTTTCATCTATTTTTCGCTGTTATTCCAGCATATTGTATGTCGAGCTTTTTGTTTGCCGCGCGAAAGAAAGAGGCACTGGGCCTATCGGATTCTTACACTTGCTGTTCCCACGCGATAGTCGTTGCGAACAGCGTTTTTCATTTGTAGAAGTTCTTTCAAGGGTGCGTTTATGGTGGCACGAGGTGTCAGAGTGAAAAGTAATTAAGTGTTTTCAAGGTCCATGAAGATTAGTGGAGGTTGGACAGATTTTTCAGATTGATCTTGGATGGGGGATTTTTATGTAAAATTGAATACTTCTTTGAAATATTTATAGAACAAGTAACTTTATAGGTCATTCAATCTCTTACTTATATCATTACACAAATAAATTCACGCAATTTCTTTATACAAAGCCAAATGAAAAAAAAAAATAAAATCCATATAAAATATAAATTATAAATCATTTTTTCATTTAGTATTTTTCTGCCGAAAATATGAACACACGAAGATTAGTTTTACAGTAAACTATTACCTACTACAATATTTGTGCCCGAGGCGATTTTAAGTCAAACTGTTAACGTTTTTAATGACATATTAATTCTAGAATATAAAATCGATTTTTTTTAATTTTTAAACCGTTTTTTTAATTTAAAACCCGGTTTTTGAATGTTACAAATTTATAAAAATAAAGGTTTTTAAAAACAGACGAACCCTAATCAGAAATAACACAAGATATATAAACATACGACTCAGTGGAAGGAAAAAGGTTCGTTGACTTTGAGATATTATGAGTGAGAAATGTATTAAAAATATAATCTCATCTATTTTCGAACACGGTACTCTTTCCTGTGTCAAGGTTTTTATATTTTTAAAATTATCAACAGTGCCGTCCTCTACCAGCGCCATTATTATTTATTACTTAACAATCCCTCCCAAAGGCATTCGAACCACACGCAACCGTTACGCAACGTGTAACAATTGAAACAATACCGATTATCTTATCGACGCATCAATTATGCAAGAAGAAAGTCACTTACATAGGTTGCAAGGGTTTCGATCATCGCCAGCAGAGTCGAACGACAACAATACAGTCGCAATCCATTCTATAAATGACTTCTCGTACACATGGACCTTGACTCGTTCAACAGTTGCACCGATAACACGTTTTGGCGGTTAAATACTGCCCGTGAAGCCCGGCATGGCGATCGAAGTAAACACGACGTCCCCGGCGCTTGACCTTTGTCTATAATGAAACGAACGTTCCATACTATTGACCGACCAACATCGCCGAGGTTGCACGAGAAAATACTCTACTCGGATCCACGCAGATATACATCATACCGAGTGACTCACCTAACTCTACCACCTCAAATTACTTGCAAACTGTTTGTTACGCGAGAAATATAATGGCATAATGGACCTAACAAGAATCAAGCAGGCAAGTGTGCAGATCTTTCGCTGAACGACTGATGTTTTCAATCCGTACACCTTTATAGTAAAGTTTATACAAAAACCGACTTTTGAAGACACCGGTTTTCGAATTCCACTATTCCCCCCAAAACTGGCTGACCCGGTTTTTGAATTTTCACAAAAAAAAATATAATTAAAATAGAAAACAAATATTTGTGCTTATTTTAAAAAATTTCATTTTTCTAAACTTTATGCATGCACAAAAAATAAAATATAATCTATTTATACAAAAACAAATAAATAAATAAATAAAAAATACAAAAATGAAATCCGTACAAATCTGTACAATTTTTGAGTTCATTTAATATTTATGAATCTACAAAAATGGGGGACCCAGTGGAAAGCAGCGCAGTGAAGGCATAATTTTTTTTATGATTGTTTGCGTAAAAATTTTCGTATTTGTTATTTTCACAATATGTATTATTCAAAATATCACAGTTTATACTTTAATGTTCGCAATTTCTATAAAATAAAAAGTTCTCAAGAATATGTATAATTCTTTTTTAAAAAAAATTATGGATCCTTAAGAAACGAAAATTTATGCATATGTGACATGTGCTTGCTTTCCACTGAGTCCTTCAAATATAACACAATAAAATACGCTGCATACAAAACCAAATGAAAAAAAAAATAAAATTACTCAATTCTGCACAATATATAAATTACAAATCTTTAATTTATTTATTATTTTTCTTCTGAAAATATGAACTCATGAAGATTATTTTTACAGAAACTGTTACGTACAATATGCTTGTGTCTGAGGCGATTTCAAGACAAAATGTTAACGAATGTTAATCAAAATCTTCAATATTAACTAGTGTATAAAACTGAGTTTTTTTAAATTTAAAAACTTGTTTCTGAATGTCACAAATTTATAAAAAGAAAACCGGTTTTTAAAAACCAACAAATCGAAGTTCACAGTTTTCTATTCAACGTTCGATAATCTTCCGAATCACAGAGTCAAACGTTAGTCGTTAAATTTAAAATATAAAAAGCAGAATAAACTGAATTGTACATACCCTCGATACCATACGACTTTAGATCGAAACATTTTTCGTATAACAAACAGTATACAAGTTCACGGTGCTAGCATTAGGTGACTCAGCCTATATAGAAACATACTCGTCCTCGAAAACATCCTGCGGCCTTTAATGCATCCTAATCGACAATCAAAACGCGAGAGGTGTGTATATACATTTCTCGAAGATACTAGCCCAGCACAGTGAGGCACGAAGGCAATGAAACTATAACAGTCTCTAGTTAGAGAAGAAAAGACAGCTACCTCATTGGGCGATTAATGAGAGGCGCAGAGTCGTCGTAGATGCTATCTAGCGATTATTCGTGGCATAATCGCATGTTACTCGCGAGATCTTTCGCACCGTGCTCCAGTGCCTGTTTATAATTGATTTGATTACTCTCCTGCCTACCGTGCGCCCACTGGAGCTTCTGGGTTTCGAGCCTAGCCCTTTCAGAATCCTACCTACCGCAGTTGGTTGGCCCCCCGGAACACGGAAAAAGTTTGTACTGCGGTTATACTTTGTCCACTGCGCAAACTCGACCGGTCGTCGTTCGACTCGGTGGTCGGCCTCCCCACCCTTGGCCCCAAGACTAACCTGGCCGTGAACAGGCGCGACGCTATTAAACGTCCGAAGGAAGAAATATTTGCCAGAATTTCGCTGGACCGTAGGGCAATAACAATTCACGCGATACCTGCGCGACGACGAACGGAATCGATGGTTTAATCTCGGCACGGAGAGACAAATACGGACATCTGTCAATGTTTGAGACGCCTCTCCCTTCAGCAAGTGTGATTTTTCGAGCACGAGTAGGTTTATGTTTCTTTTAATTAGAACGATTAATGATAAATAGTTTCACGCACCTTTGGATCGTTTCTATTTCAATTCGCGGAGATTCGCGAGGAACAGAGAGACACGGAAACACTTCCGGAAACCACAACGCGAGATGGAATAGTTTTTGGCGGCAATTAGTGTAGCTCTTCCGGAAGTTGCCATATTGGAACGGGATTGGGAGAAGGAAAAAGCTTGGTACTCCTCTCTCTTCCTTCTCAGATATATTATCACGGGAAGACAATCCAAAAAGCATCACGAATCTCAAATCCTGTATCTTTTTATTCTTCGAACCATTCCGAAATCCCTAAAACGGCCACCACCCGATTCGACCAAACTCGAGGCCCAATTTCTTCTCGCACATTTCGCTCCATCGAGCCATAGATCAAACGCGAGTGGAGCCCAGACTTCTCTCAATATTCGCCGTAGGTATTCAAAGTATTCCTACCTTGCAAATATCTCCAGCGCCCTTCGTTAGCTACGGTCCTGCGCGTAGCACCCTCTCGCTTTCTCCCACCCTCGTGGTCGGTATGGCGCCTCTGTTCCGTCTCTCTCCCACCGTCATTCCCGCGCAGCTCGCGCAGCGAAGGTGCGCTATGATCGCTGATCCTCCGTCTCCGTCGTTCGCTAGGCTTCCCCCTCCCATCCCCATCTGGCGGCATGGAGGGGCGCGGGTGAAGGCGGTCTGGACGACAGTCCTTCCGCGGATTGCGGATATTGTGTTGCGAAGCCTCGTGCCAAGGTGTCCTTGCTGCCGCGGGTTCCTGAGCCGGAGGAAGTACAGTGGCGTCTCGTCTCGCGTCGGCGGCTCGCTCGTCCCATCTACGCCGTTTCCTCGTACCGCCCGACCAAGGGAACGCGTTATAGGGTCGACGGTCGCGTCTCGGCAGTGCTCTCGCGCGTCCCTCGGTGCTCCCTATGGAATCTCGGCACCGGCTGTAAGGTTAGGTTCCCTGCTGTCACATCCGCGTGCTCTCGCGAGGCTGACAGTGGTTTCGCCGTCGCAGACAACAGTGAAAGCAGTGGTCCGTCGTTCGTCGCGTGTGCACGGTGGAAGGAGAAGCGGCAGGGTCGCGAACGCTGCAGTGGAAATGGGGCTGAGGTGATCCTGGCACGCTACCACGCCTGAACTTCTCTGGTGAGTGACTATGGAAATGTTGACTTTGCGCGAGACGCTCCTACTGCGTTCGATCGGCCTTCCTCCTCTGTTTGCTGGTTCTTTCCTAGCGGGCTTAGAACTTGCGGGATTCTACGTGGGAATTGGAGCCTGACGGTTTTGAATTCTCCGTGTTTTCGATGGTGTGTGAGCGCGCGATTTGTGCGGCGCGTCTGTGTGTTGTTTCACCCGCGAAATTTGAATTAGAGGAAAGCAGACGGTGCTCCGTAAACACGTAGGCGTAATTTAGGCGTGGTGTTTAGGTTGGACTCGGGCGCGTGTTATCTGGAGGTAATTTAGACTTCGCGATGATAAAATCGAGGGCTTAGCCCAGCGAAGCTTAGTCTTACTCCAGGGTAAACATAGTTTATAATTAATCACGAGTAGTTTAGAGTGCTTGTTTCGTTTATCCTCCGAGCTTGAAGCGTGGAAACTACTTGTTTGCCTCCTGTTCCGAAAAGAGCGCTGTGGAATATCTAAATTAGGGTGAAGGATGAGGGGATGGAATGTCTGTGGAAAGCATCGATGATAAAAGGGGGCGATTGCGAGGAAAGACGGAAGTTCATCTCCGGTGTAACGGTGGGGACGTGTAACGAAGTCAATCATCTTCGCTCGCTCGTTTGCCCTGCTCTCCTCGAGCGAGGGAGATAGACTCGGGTATTAATTAACTTTTCTGACAAGTTATTAGCGCGACGAGATCAAAGACGCCTCGGTATTACTCCCGTCCCTTTCTTCTTTCTCCCCTCTTCTGCCCCCCGTCCAGTTCCCGTAGATTCTAGATCGTCGAACCGTGGCCCGTAATTAAGACGACCATCGCGTGCCTAGGTGTCCGCGTTAATCACCTTGTTTACAAAGCTGCGCTCGGAGGACGTGTTACGAAAGCGAAGAATTCGCCGGACAATTACCATGTATTACACCTCGAATACTATACTCGAAACGCTTGCACCGTCAGGGGCAGAAGCGCCCTGCCACTTTCATTGCATCTTTCCTTTATTACACAGCAGTTATGGAAAGAGCTTCACGCTAGGTTAACACCTATAACGGGCACGTTAATTTCACTTAATTTATCGAGTAGAAATGTTGTCGCGCGCCGCCCATAAAAGTAGCTTTCCTTTTTGCCTTCGGTCGCAGATTGCTTTACATTACTTTCACTCTAATACTACATGCATCGCTTAGGATCCTTCCCCGGCTACTTTTAGAAGTAGAAACTATTCCATGAAACGGTCCGAGTTTTACGATAGCCTTCGGGGGCTGTGCTCGGAGAGTTCTTTGTCCCCGCGTGGCGTCTTTTGTCGAAACTTGCCGCACCTGAGCCTTTGTCGATACCTGTTTCGGTGCACCCTGCGTCGCCCTGCCAGCGCGTACGGGGTTTTTCTGCCCCCTCACCTGCGACATACGCACCTGCCCCTGCAGATATCGCGTCCATAGAATCGTGCGGTGGAAGGGGCCCGGCGTTCGTGCGCTCGGTGCCGCTGTGCCGTGCAAAAACTCGAAGGAGGTTGCGTAACAGTTTCCCATAGAGGCAGCCGGTTCCGTCGGCGTGGCGCGTCCGTTGTTCTGGCGACAGGCGTTGGAAACTTCCATCCGCGGGCTTGCTTATCGTTTGAATAAAATATACTGGGGATAATCATCGGGCCCTCGTTGTCTTTGGACATTCAGGCGCGTCTGCGAATAATTCCTCGCTGATTTGCTCCCCACTTCAAGAGCAGCGCGCTGTTTAATGTACACAGGTGCGCGGGTGACACGAGTTCCTTCTTTTATCAATGATAAATGTATTTGCGATAGTGCACTTGGTGGAATAATATGACAATTATGATGCATATTTAGTTGCAAGTGGTTCGGTGAGTTTGCATGTGAAGAGGTGTCGTTTGAAGGGTATCTGCGACTAGACAGAGACGGAGGGGTGGAACGTTCGGTGGGCTCGCGAAAGTGGGCGAGTTCCTTCTGGCGTTTGTTTTGCAACGCGTACACGTGGCTACCAGCGCTTACGCTCGCGTTTAGAGACTGGATTCCCGCGGCGGTGGGAGGAAAAAGAGAGAAGGAAAGAGCGAGAAAGAAAGCAGTCATTGACGAGAGCGAGCAGCGGAGATGCTATCAGAGGGAGAAAGGATCAGGGAACTGGTTGTGTTTCAGGCTGTCTTCTATGAACTGATAATGCTTCTTTGACAGAGAATTTGTTCTAGTGTTGGATTCCGAAGCACGGGGTCAAATGTAACACGTTAAAATAAATCTAAGTATTGCAAGAGGTTTTTATTTTAAAAATACTGTCTTCGGAGTTCGACAGAAGCTCCGTTCTTAAGTGCTAGGATAGGCTGGACATCTTAGGATTTTGGAACGGGATTACCATCAAGGACCCAATTCCTGATCACTTAAGATGCAAAGGGAGCAGTTTCTGATCAACCTAAACATTTTACTATGAGCTATCAAATGTTTGCGTATAAATTTAAAAATACTTCATAATTATTTAATAATTTTTTGGAATAAATTTGTATCGTGATAAACTTATTATTTAGTATTTATATGTATACTAAACTGATTCGGAATTGTGTTCTGATCAGGACCTGGGTCCTTGACGGTATATGTACAGGGGTAAGGGAAGAGTGGTTAAGGGAGACGTGGGAGGAAATACGGATCGCGCAAGGGTCGATAGTAGTGACTACTTGAAAGTTGTAATCGGTCTACATAATGTTTGTGAAGGTGACTAAGTAGCCGCGATGCGCTGGCATATGCTTAAGCCTTAGGATGTTGTGTGATATGGTTAACTGGCATCCAACATGAGGAGCATCATTCATTATTGTCTTTGCTGATTGGGGTCGTTGGGGACTTCGCAGCTAATTCAATCAATTTAGGGAAATTCCACGCTTTTAAACCGTTTTTTTTTTTTTTAAATAAATTCGTGGCAATCGAAAACCGTTTCTTTATTTATAAATTGGTGACATTCGATAACCGTTATTTTTTTTTTATAAATTGGTGACATTTGAAACCGTTTTTTTTTTCTTTTTGCAAATTTATTACATTCGAAAATTGGTTTTTAAAATAAAAAAACCGGTTTCATATATTACAAAGTTAACATTTTTACTTAAAATCGCCTCGAACACATGCATATTGTAATAGATAACAGTTTACTGTAAAACTAATCTACATGAGTTCATATTTTCGGAAGAAAAATACTAAACGAAATAAAGATTTATAATTTATATTTTGTACGGATTTCAGTTATTTTAGTTTTTTTTTTCATTTGGTTTTGTATGGAGTGTATTTTATTGTGCTGTATTTTTGTTTATCCATAAATATTGAATGAACTAAAAAATTGTACGGATTTCAGTTTTTTAATTTTTTTTTAATTATTTGGTTTTGTATAGATAGAGTATATTTTATTTTTTTATATTTCTATAATATTTCATAAATATTAAAAAAACTGAAAATCTTTAAAATAACTACAAATATTTATTTTTTATTATTGGTTGTGGGGTAGGTGCTTAATTAAAGCAAGGCTTTTGTTACTATAATCTGTAACTTTAATTAAGAAAGAAGTTGGAATATACCTACGTCTATAAAATACGAGTGCCAAGAAAAAAATATCGGTGCCCACTCGGCTCAATCAGGAAAGGAACATCTTTCCACCTTTAAACAATAAACCATAATCGCAGTATTTCCTCTTAGAGTGTTGATTCAATTTTGACCTATACACGAAATATCCAACATCTATTTTAATTAATTCCTTTTTGTGAAAATTCGAAAACCATTTCAACCGGTTTTTGGGGGAATGGTGGAATTCGAAAACCATTTCAACCGGTTTTATGGGGAATGGTGGAATTCGAAAACCATTTCAACCGGTTTTGGGGGGAATGGTGGAATTCGAAAACCATTTTTTTTTCAAAAGTGAGTTTTTGCATAAACCCTATTAATTCCATCGACAAAATATTCTTCGCCCAGTCGATTCGACATGAATTCGTCAGACCTTACGCGCCAGAATATACCTAACAGTTATTTTAAAACATATTTGGGAAAAGTCATTAAGTGAAACTTAATGCTTATTTAAATAGAAACCATTTATTAATCTCGACGAAATTTCTCAAAAAATGAACTGAATAAAAAATACTAATTTGTAATTGTCGTGATTACAACTAATCACCATGGATGATTAAATTTTTTGTGGACTACGAGTAGTCGTTATCAGTGACCCGAATTTTATTTTGGTCACCAATCACCATTATCAACGGCAAAAAATTTTCTCGCCACATTCAATCATTGTCAAATACTGTTATTAACATTAGTGATAATTAGTATTCATTGACAACATGATAAAAAATATCATTACAAGACTTATATATTTTATTAAGCAAAAAAAAACCTGTATGAAAATATATGAAACCAAGAATTGGATAAAAGACATTTTACATTGTAGCACAATTTACCATTTAATTGCTCAATGAAATATACAAGTATTGTAATTAATTTTTTTTAAATAATTTTACTGAATAATTGACAACGATTGAATGTACCCAGGAAAAATGTTTGCCGTCGATATTGGTTAGCGGTGAATATTAAGATTTTCCACCGTCGATAACGGTTATCGATAACCGAAATAAAACTCGGGTCATTGATAATGGTTGCTAGAGCCAAAAAAGATTTTAATTATTTATACTGATTATTCGTAACCAAAATCATTCACTCTTATACCGTAATACTAACTCTCACACCACAACTTTTAAAGTTTGCCTTAGAACAGTCATGATGATGATCATGATCTCCGCCAGAAAGTGTTAAAATTCGCAACGCTCGAAATTCCCCCGCCAAACGAACCCGTCCTCGCCTTTCCTTCGATAAACAAAGTGTTTTCGTTGGATCCGCATTCGGAGCGCGCCACCTCGAGAAGACGGGACGCCGAGGAACGGAGCCACAGGAACTTACGAGCAACGAGGGGAGGAAATGAGTGCGTGGGAGGAAATGAGCCGTGATTAAACGCCGACTTCTCCGTTACTTTGCATTCTATTTTCCGTGCTGGCTGGCCGGGGACTACATAAACCCATCTGGCTCGTTGAAGAGTCAAGCGGCGTAACCTGGTTTCCAAATCGAGTGTCCCGTTCGCATCTCCACGCCGTTCAGTCTCTCGTACCTTAACCCGCCGCCTCAATCGCGTCCACTTGCGCGCTCAACGAAGTTTTCAGCCTGTCGCCTAATTAGGACCACAGGGGCCGGAGGAATTAAAGCGACACGCTCGCAACAACGCCCCTAGATGCACTATTGGGGAGGCAAGAGAGGTCGCCGCCCCTCTGACTTTTGGGAAAAAATCGCTTATATTCAAAAACTGATTTTTATCAAATTTAGACTAAAAAAGTGAATAGTTTTAATTTTTAAATATTTTTAAATGGGTTCACAAAAGCAACAGGGCTACTCCAAAGTTACCCCGCTTCAAAAAAAAAGTCTACGGACGTCCTTGGCTGAGTTATCTCCCCTCGCTGAAAAACGCAGCGCGTGCAAACTGCTCCCCCCTCCTGCGCCGTCCTGCGGTTCAGATAATCTAGCATCGATCAGATAACAGAGCCTCTTTTTATCCTTAACGACGAGTTATTAGGCAATTACGTGGACGTCTGTGGACAGCCAGAGCGTGAATGGATAATTACGCGAGCGCGGGCATGATTCACTAAATTGGATCCGCCATCTCGGAACGACCGCGAGCACGTAGCGTCCCGCTGCTAATTCACGGTATTCCGCGACTTTTCCCCGGCATCTGCTGCCAAGTCACACATCCTGGCGCATGCTGGAATAAAAATCGCGATGTAGTCAGCGGAGGGACTATTTGGCCATTTTTTCGCGAAATATTGGCGGCACGCTCGCGTTCCCTGCGGCGGAAGTGTCTGCGACTTCTGGATGGGCACATTTGGCTGGGCTTCTGGGGAAGGCGATTTGCGAGGTTAACGTGAGGGAGGTTTAACTCTCAGACCTAACCGTCACCTGAGCCGAATTTATTCTCGGACAGTACCTTCTTAAATTTCTTGTAATCTGTTTTTGTTATATGAAAAAATATTTGGAACAAAATTTGAGGGGTGTCTTGAGGGACAGTTAAGTTGTTTTTTGTTATTCTGTTTTATATCGAGATGTGAAGTTCATTTGGAGTTTTTTTAAATAAAGGATTATTTAACGCTGGGTAGAAAATTATTCTTGTTAAAATGATAAATAATATAAATGAATTGAGTTGTTCAATGAAGGATATTTAATGGGATAAATTTTATTAATGTTACTAGTAACATTTTTTTTAATGAATTTCTTACTAAATTAAATCAACAATTCAATGGAAATATTGAGATTTTAATTATTATTCTGATTATAATAAATATATATATATATATATGTGTATAATAAATATGATTATAATAAATATATATATATGTATATATATATATGTATATATATTTATGGTTAAGGGAATTATTCCTAAAAATGAAATTGATTTTTTAATAAATGAAATATATAAAATAAATAATTCTAGCATTATTATGGTTTCAGATGTAATAATTATTCTGGTGCATGATATAGTTGAGATTTCTACAGTCATTCATATTAATATTTTATTATTGATAAACAGGTTTATTATAATAATAAATATTATAATTAAATTACATGATATATGGGCTGAAAAACCAGTAATTTCTGAGATATTCTTCAGTGGAAGATCCGTATGTACACTTGTCCGCTTGATTCCCGTTGGAGGTATTATAATTGAGCCGTTGTTTTTGAAAGTGGTATAAGTCCATTTATTCATACATTGAGATGTTTAAGGGTTTGCGTTTGAATCAATTTAAAAATATTCGCATACGTTAATCAATTCAGGTAATGTATTTAAAATTATAAACTTGTTAAATTTTATTATACAATAATAATCAATAAAAATGTTAAAGAAACTAAACGATTTTTTAGCTACAAATGGACTTGTACCACTTTCAATAATAATATATTATGAAAAATATAACCAATAGCAATTTTAAATTTATATTTTAATTGAAGTTGGCTTTTGTGAAATGTATTTTTTAATGTAGAAAATAATAATTAAAATGAAGACATACAAGTCTTCATTACTTACTACCTTATATTATAATGAATTTATGAATAAACAAGTATGAAACGTAAATTACTTCGTTAAGATAACTAATAATAACAAACTTATTCATATTTCAATCTTATTTCTCCTTTACACTTAGCATAGTGAAATATTTTTTTCAAAACATGGACTTATACTACTTTCAAAAAAAAACATTCCTGCAATAACATTTTACAGTAAAGCTTTTTTTTATTAATTTATGAGGATATTGTACACCATTGACTGTGTGATTATAAATATAAAAAGGGGATATCTATATCTGACTAAAAGTACCAATAACTTATTTTTCCCAAAAAATGAACTTATACTTACCACTTTCAAAAACAATGGCTGAATTATATTTCGGGCGCCCCCTAGATACTATGCATCTTTTGTTCGGAACATTTTCTGCCAATAACAAACAGTTTACAAGTAATTTAAGGCGACCCGCTGCGTACACCTCCATCCGCGCTCGCTTCTGAAATTTGAATCCCAGAGTGATGCTCATCCCCGAGTCCGCGTTCCACGGTTCCTACGGAGTCCCTGGAATGATTAGATCTCCGTACCCGTCCCAATACCGCCAGTCTGAGGCGTTTCCACGACGACAATAATTCCGTGATAGAGCGGCGCACGAGGAAGCTGCGCCGTGTAATCTCGAAACGTTTAATTCCATCGGCCCTCATTAAAACGATCCGGCTCTCGCGGCTGAAAATAACGAGAGCTTTAATTGTCGCGTCTAACGAGAGGCTACAATTGCTAGGCTGCCGTTTCGCGCTAAACGCAGCATCCTATACATCGTGGCCTTCTTCCCCGCGAATCCTATCTTCCTCCGTCGTTGAAACGAGGCAAGCGGTGTCTAGTTCCATTTCCACCATCTCCAGCTCCGCCTAATTCGAAATAGACCGTTCCACGAAGCTTCTCTCCAAGTCCCAAACGCTCCTCCTCGCGTCATTAACCCTTAACGCGGGGTGTACCGCGCCTCAGGCATTTTTCAAGTTCAAATATCCCGCCTTTACAAATTTTTATACCTCAGTATTAAAATTAAAATATTTGATGAATTTTAACCACAAAATCGTTTTCTTCCACAGCTATATTTCCGACTATAAATTTTATCTCATCATATCAAAATGTACATTTCTAGAAAAAAAACACTCAAAAGTGAAAAGATTAAAAAATACGAAAATGGTAACTCAAAAATGACACATGTGACCAATTTGCGATTATAAAAAGGTGTGACTCCGGAAGGTTAAGGGGTCATTCTGGTTAGAGCGCCCATAAATTCAGCGATTTTCAGGACTTTATTGCGAAGAAACGAATTATAGTAATGGAATAAAACTTTTTTTTATTGATTAAACTACATTTCTACAGTAAATAAAAAATATAAAAGTAATAAAATTATTGCTTTCAAAATGCTTTTGAAGGCGATTTTAATGGCATGGTAAAAAAATCATGCCGTGCTTGTGCAGTTGAACTTATTTGAAACCAAAAATACAAACAGATTCTTGATCAATATCACTGCCGCCATCGTCCTAACAGCTAACTACTTAGAATTAGAATTAATGATTTATCTTTAAAATGAATAAAATGGCGGGCAAAATGCAAGAATCAATGTATTTCGGCTTTGCTTTCTGTGCTATTTTCGATTTTGAAAGTAGGTTAGACTCAATAAAAATACTTGGTTGTAGGCACTGCCAGAGTCATAGGTTTGCAGAATAAGCAGTGCTAGTTACAAAGCAATCGGTTCGATAGATTTTGAGTTTTTACCTGCACCATGTGAAAAAATGACGTTCCGAAAAAAACGCGTCCAAAGTTTTCATCTGTGGAGCAAAATGCCTATGTAGAAGCTAAAATAATTGGAATTTTTCCTTTAAAATTTAAAAGTACATTCTTGAGAATATGTACTTTCGAAAAATGTTAAAAAATGTCGATTCTTTCAAACTGTCTAACCAGAATGACCCCTTAAGAATCCCCGTCGCTGATCCATCGAACTCACTTGGAAGATCGATTACGCACGGTCACCTTTGCCTGTGGGACGTTTTTCCCACCATTCTCGATTTAAAGAGAGCTCGCGTTGTCCACCCTGTTACGAGGATTAGATTTCCCAGCGGCGATTACACTTTTCCCCTAGCTGGCCCGCAGACAATCGGGCCTCCGGCGATCGGTGAGCCGTAAAATAAATTTTCCTAGCTGGCGTCGCGCGATAGGTAGCTGTCGAGGGTTGTGTGGCGATGCACGTTGCAGTTGCGGCCTGCCGGGCCTGGGTATCTAGAGGAAAAGTCGTTTCCTCTCCGTTTCGTCGCCTCTCCCATTCCGCGGATATCATCGAGATATCACCTAGCAACGAAAGCTGATAGCTGCCGGCGAATCGATAGATGCCCTGTAATGCAATATACCGGATGGCACTCATCGGCCTTCGGCCTATGCCACCTCTATCATTTAGAGCCTCTCCCCTTTCTCGCCGAGTTCCGCCGTCGAGCGGCCTATCAGCCTCTAAGCCTCTCGGTGTATGAGAACCTAGGGAGCCTATGTACCTCTGCCCCTTGAGTAAATACATTTATCCGCGCGCAGATTGTCGTGCGCTCGCTCGCGGGCGGCGAAAGTCGAGAATCGAGGGTGGTCCTTTGCGTAACGGGTACATCGATCTCCTCTGGCATTGCTTTCTGCCGTTGATTGGGGGACTCTCTGAGGGAATTGTTGTTTGATGCTGGGTGATTTTTATTCCTCTGGGGGATTCTTAGTTTTATTCTGATATTCAACCTATTTTTATTTTAGGCTTACTGAAAAAATTTCCTCCGGTGATGGGGGGGTTCGAACCTAAGAAACTTCGAAAGTCTTTTGGATTACTGGTCAGGCGCGTTACCAATTCCCCCAAGCCGAATCCCCGTTGTTACTCTCTTGTGAACTCTACAAATAGTGAAATTAACGCACCATAGTTCGTTCCCAAACAACAAATATCGACACGAAATTTCCCTCGTTAAACTTCCATTTCATCGTGGCCATTTTCTAATTGTAGTCTAAAAGTAATTAAGGCTCCCACTACCAATTTTTAAAAAATCACAATTACAGCCAGAAGTGCCACTGTTAACAACTACCGTTTGTATATTGTAATAAGTCATTATCCATCTTACCAATTAACAATAATTTCCGAAGATGACTAATTTAAAACACCGCTTCACTCGAGAAATCCCAGTTTCGACGCGCGAGGTCTTAATTACTTTCAGCGCAGAATTGACAAATACGCCTGACGTCGAACGCATTTTCCCGCTGGCCCATTCGCGCGGCGGGGATTTATGGGCGCGTTAGGTGGGGGCGAACGAATGGGCGCAATCTGGAAAATAAACAGCTACCGCGGTCAGCGAGCTGCGTCGGGCTCTCCGCCCCGCAGATTTATTCGCGGAGTCGCAAGAACGCGTTCTGGAGTCGCGGGTTCTTTATCCGATCCTCCGTTTTCCCCGACGCGGCGGTCACACCGCGATTAGACGCCGAACCCGGCGATCATTTTTGAAACAGACACGCGAGACTGCCTGTTACCCCTGCGAAACGACCGACCGGCAAAGTTATGGCCCCGTATAAATCCTCCGTTTGCCTCAGAAAAATAACTTTTATCTTTCAAATGCATTACCGAACTGCGCGACCGGCGGGGGAGTCCAAATTCACCTCCACTGCACTTCGAATCCCCGGTTTCAAGCTTATCAAGCTTTAAATAAAAATCATCATTCTTGGAGTAACATTAAATGGCCCCCATTTGAACGAAAATGCTTCGTGGGTGCTAGTGCTGATGATACGAGTCACCTTTCGTTATCATCACAGGTCACTGCCGCTTCATTTTTCCACAAACTTGACGCATAAAGTTCCCATTTAACAAAAAAATAATTCCCCAAAAGTCTCTTTATGCTTTCAAACCAACCTCGTATTTCCTGCGAGAAAGCGGTACGTTTACGCTGGAAATATGTCTGACGGGTTAATCGCGAGCGGGGGGACGAGCTGGAAGCCCGTGCGATTAAATACGTCTCTGGCCGTCTTGTTTATCGTTGTTATCAGCCGCGGGGCCCCGTTAAAGCGACAGTCCGTATTTTAATTCGGACGCGGCGTGATAAGGGGTTATTTCGGAATCGCGTGGGAAATTACGCGTTTTATTGGGGCTGCTTCCAGGACGTTTAAGACCAACAGGAATTCCTTACGTCGTTGAATATTTATCATTTGCCACGGGCGTGGTTGGTGGGGGAATTTAATTAAAGTCTCTAGCCAGGCTTCCTTCGACGGGGGCAGAGATGCTTGTTTTCCTCGGTTTCAACTCACCCACCACGAATTTTCCCTTGCCTCTGAGACGCGCGCGGGCTTCCCCGCCTGTTGTGAAAGATTCCACGCGATTCTCCTCCCCGTTCGGCTATGGAATCTGCGTTACCAGCCTCACCGCAGAAGAGGATCGCCTCCCCTATCCGCCCCAATTCTTATACGCAACTGTCCTCCACGTCGAGAACTTCAAAGCCGATTTTTTTCGAAAATGAAGCGCGATATCAAAAAATTTTACTCCTTTTTCTCGACATATTTACTTCTTATGCGTCGAAAAGGAAGAGTAACTTTTTTTGATATCGCGCTTTTTTTTCGAGAAAATCGACTTTGAAGTGCTCGACGTTGCGTCCAGAGAGAAACCTACCTTTAGAATCCCGCTCCACCGGAGACTAATGTCTCTGGGAGGCTAGCGAGACTAGGCGCGGCGCGAACGTCGGTCGACGTGCTTGGTTTTTGCAGGGAAAGGAGGGAAAGGAGATCTCTCCGTGAATGTCGAGCGGCTTCTTTTCCCGCGAGCCTCTCTTGGCGCGGAGCGGATCGCCTAATAAGCGGCGCACGGTCGAGGAAGAACGCCGCGAAAGAAGCGCGGAACGCCCGGCGAGCGCCATATACGGGGCGGCGCGCGGGTCGTTGGCTCCGTGAAACCGTCCAGAACGCGCGCGTTAAGGTGGCCGTTCCAATGAGCGGCTGGCGACTGCGGCTGGCGACGCTCCCACTAGTATAAGGGAGAAGTATGTATCTGTTTCTCCCTTGCACTAGTGGAAGCGTCTCCAGCCGCAGTCGCCAGCCGCTCATTGGAACGGCAGCCTTTACGCGCTTAAACGCCTGTACGCGCAGCGGAAAGCGATCGTCGCGGGAGGAATTCGCGTCGTTAGGGAACGATCGGGTACGCAACCTTCGCTCTTCGGGCGCGGCGAAAGGAGAACGGCTCACTCGATCGCCGAGCAAAGGGGATGGGAGCGCGTCGTTTCTGCTGCCGGGGAGCGCGGCTCTGGCAGCAAGGTGCTGCGGGATATGGGCAGCGTGCGAGTAGGAACAATATTGGCTGGATCCTAGTGGAATGGAGTGTATCGCGTTCGGCTGGGGTTCGGGCCACTCGTTGTTAACTCAGGTGTACCGAAATCTGCGTGGGCGTAGCTTGATAGGTGTATGCTTGGTGCTACGGGGTCGTGTTTGGGTTTTAGGAGTACTTGACTCGGCTGGAGCCTTAAGAGGTTCGCCGCGATTCTAATTGAAGACTAAAGGAGGAGGGAGGAATTTTCTGGAATTGAGTATGGTCATAGACTGTAAAAAAATGACGATGATAAAGCAGATGAATTTGCAGCGTATTTAATGTGCTTTCTGATAATTTTTAAGGGGAGGATCTGGTTTAGGACGCTGAAAAAGGGGATTTTCGCGAATCTTTTTGTTGAAGAAAGATATATTCGATTTTTTCGAAACTTTAGGGGAATTTTAATTTTTAGAGGATCGGCTTTTCTCGCAAAAATAGTGGTTTTCAGTTTCCAATTTTTTTGTATATAGGTATAACGTGTATGTTGTTCATAATTAGAGGACTTGCATAGAGTTCCAAAAGGGGCTTTGCCGATTCGGAACGGTAATAAAATTTTGAATATTTTTGAATTTTAAAAATACAGTAGGTGTGTCTGGGGGGTTTCGATACTGCTGATCACGAATTTGTAGTCGGATTATAAAAATATTTGACCTACATGGCAGTTTTACTGACCAAAACGGAATAACACATACCAAAATTCACAGAACATTCTTTTAGTGTTACCCAGAGCTAACGACGTAGACGTAGAAAGTTTTTGCATTATCTTTTTTTTATTAGGCCCCATTTCCTATGGTTTTATTTATTATTTTTCGTATTTTTGTGTTGTTTCAGGAATTATTTTATTTTATCGTCTTCCTTGTGTTCTTATGAACAGATCGAATTTATAGTCGAATGTTGTTGTGAGCTATTGCGTCGCCTGTTTTTGAAGGGCGTAAATCTCCGACGGCGCAATGTCACTCTCTATGCGGTGTCTTATGACCACAAGAGATCACTGGATAGGGTGTGATTGAAGGATGCATGTTGAATAAACTGAGGTACCGCACATTAACAATAACAATAAAACTGTATTTGAACTAAACTTGAACAATGGTGAATATGGCAATTAACAAGGGAGTCTGTAATGAGTTGTATGAGCCCCTCCAAGTTACTCGTGCGAGGTATAAATTCGGACTGGCTTGGGACTCTCTCGCTGGCGACAAGGCAAAACGAAGATTCTCTTTAGGGGTGGAGTTATACTAACACAGGCGTAAGAAACTCTGTCCATTGGCGGAAATGGTTTGGTTGTTGGTAGAGACAAACTACAGGAAAGGGAAATCCTGATTAAAGTGTTTGTGTATACGTGATGGTTGTCGCGAGGCCGTCTGTTTTTTTGTCACGGCGATCCTGGGACCCTTGGCCCTGACTTGGGCTAGTCGGCTACGTTCCCAATGCAATGAATTTATGAGTTTACTACGGACCCAGGTCTACGAGGTGCGGACTGACAGACCAAGTGTGTGCCAGACAGAGTTGGGCATTAGTCGAATAAAGATTTATTCGACTAAATTTTTATTCGAACGATCTCGAATAAAAATTTCGATTAAAGTGTAGCTATTCGAGAATAATGAATAAATTATTATTCGACTAAATTTTTATTCGAGTGATCTCGAACAAAAATTTCGAATAATAATTTATTCGAAAATAAAGAATAAATTCTTAGTTGAATAACTTTTTATTCGACTAAATTCTTAGTCGACTAAATTTTTAATCGTTATTCGTTATTCGAACGACCCCCGTGGCGACTAACCGACACGAATTAGCGTGGGTCAGAACCCAAGCCGCTCCGTCTGGGGTCCTGAGGCCCTCGGTCACCGGTCGGGCCGAGGACCATGGGACTCGAGCCGAAGCAGCTTATTCGTGACGCTCAGTCGCCACGGAGGTCCTTCGAATAACGAATAACGACATTTTATTCGAAATTTTTATTCGAGATCTTTCGAATAAAAATTTAGTCGACTAAAAACTTATTCGTTATTTACGAATAACTTCACTTTATTCAAAATTTGTATTCGAGTTCATCGAATAAAAACTTAGTCGACTAAAAATTTATTCGTTAGTCACGAATAGCTCCATTGTATTCGAAATTTTTATTCCAAGGTTAGTCGAATAACAATTTAGTCGAATAATGCCCAACTCTGCTGTCAGATGAGGTTCGGAAAAATACAAGGCGTCCTTCTGCGTCCTTGGTGGTCCGGCAACGAGCTAACGCTCAACAAATGTACATACAAACACAGTCGAACCCTAACACACACATAGGTACATATTTATACTTTAAATCATTTTTAAATAATGTGCTCACTCAAAGCCCCGAGAGGGGCTTTTTCGATCCCCTAAAGGTTAACGTATACATATTTGTTCGATACGGAGAAAAATTTTAATTGAAAAATGTCTAGTTTGTGGCATCGAAATTGATTAATCATTGTACGCGCCTCGCCACTAGAATTGTGAAATGGGTAGTGAATATTAAAATACCCCGAACGATTTGAAAATATCGAATTTATTTTTATTTTTTTTTTTTAAAAATGTACGAAAAATTACCCTTTTTCAGCGTTATAAACCAGGTTCTCCCCTTAATGTAGTTATTTTACAAATTTTGATGATTCAGCTTGTCATGAACATATATTTTTGCTTAGCAATGTTGCCAAACGACGTGTTACTACGTAGACTTTAAGTGGGTAAAGTACTTCGAAAATATGTCTAATTGTAAGAATATATATAATTAAGGCTACTTCCATGACTTTCCCAAAAATTAATACACTTTGTGCTTCCAAGTGTTTAATTATTGTTCAGGTTACTAAATTCTTCACAATTCTGCTAGATTAATAATAACAATAACGACTTTGTTACATCACAAGTTCTTCCAAGCAATCAAGTATTCCTGCGCTTTGAAACCTACCCCTATACACGACACGGTAGATTTAAAGGTAATTCTCCTCGACCTCCAAACTCACCCCATTCCACACATTTATACCCAATTCTATTCGCCTTACATCTCGCCCCGCTGCTTTCTATCACCCCCGCAAGTGTGCCACCCCATAGAATACTTGGACGCTCGAAGCAATGATGTATCCCATGCCCAGGAATGCATCAATCCCCGTCAGCTCCCGATAAACGATGATTTCCTGTTTACTCGGTGAATCGAGACAGCCCCAACTTGTCTTGTTCCCGGCGTTCCTTCGCGATCGGTGGACGCGAGAATATCTTCATCCCCGAGCCGGGGCCGCGCCCCTCGCGCAAAAACCATGGTCGATAAATCTCCCAGCGTTGGAAGAACTCCGAGCCCCGTTTGGTAAACAAGATAGATATCCGCGAATATATGACGGCTATTTAGAATCGGGAAGCTGCTCGCGCGTGGAATAGCGAGAAGGGGTTGATACCGTTGGAGCGGCGGATCCCAGCAGCCCCCGTCGATAACCGATAAAATTAACCCCTTTCGCCTCGTTTCATGCGAGAACGCGCCGGGATAATCGGCCGGGCGTATTCCCTTGGAAAAAGGCGAATCCTTTCTGCCCTCGATCCACCAAATTACACCCTCCCCACCCTTTGTTTCGCCCCGCCCCCCCCCCCCTTAGCGAGGCTCGAGCGGCATCGCGATTTCGCATTATCAAATGAGCTGCAGGGTTAACGAGAACCGCTCGCCCGCGCTTCCAGCGTAATTAATATAATGAACAGCTCGCTTTACCGGTAAAATAACGCGTCCCCGCGGGAACAATGGCGACGTGCACGCGCTAAAACAAAAAGGCTGGCCAGACTTCAGCTCGTGATTGCTTTTGCAAAGGGTTCGCAACTTCTCTTCTTATTCGGCGATTTTGAAATAGGGTAGGCAATGGCTTAAACACTTTTTTTTTTAAATTGTGAAATATATGCATCAAATAATAATTATTCTTTTAATCTTATCGAGGGATTTGTGGAGAAGAGATTATAGTTTTGTTATGTCATGTTCGTTGCTTTATTTGAAAGGGGGTGGCTATGTTACACTGTGTATTCGGGGGCGCGAGGGGTATTTAATAAGTAGGAATAACGATAGGAGGGAAACGAGTCACTCAGAGCAGCGGAATCGATTCCAGCCCCTTCGAATTTAATTCCACCCTCTCCCAAATTAATCCCGCCCTCTTCGAATTTAATTCCACCGGCGGAGGAAGCGGCGCGTTGCGCGGACAAATAAAATTCGTTCCGCTGATAGCGCAGGCCCGTTAATAGCTAAACAAACAGATGCATGGCGTTGGTCGCGTGACGCAACAAATCTGTCGGCTGTGGATGTTGGAGGCCGGGTTCGAGGAGGATTACAGCCGTAGAAGCTGCAATCAGCGCGGCTCCGGCGAATCGACGCAAGGACGGAATTGCCATCCGCGCTATCATTACACCGCAACCAGCTCTACGCATAAATATGCATACGAGGAAATTAGTCCCGACGGGAAATTACACCCGCGCCAACGGCTTGTCGCTTCGATTCCGGCTCCTCTGTTTACACTTTTAATCGATCCGCCGAGCTGCTCGGGCACTCTGACTTTTTCATTTCCGCGCCTCCCTCGTTCTCCGAGACGCTCCGTCGAATTTAATTTCAATGCAACTCGGGCCTGGCCCAAATTTCGCGGGAAATTCAAGCCAAGACATGCCCGGCTTAATGTAGATTCAATTTCGCTGCGAACTAAGCGTAACTTGGGATTAATGGGGATTACATGTGGGTTCCTTGAATGTTCGAAGGGGTGACCAACTACCGATCACACTTTTTGGCAAATATATCGAAAACTAAAGCCGAGCGGCGGTAACATGTGTAGGAAAAAATTGTTCAGAATTACGATATTTACAATATATTTCAAGGTCGTCAAAATCGGTGGGGTCTGCACTTTTGTAAATAATTAGCATTATTGTTTTTTCACATTAAGGAGGTAGGGTAAACCAATCAGTAATTGACCGCATACCAGTGAATGACCATTAGGCAAAGAAATGTCAATTATAAATTTAAAAATATTATATGTTTATAAATACGAGTGTAGTTTGCATTTTTAATATCCCATATTTTTAGTTACGCGTATTAAGCAAACATTAATAAGTAGGGGAAGGTGGGGCAAGACGGGGTAGTTAGGGTTTGATGATGAATAAAACTCAAATTTTCATAATAAATTAATCAATTTTATGTCTGAACCATTCTTTGGTAATAAGTCTTTGAGTTTAATTCTGAATCAACCTAAGTTTTACAGGTTTCAATAGAATAAATAGAAAAATTAAAAAAAAGTCGTTTCTCCCCATCTTGCCCCACGGGTGGGGTAAGATGGGGTACCAATTAAATAACAATATAAATAAAGTATATATATACAAAGTAATTATTTATTGGGTTGACAGAGGAGACACACATGTATGGCTTCGTCGTCCTCATCTAGTACATCAACAGAGGAGAAATGAGCCCATTTGCCACATATTTAACAGTGTATCCACCTTTCCACAAGGGAATCAGTTCGTTTGGATTAATTAATAGACAAGAAGTATCATTTTCCTCGGTCCGTTTTCCGTCTGTAGTTTCTAAACATCCTGGAACAATGAGAAACTTTGATTTTTATTTTTAAGTTTGTGAGGGATATGATGGGGTTCCTCTCATTTTCATTACCCCATCATGCCCCTTTGCGTCTCACGACAATCATATGAACACTGCTCGAAACATTATTTACAAAAGTATAAAATAACATACGTACCTTATAGCCAGCTAAATTCTGTCTCAGAAACACATACCTGTACCGGAGATCTGCTATATTATTATGTTACTGTCACGGATGCTAAAAATAAGAAAAATGTAAGGTAGTCCCAAAAATGATAAATTCTGATCTAACTTCGTCAGGCGTCTACATGTTTCACTGATTCGCTGCTCACTGACGGCGCCTATAGTGACGCATCTAACGCCTATGCTAAAGTTTGATTACTGTGTTTCTATCACGAGATAGGGGAGACCGGGGCAAAGTGACACGAAAAAAGTTTGAAGTCGAATAAAATTTTTCCCGTTCAATAAAAATGTGTGGAAATAGATTTATAATATAATTTGAACATTACTATTGATAAATGCCGAATAGCAATAGTTAAAATAAACTCGAAGTATATTAAAATTCAATTTGAAAAGAAAAAGCCAAACCTGACCACTTTACCCCATATAGGGGTAAAGTGAGCTACTATCCGGGGTAAAGTGAGGTGCAACAAAATAAGAACTTTA
Organism: Andrena bicolor; assembly: GCA_960531205.1. Taxonomy (NCBI): domain Eukaryota; kingdom Metazoa; phylum Arthropoda; class Insecta; order Hymenoptera; family Andrenidae; genus Andrena; species Andrena bicolor. The sequence goes on from OY482665.1 coordinate 27,565,204, forward strand.
ATTAAGGATATAGGTAAATATTAACCCCTTGTGCTGGAATGACGCGTGTAGCACGGCAGCTTCTGGCTTTTTTGCACCGTGGTTGTCAGAAACTGTGGCAGATTTTTCATTTTTTTGAGGTTAGTCAGCTGACAGGTTAGGATATTGCGCGCATCACTTGCGCATTGGTTCTTAGCAGCCATTTGCAGCTCATTTTACCCCGGTCACTTTACCCCGAATGTGTACTCAGTGGAAATTAATTATTTAATAATGTTAGGATTAATGTTTTCTCAAACGCGTGTATATGTATGTTGATAAGCTTGTTAGAAACACGCAGAAAAAAATTGGAGTTATAATAACACATTTAAGACTAATTTATCCAAAAAGCAAAATTGAAAAGAAAACCAATTGGAAGTCTCTAAAACTTCATTTTTAATTTTTTAAATAAATTTCCATTTTTCGATATCTGATTGTGCATAATTATCATTGTGCTATTACACGCATTTATTACGTCACCCAAATTTGTAAATATATTCTATTGTTAAAGAATAAATTAAGGAAGCTCATTTTACCCCGAGGTTCACTTTGCCCCGGTCTCCCCTACAGGGGGTACCCCGTCTTGCTCGCCCCCCCCCCCCGTCTTGCCCCACCTTCCCCTACAATTCTTATTAAAAGTATGCGGTCATTTACTGGGCTTCTACACATTTTGCATTTTATAATCTTTTTTTTTTAAATTACGATAAGAATAAGTAATTATTTTTATAGAAATTTCAAGAAAAATAAATTTAAATGCAATTTCAACAGTTGTTTTGTTGTTATACATAAATATGTTCAAGTATTAATCTCACAGGTTCATAAATTCAACAATTCGGTTACTCACTCGTTGGTTTACCCTATTCTATTTTTATAGGTGGAAAAATTAAGCTTTTTTCAAAGATTTTTCTCAGTAAATACAACATATCGACGTGCGTTACGGAAAGTAACATATTTCATTTGTCTTAGGAAAACTATTTAGCACTCTGCTTATTCTGACTATAAAAAACAGACTGTTTCGATTTTGTTCTTGAAAAGTAAGTAGTATGTTTTCATTCATCGCCACGAAGAATAGCATGTTATGCTCTTTCGCGACGAAAGGTAGCACGTTTCGGTACTTTGCTGCGAAAAATAGCACGGTTTGCCTTTAGCCGCGAAAAATATCACGTTTCATAGATTGCTTAGGATTCTATTGCAAAAACAAAGGTAAACGTTTTTTAAGGGAAAGAAACGTTTTTGTAGAAGAGTTGGACGAGGCATATTACAACTGTTCCACAAATTAGAATCTGTGATTGTTTCATTCATTTAGCTAAATTCGTTTAAGGGGACTACGCAGTCGAAAAATCGATTTTTTATTGCATTCTCCGAAAGTACTATTTTTTTTTAATAAAATTCCCCTTGGTTTATAGTAAAATTCGCAAAATTCAATCCTGTAATTATTTTTCAATCTGTATAATAGTCATAAACATTGGGTAAAAGGATACATGTGGATTTGCTTTAATTTTTTTTACAAATAAATAAAAGACTGAGTCTCTTTCTCACGAAAAATGATTGCCTGGTCCCCTTAAAGAAGCAAAGATATTTTCAAGTTTTCAATTTAGTACGTACTGCTGTACTACTTACAATCATCATCTTTGCTATTAGACATTGTAAACTAAAGTCCAGTTCAAATATATTGGCCGGTGAGTTTCGTTTCGCGAGCAGCGCGCGAGGAGAAATCAGCCACCACCACCTGACGATCGTGGATTGGCAGTTGAAGTTGCTGGGTAGCCGAGGGGTATGGGGGGGTAACAGGAACGGTGCTCGACTCCGCCTGTCGTCACAGCTACGTTAGCTGTGGGGCTGTTGTATATTCTTAGCGTAATAGTTGTGTGCGTTACGAAGCTATGCGCAGACCAATAGGAAATGAAGCTAACGAGGAAGAATGACCAATATAGCTCCCGAATTTCTTCGGAGCGAACGCACACCTATTCTGATGTGTGTAAAACCACTTCCATCTCACTCCCCCCTTCGGCCAGAAAGGAGCGAGAAATGACCACGCGGAATCGTACCCGCCGTCTATGTGCTCAAAGTGGTGGGGATGCTTCGCTGCATGTGTGCGTACCTCACGGACACTAATTCCCACCGGGCAACGAGTAGGCATAGCCCTAGAGAGAGCGAGAACGCCGAGAAAAGGAGCACCGAGGCAGGCAAGCGGTGTGGTGGGAGAATACCCCTCGCGAAGCTCACCGGCCAATATATATACCTTAAGGTCCAATTCATATATATTGGCCGGTGAGCTTCGCGAGGGGTATTCTCCCACCACACCGCTTGCCTGCCTCGGTGCTCCTTTTCTCGGCGTTCTCGCTCTCTCTAGGGCTATGCCTACTCGTTGCCCGGTGGGAATTAGTGTCCGTGAGGTACGCACACATGCAGCGAAGCATCCCCACCACTTTGAGCACATAGACGGCGGGTACGATTCCGCGTGGTCATTTCTCGCTCCTTTCTGGCCGAAGGGGGGAGTGAGATGGAAGTGGTTTTACACACATCAGAATAGGTGTGCGTTCGCTCCGAAGAAATTCGGGAGCTATATTGGTCATTCTTCCTCGTTAGCTTCATTTCCTATTGGTCTGCGCATAGCTTCGTAACGCACACAACTATTACGCTAAGAATATACAACAGCCCCACAGCTAACGTAGCTGTGACGACAGGCGGAGTCGAGCACCGTTCCTGTTACCCCCCCATACCCCTCGGCTACCCAGCAACTTCAACTGCCAATCCACGATCGTCAGGTGGTGGTGGCTGATTTCTCCTCGCGCGCTGCTCGCGAAACGAAACTCACCGGCCAATATATTTGAACTGGACTTTAGTCACTTTCTTTCACACTAAATGAGCCACAGACAACTGGCAGTCACAGAACATGAACGTCGACTATGAACTGTTTGGAAACTGAAATATTCTACTCTTCGGAAAACAAATGAAACGTTGTACTTTTCGCTGCAGCGTTTGAAATGTGCTACTGCTCGCGGGGAAATGTGAATCGTGCTTGTAGTACTCGTGGTATATTCTAAACATGCTTGTTATCGGCAGAAATATTGAAACGTGCTTCTTCTCGCGATAGATTGAAATCAGAGATGGGCAAAAAATTATTTGAAATAAAAATTCGTGTGCGAAATTTTTATTTCAAATAATTTTTTGCCCATATCTGATTGAAATGTGCTACTCTTTGTAAGACAAATGAAATGTGGTACTTTTCGTAACGCACGTCGATGTAAGGGGCCGTCCTTTATTTACGTAGGGTTAATTTTGGCGATGTGTTACCCCCTCTCTCCCCCAGTATAAGAATTCGTAAGATTTGATATTGCTACCTCCTTCTTACGTGATGTTTATTACATTGAATTTTTACAGTTATTAAAATTCTTTTAAAGGTTTATATAATTCATTTAACTCGGTTTCGGGAAATTTAAACTAAAACAACTTTTCTGGAACATTATTGATGGAATGTGTGTTTATTGAAAATTAGGTTGAAAAATATTACGTAGGAAATTCGCGACCCCCTCCACCCCAAAGAAGCCTTACGTAATTTAAGGACGACCCCTAATGAATTGCTAAATAGAAAAAGTAGGAAACAGTTCCCCTGATCCCCCCGTAAAACGAATCACTAGATCAGCATCTCCGGGAAAGAATCCTCTGAAGGAGGCTCCGGTGCCAGGGAAATCCGGCGATGGTTGGCGGAAAGTGCGACGGCTTCGAGTGTCCAGGCTGGCGAAGGAAGAATAGCAGGAAGCGCCTGCAGAGATAAGGGAGCTTTGCGGGGGTGGCGCGGGGAGGGGCAGGTCGAGGGGGATGGCGAAGGTTCGCATTAAAATTCAAATATCACAGCGGAGGAAGAGCCCTCGCTTTGAGGTCCGTGGAGCACGCCGGGCCAATATGAATACATTACAACGTGTTTGCATCCAGCCCCGGGCCGGTAATGCCTTCTATTAGAATCATGCTGGCGCATTTTAATACGGGCCAGCAGGGGGACGCGTCTGCTCGGGGGTGGCCGCCTCTGCCGTTGCAAATTGCCAGCCTGCTCTCTGCCAAATATCGGCGGCATAGGCAGCGCCGTTCTGAAAGTAGAGATTCCTGATTTTGGGCAAGATATTTGGAGGGCCATGATGGATGGGGGGTGCATTCAGGGGGGTCATTGGTTTTAGGGTGGACTGAGTATTAGTTTATTTCAGTGGTTTCAATAATTTAAAATTCCAAATAGGTAAATTAAAATTTCTTATAAGGGATATAAAGATATGCAGATTAGTCAGAAATATTTGACACATTTTTTTATCTGCCCTCGTACACTTGTAGGCGATGAAAATGACAGGGATCGAAAAAGTTCTGGAACTATTATTTTTAAAAACAATCTGTTAGAACTTATATTTATGTTTAGTTTAAGAAAATATCTGTTAGTGTGGAATTTTTATTAAAAGAAATGTTACCCTTAGGAACTTCTTTAGAAAGTGTTCACATGGAACAGATATTTTAGAACCTATATAATAAAAGTACCAACGAAACTATTATATTAGAACATTACTAAAAAATTCTATAATACCTATCTGCGTATAAATTATCTAGGTAGGTAAATATTACAAATAAATAACGCATTCGAAATATCAAATTCATTGTAATATTTATTTATTATTGTTGTAGTACTATTCATTGATCAGTATTTGTTACAACGATTGGGAACTTCTTTAATATTGATGAGCAAAATATCTGTTCGTGTTATAGAGAAATGTGTATTTTTATATTTTATCAGTTCTCATGAGAACTTATAATGTAAGAAATTTTTTAAAAAAGTTCCACTGTCCATGTTTCAAATAGAACCTATTGAAAAGTTCCAGGAACTTTTTCGAACCCTGGAAAATATTCCTCAAATTTGGGGCTTGGAAACATATTTCCCACAAAATTTCTGCAGACTTGCAGATTGGCCATTTATCCGGCTAAATAGTTCTCCAACGCCCAACTTTAAAATATTATTCCATCACCCAAAAACACGACTCCCCGTCGCTAAAAAAACCCCTTCTAATATATAAAAGTGAAACGTGTTGTCTGTTTGTTTGTTCTTCTTTCACGCCTAAACGGCTGAACGGATTTCAATGAAATTGTGAATACCTATACATTACATACGTTCTAGATTAGATCATAGGCTAATTATTTTTCCTAGGCTTTTTTATTTTGGAAACATTATAAATAATTCCCGGGTGAAACCGGGTAACCGGTCAGCTAGTTTATATATTTTCTTTTAAGTACTCTATCCCTATGCCAAGTTTCATCAAAATCGTAACAATTGCCCGAGTGAAGGCTGAATCCCCTTTAGCGTAGATTTCATCAACGCTTCAACTAATCTCCTCTCTCAGCCTTGAGAAATATCAAGAGCACGCCTCCCTCGGGATAACGGTCGAACAATGCTGACCCCTATCCCGGTCCTGTAAAAAAAAGAACCATCCAAGCCAGCAGTCTCCTGACCGAGTCCTGTCGCTGTCCCTACGACAATCGTTTGCCGGGTCCCGTCGAGAGGATTCCTCCGGGAGGAATCAAGGGGTCGCTCTCGAGGAGCCCTCGGTTATCTTTATTTCCCCGGCAGCCGGCGACTTTCGATTCCCCGGGACGACTCTGTCGGTGCTGTCCTCGGGCCATCGAGTCACAGGGCGGATGACGTTCGCCCGATCCTGTCGGATTATCCTGCTGACTCCGCGGAGGCGATTTCGAGCGTCGCCCGGGGGACACGGCGGTCCAGGGACGAGTGTCGTTCCGCTGGCGGACGGTAATTAAACGTTCGAACGTTCGCGTTCCCTGTTAATCGCATTAGGAAGTTGCCGTTCCTGGGTACAGGGCGGGGGCAACGGAGGCGGGGAAAGGTGGAACTTTCCAGGCGCGCTCGCCGGCTCTCTGTTTGAAATAAGATTATCTTGTCTGTTGGCCTGGGTCGCCTGGAAAAAGAGGTTCAGGCGTCATTTGCTTGAAAACTGTCGCGGGGATCCGGCAAGAAAACAGCGGGGCAAGGTAATAGTGGGACGTCTCGTCGACGGAAACGGCGCGATCTCCTCGCCTTCCTGCCTCGTTATCTCGGAGCTCCACGGTGTGCTCGTTAATCCAGCTTTTTCTTAATCCCTCTCCTCCACGGCTGCGTCTTCTAGAGAACCTCGAGGGCTGGTGCCGCGAATTGTTCGGTCGATGGTGGAGAAGGGCGTCGTCCTTCCTCGAGAGGCTCTTCGGCTACTTCTGGGATCCGTTGGATGCCTAATCATCAGCTCGAACTTCATATTCTACTCGGTACTTGTAACATTCTACACCATTCCACTCTGCTCAGTTCAACGCTGCTTGACCCTGTGTGTACTTTCACTCAATTCTGCTATATATTCTACATTATACTTAACTCCCACCAGATTCTGCTGTCTTATAATAATCAATTCTAATCATATAAAAATCCTACGCGTAACTACTATTCAAATCTATTCATATCTACTTACTCAAATATAGAAGAAAAATAATAATCTCAGTCGACCGGGATTCGAAACCCGGGTCGTCTCGCTTTCCGGGCGACTGCACTTGCCACTGCGCTACGCGGCCCGCCGACGATTCCTCTCCGTCCTAATTCATATATACCTAAAGATGACTGCCGCGCTCCACTGCGTACACTACGAAGATATCAATTCTTGCCAGGCCGTGATTAACACCGGTTTCCCGTTTGCACGCCGAAACACGCCAGCTCTCGGTTCCACAGCCGTCCCGCTTCGTACGGGCGACAGCTAAATAGGCCGAATGAATTATGCATTGGGCGAATTGGCCCAGAAAAATTCGTTCCGCGACTGCGATTCACGGTTCAATTAAGTCGCGCGGCCGCTTCAAAGCGTGCAATTTAATCACGATATCCAAGGAACGCGCTCGGCTAGGTCCCGTGGCCCGCTAACAATGCCGGAGCTGTATCGTTCGTATGGTCGCCGGTCGCAATTATGATCCCGACAATGCTTTTCCCCGGCCTGCTCCTCTCGGCCGGCTCAAGTCTCCTTTGTGCCCCCCCCCCCCCCGCGTTGCTTTTCCGTTGTGTCGCGTCTCGTTAATTAAGGAAGAAACATTTTTAGTTTCAAGCTCCCCGCCCCTGCCCCCTTCTCCGTGCCGCGCAAATGAGTTACCTGGTAATTGCGGCCACCATGAACGGGGAAATTGCGGGGAACTCGGCGCGCGCGAGCGTTTTGTCACTGTTAGCTCGTTTCCCTGCTACTTCGCCACTCGAACCGGGCTTTTTTCGGCGCTATCGGTGCCTCGGTTTTGAACTTGCTCTCGTTACTAATTGCAGGTTGGATTTGGTGCTCGGTTCTTTTTCATTTGCAACGGAGTAGATTCAGTTTCAACCCTGGGTGGCTCGCACCCAGAGCAATTTTTGAACAACTGCTATCCTCATCTAAAGAATCCCATCATTATAAAAAAAATGATGGGTCATTTTTAAGGTCTCTAGAATACATTCCAATAATTTTTTTATTGAAATTTTATCTCAATATTTGTGGAAAATTCTAGATTACGATAGAGGAAGGTCGAGAAGAAACGAAAAAATCTTCAAAAAGTTGTAACTTTTACAAATTTGAATATTAGATGCTAAAAATCTACAGAGTTGTTGTTCGGATATAATATTTTGAGACAAAAATAGTTTATAAGTCGGCTTTGGTGGAAAGGTATTTATTTTACATATAGAAGGTGTACAGAGCGTGAAAATCAGCTTATGGGTGGCTCACACCCAGAATGTCACAAGGGTTAATGTCACAAAAAATTACCATTGGTACTCCAGCGTTAAGGAAGCACGTAGCGAAATTATAGTTAGGGGATTGGAAAGTTACACAAGGGGGTGAATCGCAAGATAAAAAGTCAAAGCCAGTTTCAAGTTGACTGCCGCCTAATTCCTTATGTCTGGACACCAGATCTCTTCCCCACGAGCTTCGGGATCTTTACATATATTATAGTAGAGTCATGCAGCGTGCCCGTCTCAGAAAATCCAAGGTTGGCCCATCGCGTCAAATCAGCGGCTGCCTGCTCGTAGGTTTATCCCAGCTGGCGAGCGCTTTTAATCATCCCCATCTGGATCCCCGGCGCTCGCAGCACCGTGCCCGGCCCGTCCGCGAGTGTGCACGGCGCAAAGACACGATTTCCACGGTTCCGTGACCTGGTTCGGCCCGACCTGGCGAAGCGAGGCTGGCTCGTTGTACCAGCGCACGACGGAGGCGCGCGGCCCGGACGATTAATTTACTTGAAAACTTTTGTAATCAGACTGCAAGCGACGAGTCGCTCCTCTCGCGATAGGGAGTCACGCTTTTAATATAATTTATGCGGCTGCGGAGCGACGGAGCGGGGAAACACCCGAGAGAGAGGTGCCGTTGATGCGTTAACTGTTGGAAAAAAAAATCGCTGAAAGCATCCCCTCCTTCAATTAAAACACCCCCTGGGGAGGACTTCACTCGCTCATTTTTCGGGGGATAACTATTCTCGGTTGGATCGAAGTTGCGCGAGGGCAGGTAGGAACCTGCGACATTGCGGGATACTTTGATCACGAGGATCGAGTTACACTTTCGTGGGACTTTTCATGGTATCCAGTGCGAAATCCGAGGATGTCGTGGCGTGCCACTGGCGATTCCCACTCGAGCGGGGCGTATCGCTTGTATGCGGCGAGCGTTCGCGCAATCATGCTTACTGAAAGATCGTGGGAAAAGGCCCGGTCGAGGCCCGTCGGCGAGTGAGAGGGGACGAAAATGCCCGTCGATCGCGCATTCGCATTCTCCGCACGGAATCGGGCCGTGAAACGCGCGCAAGGTTGACTGCGACGCGAGGTCGCTGACTCTGGGCGTGTCTGGCAGTCATCGCGTGCAATGTCAAATGCGGTTTTTCTACCAAATTCCAGTCGATACACTGTCTTACTTTCTTTTACAACACGATGAACGAGTACCGCGGCTCTGTCGCCGCATTAAAATACCCTGTTTCTCGCGGAGTAATTGTTAAATGCACGGAGAAACCGCGGAATCTGATTCAGCGACTAAAAACACGAAAAAAATGTTATACTAACATGGGTGGTGCGGGCTTTAGTTAGCCAGTTAAGGATGAGTTAAAGTGGACGCTGGACGCCCGGGTTTGGAACGGCAAACATGGCGGCGGGCCGCGCTGTATCTGGCGGCGCTGCACAATTAATTTGTCGTTGCTCGGAAACTAAAGCCTGCAGACCCAAGTTCATATAACATTTTTCTCGTGTTTTTCGTCGCTGAATCGGATGCCGCGGGTCTCGCGTGCAGTTAACGGTCGGGTTGGGAACAGCGAGAAGAAATCACGTTGGAAAAGCTCGTGCGTAGTTACTTAACAGCGCGATTGGAAGGGAAGGTAATCTCTAAGAAGAAGGAAGTATAGATCTGGCATCGGGGATGATGGAAATTTGTCGAGTTTGGGGTTGCACCATGCAACAGGCTCGAGACAACGCGGCCACTCATTAAGGAGCGGTTTTAACGTCCATCCTTAGTCGCCCGCTCGCCCATAATCCTCCTGGAAAATAGAATCCGCCCGGCGAGAGCGGAGTTCAGGGAAATTAATTCGCAAATTGCGGACAGGAGCGAGGGAGACGAAGGGACAGAGCGACAGAGAGAAGATGTACCGTACTAACGGTTTACTAACGACCGTGACCAATTGCTCGTTTCCGACCGCACGATCGCCGCTCGTATTTTCATTATTCTGTTGCCGCCAGGTAAACGACCACCGCCGCGCGCCCGTACGTCCTCTTTGAATCCACCTGTCCACATCCTCCCTTTGTCCGCTCCCCGGGTCCGTTCAGGCTTTTCCCTGCTGCTTCTTTAGGGCTGAAAGGTGCGGTTCCCTGGGACCAGAAGGCGCGGGAATTATTTCTGATCGAGACGGAGGAACGCGGCAGGAGCTACTTTTAGCCCTCGGCACGCTTGCTCCGCGTAATTAGCTCGGCGCGAAATCTGTCGCTGGGATTAATCGAGCATCTGCCTCCCCGAATAAACCGAACAACCGTAAAGGAAACCCAATATTCGACCCCAATCTTGTTTGTCAAACAGCAGACTTTTGGGGAAGTCTCCTATTTCCAACCAGCACTGAGATCTGTGTTGCTTGAAATACCCTGAAGTATTTAAGAATTTGGGGAAAGAGACGAGGTTACTTGAATTTTATCTGGGTTGGACGCAGAGGTTTCGGGTTTGGAGTGGGGGTCGCGATTAAGAGGCTCGCCAAGCGAGTAGATTATTTACGGGAGTCGCTGGACGATATCAAGAGGTAGGATATATCGCGGTTACCTGCGATATCGAAATTGAAATCGAATTAAGGAGTTGGCGGCGGTGGCCTGGTCGCCGCGCTTCGTTACGGCAACTTCTGATACGGTAATTAGCGTGGGCACTGGCGAAGTTATCACCTCCGAGGTAATTGCCATTCGCACTGCGTCTCTGTCTCTTGCTGAGACTGAGGCACGAAGTGGAGGGTTGCGAAAATGGAAGTTGTTGGATTTCGAAACAGGGGAGAGGGAAATGTGGGTGAATTTTGAGCGTCAGAGGCTTGCATCTGGAAGTGTGCGATCTTCAGCACTTTGAGTCCTCAGTTTTTGGATCTTTGTCCTCAGATCGTAGCCCTTTCACTTTGCAACTTTCAACTCTCAGCGATCAAACCCTCATCGATTCAAGTATCACCGACCCAATTCGCAGTGATACAACTCTCAGCGATCTAATTCTTAGCGATTCAACTCTCAGCACTCAACTTTCAGCGATCCAACTCTCAGCGATGTAACTTTCAGAAATTCAACTCTCACCGATCCAACTTTCAGCAATCCAACTTTCAGCAATCCAACTCTCAGCGATCCAACTCTTAGCAATTCCACTCTCTGCACTCAACTTTAAGCGATTAAACTCGTAGCGATCTAACTCTCAACGATTCAATTCTCAGTGATCTAACTTTCAACACTCAACTCTCAACGATTCAACTCTCAGTAATCCGACTCTCAGCGCTCACATTTCAACATTCACACTTGATTCTCTGATTTTCAGCTCTCAGCTTCACGTCGTAATCCACACCTCCGATAATTTCCAAGCAGAAGCCCCCACTGTATTTCCGCGCCGTGATTTCCGCAGCGGCTGCAGCCTCGTAATGTTGTCCCTCGAAATTGAATATTCGCTTGAATCCGATTACCAGCTCCCCGGGGATAAAACCTGTCGAAAATTACGAGTCGACCACGCCGGCACGCGATTATCGGGGGGCACAGCGGAGCGCTGCCCACCGATTGTTCCAACGAACTAAGGTCGCGGGATTGGAAACCGATCCGTTTGAATCGCGGCGAGATTGCCGGAGTTCGAGGGGCAGAAAACAAACGGTAATTAACGATCCGACGATCCGATTGTGCACGGGCGCGCGCGGCAATAATTTTCAGTTCGTTCCGCGTGCTTTCGGTAATAATCTCCCCTCCCGCCGCTATCGGCCGAATTAACACAAATTTCCGCCACTCAAAAACTGAAGAACCATACCCACAGCGCGTGAAGCTTCCACTCGCCAAAAGCAAAATCCCATAACCAGGTTAAAGCGGCGTGCTCGGTTGCTTTCAAAGTAATAACAATTTCAAAGGAGATTCCACGCTCGAGACCAACCCCTCATCCCTGATAATAGTTTAATTGTTAAACCAAGTTTCCCGCGAGCGAGGCGCAACTTCACCTTGCTTTTTCCCCTCCCGGGTAGAAGTCGCTTCGAGGTGATTTTTAATTTAGACCTTTTAGCCGCGGAGTTTCCAAACTGATCGCCTCCAGCCGTAGATTTTATGCGCTAAGCAATATCCACCCCCGCGGAGTACTTTTTCCGTTACCTCGGAAGATTCATTCTACCCCCCACCACCAAACTCCATCAAACGTCAGCGATCTTTAATTCGGTCAGTATAAAAAAAAACAATCCCCTCCTGTCCCCTGATCAGTCCACCTAAACGACTCGCAGGGGGTAGCTGTCGGGTAGATGGGGAGGTTAGGGGCGTTTGGTGTTGACAAGGGGAAGTCTGTTTCGTGGTTGGGTCGCAGGTTGTCCGTATCGAATACCGTTGACGTGGCCCGGTGGCAGGGGTTGTTAGGATGTCTGTTACGTCGCGAGAGGGTGTGGATGCTGATTTACAGCCAGCAGTCACGACATCCAGCCGCCGTTTCGGCCGCTTGCACGGCGAAACAGCGGGGCAGCTCGCGGATAATGGAGTGGCGTGCTCGTCTTCCCTCGCCTGAACCGCCTGTCCTCGTAAATAAACCGCTATCCGCGACAATTTTTCTTCCATTCTCCCGCCCTCCCACGGTAAATCACGTCCCCCTGGGCTTGGGGGGGCCTTTCAACTTTGGCCGAATACTCCAAAGACGAGTCAATTGAACGCAGTATTGCCCCCAGGGTGAGGCTTGATAAGTGGAGAGATAAGTTCAAGGTGTTCAAAGTGGTGTCTCATGGGTGAAGGCTCAGTGACCTGGGGTTCAGCTTTGGGGAGTAGGGTTTCAGGAAACATTAAGCATTTGGGGTGCTTCGAGTCTAAGAATGATCTAACCTAACGAAATGTATAATAATTCAGAGCATTTCCAACTATGTGAGACTAAGGAAGATGCTTTCCTTGATGTGGAAGTTGTTCTGCTATTTCCTAGGGTCGATGAGAAATCCGCCTCGCTTTTATTACATTTTTAACGGCACAAGAAGCCCTAGTAGCGCTAGAACTTACCGCGGAAGTTCACGGTTTCCTGCCTCGCGCCCTTTCGCTGTCCTTTGTGTGCTCAGACCTATCTAAATATTTACCGCGAGGCGGAAGTGCCCCGCTCGATGACCTCGCCCTGGAACACTCCTTCCCCGAGTCTGAACTCCGTTTTCATGCGACTCGGTGACCGAAAAGGTGGCCATTTTGTAGGAAAGCGCTGCCGACCTCCGGAAGATGGATTTTTGGTCGCCCCGGGCCCCCAGGGTGGTACACAAGCTAAACGAGTCGACCCGCAGTCGGAGGGAAACTTGCGCGGCAGCCAGTTCCCCGAAGACCAACATCCAGAAATCTAATTTCCACATGTCAATGGGATTACCCTAGCTAACTAACGCCGTTAACAGACTCGCCGGTCTGCTGTTCATTAACCAGACGACGCGTCGAAGGAGACTGCCCTGCAGTCCGGGGGCCCCCGGCCGCGGACCGTGGAGTTTCCGGGTGGCCCTCAGCTTGCAAAAGGACTGCAGCGGACCTGTCATTAAGCTCGTAAGCCAGTTTCCAACTCCGCCACCGAGCAGCCCTCGAGAAGCGCCACGGAAGGCAGAGGATCATCTCTGTGACGCGAGTTCTCTTCCCATAAACATATCGCGAGTTGGGAACAACCTTTACGACTCAAAACCTGATCCATCGCAGTGGCAGGTGGTCTAGTCCTAGCTTCCGAGCCGAGTCGCAGAATATTTGACCATGGGGAGAACCTGGGGGGCTCTATCGAGGTATCAGCTGAGGATGACATGGCTGTAGCACTGCACAGTGTCTCGTGAGGATGACTCAGATGACTCCGCAATGGTGTTTTCATTCAGAGCACCTAGAGAGGTGTATCGGGGATGTAACGTGGGTGTCGCAGAGGTAACGAGGTTACCGATAGTCCTGCCGTGAGGCGAGGTAGTCGACGAGTGCAGGGAAATCCTGGGGAATTGGCGCGGACCTGCACACGCGTAATATCGTACGTGTGGGGAAAACGGAATGAGGCTGCGTCCCAAGGCGAGGAAGGAGCCGTCTCCGTCACCGACGACGAGGGGGATCCAGTTTCCATGGATATTGGTTATCGATCCGCGGTACCCCCGTCCTTTATCGTCCTCCGCCCCACCATCGTATCGCAGCAGCCACCGTTCCAGCCGCCACGTACCCCCTATGAAGTCATAAAGTTGCGCGCGGGGGGGAGAAAGAAACTTTATACATGATATTATAATACGCTCGCGTCTTCGTACAGGCTGCTCGAGCTTGAGGAACGGTTTATTGCGTCCGTTTCGAATCGCTGCGCGTGCCCCCGCAGCGAAACCATCGCGCGGCTGGTTTATTGTTCTTGTACCTGGGATACGACTCTCCGGGGGAACGGGAATATTATGGGTGCTGGGGCAGGTTGCGATCGGGGGGAGATGGGGCTCGATTTGTGAGGATTCGGTAGGCCTGGGGTCAGGCATAGGGAAAGCTAAGAGAGGCCCAAAGAGCTTTGAGGCTTGGAAGAAGAGGTAGGAAGCTTACCTCCCCCGGAGATGCCTAACATCAAAGCTGTGAACTTTGGGACTCGGGTTTTACGAACTCTAGGTACTACTAGTCTCTAGGAACAGCTCAGAGTGGAATATAAAGTAGACTGAGGTTCAGGTTAGACTAATGACCAAATGTAGGTCTAAATAAGTTAAGCTTAAAGTGGAACATCACTGTGGAGGCCGGGAAAGTAAGCCATTTTTAAGTAATTTTTTAGGAATAATTTACAGTTTTCATAGAAAAATTTTATTACCTACCTTTAGTACAATGTCTTAAGAGACTATAAAAAAATGAGAAGAAAAACATGCATAAATTTGAATATATTAATTAATCTTCTAGACCCCCCACTACTATGGAAATAACTGTGAAACAGCAGGTCCGAAATCAAATTTCACTTTTTTTTAATAAACTATATGAGTGTAGTTTCCGTTGCACGTACGGATTCTTTAATCGGAAATAATTATTTTGCAATATACTCGAAAAACTGTCCATCTTATTCGCGGATTTTCGAAACTTTTCTTCCAAAATGCACCATTTTTACAAAAATAATTTGTTTTCTTTATAGTCTCTTAAGACATTGTACTAAAGGTAGTTGGTAAAGGACATTGTACTAAATCAACTTGGCGTTGATTGGTTTTGACGTCACGGCGTCATCACGCGCATGCTCAGACGCCATCTTGGGCACTCCGATCAGAGCGCCACCTCGACCGAGTTTCGTTTGCGATACATTCCCGGTTCGTTCTTGCAGATTTGCTCCCTGTAAGATTATTAATGGTTTCGTTAATAATCGGTGTGAATGGAGTTTAGGTTACCTTGTATTTATCTGAAGCAGCTCTATGTGAAACTAGCTTGTAAACTTCTCAATAATTATAATCATAATAATTAGGTGCCTTTAAAATATCAACGATTAATCTTGAATCTTCCGTAGGTATCGAGGCCCAAAGTCAGCCCCAGGCCCACCACAGGAGACTCCAGGTTCCAGGATCGAAAACGTGAGTCCCCATTTCAGTACCCTATTTCTCTCAAAATTATTTGCGAAACATCCCCCCTGCAAACATGCACCCTCCTCAAGCGCCTCTCCGCCGGTTCCCCAGCATTTACATCAACCCATTACCCGTTTCGCGTATTCAAATCTGAATAGTATCACCGGAGGCATATTTCAGTTAAATTGCGTGAATAAATTGCGGTTTGGCCGTCTTGCGCGTTGTTTATCTTCATCCCCACCGCGGGGATGGAGCGAGCAACCCTTTGCTAGCCGCCCCCCCCCCCCCCCCCGTGCCACCGTAGAACCTT
The DNA here is from genome assembly GCA_960531205.1 of Andrena bicolor. Lineage (NCBI taxonomy): Eukaryota > Metazoa > Arthropoda > Insecta > Hymenoptera > Andrenidae > Andrena > Andrena bicolor. The sequence goes on from OY482665.1 coordinate 27,580,751, forward strand.
TTAACCGCAACATTATCGCTTCTGGATAACGTACATCCACTGTATCATCGTGTGCCTAACGGCCATCCTGGCAAAGTGCTCACACGTGCTGGGAATTTTCGCGGAAAAGACTCCCCTGCCCTCCCCGGATAACGTTTCCCTCCCCACGTCGATTTCGCGACTACTCGCGCGTACCTCGAGGCACTGCAAGTTCCAGGAAGCATCCTCGTAAAGGAGGCTTCCCTTTGGACTAAAAGTGGATCGAGATCCAGTTCCTACCTTCACAGAATCTTCATTATCTTTTCTTAGAGGATACTGAAAAATTTTTAAAAATTGTGTGTGTCGAATACCTTTTGTAGAATATTCTGAGATGATCGTTGTGAAAGAAAGGCCATTGACCTTCATCCACGAGCTGAAGATAGAGAATTATAAAACAGCACCACAAAGGCAGCTGTGATCGTGCAGTTACTAATAACCGGCTTTAACAGAGGTTCAGAACAATTCGTTGCACTTAATCGATTACCCAAGGCTCGTGGGCGTTTCTCCTCGACGTAACGTTCCCACGATAAGCGTCGATAGACCTTTGACATCGTTCCGGTGCGGATTCATTTACCCACTATCGCCTTTCATTCGCGCGATCTCCTTGCACATTTGTCCGAGTTCCCCAAGGTCCCTCGAAAGTGAACTTATAGCGACTGGGCTAATCAATTTCGCCCTGAATACCACTGAAAACTTGCGCAAATTCTGCATCCTTGATTAAGGATCCCAGTGGCCATGAATCCCCCCGAAAATGTGTTATCGCTGTCAAAAATGATAAAGACATTAGAGGAAGCCTTCATTGACCTTCCAAATTCATTTAGTTTGCGTTCCTTCGTGCACCTCGTATTCCACGGTCATTTCCCATTCGAAAGTGGAGGACACGATGATCACCGGGCCCCGGTCGAGAAGTTTCTCTGCAAATTTGTCAGCCCCCTCCCCGCTGCGCCCCTTCCCAGCAGGGAGTTAATCTAACTTCCTTCGAGGATCTCGTGCCTGGCACGCGTAATTAAATTTCGAAGCAACGTAAGCGAGCAATTGCTGCGTCGTCGGCGTGTTTTCGACGTGGTCCGAGCTCTGGGTCATCGTGCAATTATCTGCTAGCTCGCGATACCGTTTGCCCGCTTAGATAGTTTTTAACTCGCAATTAAAACAAGCGCGGGTAAGTTGAGGGAAGCGAGGATACTTGGGATCGCCGGATGGTTTCGTTTTATTTGGAACCCATGTATCTCATTTTTGGGCCTTATTGAGGAGGAAATTATTGGTGTCCTTCATTTGAATGGTTGGAAGTTCGTTTTTATTTGGGCCTTGGATTTTGGATTCTTGGGTCTTTTAGTGGGATCACTGGGGTTGTGGGCCCTAGGATCTCTGGATCTCTGGGACCTGTAAGTCTTCTTTTTGGACCTTATTGCAGGAGGGCTATTGGTGTAGTGTCTTAGAGTGTTTGGAGGCATGATTATCTTTACTATTCATTTGGGCCTTGGATCCTTGCTTTTTGGGCCTTTTAGGGCCTTAGGAGCAAGTTAAGTTGGGGTCTGTGGGCTCACTGGGGTTGTTGGGCCGTAGGATCTCCGGATCTTTGGGGCCTTAATCTTTAGAATCATCGTATCTTTGGGCCCCACAGTCATTAGGTGCATTCATTCTTAGATTCTTTGATCTTTTACTACTTCCATCTTCATACGACTTCTCGATCATTTAAATTCCTGAGTCTCTGGGCCCTAGGGACCCATTTCACTCCTCGCGATCCCAGCTTTCATCTGTGACACTCCTGCAGTGATTCAGTCCCATTTCATCATAAATTCCACTGGCCAGGCGTCTTCGAAGGGGTCGATAGGATCGAATTGCACGGAGTGCAGCGAACTTTTTCGCGCTGTGGGCATTTCATGGCCACCGGAGCCTCGGCAAACGGCGGAACAACCGGTTGTCAACGACGCGTTATGTACGTGCCGGCTGTAACGACCGAAATAACGTGGAAGCTCGGCCGTTTACGTCTCCGCTGTGTAAATTAACGTCCCACGGCCGGACAGCGTGAATGACTGACCAGCTGCTCGACTTTACTCCGTGCGCGTAACGTGCAGGGGGTCCTGTAGCAGCCTGCATCATCTGCCAAGGGATTCTCTGTCGAAAACTTGCGGCGAGACTATCTCGCAGAGATCTTCGTTTGCGGGGTAGTCGCATTTAAGAAATCGGGGACTTGCGGTTAAATTGGGACTACCTGAGTCCAACTTGGGCCTGTTTAAGGTAGTACCTTTAGACTTCTTGGAGGCACTAGATGTGGGACTTCTTGGACTTCTAAAGTAGTTACTAAATTAGGAATCCTGGGACTTTTAAACTAGTATTGGGCCTTCAAAATTAACGAGACTACAAGTATTAGGAATTCTTGGATTTTTAAACTAGTATTGTGGCCTTCAAAATTAATGGGACCACCACTTTACGAGTTTTGGGACCTTCAAACTAGTATTTTGGCCTTCAGAGTTGATGGAACCATGACCACTATTATAAATTCTGCGACCTTAAACTAGTATTGGGGCCTTCAGAGTTAATGGAACCACCACTATTAGAAATTCTGGGACCTTTAAACTAGTATTTGGGCCTTCAAAATTAATTAAACTAGCAGTACTAGGCCCCTTGAACCTTTAAAGGAGAATGTTCAGACCTTGTACACCAACTGTAGAAATCCCTAGAGCTCGAAAGTATCAGATGAACCTTGAGGCTTCGCTTACGGCACTAGAACTAGGCTTCCATCGAAGTAGTTAGCTGGCGCTTCAGTAACGAGCAAAACAGCGAGCACTCTGCCAAAAGGAGCGCCCAAGAGCCGTCATGAAAGGCTGATGACACGATGCACCGAGATGCTACGGGTTACGCAAGCGTTGCGTCGTCAGCGGGATCATCACCTGGCCAGTCAGTCATTCATGCACGCGACGGGGCGGGCCAGGCGTCGGCTATCCGCGTTATTTTCGGCGCGGGGAACACTATTTCCGTTGAAGTAGAACCTAATCGAGTCTACGAGCCGTGATATTCTCGCACGGATCCGGGTCGAGCCCGTTCAACTCGAAGACCAAGGGGGGCAACAGGGTAATGGCCCGAAAATTAAAGGTACTTTCGGAAATTTATTAAAAGCAAACTTCTTATTGAATCTTTTTCAAACTTTCAGGACTTTTTATTGGATATTTATGTTATAGGAATTATTTTTTTTTTAAATTTATTTAAAGCAAAGTTACAAGCTGTATGGGACTGGTAACTTTGCGCTGCAAAAAATCTGGTTGATAGTTTTCTGACGAAACGGTGCTTCTAAACTCAACAAACGAAAATGTTTTAGAAACTATATCGACGTGCGTTACGAAAAGTAGCACATTTCATTTGTATTACAAAGAGCAGCACATTTCAATCTATCACGAGAAGAAGCACGTTTCAATGTTCCAGCCGATAACAAGCATGTTTCGAATATACCACGAGAACAAGCACGATTTACATTTCGCCACGAGTAGTAGCACATTTCAAACGCTGCATCGAAAAGTAGCACGTTTCATTTGTTTTCCGAAGTGAAGCATATTTCAGTAGGATCCTAGGCAATCTATGAAACCGACACGCGTTACGAAAAGTAGCACGTTTCACTTCTTCTACATGCAGTTGTCCGTAAGAAAATAATGAAACGTGCTACTCTTCGTAACGCGCGTCGAAACGTGATATTTTTCGCAGCAAAGTACCGAAATGTGCTACCTTTCGTCGCGAAAGAGCAAAACATGCTATGCTTCGTGGCGATGAATGAAAACATACTACTTTTCGAGAACAAAATCGAAACATTCTGTTCTTCGCGGTCAGAATGAGCAGAGTGCTAGTCTTCGTAAGTCAAATGAAATGTGCTACTTTTCGTAACGCACGTCGATATGTGGATGGCTATGGCACGGGGGAGATTTTTTTGATTAGTCGTTTCCTTGTATTTTTTTTTCAACGACAGAGGTTAATTGACTAGACACAAATATCACCATTCTTTCCAGAGGTTCGACATTTTGTCATTTTTCGACATTTTGAAAATCGAACCCGTCGTACCATAGCCATTCGCATATAGTTTCCAAAACTTTTTAGTTTTTTTGATTTCAAAAGAACCATTTCGTCGGAAAACTGTCAACCATGTCAGCGGATTTTTTTTTGCAGCGCTAAGTCACTGGTCCCGTACAGCTTATAAATCAGCTTAAAATAAATTTCAAAAAGATATTCATGTAACTTAAATACCCACTAAAAACTCCCGAAAGTTTCAAGAAGATTCTTCAAGTAGTTTGCTTTTAATAAATTCCCAAAGATACCTTTCCTTTCCGGGCCATTACCCTGTTGTCCCCCCTTAAACCTTCTAGAGTCCCCCAGAGTTAGTGGGACCACTAGAACTAAAATACCTTACACTCCTTAACTACTAGGGCCCATCACAGTCAACAGAATCGCTAGAATTAGAATTCCTTAGACCCCTCAACTAACAAGGCCCCCAGATTCAGCAAAACCTCCACAACTAAAATTCCTCAACCTAGTACCATTTCTGAAAGTCACTGAAGCCCCCAGAACTAGAATTCCTCAGCCCCCAAAACCAATAAAAGTGCCTCCACCCTCAGCTACCTCACCTGCAATCCCTCAGCTTGCAGATCCTTAACCCACCGTAAGGTTCTCCGCGACTCTCCAGAAAACTTACAAACTACCTCGAGCCCCAGCGCACGGCACGGGCCAAAGCAACTCCACCGGAGACTACCCGCAGCATCTGAGCAGCCAAAAAGGAACGACCCCGCTCGATGAAGAGTAGCCGGTCGGATCTCCGCGTGCGTCATCGCGGAGCCGGTGCCAGCCGGAGCGAGAAAGACGCGTCCACGCGCGAACTGAACGCAGTCTAGCTGTGCTCGTCGGTGTCGTTGCTCGGTGTTGGTTGGCCAGATTCGTAGGTAGGTTGTCTGGCCGATGGCCTTTCGACCCGAGCGCAGTTTCGCTCCGCTCGTCCGCTTCCACGCGGTGTCAGCTTCGCCGCTACCCGTGAACACTTCGCACGCATGCTGGACTCGTCGAGGGGCTGCACCTCATCCAGGGCTAAGCTGCAGGTTCGTCCATTTCTATTCAGTGCTCTGAGCAGGCTAGGATCGCCGATGGTTCGCGGCTTCGAAGCGGGCCACTGCTTAGATTTAGTCAGTTGCTTCAGCTTCTAATGGCTGACTGACGTTTCTCGAGTGATTAGTTGCGTCGAGCTCCAGCACGAATTTTTGGCGAAGCCTAGGGGAAATAATTTTTCCAGCCTCGACGGGCAGAGGTGGCTGCGCGGTGCCGCGTTCGCGACGGAGACAAAACGCACAGTTTTAGCGGCAATGGGCGATCAGGGACGCCATTTGTTCAGGCGCAAGGATGGTTCGGGCAGCTGCTGAAAAACGACAGTAATCTCGCCAAAAAATATACATTCGTTCCGCGGCGCATTAGCCGTCCCCGCTTCTTTCGCTTTTTCCACCCCCGCCGCCGCATTCTTTTTTTTGCCCCATCGCGCCGCAGCAGCTGATAAAAATGCGTTTCCGCCGGGGCTCGGTTATCGAATTTTTATCGAAGCCCGGAGTTGCGACTTGCTAGAATCGAAAACATGCAATTTTTTCAAGGAACGTTGAATTCTGCGGGGTGCCGAGAGAGGTCCGTTGGACCGTTTAATCTGAAAAGGTTTGCGTGCCGGTGCGGAGTGAAGCGCGGCGGGGCAGGCGGAATAATAAAATAATGGAGAATGAATGTTCATCGCGGTGATGAACGCTAAACGAGAGCTCCCAGCGTCGTCGACAATCGAATCGTTAGCGGGCGAGAATTACCGGGGCGACAAAAGAGCGAGAGGCGTCGCGACGACAATCCGGAAACATCGATTAAAATTGCCCGCGCCCGCAACCATCGACGCTCGCATTGTACTCTATAATATTAAAGTCTCGATGCCTCCTCTCGCCCTCCAGCGTGGCGCGCGCTTTTCCCTCTGATTTCACAGTTTTTTTCTGACGTCCATTAACGTTTCAATTGCCCACGTCGAGCGCACCTGTTTCCACTGCCCGCCGCGCCACTTATTCGCCAATCTACCGACGCCTTTTTCGCAATACGCATATGTGGCATTCCACGCGTTCGGGGAATCGGGCGCGATTCGAAGTGCCCCTCGAGGAAAGTGGACGTGACTCAAAAATCAGTCGCCTCGTTGGTTAAGTGAGCGAGGGTTCAGACGCCGGCAGACAGAGGAACGTTAAGGGACAGACCGCAATCACTGTATAACGAAGACAACAAGGACTTCCTGCATACTTAGAGTACTGTGCTCCCTCTGTCATTCCACGTACGGGGTGTCAAGCAATTCCTCGCACCTCGTTCCGTCACACAAACCTGAAGAATCTAACCCTGCAAACTCCTTCTAAACATCTCTAATGTCAATAAAAAATCAGCGGGTTCAAATTCTTGTGAGCAATTAATCCCCAGCCTGCGCGGGTTAAACCCCAATGCACAGGCATCAGTCTCATGTGTCCGTTTAGAATCCCCCGGAGCAGTGATTAGTAGAAGATCGTGGGCCAACTTGCCTGTTTTCCTCGTTAACATACTTGCCAGCCCTCGTTGGATTCGCGCAAAGATCGTCGGAGGATCCGGCAACTAGGTCCTGTCCCCAGCTCTGAAATCCCCCCTTCCTCGTAAAGCACCGTTTCCATGGGACGCCTGTTCCAAACTTCTCTCTGTCGCGGGCCCACATCTGGCAAACTCTGCCGGCAAGTTTGATGGCCGCCTTCCCAGCACACCTTATCGGCATTATCCGAGCGATCGCTGCTCCGGGGGTGTCTTTGACCGCCGACTCAGTGACGTCGATGGTAGTTTCGAGGAATTGGGCGTGACGTTGCCGGTAATGCGCGTGTTCGATTTGAAAGTTTCCACTGGGAGTGGGGAATAATTCTGACGCGTAACCTGGAGGTAATTTAAACGCCCTGTGGGTGAAAATATTTTCGAGATGACCAGTGTGAAAAGGAAACGGAGAAAGGGGGGAGAGAGCTGGCCAATTTTTCGCTCTAACAAAGAGGAACGTCGGAGCGATAGGACGGAGGGATTTCCACGTCGGACACCGGATATTAGCTCCGCCGACGACGTCCCCGTGAAAGCCCGAATTCAGCTGGACCTAGGGGCAGGCGTGGAAAAAATTGTTCCATCGCAAACACCGCCCGAACTTCAAACGATCCAGCCCTCTACGGTCGCGCGACTGAAAAGCAAATCAGCCTCGGCCCCTTCGACGTTCGGCCTGCACACAGGGTGACTCAGAAATCCAGAACAGTTTGCCAATATTCTGCTCGCGAAATTAATCGCATTGTAATGTCCATCAACCCTTCCCCTTAAGCTCCTTCTTATACACCGATTGTGTAATTATTTGCAAAACAGGGTAGCAAATAAAATCACTCGGGTAACCTTGGTATCAGTGGCAGATATCCTTCGGAGATCATATATTGGAAGATAAGAATACTTTCCTGCATTTGGTTGCAGAGGTGTCAGACCTCGTTAGAGCTTTTAAATTGAACACCCTGTATATAGATAAACTCTAAGGGCATTTCAAGTGACTGGGGTGGATCGATGATGCGTAGAAGTGATAGAAGCGTGCAGACGAGTGACCCGACAGGTTCTTGGCGACGGAGAAATGGGACACCCGGTGTGTGACGACGAGGGCTATCGACAGACGTCTCAAAGAGACCGTCAGCAACAGCCTCCTACGTCGACTAATAAATTTATTCTGAATTTCGTACATCGGCGTATTCGTTGTAGGGTGCTTTTAGAACCTCTCTCCCTTGAATCGAATTAGCCAGTCGATTCTAATTACGAGTTTACGAACTTTCCCTTGCACGGGCGAATATAAAACCTGGCCAGCTTTTCCGCGAAAGGGGTACGCGGGCGTTATGAGCCGGCCTTTTTATTAGATTCCTCGTTTCATTTGCAAATGAAGGGTGGATAACGATCTTTGTGTCTCTCTCCCTCGCCAAGTAGACTTGGCTTTGAATTGAAGGCGGAATATCGCTCTGGCTCTCCGAGCAAGCCGTGGAAATTCAGCCGAATGTGTCTGTTATAATCAAATTTCGGCGTGGGAGGTCGTTTTTAAAAGTATCAAGACATAAGGGAATAAATAACAGCTTCCTGTATAATAATCTAAGCTTTCGAAGTGAAAAGACTTTTCTACAAATTTGAAGCCAAAACTTAAGGAACCTTCCTAGTTTGACACTGAAGATAAGGCAATTTTGGGGAATTTTTTTAAAGAAAAGTATTAGGTATTAAAACTCCAAAATTTATAGGTTTTTTTTAATTGACATTCAAGGAATGTACTCAAATTTTTTTATTGTTCAAAGTTGCAGTGATAATAGTAAAAGATTTCAAGAAAAAAAAATCTCCCACAATTCACAGCCCTTTTGGAGCTCTCGGATTGGCTAGCAATTATTGTCTCCCAAAGCGAGAAGATGTCCCCGGCAGTGGAGAAAATTCTCCAGTAAACTTCGCCCTCCGTTTTCCATCGAAGCGAACGTATCCCCGAGCTGCAGGTATCCGCGGAAGCTCGGGCTGTCGCGTTAATAGACACCAGGAGAGAAACGGTATCCTCCCCTGGGAAAGAGGGGCGGTATCGATACCCATGGGAGAGCGTATCCCCGATAGGAGAGCCGCGCGAGTCGGACCTTTTATCGCTACGTGACTACTCGGCGATTCAACGAGCGTGCACCTCGAATTAAGTAAAATCGCGGCTTGTTTCGAAGCTTTATCGCGCCCCCCGCGCCTCGCAATCGAGTCCGAAGCTCGTCCCCTCTCCGTTAGATAGTTTAAATTGCGATTTAGACGCTTCGGGAGATTTTCTAGCTTCGTGGACGCGGAGGTGGATGGTAATTTGAATTCAGCTGGGGACGCGCTTGAGCTGATGATTCATGGAATTCGATGATCGAGAATGGCGTGGTTAGGGGTGGGTTCGATTTTGCCGTGGATGGATGTTGGAAAAGGCGCGATTTCGAGGCGGGAGCTGGTAGATTCACGAGCGCACGGCGTAATCTAAGGGCATTGTCGTCGTTGCTACCAATTGGAGCTCGATCGAACGGCAATTAAGCTGATTGAAAGGCGGACACGAGCGTGAGAACTCGATTCGAACGTTATCGCGAAGTTCGTCTGGCTTGGCGCTGGACCGCTCTGTTCCTGTTTCTCCATGATATATTCGAAGGTTGGATCGATCAGCCGCTAGGAATGCCGGCAATTCTAGTCAAACCGAACGAATTGGTGTTACGAGTGGCTTGTTGATCCCGATCTGCGTCGCTGAAATTCCTTGGCTTTCGCAGAAACTACTTTTAGCCCACCCATTGTGTGGCACTCGATAAAATCCGTGGCATAGAAGTGAGTAGCGCTTGGAATCTCTCCGTGGAGCATAATTATTCGTCGCTGCTCTGCGGTGTCTACCAAGAAACAGAGGATTGGAATAAGTTTCTAGCCTAACGGTGGATAGAAGTGATTCCTCGGACGAGATTAGTTCGCGGTGCTCGGGCATGCAAGATCGTGCTCCATTAGGGCGAGGAGTAATGGCGATTTTGCGGGCTATCGTGCCGTAATGGCCGGTGACAGTCCCGCCGTGGCTGCCGAAAGCAATATCGACGCAAATTAAGTAATAACGTAATTCCCCGCGTAAACATCCGCCGTCCAATTACTTGGCGATGCAATTTACCGTGCCACCGGGCCAACTGCCGTCTTCTCTTCTTCCAACAAGCTGGCTCTAGCCACATTTCAGAGGTCGCTGATAATTCACTCGTAAATTTACCAACGCCTTCTTACAAATATTCGAAACATTTATCACTCCCCGTGGCATATTCCATCTCACAATAAAGATTCTCCGAGAAGCTTCACGAGATCCCAATCAATTGCTACGTAGGAAGGAAATGTGAGGTCCCTAGTAGGCGTGGCAAGCGAGGCTCCGCCCACTTTGGCCTCCACTCGCGCCTGCGCGCTCTAGATTCTCCGCACAGCGCTTCGAACCCATCCCTATGGAATTACAATCTCTTTCCACTGCACTCTGCCCAAACAATCCCCCGTGCAATCACCCCTGAGTCGCACCAAGCACCCTCTGCTCTCCCCACCCCCCTGCCTCTATTCCAGAGGATCGGTTGTGGAAGAAAAGCAGGGTGGACTCGACGGACGAGGCTCACCCTCGCGCCAGTCAAAACACCCTCGAGCGACCGTGCCTCCCCTACCCCCCACTACTGGCTCCCTCGCTTCCTGTATCCGCCACCCCGGCGTCGTTTCCACGTGTGCGTCGCGCGTACGGACGAGCAGGAGCGCGGATTATATCGGCACATGCGCGCCACCGTGTCGCCGCGCCGGAAAAGCGGATATAGCCGGCGGCGTGTCGAAACTATTCCGCTCGGCGGCCGACGGTTTAGTGCGGCGTGGTTCTCGCTCGCGACCACTTGCCCCTTCGTTTAGCTCGCCTCTTCCTTCCCGCTCTTTCCGCGCTCTTTCCGCGCTCTTTCGCCCTGGGGAGCCGTGGCCCTCTCCTCGGAGAATGTGATTTCCGCGGGCACGTTTCCAGCCAGTTTCGAAGGCGAAGTGTCGCTTCCCGCCCGCTCTCCCTCTGGACCTGGCAGCCGGATTGGCGACGAGAAGCAAGGTACGAGATTCCTGGTGTTTCGCGGCTTTCCGTGGACTCCTGGGGACAGCCTCGGTGGTTGACGGTTTTACCGGGGCTTTTCCTCTTCCCTCCTCGATCCACGGAGCTCGCGGTTGCTTTCTTAAGAATTCCGAAGGAGCCTCGAGACTCGCTTCTGTATTTACAGCGAGATTACATATATTTATCAAGGAGATTTCTGTTCTCCCATGTGAACCGGCCTCGATCGGCTGGAGAGTCTATCGAAAGCGCTGATATCAAACCGATCGAAGCCTCCAGCTCCGCGATGGCGCGGCCCACGTTGGTTCTTTGACGTAACCAGTGAAACTGATAACGCTTGAATCAGCTGGCCATCGACGTGACCCTAAGAATCAGCAAATCTACTGTCAGAGACTAGACAGCGAGTAGAAGGAAAATTCGAAACTTATAATTAATCGTGTGACTTTTAAAAATTCCTAATTTCTCTGTTTCCCTTGCTGACGAGTCCCCAGGTAGAGGTGGTCGCGACGAATTTATTGTCGCAGGCAATTCGACGGGCACAGGCCGCGGACAAATCGACGATGAAAATAGTTTTCCCCGGCGGTTTATCAAAACCATTCCGCTCGTCCTGGCAATTTAGTCGGCGCGATGCTCGTGGCCGGGCGACCGCGATCATCGCTTTTCCAACGGGGGACACGCTCGTTTTCCTCCGCTGCTTTCCGCGAATCTTGCATAATTCGCCGCCAGCGTCTGAACGATTCAGCTTGGAACGGTATAAGGATAACCTTTGCTCACGGTTCTCAACTTCGCCGAAACCAGTTTTAAAAGGAAAAATATTGCTCCGTTGCGCGCTGGAATTTTCTAACAGAAGAGGGAGTTCTCACGGACTTTTCAAAATCCAAGTATAATTCTCAGTAGAAGATTGTTTCAAGCATAAATTTTCATAAAACAATTATACTGTTGGATGCAAGAAGGACCTCCGCGCCAAAAGTCTGTCTTACTTGCGCAAGAGGCTCCAGTTGAATCTCCATTATAACATTAGTACTCTCGCAAGCATTGGACGCACAAATAATTTCGTTAAAATGATTGTTTAAGGGAATGAGAATCGATGAGATCGGATTTTCAAATTCAAATTGTTGTTTACTGATTCGTCAGGAGGGAAGGGGTTGGGCGGAGTGATATCGATATTCGAGGTTTATTAACATACGAGTAATTGGTATTGTTCGATAAAACCGCGGGTCGTGATAAATCGAACGGCAATACGGATATTTTCCACGGTTATATATCCCACCCGCCCCCCCCCCCTTCTCGGGTTTGTTATTGTTGGTGTTACGAGCGAAACGTTGCCGTCTGTACGTGATTTTCTTTGGCCGCGATAAGCCGACCCGCTCGACGTTTATTAGCATACGATAATTGGCGTTCCGTCTGCATTTCCGTGGCTTTTTCCCAGCACTCCGGCTGCTTCCAATTTCCCGCGAAAAAGATAGGCGCGCCTAGCACTGCCGATGTGGCGTAACTGGAAGCTTCTTTATTTATTCGGGATACAGCTTCTCTTCGAGATCGTAGCAATTTACTTAATTGATTCCCCAGTCGCCATAAAAAAAAAATCAGTTTCCAGTCAACATTTGCATACGTCCGTTTAAATGGATCACCTGTAAAAGGCATTCAAATACTCGCGCTCCTGTGAAGGGGACGAATTAGCGCGGGCGTAAGATGCACGCGTGTCTCGCTCGAAATCGTTTCCCCGTTTAATTTCAATGGACGTGCTCGCGATTCGACGCACGTCCCCAACGTCGAAAAAAGGGCCGATTTGAAAAGCGCGCGGGGGACAACGGGCCCGTTGAATGATATTCACAATTGAAAGGACTTCCGGTCCGCGTGACGGCGGAGAACGGCGAAAAGGATCGCGACCGGGGCGAGGAATAAGCGCGGACAGAAAGGGAGAGCGAGGAGGAACGAGAAATCCACTCGAATCCCGCGCCACCGGCTGAAAGAGTGCCGCGAGGCTGTCCTACACCTGCTCGAGACCCTTGAAAGCTTCAAACTAACGGGCTCTATCTGAAACTCTCTCCCTCCGTTCACATTCTCCGGCGTTCCGCTGTTTCCCGCGTCCGTCCTCTCTTTGGTTCGCGATCCACTGTTCCCCGCTAGAGCAGACAGTGCGATTCCCATCGTCTCGCATTTTTCAAGCGCTTTCTGCTGCGTGATTCCATTACTGATACTCGTTAGCTAATTGGGAACTTAAAGACTCTGCCTCTGTTATTTAATTATATATTAGCAATCCTCGCGTTCGGTACTCTGAGAAGTTAAGCGGAAAAACAAGGAGCGACGATTGAACAGAAACGTAGCGCGCGGAGGGGACCGTAGTCACGTGATCGGAAGTGCGCATGCGCGGTCGCTTTCGCCAGTCAATGCCATTGAGCTCTATACTAACTGGAGAGAGAACAGAGCAATGGCGGCCGATCAGACAAGGTACACAAATTAGTGGGTAGAGCTGCCTCTGTCCCGCGCGGCGTCTTTACCGGTCTATACAGTCTATACCCCCACCACACGCAAATTTACTACAGGATAGTAGAGATATAGAGAGGGATAGTAGGAAGAAGAAGGATGCATGGACACACTATTTTCCCCTCTCTCTCTGATCGCTGTCGCCTCTACTTCTTCCAACTGCTGTTCACACTCCAGTTAGTATAGAGCTCAATGGTCAATGCACGCTCGCTTTCACGCGAGCTTCGCGTCCCTGTCTTTACTCGCTTCTGTCGCGGAAAAAGTGTGTTACTCCTCGTAAATCTGTGCAATCCCGGCTTCTATAGCTTCGGTGCATCGGGTTCTCGCGTTCTTGTAAACGATCTGCCATTATTTTACGATGGAGGAGGGCTGGAAACCAGGCGATGCCGATAGGTTAAATCATTCAGGTGATCGTAGTTATTAGACAAATATTTAAACTACGTATATTCGGAATATTTCTTTTTCGAGAAAGCCACGCGTGGATTGACACGCAGGCCAAGGCGTAGCTCGTTTTTTTTTTTAAAAGTGTTAAAGTGCTCTGTGCTGTTATGATCGCCAACGGAACGGATCGACAGTCTTGGTTTGAGCACGGTGTATGGATAACCGTCACTATATTTTCTAAACTATTCTTTTATATTCCATATAATTATATTAAAGATAAGTTCAGATCAGTCATTTAAACGGCAAAGACAAGATAAGGACTGGAAAATAGATTTCCAACAGTACCATAAAATTCGTCAGTCGTAGTTTTAAGCTATACATATATGTATATAGGTTCCAACTAGAGATGGTTACACCTTAGAGTAAGGGTTACACTAGAGATACAGTATCGATACACCCCTGTATCGATATTTTGGCTGTTAAATATCGATATTTATTTGGAGATCCGATATTTGTATGCATCGAATTTCGATACTTAAATGATTATCCAATTCCATTTATTTACGAAACTTCAATTGATTAAACCAAAGAATATTTTAAAATTTGAATTATGTTTATAAATAAACAATTCGCATTAAAGTATATGTAAATTTTTTGTTTTCTCAATTTACGTAACATACTTTCAAAATAGATGGTCCATATCGTAAAATAAAACTACTCGTATAATAAATGTATATGTATTATAAAACAATCTAATTTTAATTAAACTTTAATTAATTAAACCTTAAGTTTGTTATTGTTTTTTATTTTATGTGTCGAAATGTATCAATTTTAGGTATATCAATATTTTTAAAACCATCACCCATCCTTAATTCCAACAGATATCGACTGGATCGAAAGTTTACTTTTTAATCCAGTGTTTACCCCTACCATCGAGAACGCAACATTCCAGCGTCACTGGAGTCTAGGGTTGCCAACTTTTTTTGGAAAAATATAGTACTTTACGGTCAAATGTGATAAAAAATATAGTACTTTTCTGAGAAAAGTGGTACAAAATCAAACTACATTAAAACAACATCTTATTTTTTAAATGTCTATTTATTGTGCATTTTGCGTTATTAATTAATGTATTGTCTTCAGCAAATATGTCAAAAGTTTGATTGCACTGAAACTCTAAATTTACATATATGTATAAGGAGTTCATTTCTTATGAGTGGCTTTGTTTCTCGCCTCCCGCCATGTCATCTTCATTGTAGAAAATATACTGTGTGTGAAAGTTTAAATTCGCAAATTGAAGTTTTGATGTAGTCACAGAATAAAAAACAAGTAAAAATTGTGGAATTTTAACGATGTATCGAAAATATAGTATTTTTCTGTATTATATCTTTTTCTAACAGTATAAGTATACTATGCAAAAATGCAGTAGAATCAGAGTTATTTTTCAAACTTGGGCAAAATGTAATCTAATTACAAATTACGATTGAAATGTAAGTGTGGAATCAATTTTGAACCACAATTTTGTCAACTATCTAAATATTAACGATTACAGAAAATAATGTTTAATTAATTACACAATTACATTTTAATCGTAACTTGTAATTTGTAATTAGATTACATTTTGTGCACCTCAGAATACTATATCGACGTGCGTTACGAAAAGTAGCACATTTCATTTGTGTTTTGAAGACTAGCACGCCGCTCATTCTGTCCACGAAAAACAGAATGTTTCGATTTTGTTCTCGAAAAGTAGTATGTTTTCATTCATCGCCACGAAGAATAACACTTTATGCTCTTTCGCGACGAAGGGTAGTACATTTCGATACTTTGCTGCGAAAAATAGCACGGTTTGCCGTTAGCCGCGAAAAATAGCATGGTTTGACGTTAGCCGCGAAAAATAGCACGATTTGCCGTTAGCCGCGAAAAATATCACGTTTCATAGATTGCCTAGATTCTACTGTACAAATAAAAAACTAAAGGTTTTTAAGGGAAAGAAAAACGTCTTTATTTAAACAGTTAAACATTATTCGGTTAAAATGTCAGTATAAAATTTAAGACATTCTTTCGGTACAAGACCTTTAGACACCATTGCCGACAAATCTTCTTTTTTTCTCAATGATAATTGAATTTTACCATTATATGCATGTTGTAATACATATTTCTTAATATCCTGGTTTGAATCATATCGTTTTAAAATTTTTATGTTGAAGCTGTTTTCACTTAAATCATATTTAACGCAAATTGTATTAATGTCTGGCCGCACACATATCTCTCGAACTGAAGCAATTTTAACAAGAGACCAGTTAAATTTTTTTGATAAGTTCCTGAAGTCAAATATGTCTGTTTGCGATTTTTTTTTAACAATATATGAATTTTGTATTTTGCATTCTCTCATCAATCTGCACCACTCGTCTTGTGTATATATTGACTTGTTTTTACAATGCTGTTCAATACGCGCATGCATGGAATCACCATCATTCTGCGTATGACCTATCTCTAAAAATCTAAAAAAAAATTAATGTTAAAGTAATGAAATAATGTATATAATATTTCTCTATCAATCGTACCAAGTTCATGATAAGGAACTAAAACCTTTTATAGTAACGTAAAATATTCGAATTTACCTATGAGTTATAGTAACGTTTAAATCTACAACAGCTTTAATAAACATGGTAAAAACCATTTTGTTACGGTTTTGTCCACCGCAGTTATCGCTATATAACATGAATTCTTTGACTCCATTTTTACATTTTTCATTAATAAATTGCCATAGGAATGATGCTATTTCATTTGAGCCTCTACATCCGACTGTTTCATTCCAAACATTACAATGACCCACATGACCAGCCATTTCAAAAATAGTAAAATTCCACACGCAAAGTTTAGACATATAATACAAAGGACTTATATTTGCCCGAGGAGTGGTTAATATCTTTTGAAGATCAAAATTTATTGTGCAGACTGATGCATCTTGAATTGATCTCTGTTTATCAAGTTTCATGTGTTCCCTCATTTTTTTTTTATTGCTTAAGTGCAAATTCTGTTTTTCCTGTCGTAATGCTTTTTCGTTTTCTGAGAGATTTTGGAAAGCTTCACATTGTTCACACCTAAAATCAATAATATTGTACGACTGTACAGTATATTTTTATTTTTAACATCAGTACCATATCTCAATCTCACCTGTCTTTTTTCGGTACAAAATATCCATAATTAAATTCCTCATTGAAAATTTTCCGATACATTTGTTGCGTAATATATATCGTTTCATTGTTTTTTCTCATTTCTTCTTGAAACAAGAAATACATTTTATTAATGCTAAGGCCTTCTTCTAAATATTTTCTGGACGTATTTTCCCTGCAGTAATGGAAGTCCATTACGGGAAAAGACGCGAGATGATTACGAGCAACTTGTTTAAATTGTTCTGGTATTTTATGAGGTCTAATTTTATGCTTTCCTCTTTCATCACTATTGATTACGAAAGTGCTGTTCATATATTTTTTCTTTTTATCAGCTGTTCTAATCCATTGGTAGGAAATGCCTTTTTTTAACATTTATAGAGAAATTAATATAATTTCAATTATATTTATTAGTATTTATAATTTTATTTATATTTAAGATCTTTACAAATATTTTTACTTACCTAATGTATCAAGAAATGTTTTTTTACAAACTTTAATTAGTTTGTCTCCATCTGGCAAAGCAAAACAATGACTAATACTTTTTTTTTCTTTTTTTGCTCGAGCTCTGAATCGCTATCATTTGTTTCATTATTTCGTACTCTTTTAGAATGTACCCAATTAGTTATACATTGCCATTGTTTACTTCGATCGCCAAGTTGCCAGAATTGGGAAAAAGCTGTTTTTCTACCACCAAGACATATGTTTTGGGAACAGTGAAAACGACAGTTTTCATTACAACCATCACGCATTTTTCTACTTTGTATCGGTAATCCTTTTCTTCCAATGCCTTCGATACCCAAACTGCGTGCATTTTTTGCCTTCACGTCAATCCACGAATCCTTATTTCGAGTTCTTTTTCTAACAACAGGTTTTATTTTATTTTGTCTCTTACGTATTTGAGAGGCGGAGCTACCCACACTCTCAGAAGAATTGTCACGATTAAGACCGTTTTGCCCATAGTTTTCATCGTTATTTGGAATTGCTGTATCATAAATAATTTTCTCTTTGAGCTAGAACATCGGTGTACTCTCGAACTGAATGCAGAGTTGGGCATTAATTAAATAAAAAATTATTTAAATAATAGATCGAATAAAGATTAAATTTAGATTATTCGCCGAATAAAGTTAATTTCTTTTTTTCGACAAAAATTTATTCGACGAGAACTTCCTTGAAGAATAAAGTTAACTTTTTTATTCGTCGACCGTTTCAATTGCAGCGTCGAATAAATTTTTCGTCTTTAATTTTATTCGAGGTCGAATAATTTTTTGGCAAGCATTCGAGCCGCCGAGGACTGTTATGAAGGCCGACGGTCACATGGGCCTAGGATCGCAGGGCATAAAGAAATGATTAACGAAGCGAGCGAGATAACTTCACGGCATTTCGCTGTGCAGATAATCGGCCATAGTCACACATGTGTCACGGCGTCCACCTTATTTGCGACCACGTTTTTTCCCTGTGGTCCTTACAATATTTATCTGTTACTCACCACCCGAACCTAGAATTACAAAATTAGCTTCCTCCTGCATTACGTAATTTTCATTATTACCTGTAATTGTTTCATTCATTTAGCTAAATTCGTTTAAAGAAGCAAAGGTATTTTCAAGTTGTATGAATTTACTACGTACTGTTGTACTTACAATCATTATCTACGCTATTAGACATTGTCACTTTCTTTCCCACTTAATGAGCACTAAATGAGCCAATACAGTCAACTGGCAGCCACCTGATGATCAACGTCGACTGTAAACTGTTTGGAAACTGAAATATGCTGCTCTTCGGAAAACAAAAAAACGTACTACTTTTCGCTGCAGCGTTTGAAATGTGCTACTGCTCGTGGCGAAATGTGAATCATGCTTGTTCTCGTGGTATATTTCGAAACATGCTTGTTATCGGCAGAAACATTGAAACGTGCTTCTTCTCGTGATAGATTGAAATGTGCTGCTCTTTGAAAAAGAAATGAAATATGCTACTTTTCGTAACGCACGTCGATATATTGTGGTACGGTTGGCAGCCCTCCTGGAATCGTCTAGACACTCTAGACGATTCGAAATGCAATTTTGTATAAAATACATGCTACTTTCAACGGTTCAAAAACGACTAGAATAATGTGGACTATTGATAATTCCGAGATTCGCCGTATTACGTAAATTCCTCGTGTAGGTGAATCTAGGTAACTTTCGACTGAGAAAGGAAAGAGAGAGACTTCCGATTGCGAAGCTGAATGCTTCCTCTTACCCCAGCCGCATGTACACCTAGAAAATTTTCTGCTCCCAGCAAAGTAAAAAAATGGCCCCAGCAGTCCCTTAATTCCACATTAAATTTCTCAGCAAAGAATCTAAGAAATTTTCCGCCCCTTGCGTCCATCTCGAGTAAAAAGCCACAGTAACCCCCTAAAAGCTTCCCTTAAAATTATTCCGCAAGGAATCTAGGGAATTCGTGCAACACTCGAAGAATCCAGGGTCCCGTTTCTCCCAGCCCCTCAACCGCAGCGAACTTTCTCGCTCGCCTAAGCACGCATCGAAGGAAAGAACAGAAAGTTCGTAACGCACGCGTTTTACTGGATCGCGATAGAATATGCGGGGACGTAATAGGCGGTCGCGCGGCGACAGGCACGATCGATTATCGCGTGCGAGGGTCGACCTTACATCGAGACAGAAGGTTTCTGGGAAAGCGTGTCTCTGGTTCACCGGGTCGTATTTATTGCTCCCGTCGGAGGAGCATCGCGGCGAATCCCGTTTTTGCTAACCGATTTCGAGATTCGGCGAGGAGTGTCGATCCGCTGGGGACTGCAGTGTGAGCGACCAGTCATTGCCTTGGGTATTTACTGTCCCCTTCTTTCGTCACGATCTTGAAACTTGTTTGCGAAGGCCGAGCTCGCTGTGCAGAGTCAGATTCGTGGACCCAAGTGGTCTGCTTTCTAGATTGATGTCGAAGCGGATCGCCTTGACCTGGTATTGCCAAGGTGGATCGATCGAAATTCTATCTCCTAAGTTCAGAGCACAGTAGCGACCGAATTAGAACAATTTCAATCTTTTAGTGATCAAATTAAGCCACCTCCAACTTCCTCCAAGGCCGGTGGGCAGCTAACCCAGTCCCTATAATTCTAGATCACGACAAAGGCTTCAGTTGCACTCCTCTCCTCTGAGATCATAGTGCCCTAGGTATCAAGTTAAGGCAATCTACATTCTGCTCTCTAACTTCATTTCCAAATCATGGTCCCCTCTGTTCTCGAAAATCAGAGCACAGTAGTTACCAAAGGGTAACTCGATCTTTGCCACTGCAGGCTCAAAGTCTGGACCTGAACTGGTCCCTAATCATCAGTTATGAAATTAGCCCAGTTCCAACTTCCTCCAAGGTCACCCAACTTCACCTAGTCAAGGTCCCAATCCTCCAAATAATGCTAAAGGCTTCGGTTGCTCGTCTACACCCCAGAATCACAGTGCAGTTAAACTATTCTAGTGCATAACCGAGCTCTCATATTTCCAGATCGTACCAGCGCCCACGTGTCCCATGAAGTCGACGGACGACGGCGTCAGAGTCGGGGAGCGATCGTCGACAGTGATCATCGACTCAAGATCCAGCGACCTGAACCGTCGCTCCAGGTGAATTCCGACCAAGAGACACGCCCTGGGAATCGAGCACCGCTCTTGGACCATGTACAAGATCCTTCGACGCGGCTCCAGCCGCGTGTTCGTCGGCTGCGCTATACTTCTAACGCTGCTGCTCTGCCTCTACTACGTGAGCCAGGCGCAGGGCCCGGCCACGGGGCCCTCAGCGGCCATCTTGAACGAGGAGCTGCGTTACGAGCGGGGACCGACCTCGATCACCCCTGATTACGTGGAGTCCCCTGACTCCAAAGTTTCCCTGGACACGTGCCCCATCATCGTGCCCAGGAACGTGGACATCGACACGCAGCAGGAGTTCGAGAAGTTCGACTTCCAAGTGAGTCTTTCCTTTTGTCTCTGTCCCATGAAGAATACAGCGGTTATTCGCTAAGAGCTCGGCACACCGTCGGGCCCGAGCTCTTAACGAATAACTAGTGTAGTTTTAGAATCGCCTTAAAGACACTGCCCGAGTCTAAAAGAAATAATGAGAATCTTTCTTTCCGCGGAAGACACGTAGAATGGTTGTTCTGGGGAGGGTTTGAATTACATTGTGGGTCAAAATTGACCCCCGCTCCTGTCGTAGAAGTTCCATTTGCAAAGTGGTATTTAGAAATCTATTTTAAACACTGCAAGCTATGGTTGGGCTTCCCTGAGATGCCCACTAACCGGGGACCCCCTTCTCATCAATTTAGAGTCTTGATACTTGATCTCTGAAACAAGAGAAGTCAGTTTTCTGAACTGTGAGCAACTTATTCCCCTGTAAAGACGAAAGCAGCCCCCTATCTCATGAATATAAATTATTATCATACGTATGTCCCCCTTGCGACTTTTCCTTGACTTCCCAAAGTAACCAGGACATTGTTCCAACTCCGAAAAAGTGACCCCAACGATCTCTTTCTAAAAACCGCGAATTGGACAAGTTCCCCAGGGCTCCTGGACCCACTTTCGAGCACTACAAACTTGTACACGATTCGAAAAGGAGCGCATTCCAAGTCGGCCGAGTTAAAGATTCAGGTGGAACTTTAGTGCCGAGCAATTATCCGGGGGAAAGCCAGATTGTCGATTCTCGTGCATAATCGACGCGATTATTTATGCTCGGGAGAGGCTGGGGCACGCGAGTTCTTCAGGAACGACTGGGAGGCGGTCGTTTTGAAAGTACTCGCGCCATTAGCCGGCGAACTTTCCTTTCTTCGGTCCCCAGGAGAGACCGTGGACGTTGAATTTAATGGGGGCCCCCTAATGGGCGATTTTTTCTTTCGATCCAGCGGAATATAATTTACCAGCGCGTGGAAGTTTCGAAGTCTGGTCCCCTTATTCCCCGATCCGTGTGGGAATAAAGGAACGTCCTTGCTGATCGTTCCCGCTGTCATTGAAGCCCCAGATTTTCATGCACTTTCTTTGGAACCATTCAGGCGGACGGTATTTCACGCTGGCGGGTGGAAACTCATCTTTTTCCCCTCAGCCGACGAGATTTCGGGAGTTGCACGACAAAGGGGCTCCTATGTAAGGCGCACGACCTTGCAATTTAGGACTCCCACCCTTCCACTCCAACGATAGAGACTGCGTTTCGCAATTTGCTTAGGCAAACCTTTCTGGAAATTCATATCCGCCCTTCCGTCTTCTTTAGCCCACCCTCGAAACGGTTCTCGTGTTCTTACACCCTCGGCCGAACTTTGTTGCAGTCCCGAGTTGGGGCTTAAGGGTTTTGTCAAACTCGTTTGACAGTGGTTCGGCTTCCTGTATTTTTGGAATCTTCTAATAGAGGTTTTTATGCCTGGTTTACATTTTCTGTGGGAAGAAGTGTAGGGTTGAGTTTTTGTATCTTTAAGTTTGAAATCCTTTCCTTCCGCGTTTCCCCGTTTTCTTGCAACTTCTCTTCGACCCCATTCTGCGGGATTTCTTCGTCCCATTTCGAATCTCAAAGTATAATGAGGACTTGGGAGTCGAGAGCAAGCTCCGCGCTACTTTTGGTCCGAGTTTATACAAGGTCTCTGAAAACTATAGACACACATATCTCAGGGAAATAGCACACGAAACTTTCGTTTATAGAACAAAAATACTCGCGAGTTGTTCGAACCCATCACTACTTCCGCCAAATAATCCCCAACCTTTCCTATCGCCCTCGAGCCAAGAAAATAAGCGAGCAAAGTCGATTCCTCGTACCCGGAGCGACTAGAAGGATTCCCAAAAAGCGATGAATGGAAAAGGAGAAAATCTTGTCGCGCATTTTCTGTAAATGGAGACACTACCCTCAGTATATTGAAGTTTTTCCTCGAAACGGGCTAGATTCCGTCAGCTACAGCAGAGGCACGCGAACGTGGATTCGATTTTCTCGCGATTCGATTCTCTATCGAATTTCTAATCCGATCCCAGCCGCTCTCCTCTCGCCGGAAATACGTTTGTTTCCCCGAGGTCTCTGACACGAGCTCGAGTTTCCTGCCTGAGGAATTTCCAATAGGAGGAACGCCCGCTCCTCTATCCCGCTCCTTATGGTGATGAAATTGAAGTGGTGGGCGGCTCCCTTGAAATATAAATAATACTCGATCGTGTATCGAATTTCCGGCGTCGATCGAGCCTTTCTCGTAAAGGAGCCGCGCGCTCTTCTCGACCGGATTCGCTTCCAGTTCTTACTTTTCTAAAGATAAATTATTATTACTATTAAACGGTTTGGTTAAAAAACTTAAAATTACACGATATCTGCATTCTTCAATGTACAGGGGTGATTCACGCGAATGTTGATCCAGAACTTAACCCAGATTCGCGCACCAAGGAAAATAGAAGGGAATCCCCTGGATATTTCCATCAGTTGCCGTGATCCAGTGGATAATGGGAATTATCTTCGACACGAGAGCATCTTGTCGCCTTCCTCCCCCCGTTGAGCCTCTAAGGGCTTCGATGATCGGCGATAAATCATATTTTCGCGGGGGGTGGGAGTCCGGGGCGATTACATCGCCGGGGAAATCCGATAACGAAGTTTTTCCCCCTCCATGGGGGATAACGGGGAATCGCCTGACCGTTTTTTTTTTTTTTTTGTGTAGCCAAGGAAAAGGAGGTAGCCGGCGCTGGGTTTACTTATTCTTTACGCTCGATGAAATTGTTCCGGCGATCGCGTTTTCATCGGGCCACCCCCGTCGTTCTGTCCAAAAAAGACCGCAACGAATTTATTCCCCCGGCGATTCTAATCCGAAAATGTCGGAAAAGAGTCCTAACTTTTGTCATAGATTTCACCCCCTCCGTTCCTGCGTATTTTATATACGTCCGCGTAAAGGGCATCGTGCTTGAAGTGCACGAGAACAGAGGACGTTCTCAAAGGACCTCCCCCCTCGCTCGCCCTCCTCGAGGAATCGAGACGCTGCGGAAGGGTGGCCCAAGAGGGACAGAGGGCGAAGTGGATGGTTGCTCGAGCTGACAGATATAAGAGGCGCGCTCTCGCTCTGATTTGCAAAGGCATTTCCGGGATTACTCTGCTCCGGATCGCGTTTCTTCCCTCTCTTTATTCCCCGGACTTCCCTTTCGCTGCTCCTCCCCTCGTACCCCTAATCGGGCGATTTTTAAATAATCCTCTAGCCCCCGTAAACCGTGCAAGCCCGCGGAACAGTTGCTGCAGGGGATGTTCGGGTTCATTTATTTATGGAAGCGGCGGATACCGGGAACGACCTCGTTTCCAAGATGGGGCGAGGATTAGCTCGTCCTTTCGCGAGCTCCGTCGCCAGGAAGCTCTTTCATCGAAAGGACCGGCACGTTCCTCGGGATTTCCTGGGACACGTATACCTCCTCCCCTCCCCGCGCGCCGTTGCAAGCGTGTATTTCGAAATTTTTGAACGGCGAGAGGATGGACGTGGCTCGAAAGGGGCGCACGTGCCTCGTCTGGGAACGAGGGCCAGCTTTTTCGCGGCTGAATAAAGAGATCAAGGGACCCAGGAACTCGTGTAATCCCGTTAGAACGTGAGCCGCTTTAATCCCGACGCGAGTTACGGGGCGGAGTCTCCTTGCTTATAATTTAATCGCGACCGCCGGCGGATGATGTAATTAACGTGCCGTTTGTGTTTCTCGGACCAGCTGCCCCGTCATAAACATAGCTCCTCTGCTTCCCCTCGCTTGTAACAAACTTGTAACAAACTTTGTAATCTGGACTAGCCGTTCAAGGGGCAATTATTAGTTAACGCGCGAGCGGAGCAGTAGCGGGGTCTCCAGTGCGCACGCGCGGGAGTAGTGGGCGGAGCTTCCTATCCCCTCCGCTCCGCAGCGCCGGTCCCCGGGCGGTGGCGGCACTACTTTCAAGGTTCAGCGCGCGATCTAGTATCGGGGCGTAGACTCGGCGCGACTACACTAGAAGCGAGGATACGACGGGGCTGACGTAAACGGATGCAACGAGGTATTAACGGAGCTAAGGCACCGGGAAGATTAATACGCAAATGTAGCCCCGCGAGGGTGCGGCGTATTCCACTCGGCGTACCGTGCATGCTTCTTATTGTTGCCACACACTCGAAAGTTTTCGGGAACAATGAGACGTCTGGGGAACAATGGCGGCGGGGAGGCAGGGATCAAAGAAGCCTGCCGTGCATTTACCTCATTGTCACGGTGTCACGCGAGTACGCCGGAATAAAGGAGGCCCCAGACCGCGACGGACCAGAGAGCTACCTCGCTGACGAACGATTTACCATAGCCTCCATCGATATTAGCAACGAGCGACGCCTGCAAGCTGATAGTCCCTCGCGGAAACTCGAATTTCATGGGAGCTCGTTACGTGTAATTAATTGAACTATCAATTCGAGCGCCCCAGAAGTTGCGGCGCGGTGATCGTTGCTGCAAGTTGGGAGTAGAGGTAACTCAAACTTGACACGGGGATGGTATTTTCTGAGAGACAGCGTTGTCCTTCGTCTCGTATCGGTTGAAATCAGCCTAGGCTTACCAGATTTCTAACCCCAAGGAGTCGAATTATTTCACACCAATCTGAGGGCTTGACCCAAATCATCGGAACCCCGAAATTCCGCTTTAATCCCCACCCACCGAGTATCCTCTTCGAAGCCACAGTTAGCTACTGGCTCTCCCAGAGGCGCCAGCAATTCCCGTCGCTTCTACATCCGTCTTCTCTCCGGGAAAGTGGAGAATGGGTCAGAGGAGAGGCGGCTTCAGCGCGCAGGATTCCTTGGGGACACTAATATTCAGCAGACCGGCGAAACATTCCAACAGTCGGGGCTGCTCACAGATTTCTCATTACCCCGATTAGCGTTCGGCGGGGAGGCTTGACCAGAGGCATGCAGCCTGTCGCCCACGGTTGCTCGTCCACGGTTATCCGCGTATTGTAATCCTCTCGGGCGCAGTGGCTCCGTAGGTGCATTCCTGCGGAGTTCAATTAGAGGGTTTCGGCTCGTTACACGCGGACAGAGGTGAAAACCAATACTCCTGGCCCCGTGGACGGCTCGAATTAGGACGTCGTCGTCTAATTACAACGTGCCTCAGCGTCGACTAAACGTCGCGTCGAACCCTGTCGAGGCGCGCCTCCAATCAACCCCTCTCTCCCAATTCGAGCCTCGACTTTCCTTCCATTCTTTCGTGCAAGAAGGTTGCTTCTGGAGTTCATAGAACGTTGAATGTCTTGTGCACGCCTGTTACTACTTAATTCCAATGCCTATGTCTCTGTCTGACTAATGGCTTGGCTGTACTACTGGATATTCCTTTTCGGCTGATCAGTTACGGACCAGAACTACTGAAGGAGTTAAGGGTGGAAGATGTGGTGATCTGCGCCACTTTCTTACCCCTGTCTGACTACACCAAGACTGTTTCCCCTAGATTTTTTCTCAGCACAACTATGTCTGACCGCGCACCGTCTTTCTACTTAATTTTTTCATCCGGATGTCAAAGGGATGTTCTAATTACACTCAGAAATTAGGGAACACAAATCCCTGCTCCTCCAAGTCAAAGACACTCGATTTGCCTCGCAGGGTGATCGATACACGGAATATTCACACGCGAGGCCGGGGTGAATTGCAGGGGGGTGAGATTTATTCGAGCGTTCGAGGAAGATTCCACGGCGAAAGTGAAACGCGATACGATCCGCCGACAGGCCTGGCCTCCAAATAAATTAGCGGATATCCTCGGAACCGGAGAACTACCCCCCTCGATTATTTACGACGCCCTTTGCATGACCGTCTCCCACCCCCTTGGGGGATCGATTCCGTGCGTCTGCATTCCCTGGCTCAAAGGGACAGACGTCCTGGTGACGTCACTACGAATACTCTGAGCCCCCAAGAGTCGGGGTAGCGATGGCGTCAAACCCTTGGATCGCGAGTACACCCTTTGTCCGCAGTCTTCACGTGATTGCCAGCGATTTCCTTAAAATAGTCCCCGTGCAGCGTGGTGCATGAAATAGCCTCCAGCGTCTATTATGGGGTGATTTTTTAGTATCGAGGAATAGATAGATGAGGTTCCTGGGTCCTAAAATATCAACTCAGGAATCCGATCTCAGAAGCAGGTCTAATTCATCCCTTTAGGTATCAATTTTCCCACCCCCATCGGTGGGAAGACAGAAGGGTATCGCGGTTAGTCACGGTTTCGCGGGCTGTTGGGTGTTTTTCACGCGACAGATTCGCGAGGGGAAGAAGCCTTGGGAAGGGGTGAGAAGAGTGAGGAACGAAGGGGGCGAACGTCGAGCAGACGTGGTACAGACGGGTCCAAGGGGGGAAAAAGTGTTCGCAGAAGTGGTGCTCGATGAATCAAAGCCCGCCCCTCCCCCCTCATCGTTCTTTTCACCGGTGGATGCACTTATCGCGCGTTTTATACGGGGCACGCCTGAAAAACCGTTGTCGGAGCACGTTCCCGGCTTCTTCCCCACTCGAAATCACTATCGTAACCTTTCAACCTACCCTGCACCGTATATTCCTACAAACTTTCCTCTCATTCAATCCCTCATTGCGTAATACAGTATTCCACCATGGAATCTCAACTGTTAGTTCTCGCCAGCGCCACCAGAGGTCTAATCTCTCAACTTCTTTCTCGCAAGTCCTACGCTCCGGCCTCTTACATATATATACGAGTTCCAAGTTTGTTCCTATCGGGCCCCGTGGCGTGCCTATAGCGACGGTAGTTAGCTTATTTATCAGCCAATTAATTCAATACCATTCCACAATCGGTGAGAACCGTGCGCGTAACGAGGGGAGTAACTGAATTTTCATCGCGACAAGGGTATCTGGCTGCAGAATCGCGAAACGGGGTTCGGTGTGTCCAACTTGGAAATTAGCCGTCCGGCTACGTGACACCTGGCCAACCGAGCCAGCGGTCGTTCAATTATTACTGGACACGCCGAAGGGAATGCTCCATCGGGCGTGACACGAGCCGTGTCCCGTGATACAAAGTGAAACACGCGCAAATTGAAATCCAAGGGGGCGAGCTCCGCGCACGGCGCTCCGTCTGGACCTGTTGTGGCGGCAGGCGCGTCCACGTTCGACGCGTCGATGTAAATTAGCAAATGAAGATTAAACGAAACTTATATCCGCGAATAAACAGGCGGCGGACTGTCGGCGACGTTTTCTAGAAGCTTAATCTCCGCCCGGGGGGTGTCTGAAAATTGAGATCGCCAGAGAATAATGTATCTCTGGCCCGGGGAAAAATTCCTAGCTCCGTTCGTTTTCCACGGCGACAATTCAATTTCCCCTGGAAATCTACCGGCGCTGGGGAGTTTTGAATACGTAATTCTGAGAGGTAAACTTAAAGTAGACCGCCATTCTGAACGGAGTGTGGAAAGGATAGCTAATTGGGATGAGAAAAAGAGGTTTGGGTCTCTGTAGAAGTTTCGTTGACGGTGAACGGGGGGTGGGAAGAAATTCATAAAGAAATCCTCGGTGCCCGTATCACGCGCGGGGAGCTGTGTACGTGTACACCATGAATTTTCCAATAAAAGCCATGTCGAAGACGGCAGCGGCCATTTTCTCCTCTCCTGCCGCGACTCCGGCATATTTCTAGTCCTCATTTCGATCCCCGGCCCCTCTCGTCCGCCACCCTCCTGGAATTTCCCTTGCCGCATAGTTCCTCGCCACTTCTCACCGTCAGCTGCGATCGCCCGTTCGTGGAATTCTCCGCTGCTCGATATCAACTTTTTCCCCCCCTTCTCTCTCCGCTCTCGCCCCCTTCCTACTATTTTCTTTCACTAGAAATTTCTAGACACCTTGGGGTATTTTTAGTAAATAATCTTGAGTATTCGATCGTTTCTTTTATAGCTACTAAAGTTAATTAAAATTCAGTATTTCACTCCTCGCAATCTCCGCTGGAAACGCCCATGGGCGTTCAGTGACTATAGTTTAGACACGTGATTAGAGGTTTCCCGCACGCGGCTAGCGCTCTACTTTCAATTTGTCAGCCAAAGTGTTAAATACTCGCCTCTGCGTTACCAGCACTCTTTCCTCGTTTATGATACGTGTCCAGGCGAAGTGGCCTTGTCTGCCGTGCAGGTAAATAAGAGCGCCCCTGTTCAAGCCTCGGCGTCCATTAAAATATGCAAGACGTCTCGTGGATCGCGAGGAACTGCTCTCCCTGGCGCAGGCTGCTTTGAAAGATCCGCAAAAAGGTCGGATTGTTTGCCAAGTTGGCCGTGTTCTCGGGATTTTTCGAAACGCGCCACGCTGGATCAAAGAAACGCTCCGAGAGGATCCTCTCCCCGGCGCCGCGCCGTCCTTTGTAACTCTATAATGACGATCGTTTCGTCAAAGACCCGTCGCTAACGAGTACGACAAAGCGGCGAAAGTGTTCGGAACTCTCGAAAGACAGATCTCGCGCCTGCCGCGAAACCATCCCTCTTTTCGTTTCGATAACGATTCCGCGATATTCCCGAGGATCAAAGAGACGGTGAAGACGGGTCTACGCGTGACGCTTCAGTGCCAGTGGCCCCTTCGTTTCACCGCGAGTAACTGAACTGCTCCATTCAAAACAGGAGAACTATACTTTTCAATACTTCGGCCACTGAACCATCACGGATTTAGCGATTGTAGCGCCAATTTCTGATATTTGTTTACGTGAAATAAACTTAATTATTATATTTCAAATATTATTTATTAATATTACTTCACTGTTTACATAATAATAATATTATACATATAATATTATTATTAAATAATAATAGTAAATAATAATAGTAAATAATAATATTATATAATATTAATATTAAATTATAATAGTAAATAATAATATTATTATATAATATTATTATTATTTATATAATAAAAACTCAATATGAAACCGTGTACAATCTGTAATTACTAGGGTGGCTCTTAGTTTATCGGATTCTTTTCGAAAACCGTTTGTGGCACGAGAAAAAGTAATAGAACAAAAAAGATGCTCCTTGTCCGGATCTACAACTTTTGTTTGACATATATTTTATTTAATCAATAACTTGGAAGATGTTATATAAAGTCGACTTCGCGAGCTGTTAAATAATGATTTAAATGTTTAAGGGCCCAGGGGCACCCTTTCCCGTTATCCGATTGAGCTCTAACTTTACAGGGATTTTTTTTTAATTATTTGGAACCATTCTGGGGGGTGCCCCGAGGAAAATTCAAAAGTCGAAAGTTAGACCCACCCTAGTAATTACACTTGCTCGTATAATATTAATTTTACTTATAATATTATAATAATATTAATTTATAATATTAATTTATAAAAAGAGTAATGTAGCCTAAGAACAATATAATCTAGTGGAAAAATTCTAGGAACTTATTAGAATGTGACGCATACGAAAATGACACGTACAAACCTGCCTTAAGCCCAGCTCGATCGTTACCAACGTTTCCACGCGAGTTCGTCGCGATGGACCGTGACGCGACCAGCCGATAAGGACCCGCCTTTAATCATCCCCCTCTGCTAATGGAATCACGCGGCGTGCGCGATAATCCGTAATGAATTTCGGTAAATTGCCGCGACAATGGAATCAAAAAGCGCAGTGGTTCGTCCGTGCCCGTTTCCGCGAGGCGAGAACTCGATTCCTATTCGAACACGGGTTATTAGCAGGGAAGGAGCAAGTTCGGGAAAAGCAATTCCTCTCCACCTCCTCGAGGACTTTCCGAAGCAAAAAGCTGCTTCATCGACTCCGAAGATTGCCGGAGCCTGTTACACAGCCTGCTCCATCACGCCGCTAGGGAACTGGAACGCTTGAGGATGAAACTGACCGAAACTGACCTAAGCCTGAAAAACTGCAGTATTTCGCTCGAGTTCCCCTTTTTGTCCACTCTTGCCCGAAGCTTTACGAGCGGCATCGGTCTCGCTGAACTCTAATTTCTGCACCGAGTCTCCCTCCGCCGTTGGACTCTCGACGATCGTCGACTTCCGGCGACAGCGCCGGCGAAGCGGCTCCCTGTGTTTTACGATCGCCCGTTTGAAAAACGTCGGTGGAATTTCGTGCGATAGGGGACAGATAAGAATGGTTTCGTCCCCCGGTTCCCCTTTCTCGTCAAGCCGCAATCGATGCTCGAAAATTTGCCGTCTGGACGGAGTGGATCCTCCGTGTCCCCGGAATTCGTTTTATCGACTTCCCACTGGAAGTCTGCACGAGGGACAGAGAGAGAGAGACAGAGAGGAGGAACGATGGAAAAGTCAATTACTATCTGCTCTCGCGGAAACAAATCTCTCGGGGATGACAGTGGGACGGAATTTATCCGCGTTTTATGATTCCCTCGAACCCTCGGTGTATCGGTATCGTTGGGGTCTCGGTCGATGGCGAGTCGAGCGGGAGGCAAAGCCACTTTATCCCTCGTCTCGCGGTCTTTCGATTTTCGAGGTGAAAAAACCTCGAATTCGGATGCAAACGCGCGGATAGCTCGGTGAAATTACACGTAAACTGCCGGCCGGAGCCGCGCAGCGCTGTTTAATCGAGGCTGGGATAAAAGCTTCGTCCCCTGGCTGCGAAAGCGTGAAAAGTAGCGATGGGCTCGAGTCGCTCGCGAGCAACGAACAAGAAACTAAAGTTCCAGGAATTGTACAAATCTGATCTACCTCGACGCTAGCAAGCTCCCAGCACTCCGTGTGGTCCAAATTTCGAAAATTCACCAAGCCAACAGAGAACACCCTTTAGAATAACTGGCACCCCTGGCGTCTGTGAAAAGACCACGGGACCTTTCGACCCTCGCTATCGCCCCGAGGACGTTCCTCGAGGTGAACAGAGGTCCAGTCTCCCCGCGGTAATGGATTTCGCCCGGGTCGGCCTTTGTGCTACCCCGATTCATCCGCAACGACGCTTCTTCCCGTTCGTCCGGTTCCGCTTTGTCGCCGCTGATTCCTCTTCGAACGCGACAAAGCCAGACTCCCGCGTACTCGCGATATTCGCTTTTAATTAATTTCGTCCCCGGCCGCCACTTCTACCATTCCGAGCCGCGCCTTTGGATTTTCGTGAACGTGCTCTCGTGTGCCAGGACACAATACCTATCGAGGAGTCGGTATGGATAAGAATCCCGCTCGTTCGCTAAGGGGTTCGCCCGACGCCTGTGATCGCGGCGATTGGGCGTGCAGGTGACGCGAGATCGCCTTCGATCCGCGCCCAACTACCCTTTGTGCTCGCGATCAATTCGCAACTGAACGACGAGACGGTACGCCCCGGCCAGAGCTTTGTTCGCGGCCGAGTCCGATGACACGAATTACAGGGGCCGCGATTAACCGGACGACCCGCTCCTGTTGCGCGATCAAGGGGCAGCTGGAATCGAGTTTCGGATTTCCACCCTGAATATTCAATCGTATGAAGAGTCCAGGGGAGGAACGATCATAGTCAGAAAAAGTAAAATTGTTAGCAGTTGAAAAATAAAAGTTTTTGGACTCCCCCTACTGTATAGAATCCAAAATTTAATATTCTTCTTCTTTATTTATTTATTTATCATCAGAAATAAGTGGAAATTGGGGGACAACTTTTTCCAAATAGGTCTTTGATCTCTAGAAAACGCGTACTGTATGGATCTTCGAATTCGATTTTCTTGAAAACAAAGTTTCATCCGTAAAGAGTTGTGGGATCAGGAAATTCATCTATGAGACAATTATTTCACTGTTTTATTATTTTTTAATTATTTCGTCATTAGTTTCATGAAATCAGACTCTCACGAGACAAATCCCACGATTTATTTTTAAAAATCTCATCTCTTGCTGATATTTTTGACTCAAAGTTTCACATCAAATCTCATCGTGGATTGGCATATTAAGGATATATCGGAACTATCTTCAAAATGGTACCAAGTTGATGAAAATTTGTGGGATTGCTCTTTTTAATCTTCCTGGTGTGGTCCATAATTTTTTAACGCGTTCACTAAACGGATGTTGAGTTATAACGATTTTAATTTTCACTGATTTTACATGTTATGGAACGAGACGATCTTAACAGATAAACCACTGAAAAAATGTTGAAGATATGGTACCAATATTTTCAAATTTTTTGTACATGTAGTATATGGATAAATTAAAAATTATATATCTGGCGAGTTTCAATTATTTTCACTACACTGTTTTAAAGAGATAAATTGTAATTTGAGAAAATTGTGAATTCTGGGCATTTTCACTGCCAAAAGTTTAGCAAATAATGCTTAAAAAGCATTTGTAATGTGAGAAATA
The DNA here is from genome assembly GCA_960531205.1 of Andrena bicolor. Lineage (NCBI taxonomy): Eukaryota > Metazoa > Arthropoda > Insecta > Hymenoptera > Andrenidae > Andrena > Andrena bicolor. The sequence goes on from OY482665.1 coordinate 27,613,621, forward strand.
CCTTTCTAGAAGTAAAAATAAGACTCCAACTGTCGTCCGAGTTCCTTACATTTAAATTTGTATTTCAAATTTCATATACTTTTGTCTAATATTGTACGTCTGATACATCCTTAAGAGGCGTCCGCAATATAGAGACTTTGGAGAATCGACGTTGGCGAAGTCGGTTAAGGGACTACGCAAGTGGATCCGAAGACCCAGGGTTCGAATCCCGCCGCCCGAGGTTCTGTTTTTCTTCGACTCATGCAATATTCGTTGGAATTACGAAGCCTATTCCTAAAAAATTATATACATCACAGAGCCTCCCACAAAAACTCTACCCACTTTGTCTCTCCGCTAAAATTACTACATAGCCCTCAGAATCCACTAGACAGCCGGTCGCACAGGGCACCCCACAGCCCTCGAGACGAAAGCTTCCAAGACACGCTCGGCCGAGCATCGTGCACGCACCCCCTTTCTTCTTCCTTTCGCTCTTCATCCCTTCGCCATCCGAAGCACCGATCCACCCCTCTCCAGCCCCACGATTCACGCGTCACCACCATTCCCAACGCCCACTCGAGAATCCCTGAATCGGTCGCGTCGAGAGCCTTGTTCCGTCCGCCGCCTAATTATCCAAGCAGCCAGCAGCGGTTATGCTCGACGCGCGCGCCTGTCCGTTTTAAAAGCGAACGACCAGTGGCCCGACACGGGGACAGGGATCGATAGTCGAAACGACGATGCCTAGCGCGTAGTCTAACGGGCAAACAAGCACAACGACGGCGGACAAAAAGCGAGGCGGAACAGCTCTCGAGGCGGTGTTTGCTAACGAACCGTGATTACATAATTAACGAGGCCCGCACGGCTCGTGGATCGGCTGATGGGAAGGTGTCCCGCAGAATTTCCCCGCTCGAATCTTCGACGAACTCTCGGGCTCGCTCGATATTCAGGACGCGGCGCGGTGTAATCGACGTCGAAGGGAATCACTTTCCCGCGGCGCGGTCACGTGAACGGCGGCTAATGGAATACGCGAGACGGGGCCCGTTCGTGACGGCGCGCGGCCCGACGAAATTAACCTTAATAAGCCTCTAACCTCGTCATCGTTTCGCCGCGGATAAACCGATTATCAGCGGCACGAGCGGCTCCCGTGACGCGTACGCTTCGAACCTGACCCTGTGCGCGCATCCCTCGCGCTCCGCTCCGATCCGGCGCTTTCGCGTTCGTTCGCGTGAATGCACGGAAGACGAGCGACGAATCGATCGCGCGCAGTTTCGTTAGATGAAATTCAGGCTGACCTGAGCGGTTGCCATGTCAGCGGGATAATATTTATCGCGATTTCTTGCGAGATCTGAACCTGAGAAGTTCATTGGGGTGCTCTAGAAGCTTTCGTGAAGGTTCAGTAGTGGCTCGTGTAATTCCTGCACATCTTCGGTTCGATCCTCTTGAACATTCATCCCGCGACTTGACGAAGGGATTAAGCGCGAATTCCCGCTGTTTATTCTGCAGGAACGACACGCGTATCCGCCGGTTATTCAGAGGCAAATGAATTCCTGTAATCCGGCCCTTTCACGGCCAACGCCGGATATTACGGCTCACAATGCCCATTCCGGTTCTAATCTGCTATTCTTCGTCGAGTGGACGTCCGCTTCCTTCTTATTGCGGGCCCCGAAAGCCCCCGCGTGCCACTGAACACGAGGATGCGAGAGAGAACCTCTACTTATAAATAGATCAGAGATTGGATCCTTGGGATAGGTGAAATAAACAAGTCCGTGGGCTGGAAAATATCTGGGGCATTAATTTGAAAAGAGAAACGCGCGCCCTTATCGCATCGACAGCCCCGGTCTCAGTCTATCACCCCCATAAAACCTTACGGTGTCGTATAATCCGAGGCAGTACACTTAAAACCCGTGGCGATCGTCCAATCAGGGGCTGGAGGCTGGTATCGATACATGGACGGCGTTTAATGGTCGCCGCGAAAGGAAAAATGCCGACGATTTTCCGTCGTTAGGACGGCAGCTGCCGCCTCCACTGGCCTCGTTTGTGCCAGCTTGAAAAATGGTAGGCTTAATTTCAATTTGCCGCGTCGCAGGGCGCGTTGAAAGCTCGCGTGATACTTGCACGATCGCCGACACCGATAACCGGCGCTGTTTATCGCGATCCCCGACCCTATCGATCGGAACTATACAGTGGGACCCTCTGCGAGGGCCTTTGAACCCATTCAAGTCGAAATCCATAGCAATAGGGATGAATGCAGGCTCCACTGGCCTTTACAGTCACCCAACTTCCATTGTTTACCAATTTTCCTAATTAAAATCGATCGATCCTTGACTATCCGGCGTCCTATTGTAATTCTAACAAGTGGATACGATCCCTCGTCCAAAAATTAGTCGAAAACGTCCCTTACAGTTTTCCCTTACGATGTCCCAGTCCCGAGAAAATCGAATTTGAAAATGGCCCCCCCGGGCGCCCTCGCCGCGACTTTGAAGGCGTCGCAGGGAGAAACTTCATACCACATTTTTGACGTATTTTATACAACTGAACCACCCCCTTTGGTTCAATTCCACACAATCGGTAACTGTGGACCATAATTGGCCAGAAAGCGTTGGTGGAATTCAATCCTAATCCCAATCGCTTCCGTTCGTTCGCCTCTAACAATAGACACACCCCAAATCACTCTTTATCCATTAAATCGAACGAGCTGAAGGAATTAATTCGAATAGTTTCCCCATTCGAAGTTTCCACCGTGGATTATGCCCCCGAAGAATTCCCAACGCCTCGCAGTCACGTGAGCGTTACCACGATCGTGGCTCGCGATCCGGGAATCCCCACCAGCCCCTGCAAGCCGAAAATCCAAGTGCCATTTTCCTTCCTCGAATTTCGGCTAATTAGACCTGTGGAGGAACGACGCGGCGGCTATAATAAACGCCTCGCGACACGCGCCGCTGGATTCCACGGCGATATACGGGCGAGCTCGGTCGAACGGTTCCGAGCCGCGGTGAATCGTGGTTAATCGCGCGAAAGCGCGGCCGAAAAACCGCGCGCCGGGAAATTTAGCGATATGTCGAATGCCACAGCCAAACAGGAGGGGGCGGATCGAGGCACGTGAAAATTATTCAGGCAGAGTTTTTGGTGGGTCCTTTTCGGGAAGGCGGAATTTACCGCCGCCACTGGACTCGATTAACGTCGAACAAGGCCGAGTATGAAGTTCACCAGCGAACAATGGAAGGCCTTACTTCCGCTCCCCTTTCTCCTCGACACGGAGCTCCCCACCGATCGGGGATTGGATTAATCCCAGGAGCAAAAGGAGAACACTTCGGTCCTCGCGGTCGGCCATTTTCTATTCGCGTGCCATCCCCCGTGGAAAATCCGTGGTGAACGGCAGAGGGCGGATCTCTGCTCTTTTCGTCGGAAAGGAACGGAGCGTTCGACCGTGAATCGGGAAATCGAGTTGCCGTTAGGTTGCGTCGAAAAAGTCATTATCGGCTTTTAATCAACCTTCCCGTGTCTTTTCTGGAGCCGTTGCCCTCGCCCCTTCGTCGTTCTCATGTTCAAACCCTGCTGGCTCAATGAAGGTGTACGGTTTCGTTTGAATTCCGCCACTGGGACGATTCCCCGTTCAAAACTGAACCACGAGCGTCGAATACATTTTTCTATTACGACGCTCCGTTCTCGAGGAAATGGACTCTGAACGTGGACAGCGTCTCGAGCAGCGACTTTCAGGCCGCGTATCCCTGAAACAAAGAGGCGGGAGAAAACATGTATACCACCTTTTCGATTCATTTTTTGACGAGGAATCAGCCCACTTTCGTTTCACTTCGAAATATACACTGTGTGCGTTTTTATAAGCAAAGAGGTGAATCCTTCCGTCCTCTTCGTGGAGTTCCTTTCAATCTCACATTCCTCGTATCTTCCGGCGATGATTAACGAGGCAATTCTACAGTTATTTAACGAATACCTACCTCGTGCATTGCTGGTAAAATGCCGCTGGTTGGTGGAGAATCGATGGGGAAGACAACACCGCGGATGTCTCTTAAACTATAATCGTGGCGGACGCGTTTACATTCCGCTGCGTTCTATGCACTGCGACTAGGAGGAACGGAGGGCGAAGGGGGGGAAGTTAAAAGCCTCTGCATCCACCCTTTCCCTTCGCCCTTTTCCAGCGCCGGAAGGCGCGCGCTCTCGAGGGCGACGCTGCTCGCGGGAAACGACAAAAATGTTTCTCTTTGACTGCCATCCACCTTGTCCCGATCCTCTCTCGTAAAGTGCAATTCCCCGTGTTAAACGTGCCGAAGTGTCGGGCTGCCGGGGCGGCCAGACAGCCTCTTCGACCGGGGCTTTCTGTGGATTTCGTCGCGTGGGCCGCCGGTCGAGTCAGATAAAAGGAAGAATGCCTTCGAATACCGTGGAAATGGATTTTTACTCCCCGGAGAGTCTTCGCTATTGACCAGACGGTCCGAGGAATTCGAGGACACCATTCACCGTGAAGTACTTCCTTCCACACTCCGGGCAACGTCAGCTTCACTTCCCCCACTCTGATTTATCCACGCCTGGTAGCGGAGCGGTGGCGGCAGCACACCTCAGCGGCCTCGAGCAGCCAGTAGACGCTGTCGCGACTGTAACGCGGAGCCTCATCTCGTCCAGAGATTCGCAGAATTACATTGCAACCCCGCTAGTCCCGCTGCAGATTCTGAAAATTGAATTAACAGAGGGCGCTCCTCGGGGGAGACGGTAAAACTGCTTCCCCGAGTACCTAATATTTACCCCCCCCCCCTCCCAGATTCATGGCAAGCCGCAGACCGCTCTGTCTCTAAAATCGTAATTCTACTCTCCCCGGTGGAGGGCGAGCGAGACGGACGTTCCGCCGAGAGTGGAAGATTACTCCCTCCTGATTTTTATTATTACGTCCCAGCCGAGGACGGATGCTGTCCTTTTTATTGGCCGCCGCCTTTCTGCCTTCTCAACCACCCCTCGTCGCCCCCTCGCCTGAGACGAAACAAAAGGATCGAACGACCCCGAAGACGCGAAACATCGTCACGGGGGCTGCTCGCCTCGTGGCCATAATACGATCGGGGCCAGAAACTTTTTCTATTACCCCGCTTGGAAACTTCTCTCGAAGCTATCGAGGGTATCGACGCCTTGCTCTCTCCAGGGGAATCCTTTTTTCTTTCACTCTGTCTTTTTTTCTTTCTAATGGAGCACGGCGGAGGAGTCGTCGATGAAAGGGTGCTCGAGGATCACGCGAAAGCTTGAAATTTATTTATACCGGGCGGGTCTCTCCTCCCGCTTCCTTTTAGGGGAATGATTAAGGTGTCCGCGGGATATTCAGATTAAAATCCAATTCTTCGAGCCCGTTTAACGGGGAAGATAAATCCACCGTTCGGTGACACTGTTTTCGAATGCACCCGGGGCTCGGGAAGCCCTGGGAAATCGGAGCCAGCTAATTAATCACCGTGCCGCATAATAAGCGAGGACCCGATAACGATACCATCGACGATTCTAAATTCGCCACACGCCGCTGGCGTTCGCCGGAGGGGGGGGGGGGGGCTGGGCGCTCGATAAACACCGTCGAGGTGGAGCGGCCATCCTCCTCCGTCCTACTGGTATTAAATTATTGTTAAGGAAACAGTAGGAGCGGCTGGAGAGTGACTGGCGCAAACTTTCTCTCTGTTTACTCTGTGTTTCGCGCACGACACAATGCTGCCCTAGAAACCGGAAGCCACCTCGCCCTTAGGGTAATTGCACGGGCTTGTTACGCGGGCTGTGCAAACGAAAAGCTACGCGACACTCTGCGCATCGATTTTTTTTATTAAAAATACTCAAAAATTCGAGAGTACAGGTTTTTCAAACGGGGATTTGTTTTCGAGTAAATCGAGCGCAGAGTTTTGTTCCCTTCAATCGGCACAATATTCGTGATAATATTTGCTCTGAAAGAGAATGTCTTCTCTTATGCTTTCAACTATATATTGCTAAAATATGGTAGCTGGGATGGGACTTGGCTGCGGTGATGGCGTCTTCAGCGATCTACCATCGATATTTTCGTTTAAGCGACCTGCGCTGGGGATCATTTCTGAGATGGGTGACCGCGAGAGAGAGTAGTAGTTAGTAGTGTGTGTGTTCGCTTTCACATTTTTCAAGTTTTCCATCGATACAATTTCTTATCTGGTCAAAGTTTGTAGGTTCAATTATATCAGTACAGTAAGTAATGCCTCGTTAGAAATTCTAACTTAGAATTCCGACGATCGGGGCTGCCGGCGGGACACTAACGGCGATGCGGCGGATACTATTTCGCGTCGAATCTTTTGTTTTCTCTCGCACATATCGGATTCTCTCACTCTCGACTGAAGGATGCCATGAAATGGTGGGGATAGTGAGCGGGACTATTACGCATGGTAAAAACGGGACACTAACGAGGAATTACTGTATAAGGGTCTTAGAAACAAAGGAAATATGATAGTGTAGTAGTATTGCAATTCCCTCCTCCAGTTTGTAGCGAAAAGTATGGTGTACATCAATTTCGTTTTCCCTCCGGCAGCCCAAGCGGCAGGTCAGACACGAATGGCATGGAGAAAAGGCACCGTGCGCAGGGGGAGCGCAGGGGTAGCCCCGCAAGTTAAACAGCTTTCCGTTGCTCGCCGACGTGGTGAAACGTGTCCAGGCCCTAACTCTCCCTTTCTGTGCCACTTCAACTGTGTCGTAGCACCCTCGGTTCACTGGTCGAATGAATAATGCGGTCGACGTACGGTTTTACCTCTTCCTCGACCTATCCACGGCGAAAATTTTCTCAGAAACTGATATTGTCTTCATCGACAGCTCCAGCACGGGAATAAAGATCGCGGAAATGCTTGGAAGTATGGTTGATCTTGTAACTCTGACTTTCCTCGTCTTAAATTCCTGAAGACCTACTTCTCGCTTTCTCCCCAAATAGCTCGATAAGACAGATACTCGTCGGACCGTCAATTAATCCATTTTTCCACGTTCGTTCGCTGCAACAACGCCCTCACCCCTAGATATACCGTAATATCGACGTGAGAATATAAATTACAGCGAGTTCATCATGGAGTCATGTCTGAACGACGCTCGAAACAGCTGTATCCTTGAGGATAATACGATAGTACAGGAGGATTGCACCGCCGTAAACGCGGGATAGTCGCGTGGAAGGCAACAATATCGCGATCATAAAACATTTATGGATCGGGGCTAGCTCGGGCTATAACCGTTTCATACCTTTTTCACGGCGCCTCGGTGGAAGGAGATCGCGATTTGCTTCGCGAGCGACGTTTCCACGAGCGTTTTGGGGGCGCAGGCATTTCGTAATGGATTATCATAAACGCTGAACCTGTAACGATAACGCAGGGAAATCAGGCGGAAGACTTGTCCGCCAGCTGGAGAACTCCGAGAGGGGCCACACGGAACAAATGTTGAGGAGCCGGAGGAGTCGCGTTGTAAATCTCCGAAACCTCGGGGTAGTAAGGTGATCTCTTATCTGCGGAGGTGGCAGAGGAAAATGGAGTCGACGGCTTTGAGGTAGCAGCCACGCTGGCTGGTAAACCGGAGACCGTGATTTTCACTCGCGGAGCCGTATTTTCGATTTCCATTAAGGCGTATTCCCAAGCGCGGCCTCGCCGCCCGTACACACGTACGGTGTACACTGGCGCATGTGACCCAATTGAAAAGTCGATACCTTAGAATTCAGCCCCCGTCCCACCCACGGCAGGAGAAGGGCCCAGACTCCTTTTCCCATCTCGTTCGTCTTCTTTCGCGGCGACGTTGTCGTCGAACACGTTCCGCGCCCCCTGAAAAGGCGACACAGCTCCTTGATCAGCGGATCCTATTCCCCCATCGAGGGATCGCACCCCCTTCTGCCCGTGTATTCCGCGTGTATCTCGTGTCCTGGTGAAAAGAGACCTCCTTGGGGCTAATGTCGCGGTGCATTCCTCGGGATGTTGGATTCTAGGTAGCCCTGTGCTTCGCTCGGGGGCTTCTATTCTGGTTTGAGCCTCCCATCGATCGCCGAAGTATTCAGTTACCCAATTAGGCAACCATATCGATCCAAAGACCGGTCGGTTAATCGATGGGAAACTGTAAACGATGATCCTCGGTCAGAGGCGACGGGCAGCGGCGAGAGGTACTTAGGGAGGTACTTGTACGTCCTCGTGTTAATTGGGGAGCAGGCCACCGCCTTGGCAGAGGGTTTCTCGCATTCTTTTTGTTTTTCAGGTTTCTGGGTCGTGTATACAAGGGAAGGCTCGGGGTTTGTAGGGTTTCGTCGATTAAACGATCGATGCCACGGCCGTCTAGGTTAGGGCAACCAGGGGACCGGGTTCCGCTAGGTAATTCCACCGCGGAATGAGGAAAAGGGAACGCATCCAAGCCGCTTAGACCGCCTCCGAGTGGTGTCTTGACCCGCAAACCTTGACCGAATCTTAGTTGGGGACGAGTCGAAACTTCCCGCGGTGTTTTCGAACGGGGCACAGCCATTTTCGCAGCGTTGCCAAGGTGCCTGCAAGTTTCTCCAGCGTCAGACTGGCTTTGGTTCACCGGGCTATCGGACGTTTCCTCTCCATTGATCCAGCAGGAACGCTGCGTTTCCTCGTATGGGCGCTAATGGCTCACGCATCATCGAGCTTTCGGGATCCAGGGATGGTGTGGGTCGTCGAATCGTTTGGGATAGGGTAGCTGGAGTTTTTTTTTTGTTGGCTCGTTTGTTGGTTCGACGATGGAGTTTAAAGTTTGAAGTTTAGGCTTCTTGGATTTTGGGGGAGGGTGGGCTTTGGATTTTTAACTTTTGAGTCCGTGAATTTTGGACTCTGAGCTGAGGAGTCCATGGATTTTGGTATTCTGAACTTAGGAATCCTTAGGATTTTGGACTCTGTACTTGGGAGTCCTTCGATTTTGGACTCTGAGCTGGGGAATCCATGGATTTTAATATTCTAAGCTTGGGAGTCCTTAAACTGTTACCCCAGCAGACAAATACAAGCTCAAAAACCTTAAAACTCTAGACTTCAAAATCTGAACCCTCTGTACCATTTATACCATTTCCAATCCCTCAACCCTATACACCCCCAAAAACGCATCCGAAATCTATCTCGAACCACCCCCCACATGCCATCGCCCTAAAAAAAACAAAGTCCATTCACCGACCCATCGAACGATTTAAAAAAATAGAGGAATCATCGAGGGTCCAATCGAGCGGATCTTTCCAGTAAATTTCCAAGCGCCACGGGACAAGCAATTACGTCGGCGACGGAGCGGCGGCGGGCACCGCCACAAACGCAATTTATTCCTCCCGTCGTCGCGCAAAACGCGTCTCTGTTTCCAGCCCCGCGAGCACTACCCCTCCAACCCGCCACCACCCCTCAACCACCCCTCAACCACCCCCGACGCGCCGGAATACGCATTATACGCCCGTCGTAAATTTCATTCTGCCCCGCGATGTATGGATCGCGGCCTCGCGATGACGCATCGCGCGATAATGCGTCCCCACAATTTCACCCCGTATTTTCGGATAAAGTAATTTACACCGGGCCCCGACGGCCCATTAGGACGCATTACGCCGGCCCATAATTGTTCTCTATACCCGATTACCTTCAAATCCAGCCGTTTCGCCGTCCTTCCATCCCGATCCACCAAATTTCGAATTATTTCATCCATCCAGTACCAGCCCCCTGCAGCTTGAATTCTCTAAACATCTTTTTCCTTCAATATCACGGAACCTCAACTGGCAGCCTCATTTTTCCCCTTTTAACAGGGTACTTCGACTACTCCTTTCGACCCCCTAGTTGCTTTCCCACTCCAAGAGGCACGATTTATCAGGCCCCCTCGTGGCAGCGTTGATTGATAGCGACGAGGGTTTATTTTCCCTCGTCGCAGCCTGGTCGTCGACGTCTAATAGCGCGTCAAAGGAGACGCGTGGAGCGACGGGGCCACCGTCTACGACGCGCAGGCAAATGGGTGCATCCACCGTGCTAAGCGTCCCTTTGTTCCTGACGCGTGATTGACGCGCAATGGTTCACGGTTCCCGGCACGGCGCGCCAAGATTGCCACTCGATCGCGGGGCTGATCCGCGTTATTGGGCCCAGCTGGATCGAGCGGTCGAGTGTTCTCCACTTCGGGGAACGTCGACGACTTGTTGTCAACGGGGAAGCTTGTCTGTGGAAGAGATGAAAATGACCACCGAAATCAAAGTCTCACAACCCCCAAAGGGCACACGGAGGTGCAAGAAAAGGTTCCAGAGGTTCAAGCGTGTTTTCAGAATCGGGAAGCTAGATTGAGTTAGCCACTCGTCGAGCACGTCCGTGGCATCGACCCAATTATTTACACCTCGCTCGAGCTAGAAAAAAAAAACGCACTCGAACAAACCAGGCCGCCCCTGCGCTATCCTCGTCCAGGCCAATAAATTCCATGGTCGTTTTTTCGTGCACGACGGGGAAGACGAGTCATCAGTCGATCGGTGGACAGGAGAAGTCGACGATTGATAACACTTTCCTCTTGACTTAGCCAACCGTGGCGCTTTTAATTAATCGAGCGGCGCGGGTATAAAAAGGCGAATGGATAACGATTGGCTTGAAGCCGTGCCTATCCACCGGCCACGCGATCCGAAAGCAGGCTGAAAAACGGGATACAAGTGTAATTTCCATAGAGGGCGGCGCGCGGAATTTAATACAACGCGGGAAAAGGGGTGGGATTTTTTCCCCCGCGGGGAGAGAATTTCTCCCGCTTGTCCGCAGAGTTTCTTGAAATTAATATTTTCGAGGAACGGGCGCAAATAATTATCGCGTGCCCCGCTGCACCGTGGAAATTGAATTTCCCCCTCCCCCAGGCTGCGCTCTTTTCCCCTTTTTGTTTCCGCGCCGGGCTACGCGCCAAACGACCCACGGGAAGGCACATTTTCGCGGGAAATATTTGCGCAATTCCCCCAGCCGCGGGACAATTTAAAAATATATACACGCCGTCGGGATCCTTTAATTAAAGGCGGGGTTCTTGTCGCGAAAGATAAACGAATAGACTCGCTTTAATTAAAAGAAACGTTGTCTCTCCTCCGCGTTAATTGCACTCCGAAGCGAACCAGGGCAAAAGTAACTGGGGGATTCGATTCGTCGCTATAAAACACGTCGAAAATGTAAAACAATGTTTTTCTGTGCACCTCTTCGTTCCCGAGGAAAACGTCACCGAAGTCGCTGCTAGCTCGCGCGGCGCTGCGCAGTCGGAGTCGATTATCTCGGAAACAAAGTTTGGTACAAGAAAAATGTGTCGCACATTTTCCACTCATTTTTGTACGAGGAACCGAAGGGCCATTGGTTTCCCCGCGAATTATCGCGCCGTCTGTATAAACCGACGGGTTTCCGCTGGTGGAAGAATTCAATTTAAACCGGGCCAATCTGGCGACAGACGTCCCCTCAGCCAATCCGTCCGGGGACCGTTCGATTATCCGCTGATCAGTGGAGCTTCCTCGTAACAGAGTTAATCCCAGGGACGTTAATTAAACAGCGAAAAGCTCGGGTGGTCCCTGATCCGTGGCCCGTCTTTCACTGGGGATTATTTGCTGGGAGGCTCCTTCTTTCTGCCCCGATCGATCTTACGCCTTTACGCGCCTTTAACGAAATTAGACCTGGAGGAAAGAGACCCACCCCCGGAGCAGGCTGGCGTAAGTCTCCTCTCTTATTTTCCACGGCTATCTATCTTCCCATTTATCCGTCTGGCTGGCAACCGTTTCGAACTTCACCGCCAGACGAATCGTTCCGTCGGCCATAGGCGGGGGGTCGAAGGAAGAAATCTCCCCTCCGAAATGCCGCGCAAAGGGTGTCGAGGAAACGCAGAAGAAAATCCAAGAATAATTCTTCCACGCGCGTACTCAACAGAGACGTCGAAGATCGAGGATCCATCCCCCACTAGGAATCCATTTCCATACATTCACCCCTCGCCCCTTCCATAAATCATCCCTAGTTGGGGATCGAACGCACTCTTGAACATTTTCCACGGTGCCTGGCTCCTCTCCTCCGGGCAGACACCCCCTAATTGCTTTCACTCGACTTTCACCTCCCCCTGAATCATCGAAATCCCCCCTACCATTCGAAGATACTTCTTTCGCCAGGGGAGCTTCTCTTTGGGAGGATTTGGGAGTCGATGGTGATTGGGTTTACGGACTCGGTTAACTCCAGTAAGCAAATGGAGCTTGCGCGGTTTATTTTCCAAGGGTTGAAGACAATGAGCGGCGCGAGGAAACCCAACTCCCTTGGAATTCCACGGGTTTCGCTGGAACAAAAGGTTTCCTCGAATTTCCCAATGGCTGTATCGGCCTCTGAAGCCAAGGGTATCGGATTTCCCGCGAATTCCAATTTGCTTTCGCCGGCGCGTTCCGTCGAAGCCTCCGCGTTTTTCCACCGGGGAACGCGTGCTGCCCGTTAATGCCCCCTGGTAACAGCGGCGTTCCATTAAAGGACGGCTTTATCGTCGTAATTGTTCCGACACGATATCCACGCCGATAAGGGAAACGCGACCACTAAAGGCGGGGGCTTCACGCGAGGGCTCCTTCGAATTTCTAACGATCGTTTGCTCGATACGGCACTAAAATCGAATGCCAAGAAGCTGCCATGCACGAGGACCCTTTGAAGCAGACGCCCCTCTCGAAGGGTAACGACTCCTCGAAAGAGTAATTGACAGATCGTGGAGCCGGGCTAAATTATTATATAGTTGAACAAGTGGCGGTTGTGTTATTACCGACCGCGCTAGAGCGCTCGTTAATGACTGCGGCTCGCGCAGGAATTATCGCCAGCCGCGGCCGTTCTACTTTCCGTTTCGTCGAAAGGCCCTGTTGTCGTGTTCGGGGCTCATCGCGGAGCTTGGAAACGCGACGATACGCCGGCCGGGTGATTAATTATTAATTAAAAAGCGCGGCGTCCGCATGAAAGTCGCCTTTCCCGCGGGGGTGGCTTACCCTCCCGCCGCTTCTGCATCTTTCCCCTCTTGGCTCCTCGCCTTAGATACTCCGCCGCTATCAACCAGCTTGTCCGAACGTAGATAATAAATGACGAAGGAAGGTGGATGCTGTGAAACGCGATAAAACTACCGCAGACTTTGGTTCCTTTGCCCCATGATCCTTTCTTTTCAAACATTTGATCGGGGGGATGACAGATCCTGGAGATTCGTGCTTTTAAGTTTATCTAAACACAGCGAGAGGTCTCGGAAATGTTTTTAAGTGAATTTTGTTATGAGCAAGTGAACGATACACTTGTCTTTAACTCGTCGTTTGTCCATTTTTGTTGCAGCCGTCGTGGATGCGAAGCAGGGAGTACTGGGACGACAGCTTCGAGACCAGATACGCGGAACTAAGGAAGGATCCGACGAGGCCATCGTTGAAAGTGAGCGCCTTCATATTTCAGAACAGCATCTTTATTGTAGGAATAGGTGTTGTAAGTTTTTTGTATCGGACAAGGGAGCATCCCGAACCCGAAAGTTCAAAAAATTCTGAAACTTTGTGAATTTGTAGGGAATGTACTTGTGAGTGCAACACAATTTTTGTGTGCTGCCCAAATTGACTGGAAGGGGGTGAAATTCACCCCTGAAAGTCCGTTTTTTTTTCGATTTTGTGTTATAACTCGTGAATTATAAAATATTTGTTGTCACATGATAGATCTAATTAAAAGATGTAACTTTTGTCTTGAAACTTTTTTCTATCTCTTACAGTTCGTGAGTTGTAACACAAACTCGGAAAATAGCCGAATTTTCGGGAGTTAATTTCACCCCCTTCGAGTGAATTTGGATAGCCAAGAAAAATTGCGTTATAATCAGGAGGAAATCCCCTACATATTCACAAAGTTTCAGAATTATTGGAATTTTTGGGTTCGGGATCTTCCCTTGTGAGAAACTCGGGAAAAAATTCCTCGGGTCATGGGACTCGAACCCGCGATCCTCCGCGTACTGGCTAACCGCCTAACCGACTCCGCCAAAGTCGCCTCCTTACCAATGAGGCTTTCTGATTCCACATTATCTTTTCGATCCTATCGCCAATTGTCTTCGACTTGTTTTTAGCACAAATGTCCCACCACTTGTGTAGCTTCTGAAGCATAGGTGTACCCAGTAATAGCTCCCCTCACCAGGCCTACCTAATCGGCGTGCTCGAGAGTGTCCAGCACAGGTTCCTGCGTTTTGCGTCGTTCCGCCTTGGACATCCTATGCGTAGGTTTGACCATGACTACCAGCCGCTGCTGTTTAAGTTTAACTACTTAACGATGCAGCAGCGCCTTCGTCTGGCCGACTTGTCATTCCTTTTTAGGGTTCTTAACGGTCAGGTTAATTGCCCCCAACTTCTGGGTTTAATTGATTTTTATACTCCACCTAGACCGTTGCGGCATACTCCGCTGTTTTATGTCAAATCTCATAGAACGAATATGCTTATGCGCGACCCTATTTCTAGGCTTTGTACGCGAGGCAATGAGGTGGCTGACCATATCAACTTTTTTGGTTCCTCTGTAGAGACTTTTAAACGGTCAGTTATCTCCTGGATTCACTCATCCTAGTGGTACACCTCTTGTTTGATGTTATTATCGTGCAATTTTGTATTCGCTTTTGTCTTATGGTTCGCGTTCTGTACAGTACTATGTTAGTTTTTGTTGGGTTCATTAGTGGGGTTAACCCCGTCTGATATTAATAAATAAATAAATAAATAAATAAATAGCGAGACGTTCATCGCGCCTGCGCGGAAAGTGAGCAGGGCCCAGTGACCCAGTTCAAAGCGATTGAACGCCGGAAAGAGCGATCGTAGTTCATATCGCTGGCCAGCGGCTAGGGGAAAATCCCTAGGTGCGTTGGAGCGTATTTTAAACGCCTCTAATTCCCGCGTGCCTCGGTTTTCCAGTGGACCTTTGTGCTCCGTCCGCTAGAGCTCCCTTAACCAGCGTCCTTTCGCCCTTAACGAGGCCACTAATGGGAATGTTTCGTCAAAGGGCGCTCATTCCTCCCTCCGCTCGCGTTTTCAATATTTAGCTGCTCGTTTATTTATTCAACTGGACGGAGAGAACCTAGTCGTCGGTTTTTCATCGTTTTAAGCGCCCGATAACGAGTCGAACGTTCTCCCCACCCTTATCGATTAAAATGGCCCCAGTTCGGCGATATTTCAAGCCAGATCGCGGAGCCAGGAGCGCCCCAGGTCCCCCAGGCAATTGGGTCAAAGTGTCTCTGATTTCCCAGCCCCCTTACCTCCATGAAACTATGGAATTTGAATCTCCCAGTCCCCCATAAACTTGCGTCTTCCACTCTTAACAAAGCATCAGATTCCCGTTTCACCTCGTAACTCCCACCCCACCTGTCCTCCACTCCCAGCGAAGCTTCGGACTCTAATTCCCCAGGAATCGCAGTCTCCCGTGGACTCTAATTTCACCCCCCCCCCCATCGTCGCCCATTTTTCATTCCTCGTCACCTCTCCTCAACTCCGTAACAGTGCTGCCAAGTAGTCAGATGCTGCGTCTGACGATCGCGTCACCATCCAATCCGCCTAATGACGCGCGAAGCCGCTGGAAACCGACGGAACAGATCGACTCCGGGATGTTGGAGGCAGTTTAAGGGTGGAACCGAGCGTACGTGCCTCACGAAGCCTCAAGGCGTCGAGGTGGGGGTGGAAACTTCGTTAACGAATCTCCGAAATGCCTCAGATGCGTCGGCTTAATTAGCTCCGACGAACGTGAATGCGGGCTGCCACGAGCGGAAGCGAGAGCGGGGCTTCCTGCTCGATGCAGGCATACCTGCAGCTAGCGCGCGAACCGAAGCACCTCGTATTGCCCGCGCATAATTATTCCCGCGAAAAAACTCGAATGGGACATTGAGATTCTTTGGCTCGGAGAAACTCTGGAAGCTACGTGCCTGTGCTGGATACTGATTAAGGGGGATGAGAGAGATGTTCGGAGACTGGAGGACGAAAAAGTGCAATAACCGAAATACGACCCTCGAGGAGATCTCGACGTCTGCTCAGGTTTTCCGCGCGACAGCGTAGCCGAGCCTCGTAAACACGCCAGTATTCTCCAATCTTCCCTAACAAGATGATACTGCCACCCCCTGGCTATGGATAACCTGCAGGGAGAGCTGGGAGGGTGGCATCGCGAGGAAAAGTTGAACGCACGACGGTAATCCTCGGCCGGCGAACCTATGTCGCACAGAATCACCGAGGAGTCGTAGATCACTATGATTTCCGAGGTCGTTTCAAAGAATTTCCTTGGAACTCTATTACGAGGACCGCCACTCGCCAGGAAGGACCAAGGAGCGTGGAAAAAGCGGATCCCGCCGCGGGGGGATCGATTCCCTTGGGCGGGACAAATATTTAGACGGAAGCTGGGAAACGTTTTCCGGGAGGGAAGCGGTCTCATTGTGTCCCAGGAGGCTCCTGTAAGGACAAACGCGGACGCGGCCTCCCGTCGGCCCTTTCATCGTGCCCGGAGTTCGACAAGTTCGACAATACCGGCTCATCAGGGCATTGTGTCCGTGCGGCACAATGGGATCGCGGTGGCCTTTTCGAAATCGCCGTGCAATCCATCCCTTGCATTTCCCTTTTCCGCGCTTCTGCTTCCGTCCTCTTCCTTGGGTCCCTCAGGTGGACCCCTGTACACGTTTCGTTTCGCTCTTGCTTCGCATTTCTAGTCACCAGTGCGTCCAGAAGGGTAAAATCGACCGATTTTCAAGAAAAGTAGTGGTGGGTTTAAGCACCTTGCGAGTAGTTTCATTTGAACATACTATACTCCGTTCCACGTTTTCTCTCAATTAGTGGCAGAAGCGTTTCGTTTCTGTTTAGGATTTCTGGTCACCAATGCGTCCAGAAGGGTAAAAAATCGATCTCTGAGACCTTCTGCTTAGCATGGAGCAATTTTGAAGAAAAGTAGTGATGGGTTTAAACAGCTCGCGAGTATTTCCATTTGAACAAGTACTCCGTTCCACCTTTTCTCCCAATTAGAGGCAGAAGCTTCCACCGAGGGGTGGAATGTCGCAGAGGAAATGCTCCCCGAGGGAGACATCCGTGCTCCCGAACTGCCGTTCGAGAGATGAGACGCATCTTCGCGTTATAGGAGGCGTCGTAAAAACGAGGCTCCATCCCGGGGAAACGTCGCCGCCGGTTGCCTACCGTCGAGCTAGATAAATGTAATGGAACGGTCACGAGTCGGTTGCCCAGGGTGCACTTACCCCTCCATCCCTCTGTCGCGCCCTTATCCTCGACCTTTTTATTTCCCCTGTTCCCGACTACCCTCGCGAAGCTACGCGAGACGGGTTGCTTATTAATGGTATTTATTTATTCAACGGGACTCCAGCTTTCTTGCCAAAGCCGCGGGGGATTATCCTGGCGGCTCGTGGCGTCTAGGGTAATAAGAAACCACGGACTGGGGATAAAGCAGCAGACTGGAAAAAAGAACTAGGCGAGATTGAAGGGGGATCTTGAAGCTAGCTGATACTGTACGTAGTGGCTTCTTCCAAATTGTCCGGGTCCTCGATTGCCTCGCGAGAAAAATCCCCTAGGGAGGACGTCCACTCCTCCGAGCTCGCCAGTTCTCGCTTCGCCTGGCTCCAGTTAGGGGCGATAACTGTGATTTCAGGAAGTGGCTGACAAAGTTGTCGGGAAACTGGCGGCGGAACGGATCCCACTGCTCGAGGAGGACAGAGGGTGGCTGAACAGCCAGGGGTGCGTTAAAGGGGCGCTGCGATCCGGGCCAACATCGTCTCATGCATACGAATAAGCCTTCGTTTCCTCGTCACAGCTTTCGCCCTCGCCTCGATTATTAAACGCGCGGGATGACCGTTCTCGTAATTAACGCCGCGCCCTGGGTACGCGACAACTCGAACTCGTGACTTTCTGCAATCCAACATTCCCCAACTGGAGTAAGATCCACCGGAGGAGAAGTGGATCGATGAATTTTCAGGCTGAATTTAACACACGGACGGTAGACGATCTCCTTTTCGTTCGCACCTGTATCGAAGCTTCAGATTTGATTGGTAGACGCGTGGAGCTTTAGTCCACAATTGTTAGTGAAAGTGTAGCCAAGTTGGGCCAATCACTTTCTACTTCGGGGGTTCAAAGTTTGCCCATATTCTTCAGTAGTTTGCACCCAGTTCTACGATATGGACCAAGTTTGTGTCAACAAATGGTCATTTAGGTAACAATCTCACAGCGAGGACCGTGAGCTTCCTAGTTACCCTTGATGACCCCCCTGACAGTCTTATCTTCCACTTCGGGGGACCTGAAACAGAAATACCACGATCGAACTCTCAGATTTCACTCACAGTGAAATTCAGAAAATTATTATAAAAATTGCGTAAAGATAATTATCACATTAAGCATTAGTGTTCGGGGTAGCTTGAAAAGTATGGATTTTCTGAAAATTATTTTTACGCATTTTTATAGATATAAAAAAAAAGATGCAACTTGTGTTGACATTTCTTCCCAATATCTCACCTTTCTCAAAATATTCCACGAAAAAGAAAACTCTGAATTTTTTCAAGGGGTGATGTCACCCCCCAAAACTACACTACAGCGCCAAAAAAATAGATTTGCATATTTTTCTGAATTTCCCGGTCGCTTAACTTCCCCCGCCAGCAACCCCCGCTATTCGCATCCTACACTTGTTAAACAACCCCCTCGAAAAAGCCACAGAGATCCACCAGTCCTCCACTCGCTCGCTTTAAAATTCAGATGATCGATCAGCCAGAAGCGGCAGACCCGCAGCAGCGAAGCATCTACCGAAAGACACTTCACCCCTGCTCAGAGGCAAGGTGAAATCCTCGTGCCCCTCGCTTGAACCATCGATCCCCGGAAGTTTGGGGTGAGGGGCACGGACCAGCAATAAACGTGGATGCATAATAGGGATTCGTCGGCGAACTATGCGCGGCTTAGCGTGCCGAGGCTTTCACCGCTGATTATGAGCGAATGGGTATCGGTTTATCGCGATCCTTTGTCGCAGGGGTGCTCAGCTGGCCCCGAGCCTCCTCTTTTTCCCGTCGCGGCCGAGTCAGCCTGAAAGATCAAACAGGGTCGCCGCGTTAAATATTCATAAAGGCGAGGGGCACTCGCGGGAAAAAACCGAGGAGAAAATTGAACCGCCATGGATTTCCATTGGCGACGAACTTGCAAGTTCGACGAATTTCTGATGCAGCCAGTGGCCTCGAAATCTCATCTCCCGGATCTGCATAACATTCAAAGAGGGTGGGCGAATCGATTATCCACTTGCTCGATGAAAAACTATCGCTTAGAAGAGAGACAGTTGAATAGACTGCTCTGGTTTATCTCTCGAATGTTTTGATATCGATTCAGTTCTGGGCGGATGATCTCTCCCCCCCCCCCCCCCACACCCTCCGATTGTCCACGATGAACAACAATCAAGCGGCAGCCACGTACACGCGAGCGAACCGATGGTAAATCGTAATGAGCCCCGTAAATTGTTTTACGGGCAACGTTGGTCGGCCTGCGGCTGCATTACCGCCTCGACACGGCCAGTGTATCAATTACGAAATAACGTCGTTATCGTGGGCGAGCCTGGTGCAGCCTAATTAACGAATTCCCCAGCTCGAGACCATTCCTCGAGTGTCCCTGCTCGAGAACCGCTGCTCGAGTATCGGCTCCCCTTGGACGGAGCTCACCGCGAAGTCGTATAAGCCGATCAATTTGGAGCAATTCGCAATTCTACCGATAATTACGGTTTCTTCGAGGGTGAGCAGCTCGCGGGGTGTTCATTAAGTCGCTAGATTGGGCGGTGGATTCTCGTCGGGGATGTTAGAACCTAGATGTCCGACCATTGCCTGAGTGTTTCTACTTGAAATCTGATCGCTTCGTTCCGCTGCCAGTGGCGCACTCAGGATTTAATTTTGGGGGGGGGGCCGAGTTGAACGGCTAAACATATTCTTAATACAAATTCAATAAAATTCATTAGGTGGTTATAAACATTTATTTAAAGTATGAAATCTAGTTTTCTTTTCGTTTTACAAAGCTCTTGAATCACTTCAGTTTTTTAATTTCTCTTAAAGTAGTTAGGTTTCTCCTAAGGAAACTTTTTCCTTTTTTCTCATTTTCTTTGGGGGGGGGGCCGAGGCCCCCTGGCCCCCCCCCCCCCCTGAGTGCGCCACTGTCCGCTGCTGCTTTGATTACTCAGTTTTAAAGGAATGCTTCTATGGCCTTCTGTCCCTCGATTGTTCGCTGAAATATGCAACGTCGCGGTTAAGTGTCCCTGCAAAGTTCCAAGGCTCTCGTTTACTGTATTTCTATGCGTGTAGTTGGGGAAGTTGTAGTGCATTATTTAGCTAAAGACACTTGTGACATTCGATTGCAGGTGATCCTGGTGCCGCACAGCCACACGGACCCAGGATGGCTGAAGACGTTCGAGCAGTACTTCCACAGCTCCACCAGGAGCATCCTGAACAACATGGTCTCGAAGCTGCAGCAGTGGCCGAATATGACTTTCATCTGGAGCGAAGTGTCCTTTTTATCACTCTGGTGGGAGAGGTGAGTGTCTAGAACTTTACATTACTTCGCCACCCGTTCCCCCGCGACTGCGGAATTAATAATAAAGTCACCGGGGCCCGGGCAAAACTTTACTACGACGGCTGTCTGCACGAGTCACTCGAATCGCGGCATTAAAACTCTTCCCTCGCCCACATTACTTAATACCAAACACTAACTAGCTTAAACAAAACGCGCCAAGTAGCATTACACAATCACGCGATCCTCGAACGCTAAAGGATCACTGGACCAAAGGAAACAGCAGAATGTCACGTCCCAGCAATGGGATCGCGAGCGTTAGTGCGCGCCAGCGCCACCAGAGGTCTAACCTTCCAAACTCTTTCTCGCAAGTGGCAGGTGCCAGTCTCGTTTGTATATGTACAAATTCCAAGTTTATTCCTCTCGGTGCCAAGCCGGTCCGAGACGAAGCGCCACCTCGTTTTCTCGTAGATCCTTGAAACGCCAATCCACCTCCACTGCAAAGTAACACCACTTCAAACGGCCTTCAAGATTACGAAACAGGATTCCCTTTCTCATCCAGGAACGGCGGTTACGGACGTTACAAGACAATTCCACCTACGACACCTCCCATCCCATTCTCACCCTCGCCGCGCGGTGCGCGCAAAGGGGGGGGGGGGGTGCAAAATCGACGAGCACCTAGCCTAGCCCCAGCAGCCCCTCATACCCTTCGATTGTCTCAGGCAGCATCTCGGTTTTTACGCGCGTACGTGTACCGCGGAGGCGACGATCGTAAAAGGGCCCATTAAGAAGAGTAGAAAAGATAGCCTCTGGATGGAAGGGAGCAGTTTTAAGGTGAGCCTCTGCGCGTGGGAGGGTGGGGTATCCAGTAGGATCGTGAGGATCTGGTTCTTTAACGACGGAAAGGAAGCGGGGATAAAGATGAGGAAGTATCGGGGGCATAAAAGGGGATCGAGAAAAGGGAGCGAGGATAAGAAGAAGGCCCCCCCCCACCTTCTTTGCAGTGGCTCTCCTGCCCGTCGAATCGAACAAGGAGGTGGATGGATCTCTGACCAGAGCCCCCATTCCCTGGGACAAAGGGAATCGCCTCGGAATCGAACGTAAGAGGATAACGAGGAAATCGTGGGTAGGACTCGGAATAGATTTCCCTGAGCTACCTGCGTTCGCGTGATGTACGCGCCGCCGTGGAACGAGGCTGTCATAAAGCGGCCCATTAAAGAGAAGGAATAGCGCAGCATACTTTCGACCACGGCAATATCTGCAAGATCGAAAACCACTTCCTTCCCTTAACAGCCTGGAACGCCGCTGGTGAGAACGAGTCCGCGTCGAGCGGAATTTCGAAATGGGCAGGAGAGGTGGTTGCCTCCCCCCCCCGCTATGGATTAACGTGGAGGTCGTTTGGAGGGGAGTAGATTGGGGGAGGATAACTATAAATTGGTAGTCTCGAGCGGGAAGCGTCGGAAGAATTCTTGGATTCAGAAGAATACGTGTCAGATATGTGTGGGGGGCAAGATGGCCGAGTTTCTGAAGCTCGAGGGGTAAATCCGAGTGGCCGAAAGGCGGAAGCAGAAGCGGACCGGAATTGGTCGCTGGTTTACGAGCGATGGGAGCGGAGAAAGCACGGTGGAAGGCCGAGGGAATCAGTGGGACGCGGGGCAGGCGATAAATATGATTTGTATCGCGGATTGTATCGCGCGAAATTACAAGTTGCAGCGTTACACGTTACTCGTGGCTATCTGCTATGTAACTCACAATTACGCCGGCGGTATATCACCCGGGTAAGATATTCGTATTTAACCCCCTTTAGGTGGTGAATTATGCTCGGAGGAAAGTCCCCCAGCTCCTGCCACCCCCGTTTCCCTTTCTGGCCGATTCGAGGGCGCACGGAGGGCGATAGCTTCGCTCCACCCACCTGCAGCTATACGACTGTTTCCTTTAAAATGAGACCTATCACGGAACTTGCTACTTCCTCGCGAAACTTGAGCAGAACCAAACAGAGAATTCACTGGGCCAGTTCTCGTTTCCCACGAAATCATTTAACACTGAGGAGTGAAAGTCTCGGGAAAGTAGCTCCGCTAATAGCGTCTTCGAAAGGAAAGGAATCCTGCAGGGACGAGGAGTCACGAGGAGTCACGAGGATCACCGCCGTAACCTCCGACCCTAACCGCGTCGGGCTCCCGATGGTTTAGAGACAAGGGTGAGATTCGTGGCGGCTTTACGGCGACAGTAAACGACCCAACCAGGAAACTACTCCAAGGGTGGGGGTGTTATGGGTCGTGCTGCACGGGCAGTCGCACAAATCACGAAATTCTGTCAGGGTTACGCGCTGTAAATCCTCTCGTTGTCGCTGACGATCGTGTAACGTTCCATTTGCATTCTTCAACGGTGGCTTTCGATCGCGCGGTACCTGTCGGAGTTCCCCGACCGCCGGGAGCTGTTCCAGCGATAATGGCACCCCGGGGTATTTCGATTGGGTTAAACGCGGGGCTGTTAACGCTAGGGGCGCAGATCAAACATCTTGCTTTCTAGGAGAAGCAGCTGAAGGGAAGCTGGAATTCGACTTTGTGGACTGGTGTAAGGGATGTAACTTGGGGAGTTATCGTTCAAGTTCTCTGGCAGCTGTATTATCCCAAATGGGAGTTACGTAACCGAAGATACCCCGCGGGAAGCTTGCTCCCGTTCCTTCGACCCTTTGATCTTTAAAAAGCACTGCAACTCTCCGTTGGATAAACGGGTGTTCGCGAAGCAACTAATCGATGGCGGTTCCTCTGTTCCCAGTGCCCACCCCACGAAGAAAATGGTCGTGAAGAGGCTGGTGAAAGATGGCAGGCTGGAGATGACCACTGGGGGCTGGGTGATGACCGACGAGGCGACTTCGCACATCTACGCTATGCTGGACCAGCTCATCGAGGGTGAGTCTTCCTTCCAGAATACTTTCACGTTATGTCACCTGGGGGAACATAGCTATGGCTTAGAGCAGAAATATTGTATGACCACTGTTTGTGAAATTGGAGATTTTATATCCAACAAGTAGTTCTTGACCGTTTCTTTATCCCGTATTAAAAAACACATTTAAATCTACTTTATGAAGAGTGACCCAAAAATAGCTTCTTTTTGGTCCCACGATTTTGGAACTGAATTTTGTGGCAAATGATACCTTATGATGAGATATCAATCACAACAAATTTTCAAGTTGAGGTGACAATTAGTTTCTGAGATACGGGAGGTGATAGAAATAAAAATTCCCACTACACAGCATTTATATTTCTTGATTTTTATTTTTATTTGTGAATTTTAAAAATCTAAGTTCAAATTTCTTGTCCGCAACATCCCTGGAAATAATTTCTTAAATTATTTGACTGATATAAAAGTTCGTACATGAAAGCGTATGGGCTGACGCGGTTACGAATTTTCACTTCTTTGACCTCCCATATGTCAGAAACTAATTGTCACCTCAGCTTGAAAATTTGTTGTGATTGATGTCTCATCATAAGGTATCATTTGGCATAAAATTCAGTTCCAAAATCGAGGGATCAAAAAGCGGTTAAAAAGGGCTTCATTTTGGGGTCGCTCTTTATCAAAAATAATATTTTTATCCCTTGTGTGTCTCTGAGTCATATATAGCAATGCGTTTAAATATCTTTTTCTCGAAAACACTAAAAGTGGACATTCCTGTAATCACGTCACAAAGTTTAGTAACATTCAGTTTTTTTTTCTCATTGAATACAATGAATAACAATGTGAAACTTTTTTTAATTTATTAAACTACTTATAATGTATACAGAACAATTTTTTAAATACACTTTTAATTGCGTTTTTTCAATGTTATCTGGAAGTAAAAATCGCGGATTTCAGTTCACAGACTCATCTGAAACAAAAAAACCAAACTGATTATTAATCATTATGAGTACCACCATCGCAGGTGCCAGAATTAACCACGTAAGTCAAAATTTAACAAAATTGCGCGCTTTCAAACTTCAAGCCTAGGAATTTTCCATTTCTACTTAATCCAGCGAGATACTGTCAAAGTGGTATACAGTAAATCCTCGTTAGGAGCCCGTTTCTACCACGCGTTAGGAGCCCGGCGACTACCCCCACCATTTCTTAGAATCCTTCGGACCAGATTGGGGGAACCCGGGAACAAGCGAGAGGCTCTTCCGTTTCCTCTCGCTCGCTCATTGGATTTTCGCACTCGTGCCAGTGGCCGCGCGAAATAGTGTCCTAACGAGTATTTACTGTACTTCGTATTCAGCGTCTAAAACACACAACTCGGAAATAATTATGGGATCAGGCTCCCTCATAAAAGGGAGTCCGAAATATAGAAACTTTGGTGGAGTCGGTTTTAGCGGAGTCGGTTAGGTGTCTACTCAATACTCCGAGGGTCGCGGGTTCGAATCCCATCGCCCCAAGTTCGTTTTTTCCGTGACTCTCCACAAGTTGCGTAGGAATTAAAAACCCCTTTCTATAAAATTGACACAAGGAATTCGAAATACCCCCACCCAGTAGCCTCCCCAAGAACCACAAAACGACGGTGACCCATTGTTTCCCATTGCCCCGAAGCCAAAGAAACAAACCACCCTGCAATCCTACGAGCGAGTGAGGAGCGAGGTAGGCGTTCATGGGTTCATATTTCACGGAGCTGACAGGGAAACGAGTCCCGGAAGTGGAGGATGCCTCGGACGTTTCCCAGACAGAGGGTAGGACGCAATAACCGTTCCCCCCTCGAAGAAGTAGGGGAAAGGCTCGAAGGGATTTCGGAGTCGATCCAGGGACGTGCACTCGAGACTCGACAGAGCAATAAGCAGGGCGACGGTTCCTCGGGGTGATTGCCCTTGCCCTGCTCCTTAAAGGCTCCCCCAAACCAACGCGAATATTCGCGGCGGCAGCGGATATTTTGCCGCGATGGATCCGCGGCAGTTTACTATACGTGGCGGCTTATGGGGCTGTTCAGACCAACGCGGAACGTTTCCGCTGCGGCGGCGGATCCTTAGCGTTTTTTTCCGCGGCGGACACGCGAATATTTTACCGCGTTGGATCCGCGGCAATTTACTATGCGTGGCGGCTTATGGGGCTGTTCAGACCAGCGCGAAACATTTTCGCTGCGACTGCGGATCCGCAACGTTTTTTCCGCGGCGATATCGATTCGCTCTCCAAGGCGTTTTTTCCGCGGCGAAATTTCTCCGCTCTCCAAGGCATTTTTTCACTGCCAATTGTAGGTAACATATCGGGCTTGTCTGGATTGCCATATCTCGTCTATCGATGTGGCGATCTCCTAGCGACGCAACAGAAGAAGAGAGTGCGGAATCAAAAAGGGGCGGCAATCGCGACTACGTGCCGTATGTAAGTACTTACACGGACAGGACTTTCTCCCGCAAAATCAATTAATCAACGCTGTCATATGCAGTAGACTAAAGAGAGATGGGCAAAATTTTTATTTAAATACAAATTTCGAATAACGAATAAAAGTTAACCCGGGTCAATTTTATTTGTCGAATAAAGTTTTTTCTTCATTCGAGGAATAAAGTTAATTTTTTTATTCGCCGAGCGTTTCAAATTCAGCGGCAAATAAATTTTTCAACCCCAACTGTAACTGCAACTTTAACTTTAATCTTCTTCGTCTTTGAACAATTTTCCGGCACACGTTCGAGCTGTCGAAGATCGGGGATTCAGGCCTAACGCGCATGTTAAGCGGCATTGGATTTTATCGAAAAATAAACACGGTTTGCCGGAGTGGCAGATTCTCAGAAGCCAAGGAACACATACGGACGGCTGAGTGACTTTGTACGAAGGTCGCTAACGTAAACAATGCCCGCTTCAGAAGTATGACGAGGGGGGAGAACGTGGAGGAACGCTCGCGAGGAGTCAGCCGTTCGGTACGGTGCAGCGGTGGATCGAGAATATCGAATAAAAAGTATAGATTAGTTCGATTTACTGAGTCGTTCCTGACTTGTTCCTATCACGCATGTTACAATGTAGTATCTTCCGATGCCGGCCCTCGGCACAACACTTGGAACGAAACTGAATGTTACAGACAGGCCCGTTCCTGGCGGGGGTGCAGAAGGTGCCCCTGCACTTAGGCGGCCAAACCCGGGGGCGGCCGCGGGCCGTTTATTATATATAAATTTTTTACTAAAAAGAATAATATTTATAATAAGCTCTTTTGCATGATAAACGTTCAAAACTATGCATAAATAGATATAAAAATAAAGTGACATATAAACGACACTGCATATTAAATTCTTAATTAAAGAATATTAAATTAATAAGGATGGCAAAATTGTTTTTGCACCTGGGCGACACAAAACCCAGGAACGGCGCTGGTTACAGAGCAAAAAACCTACAGATCAACCTCAAATATTCACAGCGGCAGCGAAATATTCGCTCCGGTGTGAGCACACACGCGGATTCCGCTACCGCTGCCACTGCGAATTATTCCGTTGCCGCTCCGCGCCGCGAATATTCGCGTCGGTTTGGGGGAGCCTTAACGCCCTCTGATTACGCCCGTCCGCCGCGCAGTGAAAGGAAAAGGATCCAGGGGGTTTAATGCCCGTGCGGTTCCCGGCGCCAGAGACATTTTATTGCGCCCGTGGAATCCCTCTGATTACCCCCCAGATGCCCCCGAGGGGGCAGGGCAGCTCGTCGCGATAATAATTACCATTCCCCTAAATACATGCCGGGCATTATTGTCGTCTGGGTGCCATCGGTCGCACTCCTTCGACGGGAAGGCACGGAATTCGGGGCAAACGCGGGTCAAAGGGAGCGAACTCGATACCGAAATCCTCTCGTTCGGTCTGGTTAGAAGCCGTCACGGGTTCGGGCTGGATAACGTGTTGCGTTTTCATCGTTACATATTCACACGCGGAATATTCGGGGAATATTTGCCGATATATCGGCCCTGTAATGCCCTCCGGCGCGTATTGACCGCGTCCGTCCTGGAAATTTAACGTACTAAGCGGCCATGCATATTCAGGAGCCTAATAATTGGAAGTTAATGCAGCTGGCCGGCATTATTTCAATGGGACGCCGGCTGATCCCGTAAATCATCGCGTACATCGCTATAGCTCATCCCTCTGCCCATATGGTGTCTTCGATGTAGAATATAAAGCCATTAGAATCCTATAAAGAAACTTACACGCGGAGTACCTGCTTTGTTCAACAGCAGCCACACGGCAAACAACACGAACTATCGTAATCTTGATTGGAAAATAGTCTTTAAATAATAAGCTTCCAAGCATATATCACCATCGTTGATTAACAAAATTACTTGTACGTAAAAAGATTCATAAAAAGACTCCTATTTTTTACGACCAATTTAAATTACTTGTAAAATTAAATTAAAAAGCTTCCAACATTCCCCATAGAACTTTCCATTAAAAACACTTTTCAAAAACAATTTACTAGTAATTTAAGATAGCAGAGTTAAGTGACTCGCCCCGTATATATAGGAATCGGTAGTTGAAAGTGAGAACTTGCGAGAGAGCGAGGTCGGTCGAAATGCCCTCTTGTGGCGAGTACGGTAGAACCGCTACAAAGCTGTCCTACATCCATTTCCAGCGACAGACGGTGTACGTTGCATGCCAAAGGATCCGGCGATCTCTCTGTCCACAGAGTATCCGTTCGCGGAAGATACGATCCCGCAGATCCACTGTAAACATCGCTAGATAGAAGCGTTTACGGTCGCGCCGTATCGCGCGCCTTTAAAATCCTCTTCCTCCTGTCGCATCCCGCGCCGAGGAGACCCACGAACGCAATCGAAGGAGAAGTCCTGGCGGCGATATTACGCGGCCGAGATCTCTCCACAGGCGAATATCCTCGGCAAAAGCTCTTCCCCTGTATAAAGGGTGTAATTTAAGACCGCCAGGATGTACGGGAGGGGGGATCCACCCTCTGATCCTCCTTCCCGCTACCCCTCGGTGGACGGATCCAGTTGCCGTCGCCTAGCGGAGGCTTCTCGAGGAGCCGCGCGGAAGAATCAGAGATGCGAGGGGGCGGGGGATGATTGAGGGGGGTACAATAAGATTTCACGACGCTTTATCTGCGATTGATCGATGGGGGGAACTGAGAAGCCCACCCCTTAGGATCCGAGCCCGAGAATCTCCGGTTTCTCGGCTGATTACGCGCGATCGAAGCGGACCGACGCTTCTCGCATGCTCTCTGGAGAAAGATCTCGGGGGTGGAATTGCCCGGCTTGTTTTGGAATCGTTACTTCTGGACACGGGGAAGCATTTTCGGCGCGTGGTCCCTAGGGGCCGAGGACGATACGTTCGAAACTCGAAATGGATTCGTCGATTGATCCCGGGCTACGGCTTCGGCCAGAGTTTTCACGAAATTATGCGTTCGGCTGCGCGAGAGCTCTGAGCGGTCGACGTAATTTACGATCGCCGGCGCGTCTAATTCGGATCGAGGCCGCTCGATCAATGGGACGCGGCTGATTTATCGCGCTCCACGTAAGAACAATGAGCCGGGTCAACAACAATGGGCCGTTCTATTGTTTATTGATAGGGAAACGGAGAATTACGACCGGTGGAGTAATTATCCTTCTTTCGAACCTCCTGAAATCGTCCACTGAAGCCCTATTACCTTCGGAATCAGTAGACAGGAAGGGTATTATGTAAAACCACCGGTGTCGGGTGATTCAGCGTAAAAAACCGCGTCGATTATGTGGAATGAAGTTTCCTCCTACGAGTCGTCGTTAACGAACAAATCGAGTTTGAATGCGTGCACCGCGCGCGACAACTTTACCGCTACGCGATACTTCAAAGGGATTTTCTCGAAAACGGTGGCCCGTAGCAGAAAACTTTATACCACCTTTTCGATGTATTTTACAGCGACGAATCATTACACGTAAATACTGAATTGATCCGACCTCGGGTTTCCCCTTGAATCCATCTGAAACCTAAAAAATGGAGGGTAAACGAGTGTCTCGTTGAACCGCTCGTTATCGGAACAGTCTATAAACGAAAGCAAAGGTAAAGAGACACTAATGCCAGCGATTAAAGGTACATCAGGGTCTCCGAGTCGGTGGATTAAGCGACCTTCGGAGTCCCCGAGTCCTGGAACAGGCATCGGGGGAAGGGAGATAAGCGGGCCGATGGCTGCTCCCTCGGTATCGACAATTGCAGAAATCGAGATAACCGCGATGCACGGGAGGGTTCTGGCTCGCCTCGAACGATGCGCAGGAAGCACGATAATAACCGGAAGTGCACCGGGACGAGTCCATTACCGGCCTGTCCTGAAGCAGCTCGGTCGTTTCGGTTCCTCCCTGGAAATTAGCGGTGGCTAACGAGCCCCGCGTTATCTCCGCGCCGAGCTCGATCGTGCAAGACTCGCGTCTTCGACCAACAAACGAGGATTCACCCCCGTTCATTTTCAGCCGGGAACGATCTTTCTCGAAGATCCTTCCACCAGAACAATTAGTCGCGGTTGTTTCTATTTCTTCCTCCACCGAATCCACGTTTATGGTCGAGGGAACGTTGAGCATCTCGGTGCTGGCAGGAATCGAAAGTGCCTTCGATTGCCGCGAAATAAAAGCAACAAGTGGCGCGCGGGGGTATTTATTATCCTTCCGTTTGCCCGCTGCACTTCCGCCCGACTAATGCGACGCCTCGCCACTAGACGAGTCTGTCAGTGGTAAAGGTCGACGCTCTATCGAACGGCGGAGGGCCGAAGTAGTCGCGGACCGTAAAGCGCCAGGCCATCGTTAGTGGCAGTGGACGTTTTAAGGTCAGACGTGCTGGAACGGCGCACAGTGGGACGGATCGACGTTTAGGTAGGCATTCAGTTCATTTCTTACATATTTCATCATTTAATGATTATAATCTAAGATTACAGGTAATATATTGTATAATAAATATAATAATCATTTTTTTTCTCGTCGCTCTTTTTAATAATGGGACTTCAAGAGTCCCTTCATGTTGATTTCCATATATATAAATCCATGTATATGGATCGGGGCTTATTAATAAATTATTTAGAACATCTTGATTTGTCATTTTTCGGCTGCTCTTTTTGCGTATAATTCGCAGTAGTTTTTAAAATCATTATTTCGGACGTTCTGGGCTTCCTCAGTTAAATATTCTAAAAAAATATTTAAATTTCCATTTTTAGAAAATTATCTGCTTTTACACATTGGAATAGTTTTAGTTAGTCTTTTTCTTGTAATGAAAAATATAAATCCTTATATTCTATTGTCAAATTAAGATTTCTTGTTACAATTTTCGTATTTTTCTAAATTAAAAAAAATGTTCGTATTTGTTCGTAAATTCAAGCATACCTCTTAATTCTGGATAGATTTCAGTTTCAGAAAATTCAATTTTTATATCCATCCGCATCCGACCCTTTGAAAAATTGACATTTTTTTGCACAAAAGCAGGTGCAAGTCTGGAAAAATGTACTATTTTGCTTCAATTTATTATTTTCAATAATAATGGTGCAATATTTGCACAAAAAATAATTTTTTTTTTATTTTCACAAAAAATAAAAAAAAATTTCACAAAAAATAAAAAAAAATTTCGCAAAAAATAATTTTTTTTTTTTTATAAAATCATTATCTAAATTCTGTAATCTAAAGCTAGTAATCAAGAAATGATGAAAAATGTAAAAAATGAAGTGAATGCCTACCTAAACGTCGATCCGTCCCACTGTGCGGCGGTGGAAATTTCATTGTCGCTTCGTTTTCCACCCCCGCCGCAAGGAAGCAACCCGCGGGAAGACTCTCCGAGCGTATAAATATTAGATCCCCACCACTTTTCCGCGGAGGCTCGATGAGAAATTTAAGGGAGGATCGCTAATCTTCCCCGACATGTGAAAGTTACCGGTGAAATTACTTCTCGGGGGCAGCGGAAAGCTGAGGGAAACTCCTCGACGTTTTCTTCGTTCGAAACGCGTTTCGCTACGAAAAAAAATTGCATCGTGAGAGGGGAAAAGTGGGGACGTTCTGAAGCTTTTAGCACTCGGCTCCACTGAACGTTTCTTCCATTCAAGAGCTTTCGCTGCTACGTTCACGCGCACCAGCCTTTCACCCCCTACCCCTGATCGTGCGGCAGGGGCTGCTTCTACTCGCGCGATAACTCGCTTAATGCACACATGTCGTGTCTAATGAGTTATAATCAGTCGAGCACCGGCTGAGTGTAGTTTAATGGTTTGTTCGCTCGTATTAGGCTACGCCACACCCTTCCACTCTTCCAGCTTCTCCCTTTTCCTCGCCTTCTTCGCCCCTCCACTGCTACGCCCTCGCCTTTGATATTTCTTCGCTGTGTCAGCCCTCTGGGGACCATTTTTGCTCTGCATTTCTACGAAATTCAAGCCCCCGTAGTTGCAGAGTTCAAATCTCTTCGTAGTTCAAAGCATCCTCGAAAGAATCGATTTCACAAGTTTCGCTGATTTTTGAGCGAGGGTGGAATTTCTTTGGAATTTTTCTCTGAAACGAAGGCGCATGGATTTCCGCGTCTCTCTCGGTCCGAGCTTCTTGGAAACAGACGT
Source organism: Andrena bicolor (assembly GCA_960531205.1). Taxonomy (NCBI): domain Eukaryota; kingdom Metazoa; phylum Arthropoda; class Insecta; order Hymenoptera; family Andrenidae; genus Andrena; species Andrena bicolor. Next base: position 27,645,518 of record OY482665.1, read on the forward strand.
GTAATAACGGGGGATGCGCCGAGCACCGAAGGGAACGCGCAATTTGCGGGCCGGAGCCAGGCTTCCTCGAATAATTGACGCAATTTCCGAGCCACCGATGACTCCGTGAATGCGGATCCCACGGGCTAACGGACCGGTAACAATCCGCCACGGCGGACGTTAATGTTTAAGCACGCTCCGGCGATCTCGAGCACGGCCGAATCGAAAATGCCGAGGACACTCTGCTCCTGAATTGCCGGAGAGTCTACTCGGGCATTAAGAGACTCGAATGGCTAGCGTTACGGGCAAAGAATCGATTCCACGGGGAAATCCCCACTCCTCTGCTCCTGGACACTAGCTGCACCGCATCTGAAGCGTCGAGTCTTACGCGTACTTACTGAATATGTTAAAAAAGTACTCGGGGCGAAAAGTAATTCTTATAATAGTATCACTGGGTCAATTATTCTTTATGTAAAACTTTCTCCTCATTTTGAGATCGATTCAGGGGGCTTGTTCAGAAAAAGAGTACTCGCGAGTCGTTCGAACCCGTCCCTACTTTCGCCAAAAAGCGCCCCGTGCTAGGCAACCACTCAAGGAAACGTTTGAGGAGAAAGTGTGGGGTCAGGAACCCTCTCATAAAGGCGTCCGAAATATTTATTTATATATTTCTTGTTTATTTAAATGGGACTAGCCTTTGGTATACAAATTGTACAGTTATAAGTAGATCGTTGTTACGCATTTAGTTGATTTATTCTGCCACTCACTGTACTCTTTAATAATCTTTATCTACATACTTACCATTTTTTTTCCTTATTTTATTGATATTTCTGTTTCTGCTTTCGTGTATTAGACCTCTAGTGGTTTTCTCTATTCTCTATGTATCAAAAGGTCTTTCTCGTATATACAGTGGGTGGCCAAATTATTATACTCAAACAAAAAGGCGTGAGATTTTGTAAGTTAAGCGATGGAATAGAATAGATGTTTCATTTTGAATATTATGTTATATTTTAATACTAGTATATGTATTTAAAAATGCAAATTAAATACATTTAGGTATATAGGTTTCAGACTATATATAATGTTATTTTATTCAATTAATTCCCCCCTTTTTGGGAACAATTATAAATAATTAAACTGAAATTTTTCTGTGTAAATCAAAGAGGATTTTTATTATTTTAAAGCTTATAAACTAAGGTTTACTTTATTACAAATCATACCTGTAAATCAAAGAAACAACATTCAATGTTTATAATTCACTCTGTTGTTCCTTTCTTACAATTACAATTTCTTTGGTTAACATTGGTACACTCATTTCTCCCACGTGTTTCACATCATCACCTTCACCTTCTTATCTTTGTTGTACATATAGACCCACAAAATTACCTCTTTTAAAAAAAGGTACAAAAAAGCGCGCCAAGTATATAATCCCATCAAAAAGGATACCATTTAAAAACTTTGTCATAAGTTAATACCCATCAAAAAGACTCCCATTTAAAAACATTGTCGAAAAAAATGTTAATTGTCTTGGTTTAATAAATAAAACAAGGCCAGACTTATTTATTCAGTTTAGCAACACCAATTCCGAGAGCAGCGCCAAGTATTTTGAATAAAATATTTATTCGTATTAAAATATTTATTTGTATAAAAATATATCTGCTTATTATTATTTAATACATTTTTTCTTTGTATAAATAGTCATTGTGATAATTGGCGCAATTGTGTTCTCCGGACACCTTCCAAGTCTGTGTGTCCCCTTCGTTTCAATAAGCTCTACATAAATCATCTATTAAAAAATTTTGGTGACTTACCTTGTTAATTGAGACAATAATTCAGTGTCCTATATGTTGTAAAACCTCGTGATATTTCAAACATTTTGACAGGCCTCCTCATTTAACACTTGCAGGTTATAATTGTTTTGACACTACCTCGACAGATCTACTCTCTGTCTGCTAGCTGTCACATGATAATAATTTGTTACGCGATTGGCCGAAACCCGCATCCAATGAACGACGTGCCTGAGGGACATTTCCTCACCCCTTCATACTCCCCTCTTGCCTAGAAGTGTAGGACGACGACGATGACGGGGACTGAATTTTAATAACATAAAATTCAGCAAATTGCAACTTTACATCGAAATATCTCAGCTCATAAGGCCCGTAGGAACAAAACGAAGACACTTTTCTTATGTAAATCAAACCCAAGCTATCCATTAAGACCATTCAAAACCTAATCGGATCAGCCGTTATTGAGATTCGGAAATCTCAGGGTTCTTGATAGCGAGTCGTGGCGTAATAGATACACTCCGTGTTCGCGCTGCGCATATATATATGTATATATATTATATACTTGGCGCGAGACACTGCCGTGTCTCTTGATATTTGGCTTACCGACCATCGTTATTACGCGGTATGATTCAAATAACATTAGGGAAGTGCCATGTACTTTCCTTACAACTATATTGTACGAGAAACACAATTACTCAATATTTGGTGACTCCGCCTTTAGTTTTTATGATTACTTAGATTCGGCGTGGCATACTTTTAATACATCCTGTGGCTACTTTCTACAGTTTTGGAATATTCTCTATTATTTTTGTCTTATTTGTAACAATTCTATCCCCGCCCTTTTAAAAAAAAATAAGATTTATATGTTAAAAAATTACTCACAGTGTTGTCAGATATAATAAACAATAACATTCATGCATAGTTACATTAATTACAGCTACGATTTTCACAGATTTTGACGAAAATGTTTTGAGTATAATAATTTGGCCACCCTCTGTACGAATAAATAAATTATGTGAGGTAATATCTAGATACAAAATTTCGTCGATGCCAATCTGTGAATATAATAGAGGCTTTGGAAGGGTCAAACTTTGGTGGAGTCGGTTAGGCACCTGGCCAGTGGATCCGAAAATCGCGGGTTCGAATCTCGTCACCCGAGGTCCATTTTTTCCGTGACTTTCACTCATAGGAATTACGAAATCTATTCTCCTAGGTGACTGGGAGATCCCATCTACATACATATTTCTTCGTTCAGCAACCTAACACAAACCTGAATCTCGATTCTACACGATCAAGGAACCTCTTCAAGTTTGCCTGGTAAAATAAGTATTGTAACGGATGGTCGTTTTAAGCGATGGTGGAAGCCAGGATGCGTGTTATCTCGCGGTCCTAGGAGGGTCGTTGCAGCCGAGTGACCCAAATGTTCTCTCCTCAGGGTGCCCCAATTTCTGTTCTGAGCGCTCCCTCGTCAACTTCCGTCTTCCTGCTCGGCCAGATATCTGTCCCATTTATCTTTCAGCGGAGTTCTTGTATCCCGTTTCCATCGGCTGCCTCCGAATTCCGCGCGAGCGAGCACGACTCGCAAAGTAACGGAAAACGAAGGTAATTCCGCGTGCCCGTTGGGCGCGTGGGGATCCAGCGTTGGATCCAGTGCTGCACTTACCCCCGATGTCCCCAGAGAACCGCGTTAACACGCGTGTTTGGCTTTGGTGCGCGCAAAGTGCAGGCTTCCGCACGGCGTGAGCGCCGACGAGCACGGCTTTCGAGAGGAAATTTCGGCTCCACCCGCACTTGAAAGTGATTGCATTAGCGAGATAATTGAGGTCGCCTCCTTGACTCGGCGCGTGCGACGGGGCGCGGGGGTGGTTGTACCTCGAACCAGGCGATTCAAGTGGAATTTGTTACGTTTCGGGGGTGTGTAATAAATGGAAGTTCGTGGTAGATGGTTTCAGTCGAAGCAGCAGTGGGGTGTGTTTCTGCACAGTCCACAGGAATCTTGTATTTCAAGCAATCCAGTAGAATTCTTCTTGGAAAGGCTTCGCAGCGAGTCGCAGTTAATTCAGACACTATTCCTCGCGCGCAGAATCTCGTTTCGATACGTGGTCGGGGCGGACGGGGCCCGTAATCGGTACCTATTTATCAGTTCTCACCCCCGGAGCATTCCTCGACCACCAGGCAACCCCGTTTCACCCTCTGCAACAGCGGGGAGTTAATCCAGATACGTTGCCACAGGATAGAGGGACTGCGCTCCGAGTTCCCCATTGACGATTTATTACGTCAGTGCATTAACAGCCGCCCCTCCGTCATCAAAGGTATCGTCGACGCAATCGACAGGAAATTCCAAAATTGCAGGAGACAGCGCGCTATCGTTTTCTTTGGGGCGAATGGAAGAATCGCGGATGTCTAAAAGTGACGGGGGCGTTTTATGTTCGTCGTAGCGAAACGTGGATTGCCGCGGGCGAGAATTGGATCCGCGGAGGGGTTGAAAAAACACGGACCACCGGGCGGAGCGAGATTTACATGGGAGGAAAATGGTGTCGAGCGTGTATACGCAACGACGAAAAAGGATGTGGGATTGGATTCGATTCCGCGACAAAGGAGCGAGGCCCGTGTCGGTTTATTTCTGCGGAGTGCGAGCCGTGCCTTTTGTGTTTTCGGAGCTAGGGGAAACGAGTTTGCCGGGGGAACCGCCCGGCCATCTCGTTCTCCGCGAGGAACAGCCGCTGATGGACGGTTTCCGTGAAACGCTGACGGCTCGCCGAGCATCTCCGTCGACGAATCGAATTCCATTCACGGCTGACGGTCTTCGGCGAAGAAAATAGGGTTTGGGGTGTCGCAAGCGCCAAGTAGCGGGAGATCCTCTCGGTTATAATAATCTGAGGAGCATTTATCGGTTGCTTTGCAGAGGTGAACCTCGACGAAGGTTGGGAAATATCTAACTGGCAGGCCTGACTCGAGTCTAACCGATGCAGGAGCAACTTCATTATACAGTAAATACTCGTTAGGAGCCCGACGCACGGAGCTGGTGGCGGGCTCCTAACGCGACTGGACACTATTTCGCGCGGCCACTGGCGCGAGTGAGAAAACCCAATGAGCGATCGAGAGGAAACGGAAGAGCCTCTCGCTCGTTCCCGGGTTCCCCCACTCTCGTCCGAAGGATTCTAAGAAATGGTGGGGATAGTCGCCGGGCTCCTAACGCGTGGTAGAAACGGGCTCCTAATGATGATTTACTGTATTTCCTCTCTGTCTTTTATAATAACCAGCGGCTGTGACCGTGATGGAAGCGTAGGTGTTCGTTCGATCACCGAAGTTAAAGCACGGGCGTGTTCAGAAAAAAGATGGGTGACCGTTTTTCTTACTCCTAATTGCGAATACATAACATAATTTGCCTCACTCTCCTTCTATAGTAAATTCCACTTACAGTTGTCATGAGTTCCAAGTTGTGTTTGTTGGTCCTTCCATTCCCCTCCCTTAAATGATCGCTTACAAGTGAGAAAGGGTGGTTTTTCCGTTCCTCGATTCTCTCGTGGTGTTCAAGTTATAATAACATGGCAAGTCGATGGGGACATGTTCCAAATGGGTCTCTCTTCCCCGGGCCCGTTAAAATCCCAGTTGTAGAAATACGGAGACTCCTCCGGGACATATCTGTCTAAGCGACCCTGTCCCTTTATTCCCTCGGCCATGTGTTTTTAAATGAATGTCCCTCTTGAAGAATATTTACAAGACGCGACGAGCGCGCTCCCTGATCAGAGTACGGCCCAGCGGCGTTCAAAGGGGGTGTCTCGCCCCCGGAACCCTCGCGTCAACTCAATCCAACCGCAAATTTAACGAGAACGGGGCTCGTTGTCGCAGCGTACGTCGATCCTTTAATTCGAACACGAAAAGCGCATCATCTTCACTGTCTCCAAGCACCGCCGCGGTATTCACTTGGACTACCCAACGACAGTCGACCCCTGAACCTCGCCCATTATTCCCAACTGGTATTCTTACCTTCAGTTTGCATTGCGACCGTGATCAATAAAACATTTCACTCCATTTTCACACATCTAGATATTCTAAATGCTACCCAAAGGCAGAGGGTGTAAAACCTCCACCGCCCTTTTTCCATCCCTACATTATTTGTCTCCTCTTCTTCCAGGTCACCAGTGGTTGAAAACGAACCTGGACGTAATCCCAGAGTCAGGCTGGTCAGTGGACCCGTTCGGCCACGGCGGCACGATCCCCTACTTCTTGAAGGCCTCAGGCGCCTCGGGCACCGTGATCCAGAGGATCCACTACGCCTGGAAGCAGTGGTTCGCCAAGAAGCAGTACGGCGACTTCGTCTGGATGCAGCCGTGGGATCAAACTGGCAAGGCGGACATGCTGACCCACAACCAACCCTTCGACATCTACAACATCAAGCACTCCTGCGGTCCGCACCCCCACGTCTGCCTGAACTTTGACTTCAGGAAGATCCGGGGCGAGTACACCGAGTACTCTGTCAGAGCGGTGGAGATCACCCCTAACAACGTGAAGCAGATGGCTGAGCTGCTGCTGGAGCAATACTCTAGGACGGGATCCCTGTTCACGCACAACGTCGTGCTGATGCCCCTTGGGGACGACTTTAGGTTGGGATAATTCGATTTCTCCTCCGTCCTTCAGCTGGAGTGAACTTTGGGAGAAGTTGGCCTTTGGACCCTAGTAGTGCTTAGCCTTCTCGACCCTTTGTCCCATTTGCTGCTGGTGTCCCAGGGTCCTCTGTAGCTTGGGGAACTCTGCTTTCATAATTGATATGGGTGGCTGGCAATTGATTACAGCACCTTTAAGTTCTCTTACGATGTTTGTTTCGTGTTTCTGCTTCAGGTACGACCACGCCATCGAGTGGGACCAGCAGTACACCAACTACAAGATCCTCATGGACTACATAAATAGTCGCAAGGAGGAGTACAACGCAGAGATAGTGTTCGGCACGCCAAAGGACTACTTCCGCGAGATCAAGAAGCGAGTGGAGGAATTCCCAAGCCTGAAGGGGGATTTTTTCGTCTACTCCGACATCTTCAGCGAAGGCAGACCAGCGTACTGGAGCGGCTACTTCACCACCAGGCCCTACATGAAGATCCTGGACCGCGAGCTGGAGGCGAACCTCCGCTCCGCCGAGATCCTCTACACCATAGCGCTGAACGTGGCCAAACAGTCCGGCAAGGACTTCATGCTCTACGAGACGTACTTCGAAAAGCTGGTGAAGGCAAGGCGGAACCTGGGCCTGTTCCAGCACCACGACGCTATCACCGGCACCTCCAAGTCCTTCGTCATGAAAGACTACGCTCTGAAACTGTTCGAGTCCATCTCTGACACCACCAGCCTACAGAGCTTCGCCATCCAGTCGCTGGCCGGGACCGCCAGTAAGCCGAACTCCGTCTACGTCCTGGCGGAGTCCGACAGAGACAGTTACGAGAAGCTGCCCAAGAAGATCCCGATCGGCGTCAACGGCCAGGAGATGAAGAAGATCGTTCTCTTCAACCCTCTGGCCCAGCCCAGGCAAGAGGTGATCAGTCTGAAGGTCACGTCCTATAAAATCAGAGTCCTGGATCCGCAGAAGAACCCCATCCCGTATCAGATCGCGCCAGTGATGAACGCCACGAGCATCACGCACGACGTCTACGTGCTCCTGTTCGTGGTGGAGCTGAAGCCCTTGGCCATAGCCACCTACCATCTCCAGCAGATTGACAAGGTGCCCATGGAAGCCATCTCCACCGTCTACTGCAGCAAATGCGGTAAGGACAACGTGTTCCCCATCAAGCCGATGCAGGTGGGCGACGTGCAGCTGGAGAACCAGCGGATGAAGCTTCTCTTCGACGGCCAGACGGGATTCCTGAAGAGGGTGACGAAAAAGGCGACTGGCAAGATCATGCAGTGCGCCGTGCAGTTCGCCGCCTACCCCTCGGCGCAGTTCCACAGCGGTGCTTACCTATTTATGCCCGATCCGAACCTCAGGGACACCGACAAGGACGTGCTGGAGGCGTACACGCCTCATCAGAAGATCTATATTGTCAGCGGGATCCTCAGCTCGAGACTGACCGTCGAGTATGGCAAGCTGCTCACCCACCACATGGCCATCTATCACAAAGACGGTGGCCTGGGCGAGGCTATATACTTGAGGAACATCGTGGACTTCGAGACGCCGCCCAAGAACCGTGAGACGGAGATGTTCATGCGCCTGCAGACGGACATACTGAACGGGGACCCTCCGGAATTCTACACCGACTTGAACGGCCACCAGATGGTGAAGAGGACCAAGATAGAGAGGATAGGCATCGAGGGCAACTACTTCCCCATCACCACGATGGCCTACATAGAAGACACGAGCCACAGACTCACTCTGCTCGTCAACCACTGCCAGGGAGCGGCCAGCTACCAACCGGGATGGCTGGAGGTGATGCTGGACAGGAGGACTCTGTACGACGACTCGCGAGGTATGGGCGAGGGCCTCCTGGACAACCGGAGGACCGTTATCAAGCACTGGCTGTTGCTGGAGGACATCACGGGCGAGAAGGAGAAGTACTCTAGGCCCTCGCTGTTCGCCAACCACCTGAGCAACGCGCTCAACTACCCGGTGAACATCTTCGTGGTGGACGGAGCGGAGAGCGACATCGTGATGGCGCCAGAGATCAGGCTGCTCAGCCAGAGCTTCCCCTGCGATCTCCACCTGCTGAACCTGAGGACCAATCACGACCAGAAGCTGCCACACTTCCCCGTCAACAGCGCGCTGATGGTGCTCCACAGGCAGGGCTACAGCTGCTCGGTGGGAGTAGATGTGGCCATGAAGCATTGCCCAATCGCGGATAGTATCACCCAAGGGACGTCCTTCTTCAAGCTGCCCAACCTGAACGTCACGAAGACCTCTTTAACGGGCACGAGGACGAAGCACAGACTGAAGGACGGCCTGCAGGAGGTGAATCTGCAGCCGATGGAGGTAGAGACGTTCAACGTGAACTTCGTCCAATGATCCTGAGCCTTGACAAGCCGACGTCCAAGCTCCAGAAGGACATCGTGGATCCCTCTGATCTGGTAGCTTCTTAAAACCTGCCGAGGGTCTGTCTTCTCTTCGTCTTGCGTTCGGGCGTCCACTGCCTTCCATAGTTGCCCTGTTGGAGCTTCTTCCAGCCGGAGGGGCTTCTTCCTCCAAGCTGGGAGCCACCGGTGTACATAATCGACGCGTTCTTTCAGTGAACAATCGGGATGAGCGTCCACTGTCTGCACTCAGTGTACATACACCAGGCTACTGTACTCCGCGTTCCCTTCTCCTTAGTTCGGTCCCCTTAGACGAAACGAGGACGACAAGTCCAGGGAGGAAGGGAGAGTCGGGAGGGGAAAGAAAATTCTACAGACTCGCTGTCCTCTAACTTCGACCGGTGTACGCGTGTGCTTCCTCGTGCCTCTTGGATTCCTTTCATCGGCTATTGTAGCTGCAACCGCTTCCCGAGCCCCGCGCTCCGCCAGTTAAATGGGTAGAGTCAATTTCCAGTCCTGAGCACCCGGGAGCGGCGGAGAGGCGGGGCTTCGGAGGCTCGGTAGAACAGACTGACGACGCAATCAAACGATCCAAGTGCATCACGGATCCTCAATCTGTACAAAGGGGGTAGGGATTCGGTTGAGGGCAGACGCGCGGAAATAGCGAGCAGATCTACAGCAGGCTGCTCCATTTGACTTGGTCGTTCTGAAAGTCTTCTCTGTCGTAGATGGTAGAAGGAAGTTGTTGCTTGTTTCTAAAATTTTTCACTCGAAGCTTTTACAATTTTTAACCGTTCCGCCGGCGCGCGGGAGACATCCGGCCCTCCTCGGGCCATTTGACTTATATATTCTTCCAGTTCTATCTGCCTCCGCCCCCCCGAAGAGACCCGCGGATCTCGCCGATTTCTCGAGCCACCTTACAGAGGATAATAAAGTTAAATGGATTACCTTGTGGATAATTATATAAATATATATAAATATATTATATTGTACATATCAAGCCACGACTTCACCTTAGAGACCGTGTATTTGTGATAGGGAGATATGATATAAATGGTATACACCTATTTTCGTATGTGAGACATTTTACCGGAGACTCTCTCTTCCTCCCTCCGTTCCGGGAGGTGAAAGGGAGCACCAGGACGCGCCCCCGGTGCACCCCTCCGACGCTCTTCCACTCCTGGCGGGGACATGATTTAGTTGAACGCTGGCTAGCCGACCCCAACCGGCTGGAAAGTACCTATTTTTTACTTTTACTAATACGCCATACGGCTGAAAAGGCAAGGTGGTCCCTCGATCAGGCGTCCGCTGTACGACAGACTCGTGTAAATATTAGACTAATTAGCGTCGTACGGTTCCCATGCGAGCTGTGTCGCGTTTCTAGGACCTGAGGGAGCCTGCGCACCACACGGCGGAGTAAGTGTTTTGGCCATTAAGACAGACGGACTGCTTTCACACGGGGTTTCATATTCTTTGGGGCTACACTGTCGAATTTTTAACAAACCGGTCCTGAGAATAGGAAGCATTTCTGAGTCATAAATTTTGAGTAGAAGTAGAAAAAGCTTTGCGGTTAGTCTGTCCCTTAAGTGGTCAAAAGGGAGAAGCAAGAGGTACAGTAAACACTCGTATTAAACCCGAGCAACGGGGCTGGCGGCGGGCGTACTACGCGTTGCGGACGCTATTCCGAGTGAGAAAACCGAAGAGCGAGCGAGAGGAGACAAAACAGTTGACACGAAGTTGCCGTCGACTCTTTCGTTCTCTCGCTCTCGACCGAAGGATTCCAAGGAATGGTGGGGATAGTCACCAGGCGTACTACGCATGGCAAAAACGGGCCTATAACGAGGATTTACTGTACCATCTTCGAATCTGCACGGTTCTTGGTCACACGATACCAGCGAGCCTCGCTGTGGAACATTTAGGAGCATTGACACAATCGCCGGACTGATCTGTGACTGTCCTTGTAACGATATTGTACCATACTATGTGTTTGTGATGTCTCTAGAGATGAAAGATCTATATTCAAGATGGTATATGTATACACGTGCACATACACGGTTGTAAACGTGTGTGTGCGCGTATATAGAGATTTATTTGGCTCGCGACAGCGACCTGGCCGAGCGACTGAGAACACTTACACACGCGCGCGACAGGATATTCCTTATGGTTACGATGTAATATTATATTTATTGAATAAAGATAGTAACTGGCGTATTTTAATTAAGAGCGTCGTCGTGCATGATTCCCCGGCCAATATATCGTCATTCAGCAGGTGTGCAGAGAAATTTGAACGCTTCGATGAGGCTGCATGAATTTTAGGTCACGAGATACAGTGACATTCCAGAGAAGGGAACACATTATGTGCTGTCTTCAATGCAGGGAAACTAAACACCATCGAATGAACATTTCTTCCACCAGTGATCCCCAACGAGTGTCTCCTCGCGCTTATTCCTAAACCCTGCGGATACAAAGGTACTTTGGTTTGCAATTTTTGTGTAGCGATACCTTCGATCTCCGCCACCAGAGGGCCTCTCGACCGATCACGCTTTCTCGCAAGTGATCCACCATCTACTCATTCCTATATATACCCCTTTCGCTTTAACTTCTACCATCCCTCCGTCCAAAGCAGGGCCTGCTGGTAAGGGCAAGAAACTCCTCCCTTATTACTATATTTCAACCCCCCACCAAAATACGCAACTAGGAAAAAACGAAAAGCAATGTAAACCGGTTTAAACAGATCAGATATTATTTATATATTGGAAGAGCCTTACCTTTGACAACCTTACCTTCAACAAATGTGTTCCTCGGGCATCCAAGTAAGCTGGGGTAGCAAAGGGGGAAAAGGAACACGCGTTTCTACGTGAAAAGAGAAACTAATATATGGACGACACGGGGTGCAGGGGGAGAGAGAGAGCGGAGAAGAGGATTATTTTCTCAGTCGCATCGTTTGCCACTCGAAGAACTATAACAGCGTATTTCCGTCGTTAATTAAGGACGTCGGGGGTGCATTGAGAGCTGTGAAAAGGCCGCAGGGAAGAAAAAAGAAGTCGCCGGCTCCCGCGGCAGTGTGTCTATAACGAAGCTCGGCTGGGGGAGCTCCAGATATAAAGGAAATCGAACCGATTGTAATTAAAAGTTGTGTAACGAGAAGAGTCAGTCCGTCCTCTGTCCTCTCCCATGTTCCTTTGCTCCTCGACGAAGCACTCGGAGGCAAAGGAGATGTATTTTTCCGAATTCCCATGGGAAACTGTGAGCTGCAACCGGGCCCGTGCCACTCGCGGAAGTTTCAAAGGCAATGGAAACACATTTCCCCTCGAGTATTCTTCAAGGTACCTTTATTTGATCTCGCATCTGAATTATCTAATGCGCTGTTCAACGTTCCCGCAGCGACTCGGCGCGACTCTAAAGAAAGGCATCCAGCTTTGCTTTTCAACCGTCTCCAGCGCGGGCAGGGGGAAGCAAAGAATGTTCAATTAAGTACACAAATTAAAGATGCTCCGGAGTGGGCGCATTTTTGCTGGAACGCCCGAGGGTTACATGTACCAAACCCATGTTTTAGACACTGAAACGAGAAATTCCGCCGTGCTGCGCTTTTTCCTCGACGATGGGGCCCACTGGAATAAAGAGAGGCGAGGGGTTTAATAACGGACCAGCCCAGGGATGCAGACAAATAGCCGGCTCTCCCTTTGTATCGCGAAAAGCAAAGCCACCACAGGCAAGCTCTGTTGCCCCCGAAAGGCGCCAGGAATTTCGTCGGGCGACTAAACTGCGCCGTTAATTTCTATGGAAATACAGCTGGCTGGATTATAAACCGCCGCTGTTTCTTACAGAGCGAACCTCACAGATTATTCCATCGAGCCACGCGGGGAGGGGCCATTATTTTAGAAACTGGCCCGCGTGATATTACCGCGATATTCTTCCAAAATTTATGGGACAAAGTATCCTCGGAGCTTTAAAACTCTACATTTTTTAAGGTACCGAAAAATCGCCTTGAGAGCTCTCCAATATGTTTGATACATTTTCGAATAGGCGGCGGGGCGAGGGAGGATCGGTGAGAAAGCACTGCAAAGGGGCTTAAAGAAAGAGGAGCTATACAACATCGGGAACGCCTCCGGGCGATATCCCTTTCTCGTCGAAGGCGGAGGAAGCTTTCCAGAGGGTGCATCGCCATTTATATCCACGTTACCGCTACTCTCATTCTATGCCGTCCCAAAGATAAATCGCCATTCTGTCCGGAGGATAAACGAGCCGGGCAACCCCCCGGATCATCCGCCCTTTTTCCACGGAATAAAGGCGTACACGTTATCTCGTCGCGTCGGTCCGAGCAAAACGCAGCGTGCTAGGCGTCTTATCGTAATCTGCAGGGCTGCACGTGATAACACGTCAATTGAAACGAGCAGCTGAAATGGTCTGAACGGGAAAGTCCCTCTGTGAAATAAAACTGTAGTGGATGTAAGTACGGTTGCAGAGGTTAGGGTGGAAAGAATATTGTGCAGTTGGCGAGCCTGTCTGCGCGTCAGGATAGATCGCGAATCCATCGATCGAGCGCTGACTTATTGCGCCACCACGTTGCAGGCAAAACTAGTTCTCGCGGAGTCGCCTCAGACACGATCCATCATCTACTGTTGGCAGTTTAAGGGTGAGAGAGAGAGAGGAGCACTCTGTGCGCGACGCACAGAAGAATAGGGATCGACGTCGAGTAAAGGATGGGACAAACTGACGGAAGAAAAACAGGAGAGACAGGCGAGGTCCGTGTGCTTTCTTTGGGCGAACGCTTCCGAGCCACCGAGCTCGCTTGGTTTGAAATTCCGTGTATACGTAGGGGGCAGATGGAACGACTGCGATCGAATTCTAAATGGGAAAAGGGTTTGTTTTAAGCGGCAGGAAACGGCACGAGCGCTAGAAAAGAAGGGAGCCTTGGAGCGAGCGCTGGGTCGATAATGAATGGATTCATTAAACTTCGGAGGATGGGAGACGGTGAAACGCGGAGATTTGTGCTGGAATATTGGGAATCGACGATGTCTTATTAGTTGAATGCCGGGGCCTTTTCGCTGCCACGGTGACGCCGCTGAGACAATGAGGCAAAAGACTTATCGAGGGAGCCACGAATTGACGAGCGTGGCTTTCTTGGGCCACTCGTGATTAATCCGTGCGTTGGACGGAGAACGCTTCATCCGACAGCGGGTGTCTGCAGATTGATAACGCCAGATTAATGGTAATTTATTTGTGCTTTTTAGAATAGAGGGGATTCCTAGTTGACAAAAATTTGAAAGTTTCTTTCGTAGAGTTTTGAGGATTTTTAGTCTCTTCCAATTCAATGAAACGCGAATAAAATTGTTCTGTAAAGTAGCAGACGACATTTGCGGCAGCGAGAGCCACAACGCACCAACCCACATTAAAATTTTTTTTTCCTATTTTATATGATTAGTAGAGCCTATTGGAATACGTTATTGTTATTAACTCAATATCGGAAAAAATGTGTGTTAGTCCGTTGTTCGCACTACCTCATTTAGAGTTGATTCGTATAGCAGTAGACCATCTGCTATTGATTTTTATCTTTTGACACTCTTTTCGGTACTTTTGAGTGGTCGTTTGATTGAATAGTGGTATTATTTTAAGTGCACGTCGTGTTACTGTGGGCTAGGAAGTCTAACGAAAGAGTATATGAAAGATTATTTTTAAATTTAATAAAGTAATTTAATTTTTTACCTTTTATATTAGGATTTATTAAACAGTTAATATAAACTATATTAATCTCCAAACTAAAAGAGTTAATTATAAATTATTTTTTATGTAGAATAATAATTATAAATTTATAGTTGGAGGTGAAATCCTATTCGATTTTATTGATATCTAGTTCCTTTTAAATGAAATATTTAATTTAATTAAAATATATTTTATTTCATATATTTAATATATCATATAATTAATTAATTAAAAAAGATGTTTTTTATATTCTATTAAATATAAATAATTTACGGAATAATCTATAGATTTGTATTATTATTGATGAATAATTATTTTGTAGGTGCGATTTTAGAATTTAATTTCATTTAAGATAATTTAATAATATTTATCAGTGGCGCACTCTGGATTTAATCTTGGGTCAGACCGAATTGAAGGAATAAAAATATTTGGAAGGCGAATTCAATAAAATTCATTAGATAATTGTAGATATTTATTTAAAGAATAAACTCCAGTTTTCTTTTCTTTTTGCAAAACTCTTGAATTACATCAGTCATGGTTACATTAATCTCCTTTTTCTTTGGGAGATGCCAGGGCCCCTTGGCCCCCCTCTGAGTACGCTACTGATGTAAATGTTATGTAAAAATGCGATTCAAGTGCGCTTTAATAACCTGGGAAATCGGTTTACAGATGCTGTAGATATTAACAACCACTTCGGAGTGTCGTTCTCACTTTGAAGATTGAGTGACTACATTTGCAATGCTGTATGTGACCAAATGGAGAAGATGTAGAATCTCAAAGTGACAGTGATATCGTTTACATGCGCATTACATTTGTATCATATATTTTCTGCACTTCCCTGTATCTTACTGCATTTATCTGAATAAATACAAGTTAAAAGATGAAAGACTATTTCTATTATGAAACCATTATCCACCACAATCCTTTCCTTATTCCTGTTCAAACGTAATTATGATAAAAGCGATAGAGGCCCATAAGTAAAAGTAGTTTCAGACGCGTCCATACTAATATTTTTGGTCAGTAAAAGAAGACTAGTTTGTGGCAAAACTTTTGCAATAACTTAAACTAAGAATATTATATTCTGAAATGGAAAACTCAAGCACAACTCTAAATCGACGCCTTTGACGATGAAATTCAGGATACCTCCTTTTGCTTCATGTTCTCCTGATACATCGCTCGAAATCCTAGCCCAAAATTTTCAGAACGCTCTAAATTGATCTTCGTAACAGGAGAACATGACGTCGAAAGAGGTGGCACAAAGTTAGCGCCTTTGGAAAGAGAATCCAAGGTGAAGAACTATTCGACTTAGAGGCGCAGAGTTTTCCAAAGGCCTTCTACGATGAAATTCAAGACACTTCCTTTCGCTTCATGTTCTCCTGATACATCTCTCAAAAATGTAGCCCAAATTTTTCAGAATGCTCTAAATTCAGCTTCGTAACAGGAGAACATGACGTCGAAAGAGGTGGCACAAAGTTAGCATCTTCGGAGAGGGAATCTAAGGCAGAGAACTATTCAACGTAGTGGTGCAGAAGCTTTGACAAGGTCTCCAAAGGCGCAGTTTGAAAGCGTTACCTTAAGGCAGAACCTGACAAGAGTGACCATATAACGCAATGTCGTTTAAAAGCAATTTAGTGTGTTAGCATTATTTAATAGCAGCGTTCAGAATAATTTAGAGTGTATCTGTTTAAGTGTTCTTTTTAGCGTGCCTTTTATGTATGTGCTTTGAAATAGGATGAGGGAATAAGTGTATAAAGACAAAGGCTAGGCAAATAATAGTTCTGTTTTATCACTTAACTGCATTTTATTGAAATAAGTAAAATCTTACAGATTCATTTGTAATATACAAGATAAATTCATGTTGTATGTAATTCGTAATTCATACGGATGTGCACCTTCGCCGTGGTCTGGGTCGTCTTCATCAAATGAAGAATCATCCCCGTTATCCTGCATATGGTCGATTACTTGGTCCAGGTCGTATAATTTATCCTCACTTTCGTCGTGTGGCGGATAAAATTTTCCCACATTTCGGGTCTTGCCTTTTCCACCCCTTGTATTAATAGCGGCTTTACAACGGCAAGGTGGAAAGTCTTGTTATTGGCTTTTACGTGGCCTTTTACTACCGCCCACGCGAGCTCAATTGGATTCAAGTCTCAATGGTAAGGCGGTAGTCGGAGAATAGTTCTCCCCGTTGTTTTTGCGTATTCATTGATCACATATTTGTCATAATTGGGCTTAATTCTACAAACTTCGTCCAGTAACTGCCACTTCAGTGCGTTATCTGGTATTCATATTCCCTTGCTGGTAAGTCACTCTCTTATCTGCGATTTGTTCCAGCTCGTTACGGGACAGCGCTCCTGTTTCGCAGAGTGGTACGGCGCGTTATCCATCACAATAACGGCGTTTGGTTTTAAATATGGTACAGTGCGCCTAAACCACTCGAAACAGTGTACCGCATTCATCTCGTCGTGATAATCAGCGCTCTTGGTCTTCAATTCAAAACACAGGAAGCCATTTTCGACAAAACCATCCTCTGATCCAATATGGAGTACGATGAGAGGCTTTCCTTTCGCAGTAGGAGTAGATGGGCCAATCGTCAGGCCCCTTTCTCTGGCGTTCGATGCCGAAGCTTTGGTGTTGTCCACCCACACTCGCTGCCGTGTGTCGTCCGCATTTACCCATGTCTCGTGAAAATAATAAATGGATCTTCCCGCCGCTCTGAATTCTCGAATTTTCGTGATGTGACGTTCGGCGCCAACGAATTATATCTTTCCGCTCGATAAGGGCATTATTGCGCTGTCTCTGTACGTACTTGAAGTTCATTTTCTTCAAGAGAAGTTGTAACGTACTCTGCGACATAATTGGTAAATTTTCGTCACTTCGGATCGCCGCCAAAACTCTCGGAACTGTCGGTAGTTCTCTTCATTCCCAAAAAGCGTGCACATGCTTCCTTATTGCTCCAATTTCCTCTTCCGACATATTCTGCATTATATCGGGCCTTACCCGTTTCTTCGAAGGTGAAGTCACCGTCTCTGTCCTTTTAAATTCTTTTAGACTGTACGACGGTACGATTATCCCACGCCGCATGTAGTTCCAACCAAGTTCCTGGTACTTCATATTCGGAAATTGAGCTTTTTTGTCATTGCAAATATTTATAATAATCTTCCTTTGTCCAGCGTTAACTATCTGTAAGAGAAACGTTTCCCATTAAATTAAAGTACACATTTTTCAGGCCTTTCAGGTTAATATTTATCCTTATAATATTTCAGTTGCTTATAATACTTCAGTTACTTATAATATTTCAGTTGCTTACCTGTCCTTTTTTATTCTTTTGGTGTCAGAAATGTGCGTTTATTTCCATGTTGATTATTTTTATTTCCCCAATACTTTTTATCAACCGTTGAAGATAGACATTTGCAATAAAAAAGAGACAATCAAATCCGACAAAAAGTCGAAACACGCGGTATATACGAAAGTGGCGCCACGCCAATGCTTTCGGCGCAGAACGGATGCGCAGCCGAAAGACCATTGGTGGTGGCATAGCCAATGAGTGGCAACATGTGCAGAACCGGTCTAAACTCGTCGGTCGGCAAGTTCCTTCTAAAATGACTTGAAGTATAACAGAATTCATAAAACTATTCACCTGCTGTCATCTGTTATCGAAGAAGTTGAGTGCACACGTCGGGTATATCTCTTAGAGATGCTCTAAGATATATCCTGACGCACGCCACTAGAGGAAATCTGTAATTTCTTCCGTTTATTGCAAGCAATGCAAGCTTTAGCATTTCTGATAATTTCCAAACGTCAAGTTTCGTCCTTAATTGAAACGTCTTCAGCGTACAAAGTAGGGCTGTAGCTGTGGACCGGGAACCCGAGATACCCGGGACGAAGAAAATTCCCGGATAAGCGCTACCCGGGAAAACTACCCGAGACTTTCGAGAATCTCGAGAACTTACAGAGTACAGAACGTAATTCTGGAGCGATGCCTGTCAGAGAAATGCAGGTCTGGCACCCTGTGGCGAGGTCAACACCCTGCGGTACCTCACCGAATTTTATGGCTTTCGACCCTCGAAGGGTTTGGAATAACATTAAGAAGTGTGGCTTCAGTTATGGAACGGTACTCTATGAGATCTCAAGACTCTCGAGTATCTCGGGTAGTTTACCCGGGTAGCGCCTACCCGGGAATTTTTTTTTCCCCGGGTATCTCACGGGTATCAACAGCTCTAGTACAAAGACTCTAAGGTAGAACTCTAAATCTAAATTTCGGGCGAAGCCGAGGTGTAAAGCTAGTCCTACTAATATAATAAATGCGAAAGTGTGTTTGGATATTTGTTACTCAATCACGTCGCAACTACGCAACGGATCTTTCTGAAATTTTGTATACATGTAGCCTAGGACCGGGAATAACATACAGGATACTTTTTATCCCGATTTTTTTAACCGATCTGGTTCAAATATTGTGTAATTACTCTCTAAACCCTGTGAAACATATAGCCGCTACCATGAAATCTGGACACCCCTCCCCTTCGCTCTTATTTCACCCCCTTGACACTTTGTGGCGAAGTTTTACGCCGGGTACTTTAAGCTAGTGTTAAATAAATCATCCCCTCTCATCTCACGAATAAAACGAAATAAAGATACATCTTTGAAATTATAAAACTGAAATTCAACTTACTCTGCGCCTTTTCCGCTGGAATCTAGGAACCATTAATGAATAAAACAACAGTCATGAGATTAAATCGTAGGCTTTATTCACGAAACCCCCTTTCAAGCAATAAATATTCGATAGAACAAATTTTATTTCTGAGTACTTCGTCACGCGATCGATCCCTAATATTGCGAAAAATATCTGTTTCCCTTATCTCACGCTAGTCTCAAACGTGGACTGTGAATCGACAAAGAAAAAGAAGAACTCGGAATCACATTAATCGAATAGTGCAATCTCGAGCAACAGCCGCTCAAACTCAAAAATTCCTCGGGCCCCATGATCGGGCAACTACGATATATCCAACCAACCCCGCGCGAAACTCCTTAATGTGATTCTGAACGCAAATCTGTCCCGCGACCGTTTGCAGGCTCCTCCAGCTCTCATTTCTCATCAGGCGATGTCCCACAACTGAAAAACACTTGCACAGTTCTACCCCCCGCACTCAACGGCACTTGCGAAGCTACACCAGAACCCTCGACACTTTTTTAAAGGCTCTCGAAACGGGCCATTCGAAAAATAGTCCATCTACGATCCCAAGCGCCGGATGAAGTGCGAGGGGCTAACATCGGGATACAAAATTCTCTCGCCACGCAAGCAATCGATTTTAAGCTTCGACTATGTTGTGATTAGCTCGGGGTGCGATTGGATGAGGTGTACTGGCAAGCCTGATTAAAAATGAGCCCAGCAAAGGGTCGACAGATCCGCTGAAAGACATCCGCTGCTTTCCCTAGACACCTTTCTTTCTCTCAAGACACATGGTACGTTTACCTTGGTATCAACTGCCCAGCCCTATGAAGCCGCAAAAATAATAAATCCGCTATCGTAGTTCTATTCTTAATTAAGTACAAAACACGTTACATTAGTACAATTCGCGTGTCCTACGTTCCTGTAGCGTTCAAGCATAAGGAGAATACGCTAACGAAATTCCTATTATGTATCATACAGGGATAGACTGGCGACTGTGTTCTCAACGCGCAATTATGCGCCTCGTGTTCAATGTGTTCTTTCAGGAGCGGCTTTTCCCTTCGGAGGCGTGAGAAGCACGGTGGGGTCTTTTAGAAATTTCCGGGGGGACAGAGTGCGCTGGGTGGATTAATCCTCGAATTGAACAAGTTCTGCTGGCTCTCAGAGAAAATATTTCGGAGCGATCCAGCCGTGAATTCCTCGAGCTACCCCGTATGTTCCTCGGCGCTCCGAGGGAGAAAGCCTCCTCAAACTAAAGGGTACGTGTTTGTCCGTTATTTCAAATAATTAAGTCGGATGGCTCAAGCACCCTTCGACAGTCAGCCACCACGTGCCCTTAGTTATTTGAAATTCACTTCTGCGTGCGCTCCTTATCGTGCCTCGCCACGTCGAAGGAGAGAAGATTGGTAAAACTTAACTCGACTACTAATATTTACAGGGATCAATGTAATATGAGTGATACAGGTTGAATATGTGGGACCTACAGCCGTTAATGATTAGAGCAAGTGGGAAACTTAAGCCACAGCACGCTGATGGGTACTGTTCCCTTGCCTTTCACGCTAGTCTCTCTATTGCCTCGTGCTCCGATTAACCCTTTCGCCAGGCAAAGTCCGGCCAAGGAAAAGATAGAATCGTAATCGAGTTTGTAACTCGGTAAATCTTTCGAAGAATCTCTACAATTCGGGGGCCAAAAGAAAGTTTAAAACTCCTGCTTTCCGTTCGACACCCTTCCCCGCAAGGAAAAGGTGCGCGCAAAGGTTCCCCAGACTGCTCGCGAAAGGCTTTGCCGTAGCAAGAGGGTTAAAGAGCCAGAAAATTGTGCGTCCGTCGGGCGGTCTGCCCTCGCGAACGCTCGTTACTCGGTTGAAACCTGGTCTGCGCGCGGCTATTCGGCGCGCGATTACCAGTCCTGTGTACGCCTGTGTCTAGAACTTGGGAAGAGGTGAAGGTAGCAAAAGCTGTAAAAAAAGTGACGGTACAGAAGGTGTGCTAAGTTCCTAGACTCGTCCTGCATCTTCTTCGACGCTCGAAGGCCGCGGGTGGCCCTCGATTCCCCTCCATTCTCCGGACTGGTGTTTAAGAACGGTATCCTGAGATTACCAGAACGCGGGCGGGGGTGATTCTTAATCGGTGACGGAGATCTGAGCAAATCCTATTAACGCTTTGTCGTCCGGCACTTCGTTGGCCGCGTAGCCAGAGTTCTGCAATACAAAACGAGTAAGTTTTAATCTAGTTTCGTGTGAAAAATAAACCGGAGCTGCGCGAACGAAGGATTACCAGCGGAAACGTTACTGTGCGCAGCTGGCCAGCGCTGTCTATCAGCTTCTGTAAATTCGCTGCTATCACGACGATGTCTTTGCCGTCGACTAAACCAGCCCCGACTAGCTCCGCGGCGATTCCCTCGGCGGAGTCCACCCCGACGGCGAACTCGAATCGGATGTCGTTGAGCTCCCGCTTCTGGTTTCTAAAATGTACAGAGTCAGTTTGTAATTCAAGCCTCCGTCAGAGTATTAGGCTGTTTCAGTTATTTCATGTTACTGTGGCGTTAGTGAATGGTAGGAGGCTAAGGACAAGGCAAGAGCATGCGTACTCTGATCTGTCTTCAAGGGTGAAGTAGGTCTCGGGACGTCTGCAATGAAAACACAAATCGATAATAATTCTTCTAGGGGAGGAGAATAAATAAAATTTCTTCGAGAGAAAGAAAGATAGAGAGAAACTATCGAAGATGGTAGAGAGAGAGAGAGAGGAGATTCGCATCGAAGGGTTAACGGAAACACAGCACTCTGAAGTAGAGCACCACGTACCGTAATCTCAGCACCAAGTTTATGGGAATATTCTGCTCGGTGGCTTGCACGACGAGCTGGCTCGGCGCGGACTTCACTTGCCCGTAAAACTCCTCCTCAGGCTCCTCCTCGCTGCTAGAGTTCTCGATCGTGTTCACCGGCAGAGCCCCTTTGCCCTCGTCGCCGCTCGACGCGCCGCTCTCCTCCTCCTCCGAGGACCAAACCCACTCTCCCGTCACGGTTCTGTGCAAACGCCCGGACGTGCCTGGCTGTCTTTTCGAAGCCTGGAGGACAACAGAGCGGGGATTTCCAGAGCGTTTAAATTTTTAGAAACTCCTGCGATAAAGAACGTCTAAGAAGATTTACCTTCTGAACGCGAGTTTCGAGACTAGGACCAATAGCTACCAAGGTTTGCTGCAGGTACTTCTTGTCCTTCGCTTTCTTGAAGAACGGATGCTTCAACAGTTCCGTCGCTGTCGGTCTGAAACGTTATTATTCCCGGGTTAGCGATCGCCAAATTATTAATACGCAGGAGGCTTGTGATTCAAGAAAAGCTTCTTCACCTCTTCGTCGGGTCCTTTTGCAAGCAATCTACGATCATCTTGCGGAATGTTTTACCATAAGCTTTGTATTGATCTTTGTCGTCCGCCGCGGTGTCCAGGGTCGGCGGATCATTCTGCAGCGTCAACATCAGCACCTTCATAGGGGGATACTTATGGTACGGCGCCGTGCCACTGGCCATTTCGATGGCAGTGATGCCGAGCGACCAAATGTCCGCTTTGAAGTCGTAGCCATGGTCCTGCAAAGTTACGTGTATATCATAATTGATTTTACAGGGAACTTGTTGGCCTGGAACGGCAATAACGAGATTAAAACGTGCTTCTAAACGTAGCATGCTTAGGCCGAGATTGTAAAACAACTGGCTGCCGCGTTTCTTAATAATTCGTCGATCAATCCTTCGTTGTATTACTTTGCGAGGGAATTCGTTACTAGAGAAACACAATTATAACACAGCTCTTACATGCTCGAACTGAATGATCAATTGTTGTTAATGCGAAAGTATTAGAAAATCTCCGTACGAACGAGTTTGCTTCTCCTAGCGGAGCGCCGAGCAAAATGCAAGACAAATATAGACACAAAAATCGCAAGCTAAGAAGTCGTAATGTTACTTTCCTCTCTCACCTGCTCCATGACCTCGGGCGCCATCCAACACGGCGTCCCCACAAAGGTGTGCCTGACTTTCTGTCTGCTGAGGTCGCGGCCGGTTGCCAACCAGGCACTCACGCCGAAGTCGGCTATCTGCACGGTGCCATCTTCTCCTAGTAGGATATTACCGGCTTTTATGTCCCTAATATTATTCTGTTATTAAAATTCGTCAATGTACAGAAGAGAGACAGGTACAATCACTGTGCGGTTCGGGCTTTAAATGATTCTAATCGGACGGGGGGTGATCTGTGCGACTGTAAGGGTGAAAAATAAAGGGAGAAGCTGATTGCCGAGATATACCTGTGTATTTGCCCGTTACTGTGAAAGTATTCGAGGCCTTTGAGCACCTCTCGCAGCACCGTAGCTATCGTGGCTTCGTCGAACACACCGTGCTTGCAGTTCGTGGTTCTCGTTTTGTGCTTGATTATGTCCAACAGGGATCCACCCTCGAGGAGCCTGAGAACCAGCCAGAGCTCCTCTTTCACCACGAACGACGTGTAATACGTGACAACGTTCTCGTGGTTGCAGGAGGACATTGCCTGTATCTCTTTCTGCGGAAGATCGATAAATACATTTGACTTTGTGCGAGGGAAGGCCAGCTGCAAGGTATCATCCTCGAGATTCGAAAGGGGTGTATAAATATATATTGTAATTGCCCATACAGCACACTTCGTTGCGGCAAAGTTGCAGGATGGTTGCAGTAACCTTGCGATCTTGCATGGTTGCAGCGCAATGTCGATGTATGGTTGCGGCATAGTTGCCGTGTAAAGTTGCGCGGAGCGGACATAGAATTGTTGCTGTATAGTTGCGGCGTAGTTGCAGTGCATAGTTGCAACGCAACTATGACGCAAGTATGCCGCAACTATGCACTGCAAGTATGCCGCAAGTATGCTTAATCACTATATATATCATTTACAGTAATCTATATCCAAGAAGGTTCCGTAGCCCCAGCGGTAGCGCGTCAGATTGTCATGCGGGCGGCCCGGTGTTCAAGTCGCCCTGAACCCGATAACTTTTTTTTATTTTTTTTAACAGTTTTTCCCGTGGAAATATATTTTGTGAATAATTGCCTCAAAGTTGCCGTGCAACTTTGCAGCAGGCGGACATAGAATTTTTTCTGCATAGTTGCGGCAACCTTGCATGAGTCCTTGCCATCTTGCGCCGCAAGTATGCTGCAACTATGCCGCAAGGAGAGTGTGCTGTATGGGTGAAGGCTCGGATGCAATAAGGGGACTAGCTCTCGAAAATGGGAAAAATTATTGTCCAAACGCTAAGAAAGATTGGAAAATTCAATGTTATTAAAATGAATTTTTAAAAATAGTGTTGTAAAGCTCGTCAAGACACACATTTTTTCTATTCACAGTTTGTTTATCCAATCATTACTATTCGAGCTAAAAATTATAAACAAAAAATTTCTCATCGTCCAAAATCGTTATTTCTGTATACCTAAATTGCGATAACTGGAGTAACTATTAAAGGATTGTTATGAGACTTAAAATATAACTTCAGAAAATTCTAGCGAAGTCGTGAAACGTATGCACAAAACCCTTATGTTAGAGAATGTAATAATATTTAATTACAAAGAAATACTGGACATAACCCATGTTTTCCAACGTTCGCCGTTAAAAAGTATCGACGCAATTTTGAGGTACATATAACTTTCAGCGACAAAGTTATTCCTTAATATACGAGGAAGATTTTCATCAATTATCACACTGATTAATAAATAATTGTAGAATATATGACGATATATGTAATTCTCACACGGCGCCAACTTTAAACGTGAGTAATAAAACTGTTGGTGGCGCGCGAGATTTATATATATCGTCATATTTTGTGCAATTATTTATTAATCAGTGTGAAAATTGGTCAAAAACTTCCTTGTATATTAAGGAAAAACTTTGTCGCTGCAAATTATATGTACCTCAAAACTGCCTCGATACTTTTTAACGGCGAACGTTGAAAAACATGCGTTATGTTCAGTATTATTTTTTACTTAACTATTATTACATTTTTTAACATAAGGGTTTTATGCATACGTTTTACTTC
Organism: Andrena bicolor; assembly: GCA_960531205.1. Classification (NCBI taxonomy): domain Eukaryota; kingdom Metazoa; phylum Arthropoda; class Insecta; order Hymenoptera; family Andrenidae; genus Andrena; species Andrena bicolor. Next base: position 27,670,681 of record OY482665.1, read on the forward strand.
TTCGCTAGAGTTTTCCGAAGTTATGTTTTAAGTCTCATAATGATCCCTTAATGTTTACTCAAGTTATCGCAATTTATGTTTAAATAATGATTTTGGACGATGAAATTTTTTTGTTTATAATTTTTATCTCGAATACTAATGATTCGATTTAAAAAACTGTGTGTCATGACGAGCTTTGCAACACTATATTTTTTAAAATCCAGTTTAACAAAATTTAATTTTCCAATTTTTCTTAGCGTTTGGACAATACTTCTTCGCATTTTCGGGCGCTAGTCACCTTGTTGCATTCGAGCCTTCGATTGAGGAGCTTCAAGATCCGAGAAGAAATATTCTGTTTCGAGTACGAGAACGCCCACTGCAACGTTATCTTATCAAATAATGTCTCCGGTTATCGCGTGGGCGCAATTAGACACTTGCTTCCAGGTATTGCCGCGAGTGATAATTTCAATAATACAAATAATCCGTAGATCAACGTGCCATTTCGCGCGTCCAAGCGTTATCAGTCCGCTTCGGGAAAAAATCAGGCACTCTTACCAGCAGCTCGTCCATGCTTGTGTTCCATTTCTCCAAGTTTATTCTCTTGATAGCGCATTTTTCTTGTCGCGGAATGCAAAAGGCTGCGTGCACCACGGCGGTCGCTCCCACCCCTGAAAATAAATGGCATCGTTCGTAAATGATCGTTGTCCTCCAATAGAGAAACGCGATTCTGAGTATTGTATGAAATATGGAATTGGAAAGGATCGGCTGCGAAAATAAAAATCACGAAAATTGCGATGTAATATATCGTGCCCGTTACATATTTTATAGTTAAACTGTTACTGCTTTGACCATGGGTGCGCGACGCGTTTAATAGCACACAAGGTTCTTGCTGCAGAGCATTATATAAGTGCTTTTTTAAATATACTAATTGCTCCCTAAGAACTATGTATAATTACGTAAGATTGTTCCTATAACAGTTACGCAAATGAATACAATAAAAGGCAGAATATATCAGCTTCTTTTATCTCCGATAAGAATGAAATTTCCACTAATACACGTAGTACACGTTTTCTAACGCAGTTGCTTAATAAACCATCATCGAAAAATTGTGCAAAAGTCAGCAATATAGAAAACTGCTATACATCGAGAAAAATTCCTATTCAACTGGAATTAAAGCCGCGAGCTGCCTATGACGTAGTGATACGTCACAATGACGTCACGCGCCGTTGACGTGCACTCGAGGCGTAATTTTTTCAATTTCTTTAAATTTAAATTCCGCCTAAGTAACTACAGAAATCATCAAGTGCATTTAATTCCCCGCACTTCCGTTCCTAAAAAAATTTCTCTCATGAAAACTACTTTCCAAACGTTTCTTGAATACAATTTTCCCGTAAACAAAGGGACAAACCGACGGCCGAAATCTCGCGCGAAGATATCTCCAGCTTGGAGGCAAAATAAACGTAATCGAATCTCATTGCCGATTACCAATCATTCGCTCAATCAATTCGACCTGTCACTCATACGCTTACACCGAACAATTAACCTAACCTATCAAGCCCCTTAACATGTGAAAGCATTTATTCCGCGGCAACACTCGCAAGCCCCTTCGAATCGTTCATCTAATCCAAACAGCAATTATCCCGCCGATAAGAGCGACGGCAATTAATCTCTCGCAACATAACCTCTCGAAGCCCAGCCGTCGCACCCTCAGCCATCATCCCCAACCACCCTCGGAATCGTCGCCGCGAATTCCGCATGCGGCAGAATCGCTGGCTCCGTTTCTCGCAGCGTGTTAACTAGGTTAGGACGTGTCGGGCACCGGTATACGCGCCTGCACAAGTGCGACTGAGAGAGCGGATGCGTGTAACGGGGCGGAGAGAGACAGCCGCGTAAGGACAATTCAAATCCGCTGGTAATTGGCGGCGGGGAGGCGGAATACTCGTTTTTTCATTGAATTTATGTAACGCTACTGCCCGGCCAAGCAGAGGAGCAATTCTCTGGCTAACGTCAAGCAGCAGAAGCAGCTCTCGGTGGGGACCCGGTGTGCGGCGCTCGGGCGAGGAAGAGGACGGTGATTTCGACGGGGCTGGCGAGCGTTCCCCGGTGCTCGATGGGGCCGCGGGAATACTGGCGGGAATGCTACTCACCAATAACCTCTTTCAGCTCGTAGTCGTCCTTGGTGTTCGGCCAGCCCTGCACGACCGTGGTGGAGCTCGTGGACGCCATTTTGTTCGCCAGTGCCGTGCCAAGGCGCGCGTGCTTGCTGGCAGCCCGGGCGCCCCGCGCGAGCAGTAACACGCCGCTCTTCGGGCGGGCGCTATTGTTAGGCGTTTTCGGCTCACGTGGACCGCCGCGTTCCGCGCACGCGCGCTGCTCGCGGCTGTTCGCGTCCGCGGGCGCCGCGGCGCTCTTCGGGGGCGTCGAGGCGCGGAACGATTTCTGGCGGAAGATTCCTGGGGAGCAGGAGGGCAGCACGTCTGGCGAGATTTTCCTGCGAATGTCGGTTCAAAGTTTTGAAATTCCCAGGCCTGGAAATTTAGGGGGAATGGAATTGGGAGTTGGCTGGTGGGAGTGAATTTCTGTCGTTTGTTTCGGAGCCCTGTAAGGGCCGGTCATAGTATTTGTCCACCTCGAATAAATTTTAAAGTTTGAAACTTAAGGCAAATTCCACTTCTGCCCACATCGCTCTTGATTTACATCAAGGTAGGTCCTCTTATACGCGACTGGACGCGACATTATAGAATTTCAAAGTCGATTTTCTCAAAAATGAAGCGCGATATAAAAAAAAAGTTACAGATTCTTTTCGACTTGTAACAAGTAATCAAGCCGAGAAAAAGGAATAAAATTTTTTGATATCGCCCTTCGTTTTCGAGAAAATGGATTTTGAAATTTTTTTACTTGACGTTGCGTCCAGTTGCGTATAGGAAAACCTACCTTCCCAGATAGCACAACGTCTGGTAAAGTCTTAAAGACGTAGAAAAGGCGTATTAAAGACGTCTTGAAGACGTCTTGTTACAAATCAAGACGATCAGACCTAAAATAGACATAAACTAGACGTCTCTAAGACGAGGTGTGCTAAGTATCTGGGTTAATGAAAATCAAGGAGGTATCGCGCGATTTGGGCAGAAGTGGAATTCGTCCTTAAAAGAGCACTGAATCTTCTACCAGTATTAAGCTTCATTTTTTCTACTTTGTATATATTAAATATAAGTTGGTTGTAAGATATTCGATCTATGTTCTGTAAATAAAGGAATTATTAAAAAAAAGAAGACTCGTTTGCATGAAAGAATACGGGTATTAAGGCGGGCCGGCATGGAGGTCGCGACGATGTGTTTATCAAGTCTCAATTACATGCGATCTTGTCAAAATAAATGCGTGGACAAAGCGTGGACGCAACCTACGCGAGCCCCAATCTGATTCATCAAGGCGATTAGCCTTTCTTCGAGAAACGAACGGTTCACGTAATAAAGTCTAATCTAGAACAATTTAACTCTCTCCTCTCCGCTCTTAACACTCATAACCTTATCACCGCGATCCCCAAAGAATTCCAATTTAACCTCCGAAAAGGAGAACGCTCCACTCTGTAGAGATCCAAATTTAGATGGAACAAATGAAAGCGCTATCTCGCAAAGTAAATATAGAACCATCCCCCGACATTAGAACGCGCCTTAACAGAAATCCCTCGGGGGAAATCCTGGAGTCCCGTTCCGTGTCGATATCCGACGATCGACTGCGTGGGTGAAACTGAATTAATGAAAATATCAGACTAAATCCACCGTCACCCGTCCACCTCCCTGGAGAATCTGTTAGGGCGATACTCACGGCTTCCTGGTGCGCGTCGAGTGGCCAAAGGATTACGATTTATCCGACATAAGCACTGCAGTCTGGCACGCGGGTTCCACCGCTACTTACTGTCCGTCGATTGGAAATACTTTTTTCGGCGCGAGGCAGATACGGCCGCGCGATATTAAGGCTAATTCTAGCCCGCTTAAGGCGGGATTTCACCGTAAACTTCGTCAGCGGCACGCTCCCGGCCGCGATTAGGAATTGAAGTGCTTTCATCGCCGTTAGCGCGTGTATCGGGAAGCAAGCTGAATAGAGACGCGTGACTGTCAGGGCCATGGGGAGGGAGGGAGGGAGGGAGGGAGAAAGAAGGACTGCCAATTAGGACGGCGGAGAGAAAGATGGGGAATGCGGGGAAAGACGGGTAGGGAGAAGGACGGAGGATCCAAGAGTTTGCGCATATTCTGGGGTGCCCCGTGGGAGGAAGAAGGATGGATTTAGTATCGAAACGGAAGGAAAAATGAAAGATGAGAGAAAGTAGAGGGGAACTATGCGTTGGATGAATAGTTTTATCGGTGTTGGTACTTGTACCGATCGGCGCGATTACAGAATTCAATTAAGCGCCCAGCCATCGAATGTCACACGTCTGTTTGTGATATTGAATTCCTCTATTTGCACGGGGATATGCGACAGTGACCTTTAAGCTTCGGGATGATGGGTGATCCGACGCGTACCGTATCTTTTGCACCATATAAAACAGCAACGATCGGGGTGGGCACGGCAGTGACTTGGGTCGCAGTTTCAAAGTGATTTTCCGCAAATCGGTGATAGGAGAAACGATGGGGCTCATTGATCACCTGGGTTACCTTGTGCTGGTAAGAATTGAAAATGCGTCGGAATTTTAAATCGTAGTGAAATCCCGCCATTTTCACTAATCTTTTATTTCAAATATTCAATTATCGGGGGCTCAATATTTTGGAAGTTTTCGAATTTGAGAATTACTTAATTTGGAAATTTGAATAGTTGGGAATTAATTTGGAAATTTGAATATTTGGGAATTAATTTGAAAATCTGAATATTTGGGAATTAATTTGGAAATTTGAATATTTGGGAATTACTTCATTTGGAAATTTGAATATTGGGAATTAATTTGGAAATTTGAATATTTGGGAATTAATTTGGAAATTTGAATATTTGGAAATTACTTAACTTGGAAGTTTGAATATTTGGGAGTTAATTTGGAAATTCGAATCTTTGGAAATTCTTTAATTTGCAAATTTGAGTATGTGAGAATTCCATAATTTGCAAATTCGAACATTTCAGCTTCCTCAATTTGAAACTTTGAAAATTCGATCCTCCTTCAATTTAAAAATTTGAGAATTCCCAATATTAGAAACTGCAGCATTAAAAGACGAAACGAAATAGTTCACACTTTACGTTTAAACGAGATCTGAGCAAATGGGGTTGCGAAAGGTTTGCAAAATACTGCGCACGCAACGGCGCGCTTATCCTATATACCGCGGCAGCCACTTTAAACACTTTAATTATCATGAGCGTACTACTACGTCATTAAGAAAACGTACGTTGTTTACCATCGAACTATTAGTACCTCTCCGTGTGCTCACTGTGCCGACCCGTAATAACTCGCCTTAAAACAATGTTAAACGTGCGCGTTAATTTGCAACGTAAATTGCGCTCAAATTTAGTATTTCCCAATCTAAATTTATCGCTCTCCGAGCAACTTTAACAACCTGGCAAGCCGCTACCGCAATTTACAGAAACACGGCTATAAAACTTCAACAAAAATTTCTCTACAAATTGACCGAAAAAATTGTCTAAATCACAAATACTAAAACCAGCATAAAGAAACAGTTCATTAAAATTTACCAACTGTAATACAATAATCTCTTCTACAATGACGCGTCTTCTATTGATACTAAAACCCCTCGAATAAAGACGAAGGGAGCACGCGGAATAAGCTGAACGATAGTTAAACAATGATCGATCGGATATGAATTCCTTTCACAAATCGACGCGTCACGTTGCCGGACAACTGTTCTCGATCTATAAACGAAACTCGGTTTCGACGAATGCGCGGTCGCTGGAAGGGCGAATTTAACGAGGCAGACGAGAGAGAGAACAATGCTCGCACTCACCTATTTCTGCCGAGCACGAAAGTCGTCAGGAACCTGTTGTCGTGGAACTTGAGCCGCTCCTCCTCCGTAGATATAGGCGCCGCGGCGCCAAGCGTGCCGGTCTTGCGTTGCCTCATGTTGCCCGTAATTCTGCGCGCAAAAAACATCCCCGTTAGACCGGTTGCATACCCCAGGCTTCGCTGCTCGAGCTCGGGCGACCGAACAGCGAGAATTGGGAGTAGAGCAATTACGATTCATTACTGAATTCACTTGCCACTCAACGATCATATTAATAATATTTGTACACTGTGCTTTAACAGTGTAAAATAAATGAAATAGGTATTTTTACAATTGATTCTGCTTTAGATCATTGCTCGATCAAAAGTCCTTCCACGAATTTCTTATTTGGCAATTTCAGAGCAAATCTTTTAAACACCTTCCTAATATTTTAAACTCGACCAGTTGGATTCGGGCTTCTGAATTTTTCCTTTTCAATATTAAGGGAACGGTCCTGGATTTTTTGGAACAGATAAGGATAGATGTTTTTCGGGAACAGATGGAATTAAAGTTTCTTTAGTCTAAGCAGGCCTCCGTAATATTTAGCTCGATAAAGTTGAAACTACTGCGTGGAATTTTTAGCAATCTCTCCTGCAGACTTGCTAACGTATTATTTACATTCATCCACGATGCTGCCAGAGGTCCCTGGGCTGTCAGCGTGTGGAATATTTCTAAAGTGGCGGTCAGTCGATTGTCACCTAAATACCTAAATGGAATAATTGGAGCTGGATTGGCCTTACCGGCTATTTTTAGCTGGCATCAAGGGGTAGACCCTACGCGGCTATCTAAAAATAATCTGACAGCGAATGGACCGTTGGGTGCTTTCTGCCCCTTGCCCTCAACGCTCCCAAGAAATCCTCATTTTATTTATCGCAGAAATATCTCAGCCTAAACCCAGACACCCATAACTATCAAACCTCCAAAGCTAGAAGAAATTTAAATTGAAATATCGCAGAAAAAACACAGAACATCTACATTATTTAAATAATTTTAGGGAACAATCTCCACCTCGTGCAGAGCAATTGGACTCTCGTGCGCGTCATTCGCGGTCTGCTAACAGGTTTATATCCATCCTCGTGAAAATGTCTTGCTAGCATGATCTAATTGTCTCTTTAAACACACGGAACTCGTGCGCATTCCTCGTTCATGAGCCTCTCGTCTCGAGTATAAAATAATTTGAAGCGAGTTGTACCTTGCGAGCCCCCCAATTGATTCTAAAGTGTTCCGCCAATATTAGTTTAAACCGCACAAATTTTTTGGGCCCACAATTTATTAGCTGCCTCAAAGAGAGCGCAAACATCTGTCGAAAGGGACGAAGACGGAGGAATTCGAGAGGATCATGGGAGATGAATGTAGGCAGCGTGCCACGCCAACTGCGAACCTAAATTAAAGTCGCTGTCCTGCCCGGCGAATTAAACTTTTAACCCAAATAAAACATTCGCTACAAGAACTTCTGCGGCAACACGAGCAGCCTGCTCTAGAATGCCTCTACAGTTCCGAGAAGTAATTCAGAATTCGTAACGTAAAACAAAATTCAATTGGGCCAATTGAACTTCAGTTAATTACTAGTGATATTCGAATGATTCACAGAGGCAAGATTATAGATTATAATCGCGTGTAGATCAGTCGGGAGGTAATGTCGAGTTCGGCAAAGTGAAAAACAGAATGATTAGAGCACTTTCTGGTCCCAATATGGAGCAAATACCGTATCGAAAGGGTGGTAAACATGTCGCGTGAACTTTCGATGGAGCTCCTGGCGTGTCCTTGCCGCTCGGGACGAGGAATCTAATTGATTTCCTAAACTAACGAGTAGCAATCGCCTCTTCTCTGCGAATCGTTCCCGTTTATGAGTCGCGTCCCGTCCACAATTCCATGCCTCGAGCGTTGCGTGCTAGCGTTCGCCTGACTTCTGCAATTTCTCCGCGCCCGGCATGTCAAACTGTCCCACGATTTCTCAACTTCAACATGCCATTCACTCAATTTTACCATTACACTTCAACGAAAGCGCCGCGCTACGTGCCCGACTCTAATTAAAAGCTTCTTCGACTCGGAATCCGCAAGAGAATTTCAGCTCGGACGTGCTTGAATGAAATGTGTTGAGTTTGCGACCGTGGAAACGTTCGAGCGATTAGATTCAATTATGTAAATTAATGGACCGCGGTTTACAAGATCTTGGAAAACGAAGCATTCAGTGCGTTCGCTCGCGAGGACTTCGCGTCGGAGACTGACGAGACGGGATGTTTATAGTGGCCATTCTCAATGTTATCAAACGGAGTGTTTACGGTTTTTGTTTACGCGAGCACTCGAAGGACCCAGCGTTTCGGAAAATTAGCGGACCAGTTTGCAGAAAATAGAAATTCGATAAGATTCTGGCTATTCAAGTGCGGGAGATCAATTGGTACGAGAATTGAAGTTAAAAATATGATTCGCGAAGGGGGCAATGTAGATAATGGTGACTCAATAAATTTTCCTATGCACTGCAGCTTGTGTACTCAGCTGATATGAATTCCAGTCGCCTCGCACATAAATTTTCTTCTGAAAACCTGGTGCTAGGCGAGCCCCCCCGACTGGTATCATGAAAACACCAAGGAAAACTGAAGTCGCGGAGTAGAAGCTATCGACTGAATAAGCGAATCATTACCGATAAGAATTTTTCCCAACGTCACGTGGAGTTATTGAAATGACTTTGCATCGAAATGAAGTCAATTGGTGTTTACGTTTACACAAACAATCTAATGACTACAAATTAAATAACAGCCAGCCGGCGCTCCTGATCATCCGCCTGTTTCAATGCAGCAGGCAAACGCGCAAGTAGCTCCCTTCGTTGAATTTATTACGAAAAGCGAGACTTTCGAATCGCGCGCAGCTCAAGTTTTGCCCAACTGTGCTGTTCATCGCAGGAACCTTTGCTCGCGCGGTCGAGGGTCAATTGGTTATTAACTCGGACAGCCGTAACGGCTATTAAACCGTTTCATTGTCATGAATATTGCCGCGAAAAGGCAGGGAAATCACGCTCGGGCGCATTCTTCCGTGAATCATTCGGAAATCAGAAGACTGGCGAAATCGAGAACTGAGCCCCGTGAAAATTTCCTGGAGTTCAGATCTTTTCGCGCGAAACTTCTCCGTGCCGCACGAAACAGTCGAGCAATCACCTGTTCAAACGAAAAAGTATTTAACTCGTTAGAAGCCGCATAGGTACATAAAAACTAGAAATTCCCATTCCCTTTAGCCGAGACCAGGAAAGAACGGTGCTTTATCGCTATCTACTTATCGATTTATCTCACCTGCCGGACGTTGACTTTAGGGATCCATTCGCGTAGAGATCTGCTGCCATGTCAATCGCTGCGCTCCGCTTGCATTCTCCCCCGTCCGCGAGCGATGGGGGGGGGGGAGGGACGTTTGTTCCAGAAGAAGCTGCCTTGCTCGTCAGACCTCCCCGGCTTCCCTACTGGCAAGCGGCTGGAAAGAACCAGTTCACTGACAACGGTCAACCTTGACCGGGTCCGTTCTCACTGGGCCGGCGACTTGGTCCCGAAACGCGAGCGCGCCCTTCCTCGCGAGAATCGTCATCGCGATAATTCCCAGCGGCTGCGGATTACCCTCGTCCACGGCTCGAGTGTCCCTCACCCTGGGCGCACGGTGGAAACGCAATTCCTCGCTGGCTCGCGGGCAAGAACGTCACTGCTGCCAGAGACGTGGCCGGATCATCCTGAGCTCGCCGTCGACTGAACTATGTCAGACGGGGGCACCGTCAATTGGATAACTACCTACCGCACACCGACGTGCCGCCGCGTGGAGACGTACGCGTTGATATCGCTCTAGCTGACCACCTCGATCTCCCCTCCTGCTCGCCCTCCTGAAAGTGTTAAGGAGCTTTTAATTTCGGCTGCTCCGCGACGGGCCCTTGGGCCTTGTGGAAGCTTTCAGCGATACTGAGGACGAATTCGGCCGCTGCTGATACCGTTTATGTTTCTTAAATGAAAGTCTTCAATGTAGAAAAGACTGGACCATTTTCTTTGCGCCGCGATAACGCGCCGTTCTGTCGTCGTTTCGAACGCACCGGGGATCATAGCGATCGGCACGGGGAAGACTAATTTAAATCGTACGACGCGAAGCTCGTCAGCTCAATCACGATCGACCTTGCTGACCGGTACATACTGTTTTTAGCGGGACTACCGACGTCTTCAAAGATTCGTCAACACTTTACGCCTGATATCTGACGTCACCCTTCAATTGATCGTCACGAGTTCCTTGCTTCAACTATACTTAATTGATATTTCCAGAATAATCATTCAGGCTGATTGAAAGACACTGATTTCTGCCTCCCTTTCTTTCTCTCAAAATTCTTTTTCTCCGCCAGCGCGTAATTGCAACGTTGGTGTTCTAGGAAGTTCTTTCTAGAAGTGTACTGGAAATACTCCGTCGTAAATTATTGTTAGCAGGAAGAGTCTCGCGCGAAGTAAATGAAGCGTTCAATCAAGTAATCAGCCAATTCAAGATATGCTAATACGCTGGATTTTTTTAGAAGAACCGTTCTGAGGAAAGGCGGAGAGTTCAGTTTAGGCAGGGAGTCGCGACTAGCCTGCTGAGATCTTTTGATCGGATTCCGTGGCGTTGTATTGCGTCACGGTTAAAATTCACGCATCGACGGAGATCTCAGCCCGTGTTAGAGACCTATCAAACTTGATAAAGCATAAATCACGCGCGGAGGGTTCTGCCAAGTGGGAATGGAAGTGGAGTGAATCCGTCGTTTAAAAACGTAACTGACAAAACGGTAGAACGATGGTCGATTATTGATAGCTTACAGCTTTAGCCCTCTCGCTCTCAATATCCCACAATTCATCTTCCACATGTTTTCTGCGCTTCATTCCACGATACTATACCAAAACTGTAATCGTAAATAATCTGATTCCCCCCTCGAACTATTATTCCACTTCTAAATCTTGCATCTGACACAAATTGGTACATTGCGCAGTTTGCGCGGCGAAGCGAAGAGAAAAGTTGAAACCAAGAATTAATTAAGGGGGGAAGCCACTGTGAAATTTTTTTCCGATTTTTTGTGCATTTTCTTAATGCTTGGGGTCTCAAGATTATACCTGCACAGTTTCAAAGTGGATTTCGAAAAATTCTCAGAGCTACGGAAGGTTTTGTATAGGTAGTGCGGCGTTTGGAATCGAGTGCACGCGTAAGTAACTTGGTATGAATCGCCCGAAAAGTTAATGTCCAAAAATCCAAATGTATCTAATCAAATGGATTATAAGATTATACATTGTTTAGAACTAGGTAGAGAATCGCTGGCCACGACAAGACCGTATACAGCTGCGATCTTTGAGCTGCAGAAAATAACTGCTGTCGAAACTTTAATCGCGAGTATCTCGACACGGCATTTCTCAAAACGGGCGCATTAATAACATAGTCAATTTTTACTGGATTCACTTGAAATTTTCAGGGAATATTCGTAATACAATTATCTTCAGTTAAGCGCATCAGTTTTTTAATCGAGTAATTCATTTAATCGTAACATTGAAAAAACATCTTGATTTTCTTTACTTTTTGTTCCAGATTTCTTCTTAAAATTAATATTTTTTTAAATCAGTACGCTTAACTGAAGCTATTGTAATATACTTTAAGAAACCGTTCGAATTTTTCAATTCGGAGCAAATGTTGGAATGTTACACGTGCGCCCGTTTTGTAATTTTGTTTTTTGCAGAGCCTAACGTTATCGTATGCTGTGGCCATACTACCGAAAAATGTTCAATCTGAGAGCATAAAATATTAGTCAAATATATGTCTTTTCAGTTGGTAATAAAGATTTTTCGTAGAAAGTTACATTTCTTTATAAAAGAATGTCTTGAAAATAGCTTTTATTTTCGACCATCGCAGTGGCTTCCCCCCTTAATTATTAGTAATCTTCTTCGATTCGCTTCGCCCGAGAGACCCAAACTTTTATTTCTATTACCACATTCTGATCACTTTTCTCCCTCTCTGATTAATAGTTCGTCGGCGTAACAGTGCCGGCGCACGATGCCTACAAGATCTGCAAGAAGTGCAACATCAGCTCCACGATGTTGAGAATGAATGGCCCCAATGGGAACGATTATTACGGTGGCCAATATGATCCCATGGCCCCAGACATCTCCTATCTACCGGAGGAAGACTACCCAGAGAAGCTCGACAAGGAGCGAGCCGAGCAGCAAACACTGGATAGAGATAATAGAAATTTACTGCCGGTCAGTTCTGTACCCAAGGAGAAGAAATAAACATCTGTTTCTGAACTTACATCTGACGCTCCACCCCTTTCTCCGCAGGAGTATCGTAACCTTTGCGAAATCGTCACGAGAAAAGTGCAGCTGGACGATTCGGAGTACGAATACCAGCCGCCGCATTACCACGAAACCTATTGTAAGAGTTACTTCCTGCTAGATCATAGCCAACACCCTGCGAACCCATCGAAGCAGGTAGATTGCAGAGACACCTCCGCGGAATTATAGATACTTTAAGCTCTACGAACCTCCTTAAAAGAGTCCCTCGCTCCTCCTTCCGCTATTTTGAACATAGGCGTGTCTCTTTTATTTAGAAGTGCGTTCATCCTGGCTTCCACTGCGTGCAAAGGAGCAGGGCTCTGTCCTTGGTGAGGCGGCAATGGGACAGCGAATGCTGGGAGCCTTTCGTCAAGCAGATCGCCAGCGGCTGCGACTGCATGTGGCCGGTGTCCGACCTCGGGGAGATAACGCCTCATTACGAATTTCCTCGCAGATGGGACAACGGCGGGCGAGGAGCGAACGGTTAAAGCGAGAAAGCGGGAAAGAATACAAGTGCTGGAAAAAAAGAGAGTCAGCTTGGAGAAACGGCGCTTGTATTTTCTTCCAACGTCGCGGGGCGACGCGTCGAGAAATTCTAATGTTAACAGCGTATTGTATTTTCTGTCGTAGTCTGTCGATTTTATTTATTACATGGTGTATGCGGTTTCGTTGTCTGTAGCTGTGTACTTAATAAAGGTAAAACGATCCTTCGTAGCCTTTAAAGCTTTTATTCCACGCGGTGTTTGTTTGTTCGAAAGAAAGATTGAGATATAAATCATTCTGTTTTCACAAATCGATGCGCATTAAGCTTCCCTATTTCCACGAGTTCGCCTTGTGCTTTGGTAAAAAGTGAAATCCCTCTGGCACTTTTCCCAGCAACATTTCTCTGAAAGTAACAAAACAGAGAAATAGTCAGCGCAATGATAATAATTACTTAAGGGGGGCCTAACTAAAACGGTCAAGACAACGTGCTTGTTTGAGAATTTATTATAGAGAAACTGATAAACTTTTATTATTAAACTGTTTGCGAGTTATAGGCGATGCCCGAGACGTCCTTCTTTTTTAGGCGCTTTGCGGTGACAACCGTAGCTCGGTGCAGAATCATTCGAATTTTTTTTAGATAATATATGAAATTATCTAGTCGCCATCGGCCCGATTTTGGAACAATTATTCTGAGATAAAATGGGGGCTGTGTAAAGTTGAAGCATCGATATTTGGCACAGAATCGCTCGTTTTTCGAGTATAAAAAAAATATCTAGGTAAAGAAAAAGGAAAAGCTCCCGATAGCGCTTAAGTTTTTAACCCTAAAATAAGCCTGCAAAGTCTAGAGTAAATCGGTTCATTAACTTTTGAGTTATGTGTATCACCGTCTGAAAACTTGATTTTGAGGAAAACGCGTTTGAAGTTTTAGGTCCGAGCGCTACGCCGAGGAACACCTACCTACTTACACGCGTATAATTTTGTCAATTTTGGTCGGATTAACTTGACACTTTCAGGGTGCTATACTTCAAGAAAATATAAAAACCGATTTTTCGAAAATTTCTAGGTAGGCCTCCCGCCTTAAAATATGTCCACGAACGAAAGCATTCTTACGATAATTTAATCCAATCGGCACAATTCGAACTGGCCATAAACGTTTCCATATCGTCTCGGCCTCTGTAGAATGGAGGCCTCTCGTTAATTCTCTGCGGAGGCCTTTCCAGAATCCCAACAGGAACATACCTAAGTAAAATCAGAATTCAGCAAATTGGTACAGTAGAAACGTTCATTATCCTTAAGGGGGGATCCCTATTTAGGACGCTAGAAATAAGGCGATTCTTCGGAATTTTTTTCTAAGAAACAGTCAAACAGATCTTTTCCAAACTTTCAGGGTATTTTAGTTCACATTCAAACAATAAGAATTCATTTTTGCGTTGCAAAGTATTCGGTAGAAATGAAGATATATAAACATGTTCGTTGGTACTCGCCCGCCGGAGTTGCAAATTGGCGATTATAATATTGGCCCTATTTCTTCCCTGAAATGAAAAAACCAAGGATTTTCTAATTTCTAGTATAATTACATTGTCGATGAACCTAAGACATTGATAAATAAATTGAGTTGAACAACTCTTTTTTCATAAATAGTACGAAATATCTTGGGGCCGAATCGTAACATTTTCTTTCAAGTCCCACCGATTTGCCAACTTTTAAAATTTTTTTCGTTTGTTAGGTTCATCGACAATGTAATTATACTAGAAATAAGAAAATCCTTGGTTTTTTTATTTCACGGAAGAAATGGGGCCTCCAACGTTATCGCAAATTTGCAACTCCGGCACGCGAGTCTTAACAAACGTATTCATTTATCGCCATTTCTACCGATCACTTTGTAATGTAAAAATTAATTTTTATTGTTTGAATGCGAACTAAAATACCCTGAAAGTTTGGAAAAGATCCGCTTAACAGTTTCTTAGAAAAAAATTCCTAAGAATCACCTTATTCCTAGCGTTCTGAATAAGCCTCCCTCTTTAACTCACCTATGCAGAAAGGATAGCCACTCCAGCATAAATCTCCTCGTCGTTTCAACCCCGCGCGTATCCGAGCCCCAATGTTCGAGGCCATAATTAGCATACTTCTTCAAAATATCAAATCTATCCGAGCTCGATATGTCCATCAGCTTCCTCTCTTTTATTTCAGTGAATATCCAAGGCTTTATCAACGCGCCACGTCCAATGGTAACACCCTGGACACTCGTGTAAGTATCCCGAACCCTTTGGTAGTCATCGAACGATAGAATATCACCGTTCCCAAACACCGGCACGGGGTCCGCCGCTTTCGCACACCTCTCGATGTATTCCCAATCGGCTAACTTAGTGTACCTTTGTTCGCGAGATCTTCCGTGAACCTAAAGCGATACAGAATTTCTTTCCAATTTGCTTCGACACATTTCGCTACGGTCGCATCGACAAGAACGCGGATGCGTAATTAACTTACTCACAGTAATCATGGATACGCCCCAGTCATGGAACTTTGGCATTAAGTTATGTGCGACGGGCTTGTCTATGTAAACGCCCGTTCTAGTTTTCACAGTCAGAGGTATGTTCATGACTTGGCTAACAGACTTTACCACGCTTTTTAGGACATTTAATCGATTGAGCATACCACTGCCGCCTCCTTGTCTGTAGATCAAATCGATCGGGCAGCCGAGGTTCAGGTCGATGAAGTCAATGCTGATTTCCTCGTTCAACAATTGTGCGCATCTCGTCAACACACCAGGATTGTTGCCACAGAGCTGCACGCCAAAGATATCCTCCGACTCGTGCCTTTTCACCAGCGCCCACTCTTCGTGAGTGCCTTTCAGTATCCTCGGCGCCAGAGCCATCTCCCCGCAAGTTATATCCGCGCCGTACTCCTTGCAAATTCTCCTGAACGGCAAGTTACCCACTGTCGTCAGGGGACTGAGCAGTATTTTATTCTTCCAATCTATCCTCCTCTTCTCCGAGTCCCTACATTTTATTAAATCGTAATCCTCGACTGGACCGACTTTCTGCTCCTCGCTGGGCGTTTTAGATGCTTCGCCGTTGGATTCGACGACAGATATACTTTCAGTAGGGCCGTTCTTTACCTCTGAGTTGTCTGCATCGGAGGATTGCTCGGTTCGCTTGGCAGTCTCCGCGCCCTGTTTCTTTTTGGACGGTTCGTTCGCCTTGACGACTTTCTCGGCTTTCGAGAAGTTGTACTTGCGCTTCCGCAGTTGCACCTGAATGCTTTTCGTTATGTGGTTCTTTGTGGAAGGCGGCTTCTTTTTGAACTCTTCCTCTTTCTCTTTGTCGACTATATTCAAGCCATCTTCCGTTAAATGCTTGGCGCCCATTCGGCAGGCGGCGCCTCTCGGGCACCTGCCAGTCAAGTTGAAGAGATAGCACTCTGCTGCGATGTTGTCCGGCTTTATCTTCAGATATTCCAGTCTATCGTGGAGGAACGTGCATCGTTTATTGTCGCATTCCTTCTCGGACTCGTCCACTGCTTGGTCCGCTATCCAGGGGCACAGATTCTGCTCCCGCTGCGCCTTGAACGGAGGTGGCCGGGCCTTGTTCTGGCCACGGAGCTTCTCCTTCTTGTCGTCTTTCTTGAACTTCTTGCTGGGAGGCTCGTCCGCAGCTGGCGCGTCTTCGGCCAGACCGGCTGTATTAGTTGAAACCTTCTGCTTGTCATTCTCGGTCAAACACTCCTCGCTCAACAGCCTTTTGTGATCCTCGATTACGTATCTGCAACAGTTTTAGTAAGGTTAGGAGCAATTTATCTCGCGTTTGTTTGGAATCGTTTGGAGTTGATCTGTGAAATTACGGGAGTGAATGAAAGATTAAAATCGAATTCGATGTTGTTGGTTTGAAAGAAGGTGTTAATAGCCAATTACGGGTGACAGAAGACCACGCGGCACCTCCGCTTTGAGGTTAGGAAACGCGCGAGCATTGAGAAGCTTCGTGGTTTTCGAGGAAGCGTTGGAACTTACAAATAAAATAACAACCACTTACTCTTCCTTAATTAAACACACGCCTTTTTGTTTGTCCTCGCTGTAATCGAACGAACAATCATCCCCACATTTCTCACTGTAATCCGCCATTTCAAACGAACCGACGACGTATCGAATCGCGATAGGTCGATCGTCGGTATCCTCGTTCGCGATAATTTCTAAGGCAACAAAGAGAATTTACGCGATATAAATATTATTAATCGACTTCAAAAAAAATTAAAACCGATTAAAAAGAAATAAAAATAAGCTAAGAAGTAAAAAATAATGTTGTTCCTTATTTAATCTACGACTCTCAATTTTTCAAGTCGGTGCCAGATTTACACAATGCAATTGATGAGGCGCCGATATAAAAAAAAAAACTGAATAAATAAGGAACAAAATTATTTTTTACATTTTAGCGCATTTTTATTTTTTTGAAGTCGGTTTTAATTTTTTTATTGGTATAACTTGAAAACTACTTGACCGATTTTTACAATTCTTTCTCCATGACCTAACCCAGATAGCACAGGACGTTTTAAAAACGTCCATTTTACGTCCGAACGTCCACGGCTTGATTTGTGAAAATGGACGTTCTTAAAACGTTTTAAAAACGTACTTTACGGACGTTTTAAAAACGTATTTTGCAGCCGTTTTAAAGATAGCCATGTTTGAAGCGTTTCAAAGCGTTTCTCGGAGTGTGGTATGAAGTAGCGTGTTAAAGAAAAAGTTATTAAGAACAATGGTTCAGTGCATCGTGCCTTTGTGCAACAACAGATCAGATTCTGAAAATTGGAAGAAAAGGAATGATGGTAACAGTAACAACCAGAAAGTTACTTTCCACAGGTATTGAGGTTATTTTATTAATTCATAATGGAACAAATTATTATATTTAATACGTTCAGTACCGCCTTTTAAGGAAAAATATATAAAGGTATACTGGGTAGCAAACGTGTTAATAGTACATAACTATATTTTCAAAACATATCTTATTTTGAACTTTATTTCTGTTTTTATAGATTTCCAAAGAATTCTGATACTTGTGAAGCTGTAAAGGCCACCATACATGCTGCTTCTTGTTGTTCGATTTGCTTGTACAGTCAAAAGTGAGAATGCAACACTTGAGCGTGTGTGTCCACAAATCGGTCAATTTAGTATGTGCATACTGTCAATTTCCTGGCATGAACGCAATTACAAGTTTTGACTGTACAAGCAAATCAAACGGCAAGTAGGAGCATGTATGGCAGCCTTAAAGCAGGACAAATTCCAGTTTTAAAGGTCAATTGTTTGTACTATATATATACCTACAAATTCAAAATTAATTATAAGACACATTTTATGCTCAAAATATTACTCTTTATTACATATAACAAAATTGTGATTTTGCTTTGCGCTAGTCTTTTAGTGTATTGTAAATCAATAGCATTTTCAATTGTGAATAATGGAGAGAAAACATTTTCCTCAATATTTTGAGAACTTTCAACGAATTTGCAACAATGTTATAAACATCTATTGTAAGTGCAGATATTTTACATATTCTGTACCTATATTTTGTATAATATGTATAATCTATGTGTACTACCTACATGTTCTACATATTTCATATCTATTTTATGTGGTATATTCTGTGTATTCGATCTTGTACTGACATTTTGATGTATCTATTGTAAGTAAACGAAATAAATTGTTATCGAGTTTGGTAATATTTTGAAAACAATTTACATCCATAAATTTTTATTTAATATTAAAAAATACCGAACCAGTACCGACCTCCTAAAAACGTCCAGAAAAGGTCCTGAAAACGTTTTAAAAACATCCTGAAAAGGTCCTGAAAACGTTCTGGTTTGTGAAAATGGACGTTTTTAAAACGTCTTTGTGCTATCTGGGCTACGACACTCAATATTTTTAAGTCAGCGCCTCATCATTTGCACTGTGTAAATGTGGTTGCGACTTAATAATATTGAGAGTCGTAGATTAAATAAGGAAAAAAATTAGTTTTTACTTTTTGATGTATGTATTTTTATTTTTTGAAGTCGGTTTTATTTTTTTTCAGGGACACTGTAGATGGAATTTCTTTGATCGATTCGAGGAATCGAATCGATGTATCGAATGCCCACTTCACTTTCATATCCAATCGCTGTCTCCATGTTTAATGCTCTAAGCCTTAGAGTGACTGCCTCGAAACTGTCGGCAACATCACGCGAGAGAGAAAGACATGTGCCACTGGTGCGAGCGAGAAAAAGTATACATGTGCGAGCGAGAGAAGTATACGTCCCAATCGACCGTAATGCGCATACGTCGATATCGTGCGAGATATCGATTACGGTCGATTAGGAATCTATACTTCTCAAGCTCGCACTAGTTCGCACATGTCTTTCTCTCTCGCACGATATCGGTGCGTGCGCATTACGGTCGATTGGGACGTATACTTCTCTCGCTCGCACATGTCTTTCTCTCTCGCACCATGTTGGCGACAGTTTCAAGCTTTCAATGCGACCTCCATTTCTGTATGCTCTAAGATAAATAAAGAATATATTGAACGAGTATCCATTAATTTATTTATATTTCTGCGCGTATCGCATTTCTCGATCGAAACACAAACCGTGGTTTATTGCCAACTTCGTGGTGAACGTTTCGAACGCCTAACTCCTAACCTTACCGCAAATACGCGAATGCAAGTGGCAGTTAGTGTCAATTTTGTTTCGACGGATTTCTATCTCTATTCAGTGAATTATCAAACCGGTAATATGTCGGAAGAGAAGTCGTCGAGCATAGGAAACGATGGGAAAGATACTACAACGCTGTCGGAATTGTTCGACAAAGCGTTCGAGCTATTTAATCAGATCAGTAAAAGTGAGGAACCTACAAACAGCTCGAAAGTTCAGGTACATACCTATCGAGCGGCGTCTTTTAAAGATCTCCGCGTGATCTACAGCTGTTAGTAATAACCTTCTTCAGTATTATCTTTCTTACATGCATTAATGCACCTCCTATTTTTCTACTTCTATATCAGTCTGACGTTAGACGGGCTATGAGCATGTTGGAAGACGCGACAAGGCTCGTCTCCGTAGTCGATATGTTTAGCGAGAATGAAAGCTTCGAAGAGGTGCCTACGGAAAACATTAAATATTTCTTACTGCCGGCCTTCCTTGGGACGCTCGCGACAAAACTTTGCAATATAAACGATCGAATGCACGTGATTAATGTCGCCGAGATTTATTTCTTGGACTTTTTGAAACGCGCTAAAGCTTATGGTTTGACCGACATCCACGTACCAGAATCGAAATCGGAACCCGAGACGGAAAGCGTTTCCGTCAGGACCCGATCAAATGCGGAATTAATTACAGAAATGGTATGTGTATGCCTCCAAGGCATCCATCGATTCGAGAGCTACTCCAAAATCAAGCATTAATATTTTATGTTTCATAGGTATGTCGTAGGAATACAAAATTGCAAAGATACAGGGAGCAAAAGGAATTAGAATCACAATTGGAGACACTCAGAACGAATTTGTCCAACTTAAACATAGATGACGAAGTGAAGAGGGAATATTTCGTAACGCTCGTAAAGTTATACATAAACCTGACGATAGAGGACCTGAGCTCTTTGGCCGCGGAGAAGCCGATTCTGGAGCATATGGCGAAGGAAGGGAAAAACGAAACTATGACCTCTCGTGCTTCGGATAAACATAAACCGTCCATTCCCAAGTTGCAACCAATTATTATTACTCGAGATGAAGTGCAGAAGAAAGTGTACGGCGCTGGCTATCCTAGTCTACCTGTTCTTACTGTTCAAGAATTTTATGACCAGCGGGTAAAAGATGGGGAGTAAGTAGAAATATTTGTATTTAGAATAATAATAATAATCCTCTGTATCACTAACTTAATCCTGTTCGTATCCTTTCAAGCTGGCCTGATCCTTCGCAACGAAATCAGGTAAATTCAAAGAGCTTGCAAAAGATGGGCAAGAGTGGTAACAACAGCGAGGAGGAAGAAGATATTGAAAAAGAAAAGAAGGTCGAAGTGGATGATCCAGAGATGTTGGAGCAATTACGTGCTATGGACGAGTACAAGGACACGCATAGGCGAGGTTGGGGCAATCGTGCCAACAGGAGTTAAATGTGTAAATATTAAACAATTTTATAAGCATTGTAACCACATTGCCGTGTATGTATCATAGATATCCCATGAATACCCTTTCAAAACAAGTACTTGTAACTTGTGGATATTTCCCAAAATTAATGTCATTCTCTCGAAAATCCTATTATAAATGTCGACGCATCGATTCCAAATAAATCATATGCATTTTTACAGAAAACTGAGTTTCCTCATTTCTTTAACTCTCCACGATCAACACATCCCAGATACATCTGAAACTTCACACATCGAGACTCTACAAAAGTGTAGCAAAGTTACAAAGCGAAATTAAACACCACGCGAAAACGCAACAAGTTGCAAAGGACGAAATTGTTCGACATTGTTGCAAATGAAATCGGGCTGTTCGAGAAACAAAATTCCCATGTGCTACTTTGTGCGTTTCTGCGTGGAGCGTATCTGCATTTCAAACTCTGTTGAGTTTTGTTGGAAAGCAATACCGTTGCGTTTGGAGATCTGGATTATCGACGCGGTATCGAGCGCCCCGCGAAAACGTAACAAAACTGTAAAGGACAACCCAGGGTTGGCTTTAACGTCTTGGCAGCCCGGACATCATTATCAAAGCGCCTCTCCAAGGGCACGGAAATCAATTTGCAGCTTTCTGCTTAACGAATCTCAACGGATTTAAATAAATGAACGAATAGAGCTCCAATGAGAGGCTAACTTTTCGGAGCTCTTCTAAAGCCTCTGATTAAAAGAGCACCAAGAACGGATCACTTTCGGGAAAACATAAGGAATCGCTTGGCGTATTTAACGTACCTATAACTATTCAAATTTTAAAATCCCTTTCGCCTACAAAAAAATACTAAATGATATGGATATGATGAATTCCTTATGTTTTTTCGATGACAATCATACAAAATTTCATATAAATCGAACTATTTTTAACAAAGTCAGCTTGAAATGATATAAATCAATTTTCCATGAAATTTATTTCATTATGGTCAGAATTATGTCGTTCTTGGTGTTACTTTCATCGGCGAAATATAAGGAATCGATTGGTATCATTTTTGCAAAGATCTGATGAGAAATGTGGAAATCCTGGACATTTCTCACTTCATAATGTTATTCCAACTCCTTTGAGGGTCGAAACCCATAAAATTCTGTGAGGTACAACAGGGGGTTGACCTCGCCACGGGGTGCAAGGCGGCATCTCTCTGACAGGCGTCGCCCCAGAATCACCTTCTGTACTCTGTAAGTTCTCGAATATGTCGAGTATCTCGGGTAGTTTACCCGAGTAACGCCTACCCGGTAATTTTTCTCGTCCAGGGTATCTCACAGGTACTCGGCCCACAGCTATAGCTCTATATATATAGTCAGTAACAGCGTGAATTATTAATACTTTTCAGCATACGATACATGGAAGGTTTCTACTATACGGAAACTACTAATAAACAATGTCATCTTGCAATTTATAGTGTGCACGAGCTTTGAAGAAATACAATTTTTGAGCGCCATAAGCCGGTATTCATAGTCGCTACTTATTCTTAAGCAAATGCTTAATCATGCGGCATCCTCTACTAACTTAGTAGCTAGTAAAGGTTGCCGAATGCTTAAGCATTTCCTTAAGCATAAGTAGCGACTATGAATACCGGCCTAAGTGTCTTAATCCCCGAAATGAATTTTCAGAAAGAAATTCGCGTGAGTCGTTGACAAGCCGAGCCAAAGCACACGGAAAAATGTTTTAACCCTGGAAAACAGTGCTTGTCGTACACTGTTCAGATGAGTGCTCGGTCTTCACGCGGTAACGTGTTCAGCACCGTCGCTCTCGATGCGCGAGCACCGATATTTTCGGTGCTCACCGTTCGTCGTTGTTTTCGATGCGCGCATGGTACATACATACTGTACGCACATCGAGAGCGACGGTGCTGAACACGTTACCGCATGATGACCGAGCACTCATCTGAACAGTGTACGACAAGCACTGTTTTCCAGGGTTAAAACATTTTTCCGTGCATAGCGTAGCAAAAGCCTGCCTTCAAACAAGTCACACGTATACAAGCACGCACACACCTGCACACACCTTTCAGCATTTCAACTCATTTCAGAGTAAGTAGTTGCTGAGTTAGACGCTGTTCATGAGCAGATGCCACTACATTCAGTCCTCAAATTATGGGTCGGTAACACAGTTTGGGCGACGACGCGAACATCCGTAAGGTGTTAGCACAGATCAGGTATAGAATAGACCATTCACTCTATCGTCTTCAGTGTCACCGTTCTGAAGTACTGATATTCTGAAACAACCACTGGTTTTCGAGCGCCCTCTCCGATTTTCGAGCAGCGGGTGCGGGAAACATAATGTCTTTCTAGCATTGGCACAGGTAAAGCTGGCGATATCACCGAGAAAAGTATAGAAGCGGTGGTATACAGGGTGTCCCACTAACTCGGTCCACCTCAAATATCTATTATTTCAAGTAATAAGCAAAAATATTATTTATAAAAGTTCTCTGGTTGTAGGAAACACAAAACACGGTGAAACTAGTTTCCTTACAGGAATAGATTGGATGTGGAGGTCAATTTTATTTTTACAAATGGACTGTCAAATTCAATAGAATAGCGAATTCTGAGTATGAAAGTACTAAAGTGCATTAATCCTAAATCTTATTGTTTCTGAGATATTCAACATTGCCCATCCTATTACTTTGATTATGAAACATATTCGAAGCTATGTTCAGTCCATTTCGGATAGCCAACCGTTGAATGCGGAAATAATAAAATAAAACAATAAATACGAAATTGAAAGGGCGCTATTTACTCTTGAAAGTATAAACATGCCATGTGAGTCGTGTGTAATAAACCAAATGAACGACACTTAATATAAATTCAAACATATTGATATATTTATTAAACCATGATACAGAAATTAAACAAATAATTCAATTTATCACGCAGCAGAATGTAATGAATATTCGAACCGGTTCAAACAATTTTTTGGAAGTATTTGAAGCATTCGTAGAGTACATATTATATCGAACTTGATGCGATTTTGTTTTTCAGCTACCTGTCTTGCCTCTTTCATACCTTCAAGGTAGAGCTGTTCGAGTACTCGGAAAAAGCGAGCCGAGCCAAGCTCGGTTTTTCGAGCCGAACCGAGCCGAGTACCCGTAAAAACCGAGTAGCTCGATAAATCCAAGTAACTCGAATTTTTTCGAGCGGCCCGAAAGAAATGAGAAACTCGAATTTTTCGAGCAGATCGAAATTTTCGAACAGCTTCAAGCTTGAAGCTTGAACGTTTCGGGCAATACGCACTAATGGGCGTTGGGGTGGACTTGGAGGTGCGGCGGCCCTTGTTGTTATTACGGGCCGCCGCGGACGATGCGACGAGTGGCCGCAGTGGTCGGTGAGTTGTGGCATTGGATGACTGCTTCTCTTGCAGGTGCAGCCCGAAAATCTGCTTCTCTTGCAGGTGCAAGAATCGTGCAATGAATTTCCGAAGAATGGGTTTTTGAAGTTCCGCACCTGCAAGAGAAGCAGATTTTCGCATTGCACCTGCAAAAGAAGCTGCGGGCCGGATTTTGTTTTTTTTTGCTGGTGCAATACGAAAATCTGCTTCTCTTGCAGGTGCAAGAATCGTGCAATGAATTTCGGAACAAGCCGTTTTTGAGGTGCCGTACCTGCAAGAGAAGTTGCGCCGCTGAAATTTCGAGTTTTTGCAGGTGCAGCCCGAAATACTACTTCTCTTGCAGGTGCGGCACCTCAAAAACGACCTGTTCCGAAATTCATTGCACGATTCTTGCACCTGCTAGAGAAGCAGTATTTCGGGCTGCACCTGCAACAAAGTTGCAACCCGAGTTTTGGCGTCTCGCGAAAAAACGCACAAAGTTGCAAACCGGGATTTTATTTCTCGAACAGCCCAATTTCATTTGCAACATTGTTGAAAAAATTTGTCCTTTGCAACTTTGTTGCGTTTTCGCGGGGCGTTCAATACCTTACCTGAATCCTTACCACATAGTGCACGATCACAAGGTAAGTAAGTAGTGATTAATCTCACCGCAACTTCTCTTGCACGTGCAGCACGAAAATCTGCTTCTCTTGCAGGTGCAGGAATCGTGCAATGAATTTCGGAAGAAGGGGTTTTTGAAGTTCTGCACCTGCAAGAGAAGCAGATTTTCGCATTCTGTAGAGTTGCTGATTGATAAACAAACGAAGAAATTTTTACTTGCCTTTTAAAAATGCTGTATTAATTTGACGTCAGGACACCCTGTATTTAAATTCTCACCAGTATTATAACTTGCATTCCTACCGCTTATAGCGCTGCACTGTTATTTCGTGCTTAGCCGATAACGTTGGATGCGACACGGAAATGGTAATGGGGCTCTAGAGCCCCAAAATCGAGTAACACAGAAGACAATACAGTGAAAGGTCTAT
The DNA here is from genome assembly GCA_960531205.1 of Andrena bicolor. Classification (NCBI taxonomy): domain Eukaryota; kingdom Metazoa; phylum Arthropoda; class Insecta; order Hymenoptera; family Andrenidae; genus Andrena; species Andrena bicolor. Next base: position 27,695,945 of record OY482665.1, read on the forward strand.
TCTATACCTGGTCTGTGGTGTTAGTTCTATCCTATACCTCGTCCCTGATAATAGACCTATCCTATACTTCGTCGATGATTATATAAATATGTATTTACCATTCCGTCGATAAATTATCCGGTTTGTAATTGCATCGATCGATTAAAACTAGGTGACAGAAAAACTTGAGGGGTAGAGAATGTTAAACGAAATAGATGGCATGCATTATGCAAGCCGAAAGAAAGAATGGGACGAACACAGGTGTGGGTTGAAAACTACGAATATCGTGCATCCCATAATCCATTCGTATCCTTGTGCACTGTGGCGGCACAGGTGATCCGAGGTGATCACAGGCGATAGTCATCACATGCGTCAGCAGTGAGCAGCAACAGGTTGTTGTGTCGTAGGAACACATTCGCACCCTTTTCGTTTTCAATAACGTAACGTAACTTATGTAGTAACGTATATAAGTGAAGCCGAAAGAAGCGGGAGTTATGTATAGCCGCGAACTTGTCTGTCGAACTTTGTTATGCCGAATTTAGGTCGACGAATCGACCGTCTCGCTCCTGATGGGTGCGATTCGAAGGCGCGCACGGAATATATTAGTTCTTGGAAATAGTAGATAGCCTCGAAATATTGTTCGCGCGTAACCCGTCTACCTCGGGGAAAAAATCGTATCACGCTGTTGGACATCGAGAAGCTGCCTTTCCTCTTTACGTGCAGACAATACGTTTTAAGCTTCGTGCAACGTTGACCGACGCCAATTTAGAATTTCTTTTGGGAATAAAATGATTGTGCTGATTATGCAGGCGTTGGTATGTCGCTGACGGAGCAACTATTCTTCTCAACCGTACGTATGTACTTCATTTACGAATCACTAGTTTTGCTGCCACGATAAACGGTTTAGTACGAAGAGGTTATATATACGCACGTCCGTATTTACATGTATAGTATATAGCCACACGTAAGTATACACCGCCATTCATCGTTTAAAGGTGTCGACAACGGCGCTATTCAAGTTTCCTCAAGGCAACATGTTTCTTAATTCGATTTGCATCCCACTTATGAAAACACATTATTAATCCCTTAAGAGGTTATTCTATCCTGTATTACAATATTTTCTCGTCCATCAACATTATCAAACGTCACATTCGCGTGGTCTTTCATCCAGATAATTTCTTTTAATCTGCTTGACCACGTAAGTGTATGGATAATGATTTCTTGGCTTCCTAAACTGCGGTAGATCGATCGTAACCGTAAGGGCACCGTTTCTTCTTTCAGACAACAGCAACAGCCACTTTAAAATTATAAAAAAGCAAGAACAGAAATTGCCTGGCTATTTACTAGAAAGAAATTTTGAAACAATGGAGAGGCCACAAGGAAGCGTGTACGTGGGAGGTGACAATCATCTTTTAGATTATTGGGAGGAGTATGAAAAGATGATGGAAGAGACCAAGCTGCTGGACGATTACTTAGAAGAGGAGTGTCCACGTAACTACGATGGTAAGATTCTCAATCGGACGCTAACTTTGATAAAACAAGAGATAAGTTGCTAGCAGGAGCAATATGGTTATTCATAGATGGGGAAGAAGAAGCTGAATGGCTACGTACAGCTGGTTTAGGACAGTTAACGGAAGCATGGAAAGCTGGAAGGGAAGTACAGCCAGATGAATTGGGGGCAGCCCTACGTCCACTATCTAGAGCGCAAGCAGAGGCAGTGAAACGTCGCGTGAAATCCCTGAATCACACAGTGAAACAGCGTTTTAATCAACGTCAGCGAGTTCGCAAGCCAGACATCAGAGACGTATTTAAAGACGTAGAGGTATAGATTGGAGTTAGGCGGTGTAAGATTAAACGAAAAGTAGTTGGTTATTTGCCATTGAAATTTCAGGCATCGAGCACTGGAACGAGATCACGCAGCGCTACGCCCGATTCTTTAGATTCTGTAGCAGGCACGACGCCGGAGAATGCGTCACCTCCGTCACCGCCAGCGGTTACCACTATCGCTGAGCATCACGGGAAGTAAGCTCCTTGTACTGTATTCGCTACGACGAGGCTCGCTTAGTCGACACTGGTTAATCGTCGTTGTTCTTCCCAAGTGCCAACGTTCCGAACTTTGTTTCGGTGTTTCAACGATCGTCAGGCGAAAGCAAAGAAACTGTACGCAGAACTCCGAGCGCCCCATCGGCGGCGGTGCAAACGACGCAAGGTCCACCGCAAGCTTCATTGCCCGTTCAAGAAATCTTTAGACGCGCTGGTCATTGGTTACGAGGAGACGTCGCAAACGATTCAGGTGCGTATAGGAGGCTCTACTAACAAGGAAAGATCCCGAAGCCGGAAATTCAAAAAATTCTGAGACTTTGTGAATTTGTAGGGGATTTTCTCCTGATTACAACGCAATTTTTGTTTTCTGCCCAAATTCACTCTAAGAGGGTGAAATGGATCCCTTAAATTCCGGCTATTTCCCGATTTTGTGTTATAACTCGCGAACTGTAAGAATCGTAAGTTTCCAAATCGACGCGCATTACGAAGAGTACCTAGCACGTTTAATTTTTTTCTTACGGACAACTGCATGTAGAAAAATGAAACGTGCTACTTTTCGTAACGCGCGTCGAAATGATAGTCCTAATTAAAAGAAGTAACTTTTCCCTTGAAACTTCTTTTCTGTCCCCTACAGATTGCGAGTTACAAAATAAAATCCGAAAATAGCCGAATTTTCAGGGGTCAAATACACCCCCTTAGAGTGAATTGGGGCAGTAAACAAAAATTGCGTTGTAATTAGGTAGAAATCCCCTGCATATTCACAAAGCTTCAGATTTTTTTCAATTTTCGGTTTCGGGATCTTCCCTTGTAAGCTCTACCATATCACCTCGATCGTACGCTGGACGTAACGATGTTACGTTGAATTACAGAAGGTATTCAGCTGACGGGATACCACAGATTAGGAACCATACACGTTTCTAGACCCACCATACAAAGGCGCAGTGGAAGCGATCCTAGCGAAGTAGCGAACACGACGGGCTTGGACAACGAATCTATCGAAAAATTAAACATTTCCAAGGACTCGACATTAAGGTAACGATAAATGTTAAAAGAGTTTTATAATCTGCACGCGATGATTCTGATCGGACGAATTCATAGGAGAAACTCGGGCAGTCATGCCACGGTGACTCGGAGTCACAGTAGTCTGTATGGACTAACGAGACCAGCGGATGAAAGCTTGATAACGCATCCTTTGAATCGAACCTCGTCTCACGGTCATTTGAGCTTCGAAGACATGTGCAGAGCGAACGAAGTGAAGCAGCAGTCGTGGAACGCCGATACACTCGTATCCGACGACATACAGAATCGGCTAGGAGTGGAAATGTTATCGCAACGAGACCTCACCAGGTTACAGCCACTTTTGTGGCTCGAATTAACTGCAGTATTCGACAGGTATAACGTGCCATTGAAGAAACGTAAACCGAACAAACGCCGGACGAAAGGTTCGCATCGATGATCGGGCATCACTGACAGATGGTTCTTTATTCTTACCATGGATACCGATAACTGATTAACGTTAATTACTATGTCCGTAGCTGGAAACTTATTCGGCGTGTCGTTATCCACTCTGTTGCTCCGCGATAGCCAATTGACATCCGAGGAAAGCAATATTCCGTTAGTGTTCCAAAAGCTTGTTAACGAATTGACGAAACGGGGCGTAAAAGAGGAGGGAATCCTTCGCGTCGGCGGACATAAGCAAAAAGTACATATAACCAGATGTTAATCGTACGGATTAAGTCTCCTCAGGCATTTCTTTCATTTGCGTAAAGTATAATCGTGATCGTGTTCAGGTCGAGTCTATATGCATGCAACTGGAAACGGATTTCTATTATAAACCCAAAGAGATGGACAAGTTGTTGAAACGCATGTCGTGTCACGACTTGTCGGCGGTTTTGAAAAAGCTGCTAAGAGATCTGCCGCAACCGTTGCTCACCGTCGAACTAATCGACGCTTTCTATCAAAGTCACGGTAAGTGAACGATCAATTTTCTTTCAAATGAATACATGTATTTACGTAGAAAGGAATGGAAGAGAGCCTCGCTTGGCTGAGCATACTGGCGCACGCGTCCGCGTTCCAGATCTTTCTCCTCTGACTAATATGGGGACCTTCAGGTCTAGCAATTTCAGAAAATTTTGATGCTTAGTGTACGTGAAGGTCTTCACTTGGGCATTAATTCTCAAAGCAGTAACGCGCGCTTTTCAGCCAAATACGAGAAAATCGACTTTGAAAAACTCCGAAGTCAGGGCGTAGCGCTCACGATTTCTTACGCAGTAAGCGCGGGGTCGCTAGTTCGCGTTTTACTATTGACACTTATTTTTTTATTCCTTTGAACACCTATCAACTTCGTGCGAATTAACGAATATTTAAATACCATTTTCAATTAAAAACTCACATCTTATTTTCAATTATCACTAACTTGATAAATCGTACTTTGAGAATCGAATTTTTCAAAGTCAATTTTCTCGAATTTGGCTGAAAAGCGCGCCTTACTGCTTTGGGAAATTAATTTTCAGGTAAAGACCTTCACGAACACCAAGTATCAAAATATTCTAAAATTGTCAAACCCGAAGGACCTAAATGTAAGTTTTATTGTTAGTTTCGAGTTACTTTATTACAGTGTTTCTTTCTTTTTATTTAATTTTTTTTGTTTATTAATATATGTACACATTTGTTTGTTCCGTGCGTTCAGGGGTGAAGAGTCGGCAGGAGTTATCGTACTCTTTGAATTTGCTGGTGCTACTATTACCGATAGAACATCGGTGTACCTTGAAAGCGTTAGTAACGTTCTTGAAATTGATCGTGACGAATCAGGCGTCGAATAAAATGTCGATCCATAACGTGGCGATGATCGTGGCACCGTCTTTGTTCCCACCGCGATACGTTCACCCTCGAGATCGTACAGACTTGACCGCTCAGGTTAACATGGCTGCCATATGCTGTCAGGTGACGGAAGCTCTTCTCAGCAATGCCGATACACTGTGGTACGTACCGAACGACCTTATAAATCAGCTTCATAGACAATCCGAGGAAGAAAGGTATCGAAAGTACAAGAAAAAGTATTACTAACGAATAACGATAAGATGTCTCGTAAACAATGAAGTTGGCAAGAGTCGCGTGCCTTTGTTGCGATTAGTTTTATATCGATTTTACCCAGTCTCGAGGTGCAATACGTTTAATAAAGTTGTAAGTAGTTCGTATGTTTGACCGTTTGGCAATGCGCTTGCCTATTTCAAATGATTTTCCGAACATGTCCAGACATACTTCTTCGCGTTCGGTAATAAATAATCAGTTCACTGCAACTTTGAACGGTATGCATTCGGTGAAGTCGCGTGGACGTGCAATGAAAGCCATTAATTCCGTTGAACCGTCCTAACCTCGTTCGTGTATCGTTTAGTCGTTCCGCGTCGCGTCAAATGCAAGAACCGCAACGTCAGGCCTAACCAATGAAATCGCGCAGCATGCATACTCTTTATTCGCCGATTCTCGCGTAACACAGGAGTCTAGGCAAGTGGCATTTCAAGCATTACACTTCTATCTGGTATATAAGGTATAATAAGTATTCTAATTTATTACTAATATCTTGCATAATTCAGCGTGGAGTCTCCGCAAATATCCCGTAGATGTACATATCCGTCGTTTATCTTTAACATTTCTCTTTCTTCCCTTCTTTTGATTTTTTGAACATTTTTTATCTGGTTGCGCATTGGTATTCCATTGTAACCGTATTCAACGTTACCCGGAGTTAACGAGAAGAACGAGCGATCGAAATGCCAACGCCATGTTTCCATCCACGTTCTTGTCGTCTTCTCTGATTCGCCATATTATTCTAAGTAATTGTACATATTGTATTTCGTAATGTTCATACACTTGCGTGAAATAAAGTGCCAAAGAAAATAAAAGACGATCCTGTTTCCTTAATTTCGGGGACCTTCTTTTTTATACATAGGTTCGACGAAGAGCTTGCGAGCAGGGAGTGCGTGTGTGTGCATCTGTGCGTGACAAAAGCGGAGATAGTGGTACTGTCTGCGGAACGCAGACGGATGAGGAAAGTTTGAGTGATAGTGAGAGTGAGTCCAGGTTGAAGAAGAAGCTTTTGGAAGTTGCATCGCAGCAAGGAGAAGCGGTAGATAAGTTTTCTAGTATTTACGTACGCGATTGTAAGCACATGTTTGATTCCGTGCATGCGGTTATACGATGAAACGGAATAGAACCAATAGAATGTTGCGAAAGAAAGGTGCAGGCAGACTGGTTCGAATCGAAAGCGATCGGGTGGATCCGCTTCCGAAAGATAGCTACCTTACCGTGGTCGGTGATTCGATTCCTCCACGAGTTAATCGCCAAGTTGTCTCGAGTCATCGGACAGACGCGATCACTCTCTCGAGATCTACGTCTCCTATGATAGGCGCGAAGAGATCGCCGGCCAATTCTCGGGGACAGCAAGCGGTCAGAATCGGGAGGACGAGCATGATTTTAACGAGTCTGGCGGATCGCTCGGCCCGGCCGCGACCGTCTAAATGTCGAACGAGAGTTTCCACCGCGGTATCCATTGCTCGCGACATCACACGGAAGGCGTTCTTGGTTGAGGCGATCTCTAGATTTCCAAGAGAAAAGAAGGAGAAAAAGAGAGAGAGAGAGTTCAATCGCCTCTCGTATTCGCGTGATTCGCAAAAGGTTTACCGGGTCGACAGAGAGCCAGGGTCTCTAGAATCGAGATCTCGATACGATCAAGGCGCAACTCTGAGATGGTGGAGCGCGCCGCTGTCAAAGCGTCGTCCGCGGCGATCACGGCCAAGTTGCTCGTGCGGTCGGTCTTTCGAAAATTCGACAGGTCGATTGGCCAGATGGCGGCTCGTAAGATAAACGCCGCTGTCCATCCTCTCCGAAGCATCCTGTTTTGCTCGTCCACCACGAGCATCGAAAACTCTGGATGCTGCCGTGCGGCGCGCACGGTCGCGAGAAATATCTGAGCCGCGATTTCGTATCGTATCGTAGGTCCTGGAAACAGTGGCGTTTAGTCGTCGCCCTTCATCGCCCTTGTCCTGAATTTGGAACGGCCGCGGATTCAATGGTTCCGAGATTTCGTTACCCGATGTAGCGATCCTCGTTGCTCGGTGATGTTGGTATATCGGGGTGAAGATGAGTCCAGCGGGATCGCTTGCCGCGCGGTACATTGGCGATTCTACCGAAAAGATCGATGTCGCAATCTCTGGTTCGCGGGGAAGGATGACCGGGGGTCGGGACGGAAAAGAAGAAGTTGGCGTAAGTCGATCGGTCAGGTTCCACGCGACGGCGATCTTGCTTCGAACTCGCGGCCCTCGCTCTTCTTGAACAGCTACGAAAAGTGGAAACGTGGATTTTCTTCGAAGACTTTGTACGAGTCAAAATAATCGGTCGGTCGAGTTGGTCATTGTTTGCATCTAGTTTCGCACGTTAGGGGAGACTGGGGCTGGTTGTCTCAAGGGGTAGGTTGACTAATTGTTAATAACTTTGCACCGACATATCGTCGATGATAGTGCAAAACCGCGTATGAGCAGTTTGTAAATACCGCGGTTCTGCATTTTACCGATTTTACAGGAGGAAGGAAAAAACTTAATATTTTAGCCATTTTAAGGGATTTCTTTGACTGAATTGTTTTGGGACAGTTTTAGCACTCCTTGTAATAAATACTAACATCAATGGTGTGACTTTTAAAAAAAACGAAACAGCGCTTGGCAACCGTGGGCACGAAATCTCAATTTTGCTACTTTTGCAGATCCGCGGTATTTAGAAACTGCTCATACGCGGTTTCGCATTATCATCGACGATGTGCTCTACTGCGGAAACATTCAGTGTAGAAAGAAGTCATTTCTACTATGCCATGCATTTACGTCCGACCCCGCGATTGCACGTTTTTTAACAGTTATCAGCGTTTGTTCGAAAAATTGACGTAAGTAAATATTTTTTCTTAAATATTTTACTTTTTCACACTCTATATAGTTACAATAGAATAAATGTTAAGGGACTATTTTAAAGTTCGTTTATTAGGCGATCTATAGACATAGTATTTTTGTTTATACATATATAATTGAAGCTTATATAGATTATTGAAGTCAAATTGATCGGTCGGGGCTGGTTGACTAATAAGGTTCCGTAAAATGGGGGAACAGTGGCAGCACGGGGTAACAATGGCATAAACCGGTATTACATTCTTTTACGTCAGATTAGTAAAACTTAACCTGTTAATGCTATTAATATGATGTGCCAATGTTACCAGTAGATTTTAGTTAAGATGTAAAAAATAAAATAAAATGAACAAATTTAAGTATCAATGTATCTTACTGACTTTATATTAGTAAAATTTATCTTGTTAATGCTATCTGTATGATGTTCCAATGTTACTCCAGTACGGTAACGTTTTTAACATGTATTAAAGAAGGAAAAGGACAAAAATTTTATGCATTTTGACACTTTTAGTACAATCACAAAAGATGCATGTTACGATAGGATACTTAAAGCAAATGTAAACATGTTAATTTTTACATTATATAACAAAATGATTCAAAAACCTGCCAATGTACCCCCAGTTTACGGTTTAAATTGTTAGTTTGTTATTCATAAAGTGATTTTTATTTTTTGTTTAAAGGGTTCAGCCAGGTAAGCATAGGGAAAACGGTCCCAGCACCAATTTTAGTATTTATGTGTACCAAACATAATGCTCTTTACCTAAAAAACCACTGAGAGAAATTTCAGATCTCTACCCCCTTTCCTTATGGTGATATGGGGATAACAACCCTTAACTTTACACTATGTTATAAATACATTATAATTAATGTTTAAGTAGAAAAAATTTTCAGCTTATTATTAAAATATGAAAGAGATAAATTAATATTTTATAATGAAACAACTCTTGTGACATTGTGTTATTTTATTACCACTGAGATAAGTTACTACTTAATAACAGTTTCTTAACTGATTGTACCTACATATGTATAGTCAACATACCCCATACTGTAAGTTGATCAACCCCGATCATGGGGCTGACCAGCATAGAAGCAGTTAGAAAATTTAATTTAATCAGATACCCAAAAGTATGCCCTATCAAATATACTAACCGGTTTAATGATATTTCGCTCACATAATTTATTAAAAATCAAAAACTGAAAATCTGGCCTACCTACCAGCACCGGTCTCCCCAACTTCAGAGGCGCGGAACGCGTAGGTATTGTTGATTAGCGGCAACGCGGTCATAGCTGGACGATTGGCAAGTGGCCGAGTACGTAACTAAGTAGTTGGGTACCTACCTACAGTCGTTCCCCTTCCATTTCATTTGATTTGTTGCGAAGCTTGAAACGGGATATGCAGATACCTACCTGATGTGTTCATGCCGACGGTGAAGCACTTGTTGAGGCGGCAGTGCGGACACCAATTGCGCCTCGCTTTGTCCACGGAGCATGTTCCCGTGCCGGCTAGAACGAAATTTCGCCAGGAACGAGTTTCGCCAAAATCCATTGGTCGATTTGTGGAGGTAACAGAGAAGGGAGTTCGAACCTATGCAGGTGAAGAGAGCTCCGCGGCGCACGGATCGCTTGAAAAAGCACGAGCAACCGTCGCAGCAGTAGACCCCGTAGTGTTTCCCGTAGGAACGGTCGCCGCAAACCTTGCAGGCCACCGGGCTGGGCAGCGTCCTTCCTGTTTCGATAGAAAACACGTTCGCGGGAAATGATTGCGAGACTATCGGTTGCTCTATCAGCTACCTCTGTATGGATATCAGTCGCGAACGACTTACCCATTCGTTCGGGTTCGGAGGTTCGCAGCTTCAGCCGAAATATAGCACCTAGCGAAAGATGCGCGACCGGACAGGGCCGAGGCTGAGGATCGACTGGTCGCCAATCTATCGCGGAGACCAAGGAGAACCGGTGTTTGACACGCGGTCGCGAGGGTAGTTTAGTTTATCGACGACCAAGCCGGCCACCGCATGGTCAACACTGGCGAAAAGGAGATCGTGCTGGTCGGGCAGGGGTTGGGTTTGACGCGACTAGTTGTCACTTGGCTCGTCACACCGCGAAAGGATAATATTTGCCGAGCACTGACGAGCCGCGGGCGATCGTTAGGTCGTGTGCGAGGAATCGCTGGACAGCTCGAGTGGGGTTCGAAAGGGATTGAACAGTGCGCGAGTCCTCGCTGACGAAAGCTTTAGATCGAAAGCTGTTTTCTTTATTGCGCGTCGCAAAACTAATTATACAGGAACTGTACAGAGAGCCGGTCGATTCGAACGATTCGTCGCCGATCAACGTACATACGTATCTATACCTAAATATGTCCTTAGGTACGTATGCGCATAGTATAAGAACGAGGCGAGACGAAGCAGGTCGATAAATCGTTACACCGACGCGACGCCGCGCGTCATTTCGCGTTCTCGTCGTTGACGTGTTCGCACGTCTGGAAAAGAGAATCCTGCGGCGCGGCGCATTGATCGTCGACTCTACTACTTACAATTAGGGGAATCGAGACACGAGCCTCGACAGAACCGTCGAACGACCGAAGCGTCGAATTCGTTAACGTTTTCTCCACCGATACAAACGAGTTGTTGCTGGATAACGAGCTCGCCCTTCGGTCCCCGGACACTCTGGTCGAATTACGTCGATATACCGTGGGCCGATACAATTATTTACAGCTAATTGTACGTATCATACGTTTTCGTGCACAAACCAGCGAGTACAATGTCGCGGAGAATGCGCAAGAACCGGCGTAAGGAAACTACTAAGAGTAGGTATGTATCGCGGGAATCGCGTCGACGAAGCGGTTCGGGTAAAGAGACTTCCATTCTCATTCTTCCCGATCGCGCCCCTTTCCTCCTTTCTACTTTCATCTCGTTGGATTTCCTCCGTGTTCCATCGCGTTCCACTCCATGTCGAACGTAGCCCACTCGTCAGTATACATAAGCGCGCCATCGCGCACCATCGTCGGTCTGTACCTAAGTAAGTAGTATCGGTTTCTGGCGGGATGGAAATCGAGTTAGGAAGATGCGAGCAATTTGGCAGCAGCGGTCACGTGGTGCTGATGATGATAAGGCGCCTCTTGGCTTCCGTAATAAGCTTGCTGCTGGTGCTCGTTGTTCGCTACGCCGAGCTGATGGGGATGTTGGTAGTAGGAGGAATAAGGCTGACCAACGATTCCATCGCAACTTCGCGGTTCCGTCTTGACGGTAGCTACGCTTCCGGTTGCCAATAGCGACGTGTGTCCCAGATAAACTGGTCTGTCCGCCGAGCTGGATGCGCCTCCGGATGATGCCTTTGACGCTTCGATTTGATGCTGTTGTTGCTGTTGTTGTTGTTGCTGCTGCTGCTGCTGCTGTTGTTGCTGCTGCTGTTGCTGTTGGTTGCCCTTGAGTTCTGTGAATTGCGCGAAACAGGTCCGTGTCTGATTCGTGAAAGCCGAACGGAAAAGGCAGGGGTGTCGAACTCGAGAACAGAGCGGAAAGGAACGGCGAAATCGATTGGTCTTCGCCGCGACTCACCTGTGGACGGAGAGGAGGCAGTGGAAACGGTGGTCGGCTCATGTTCTCCGGTGGACGGTCTGGCGTTAGATTCCGGCGTCTTCTTCGGCTTTCGCTTCCGCGTCTGAATGCCGTCCTTCCGCATGGCCAACGGCCTGTTGACGCCGTGAAGCTTAAAATAAAGTCCGCACGCGTTGCAGACCGGCTCGCCTTCATTGTTGCGCCTCCAAAGAGTGGTGGTTCGTGTACCACAATTGGTGCAGCAGAGTCCCAGTCGCCTGGTCGCCGTCTGAAATTCCGACATCCGTTCCATACGCAGATCGATCCGCGTTTCTTCATTGAATTGCACCGAGGATTCTGGCTGCCATGTCGACGACCAACTTACCAGCCGTTTAGAAGGCTTGATCAGGGGTCTGTTCATCCCGTTCATCTTGTGATACAGTCCGCACGCGTTGCACAAGTAATGCCCGGTCCCGTCTCTCCTCCAAAGCGGCGTCGATATAGCACCGCAGTTCACGCACTCGCGACCCTCGCCGAATTGAAAGTCCATCGCGGTATCTAGAAGAATGGAGAAACAGATTCGAGGGGCTTCGCTCCTCTGACCCATCGACCGAGGGAGCCGAGGTGGAAGCAAACGCGTGGCCGTCAGGGCCTGCTCTAGAGTCTAGAAGGCTCCAACAGTGGGAAAAGAAACGCGGCGCACGATGCACGGCAAACCACTCGACCGCGAGAGCTCTTTTCAAAGAAGCCGCTATCGTTTATCCGTTGCAGATGGCCCACCGTGCGATGCGGTGCGCCGCGGCGCGTTCGTCGACCAGGAAAGGAGCTTTTTTTATCGTTCAGCCATCAACCTCGCTTTTCCTCCGCGCTTTAGTCTGGTTAATATCTCGCCGCGAACCGTTCCATTTCCCTCCCCCTATTTCCCTCGAAATCCCCTCGATCGAAGGATCGGGGAAAACAGTTGAAAGTTCCTTGCCGTCCGGAGTTCCGTCATCTCGAGGTAGCAATTCATCGAGATGGAGAGACGAGTTCTTAAAATGATAATAGATAGTAGGTACGAACCGTATGGCGAGGCTCGTTGAAATCCAGCTCCATCGTAAGCACGCCAGGAGGACATCATGGCGACGTTCTGGGCGTAGAAGGGTGCTGCCGCGGCCGCGGCGAGGCTCGAGTGAGGATGTCCGGTGTGCGGATGAGCCGCGTGCGGATGCGCGTGGCCAGAGTGCGGTCCCATCGCGGCGACGGCAGCCGCGGAACCGCTGGCGTGACCGGCAAGCGCGTGGTGGGCCGCATACGATTCCACCCCATGCTGCCACGAGGCCGCAGTCTTCTCCCTTTCGTTTCATTTCGTTTTTAAGGATTCTCGCGTTACTCGATTACTGAAGTTCGAGTCGGCTAGCGTCGCCTACCGTCGCCTCACTTACCAAGCGGGTGATCCGGAACCGGGGAACGAGTGGTACTGGGCTGCCGCTGCGGCTGCCGCAGCCGCTGCCGCCGTCGCTGCCGATGGAATGGTCGGCCTCGAGGAGGGCACGTAGACGGGTGCCTGAAGCTGCTGGCCGTGCTGTTGCTGTTGCTGCTGTGACTGCTGCTGGTAGTCGGAGCTCGCGCCGTAGCCACCGCTTCCACCCCCGTGGAACATCCTCCCCGAGAACTAGAATCACGGCATCTGTTCGACAGAAGGAAACGTTCGCGTTACCGCGACCCGGCGCGACGGGACCCTGCTCTTCGTCTGGCCTTATCGTTGGAGTGTTACCCTTGTTACGGCGAACGCGACTACCGCGAATCGACCAGCGACCAAGGACGCGCCGCGCCGCCAGACTACTCGCAAACGAGATCGCGCGAACTTGCTGCCGCGGAGCAAAATCGCGAGGATGGAGGGCCAAAGATGCCGAAGAGACGAGATCGAGCTGTTGGTCGGGTGGTTCCTTGGGAGAGAGGCCGCGCAGTCGCCGGCGTGGCGGGCCTAGAGGGTCGTTGACGACGAGAATGCCGGTGGGGAAGAGAGATGAGGAACCGAATGGACGGAGATGGAGGAAGAGCGAGACAGAGCGCGCAGACGCGTCTCCACCTTCGAGGCGCGACTCTGCTCCGAGCGTAGAGTCCAAGATACGGGATAGCGGCCATCGCGGCCACGAATAAGATCCGTGTAGGCGGGACCAAAGCTCTGTCGCTGGCGCGGCGCTTCACCCTCACCGCCACCGCAACCGCGACCACGACCGCAACCACAATCATCACAGGGGTCGATCGCAAACTAGGTAGTTAGGTAGCAGAGCGTTAATTCAAGCGTAAACTGTTCCTAATTTGTCATTAATTGATCGTCAAGAAACGACGGTGGTCGACACCTGTTCTTCCAATTTGCCAGCGTGCTTCCTCCCTTCGTTTCTCTGTCGCACCCTCCTTGGATTTCTACCAGACGAAACCGTTTACGGATCCGATCGAAGAAAGCAGTCGCGGGCGTTCACCTACGATCTCGCGGAAATCGAGCCGGCAAAGGGTGGTGTTCGAAGCTGGGAAATCACATTCCCATCCTTGATCGATATCGAAAGCGCGACACGTGTCACGCGCCATATCGACGAAATCGTTTGTCGATTGCTAGGGACCGTCGGTCCCGTTGTAGGACGACTAGATTTTCCGTTTGGTCCCGTCGCGATCTAAAGGCGGGTTAACAGATCTGACGACGGAGAGGAGAAGGTCTTTAATGGGAACCGGTTAGAAGAGTATATAATCGTGTTTCGGCGTTGGAACGGCCGCGGCGCGGCGCCGGAACGAAGGGGCATCTGGCGCCAGCTAGACCTCCGCGTTTGGATCGCGCATCCGTGGCTGACGCCGCCGTCGCCACCGCCACCCGCGCACACCTCCTATCCTTGCCACTGTTCGTCTGTCGAAAGTAGACGGGTCACGGGAAAGCGATCAAGGAATGGCCTAAATAGAGCCGGGCTATCCTCGGAGCAGCGTTCTCGAGTGATTCGTCTAAAAGAGGGTCGGACCGGCTACATCGATTTATCGACAGGTCGCGAAAGTACTTAAACAGCCGAGATCACGTATACCGCTCTTCGATACTGATCCCGCTAATGGACACAATGTTCCCCGTCCAATGTCTAAGAGTTTCTTTTTTCGTCGGCTCTACCCGTCTCGGCTCGACTCTGTAAAAGTATAATCGCTGTCCCACACAGGTTCAGCTGCCCTCGAACGCTGAGTCGGAACTAGACGAGAGGAGAGGAGAGGAGAGGAGTGTAGGTTTGAGGCGAGGTGAGGGAGACGAGAGAGGAAACGAAACAAGAGTACCGATTCTCTACGAGCCTAATTAATTGCTTCGGACGTCTACCAGTTCTGTTTGAAACTGGCCCGGTCCAGTTCCTTTCAGTCTTTTATGAGGCGCTTCCCGTCCTGGTAGGTATCTAACTTCGAGGAGTTTCCGCTTCGAGGGCAATCGTCGGCGTCCTTTCGATACTACCTACGGACGGAAAGGGATCGGAATCGACGCGACGCGAGAGTTTCGATCGAAAGTCAAAGTCCGGTGGCGATGGTGTGAGCCGTTTCTCCTCGGCTCTGTCGCTCGTTCGGCTCGATTCCGAGGCGCCACGGCGCCGACCGCGTAGAAGGGTTTCCTTGTAGGTCTGCCACAGCGACGGACACGCACACACCTACACCCCCTCCTTCGCCTCGCATCCCTCGATTCTAACAGCGATTTTATCCCTTCGCACGCGAGCGCACTCTCGCTCATCTTTCCTGTGATGCATCCGAAAGGAAAACGCCGGGCCGAGCTACGCGTTATCCGCTTGCTTCCGGCCAATATGGGTTTTATGCATTACCATATAAAAACGTAAATGAAGGTTCGTTCGAGTACGTCGTTCCTAACGGCGCGATACTTCGTGACACGTTATCTCTGCACAGGCTGCGGTGGAAATCGCGTGACGTGACTCTATACGTCGGGCTCGGTTCCGCGTTAAACGAGTTCCGGTCTTGTAGTCCACGGGTCACTCGCGCGCCAAATCGCTCCAACTCGCGTAGCAAACGTGTCAGACTACATACACCTATGCCGAGGCATTAGCTAATTTTTCTCCGGTTCAGCTTTCTTCTGGAATTCCTCGTTTCCCCGAGTTTGTCTATACCGGTCCTACCTGATCGAGAACTACCGGCCAGCAGCCACAGGCCGCGTTTTATGCTAATTACGAGCGCTCGTAAAGAAGAACGATACCTACGCGCGTCATCCTCGGAACCGCGAAAACGGGCTAGAGTTCCTCGCGGCCAAGGTAATCGTGTCGCGCGTTTCTTGCCTCTTCTTCGTATCTTCTCTCCCCCCCTCCCCCTCGTTGCCCCATACAAAATAGGTAGGTACAGATACAAACTAACCGGCTATATCTATCGCATTGGTTTTGTTTTTCTTTAACCCAACATTCACCGGAGAACGGCGAAGGAGCTGAGAGAGGACGTCACTTGCGATCAGAGAACGACTGAACGGTGGACGGGAAAGGGCCTCGTATTCGTATCGGTGTGGATGATCCTTTCTTTTGGTAACCTGATACCGAAGATGCAAACGGGAGATAAGATTCCTCGGCAATTGCGCCCCGGTCGAGTTTCGGCACGCGCCTTTCGTGCCCCTCCTACCGCTACCCGTTGACAGCCACGCGAGCTTATCCGCTTCCCGGATCTCGGCTGGATCCGTAGGCCACGCTCTTTTTTTTTTCGTCCTTCGTCAAATTCGTAGCTACCGTTTTGCCTCGACTTTCCTTCGCGACTAGACAGACGAATCGTCGCGTCGAATTACGAGTAGACAGGATCGGACGGTGCTGAATTCCCGCGCGAGCTATGAGAAATCCTCTGTTCCAAGCGGCGAGATAGCCCGGCCGTTCCTGGTCGATGTTGGACGGTGCGGTTTAACGTCCACGACGTTACGTACGACTCGAGTGGGTCGATGCAGCGCCGATCCGGTCGTTGGCATAAATCCTCGCGAATTAAATTTATTCGCGCTTATGCCGCAGCGAGCGTGACGCCTGAACGAAGCGTAGGTACACGGGGAACGGTGAAGGAGCGATAGAAGAGGTGAGAGCAATGTGTGTGTGTGCGCGCGCGCGCGTGTGTGTGTGTGTGAGAGAGAAGATTAAGCGAACGAGGATGCGGGAGAACGGAAAAGACCGCGAAGAAAGAAGAGAGAAAGGAGGACGGGCTCGTACCTGCGTGGCAAGAATTTCTGCTATATAGTATTTGGATCCTCAGCTGCCATGTGGAAATACCGGGGAGTTCGGATCGATTTTACAAATTAATGGAAGCCAATCTGATTTCTACGTGGTGAGCTTTGCTCCGGTATCGGCGTGGCGCGACGCGAGGCGTCCGTACACAATAGCACCGAACGGTTCGCAACTACTACTCGGTTTATCGGCGCCTCTTGCTTTTTATTGTCCGACAAGAGACATCGCGTTGCAAGGCAAAATGAATCTGGTAATAAATTTGCGTGGCGAGGGCCGAGTGGAATGGCGGGCAGATAGCCGCATCCGGGGCATCATCGTAAGCGCAAGCCATTAAGCGGACTTGCAAAAATCCGTGCCGCGACGACCCATTTTTTTTCAACGTTCACTGTTCCTTCGTAAACGCTGCTCGCACTGCCTCTACGGCTTATGTAGCTGTAGGTATACCTAAGAAGTCGGCAACATGGTTCCGTGATTCTTAATTGAAAATTTAAAAGGATAGCCGTTCGGCGGCCCAGTGACGAACGAGCCGACAGAGAGAACTAGAAGGAGCGAGAGAGTGCTTAGGAAATTCCACGAATAGTTTCCGTGTGTCGACGACGGAAAGGTGCAGCTCAAAGGTGACCGGTCTCGGCCAGCGTTTGACACCGCGCCCGCGAAATTTCTTTGTAGAATTTCCAACGGTCGGGGGAAACGGTGGAAATGAATGAAGTCTGTACGGAGACAGAGAGAATACCTACCGGGATTTTAGCAGTGGGTATGCGAGTGGGTTGTTGGGCGCATTTATTTTCCAGAATAGCCCGTTGCTTTTACGTCCAAGCTCCGACTACACTCGACATCTTACTGCCCAATTATTATTCAGCGTTACCAGGTTTCTCGAGTTCGGTGGGTACTCTAGCGGGTAAGGGTTAGCGTTTAAGCTTGAAACCAGTCCGCAAAATTTCTTACGGGATTCGGAGAGGAGTCGCGGCTAACGCTTCTGAGTTTCCGCGCGTCCGAGGTAAACGAGATCTCAATCGCGCATACGGAATAACGAGGCGAGCTCGTAAGTATTGCAACTGACGACCGTGCGCGCATCTATAGGTAGGTATGTATGCACAGTTCCTTACGGTCGTGCCGCGCGCTCATGCACGGCATACGACTCTCTTTCTGTTCTGTTCTTTGCTCGCGACACGAAGCGAGTCGAGTCGAGTCGAGTCGAGTCGAGGCGAGGCGAGTCGGCTCCAATCCAGCTCTCTTCTCTCTTGGCGTCTTGCGCGCATCGTCCTCCCGCTCTTTGCGTTCTCACGCCGACTCGTCGCAATTACTTTTCCTCCCTCGACCGTACGACCGCGAGACGTTTCCCAGCCTTTGCCTCCGCGACCAAGCCTCCAGCGCTTTCGTACCATCGCTACTTTTTCTTTAACGTTGGTTCGCGCGAAACGAAAGCAAACGAAATGAAATCAAAGAAAGGTGAAAAAAAAGGAGAGAACGAATGAGAAACGAGCGTGATCCGTGACACCCGGTTTGCCTACTTACGCCTACTTTAAACGACGGGAACGGTCGCTCGTATCCGAGAGCCACGTTTCCAGTAAAAACCAACCAAGTAAATCGTCTTGTCACGTACCATCTCGCAAACAGACGATTCTGTCGTACCTACCGGTCGCGTCGAGTTCCGTGATCCGTTCCTACCGGATTGATGGGTACGTCGTGGTCGTTGCCCGTGCAAAGCTGATAATTACCAATTGACAATAGGTACCTACGCAATTCCGACCGCGAACACGGAAAGCAACCTTAAACTCAGCACAGGTAACGCGGCTATGCGGGTATCCTCGATAACAGATAAGAGTGGCTCTCTGCAGCGATTTAAATATTTATGAATCATAGAGCGGCTACTCTCGTGGATTCAGTAATTTTTGCCAGCGACTTTGCACCGGCAACCGGCTAACTTCTTCTTCCTGTACCCTCGCTATTCACTCGACTCTAAAGGTGATTTATGCATCCAGCCTCGGGAGCGTCCCGAGCGTCGCGTCGCGTCGTCGCGAGAAAAGCACCCGCTTGCAATTACACGCACAAGGAGGTACCCGCGTCGTTCACGGAGCTGTGTATTATAACGCAGGCACATTCAGCAATCAACCCAGCAGATAGCTAAAGCTAACTGCACCGTAGGAATCCGCTAGAACGCGTAGGTTCTCGGTCGACCATGGGCGTCCGCAGGAGGGGAGACAAAAGGGGCAGTTGCCCCCTCTGGCTTTTGCGAAAAAATCGCTTATTTTTCAAAACTGATATTTATTAAGTTTATACTAACAAGGGAACATCCCGAACCCAAAAATTGAAAAAATTCTGGAACATTGTGTAGGGGATTTCCTCCTGATTACAACGCAATTTTAGTTTGCTGCCCAAATTCACTCGAAGGGAATGAAATTAACCCCTGAAAATTCGACTATTTTCCGATATTGTGTTATAACTCGCGAACTGTAAGAAAGAGAAAAATAGTTTCAAGACAAAAGCTACTTCTTTTAATTAGATCTATCATTTGGTCAAAAAAATGTTTTACAGTTCACGAGTTATAACACAAAATTAGAAAATAACCAGATTTTCAAGGGTCAATTCCACCCCCTTAGAGTGAATTCTGGCACTAAACAAAAATTGCGTTGTAATCACGAGGAAATCCCCTACATAATCACAAAGTTTCAGAATCTTTCGAATTTCCGGGTTCGGTATGTTCCCTGGTAAGAAAGGGAATATTTTTAAATTTCGGTTTTAAATTTTTAATTATCCTTTAGACTTTAGAGGACCAGTGGCTATGGTGGCTATCTAAGAATTTGGATACTTTGCCGGCCATTTTGGTGGTACCTATAGGGGAGGATTGCCTATATCGTACGACTTAAGACACTTTACGTTATATTTCATATTTGGTACTAATTTGAACGCAAATGACTATTGGATATTGTAGGTTGATTTTTTAGGCATCTACTATTATATGCTTTACCTTTTGTTCAGAACAAATTAATTTGTTATTAATCTTTTTGTCACATAGGGTAAACTGGAGTAAGTTCGTGATACAGGTTACTCCGTGATACTTTTTCATTTATCTGTATTTCGAAATTGTCTGACTCAATTTAGATGGAACACAAACTAACAGACAGCGCTGATCTTCTAGTTTATGTTGTGGTAAAATAATTAGTCAATTGAAGTTAGTGTGATAGAGCGAGGGAGCATTTTGTGCCAGCAGCGCATGATTCGTGAATTTTTTCGTGCTAGTTGTGGACGATCGCTTGATTATGTATTATATGTGCTTCAGAAGATAAATGGAAAGTTCAAACTGCAGGTAAGTGATGGTAAAATGACACTTTAGCAAGTCTTACTCTTGAAATTATTAAACAATAAGGCATCAGTGTTATTTTTGCTTATGAAAAGTAACTAAGTTCTTATTTTTCGTGCGCCCGAGCCTGCGTTTCTGAAATTGTGCTGTTCGAGAAATTCTGATGGCAAACACCAGATACCACGTTTCCTTACCTCTCAGACATCTAACGATCACGAAATGATTGATTATACACAAAATAACGATAATACAAAATAATATGAAATAATATAAAATAATGTAAAATAATGTAAAATAATTTAAAATAATGTAAACTAGTGTAAACTAATGTAAAATAATATAAAATAATATAAAAGAAAGTAGCTGATCGCCATATCACGGGCTGGCTACAAATTTCACGGAGTTACCAGAGTACTATCACGGAGTAACCAGTGTATGTCATGACAACTTAATTTTGTATATTATATACTTCGTAAATTTCTGTTAACTTATTATTTGTTTATCTGATGTCCGACCTATCATTATATCCTAGCCTCACTTTCAGTATATGTAAACATTAGCAGTTAATAGACAAATTCTAAAACTATCACGGACTTACCCAAGTTTACCCAACTGTAAAAGATACGATTTAGGCAACTGGTCTCCTAAATCGTACCTCTACTAAAAACAGTATCAATAACAAATAGAGAAGAAAATATTCAACATAAAGTAATGATATAAAGTATATGTGTTATCGACCGTATTTTTGAAATAAACAATAAGTGTTTTCGGCGCACTAGTTCGGTCAGTTTAACTGTTAAAAATCGTGCGCCGAAAACACTTATTGTTTATTTCAAAAATACGGTCGATAATACATATACTTTATTTCAAATGGAAGGCGAAACCGCTACACAATCCACAACAAAGGAAAGTTTCTTCAATTCAATTGCAAGAAAGTTTGGACCAGAAATAGTAAGAAACCTCAAGGATCTTTCTAAACAAAGAATTCATCTCGTAAAAAAAAAAAAAAATAACAGTTAAACTGACCGAACTAGTGCGCCGAAAACACTTATTGTTTATAAAGTAATGATTATTACATAGTTACATATACATATGTATACGGATCACACACAGGCCGCAATAACCTATGAATATAATATACGTATATAACCTATATAACATACGAGTTGTCAAATCCTACTGGTACGATTGTAGTGGTACGATTTAGGAAACATGATCGATTTATTTATAAATATGAATTTAAACTTTGTAATGAATGTAATATGTACTTAAAATGACTGTAAAATTTTCTACATTAAACCTGTATTTAGAAAAATACAAAAATACAGGACAAAATTGCATTGTTTGATTATTATCAGCTAAAATAAACTGGTAATAAGTTACATCAATCATACCTGATTTTTTTAAATGTTTATAGCACGCATAAAACAGAGTGTAAGCTTAAAAGGTTTTGTTTCTATGTCTTATTTCGCATTTACATTCAATGACGTTTACATTCATTAATTACTGAGAAATTGATGAGGTACGATTTTAGGTGACCAGTACGATATTAGCAACTCTCCCCTATATGCATAAATAAGTAAATAAAAGTTACAATTTCAATGAAAAAATCCCGGCCCTCTAAACGTTAAATTGGCATTATAAAATGGGTTAAAAAAGCAAGAGGGGTAGGGTAGACCGGGGATAGTTTGGACATGGGGGTACATTGGACAGTTTTAAAACTGCCTTTTATTGCAATTGATTTTGTAGTTTGTGCCTATGTTCACACCAAATCAACTGATATTCAATATGACGTGTTGCATTGACGAATGACAAGGTACCTAAGTCACACTTTTCAATTTTTGCATGTTAGTGTATAATATTTTCATCTACTTTGTGTTGTGATTCGGATACGTTATTATGGAAGAATTTTATTGTAACTTTTTTGAGGTATTGCTGAATGTTTTTAGAATAAAATAATGCTATGCAAAAATCAAAGTACATATCGTTTTTGAGGAAAGGCACGAATCATTTTGTTTGGATTTGATATGAGGGGTTACAATTGGACAGGTGCCAAGTCTGTCCAATGTATCCCCAAGTCTGTTCAATGTAATCCCTATTTTACTTTGTTTACAAATATTTAAAAGTAATGGTGAAGTATTGTTTTCGGCTTCTTTGTAGATGGTTCTTAAACTTCATTATTTCTTATCTATTTGTCATTTTAAATAAATTATATATTCATTGGATTATTCATTATCATTTCTTTCCATCTGTCCAAACTATCCCCGTGCTATGTCCAATGTAACCCCACCAATGGGGATACTTTAGACAATACGCATCTCTAAACTTTATTCATCTCAAAGTAATACTAAGTAGGGAATGTGTGAGGCCCGTTTCTCAGGTTCAAATGAATAGCGCACATTCTGAGCTATCGAATTGTGTACAATTTATAGGCATAAGGCATCTTACTGGCCGGCTAAAGACTATTAATAAAAAATTGTCCAAACCATCCCCGGTCTCCCCTATATTTTTCTTTACCATCATCCCAAAGTTGCCCCCCCCCCCCCTTCCTGGGAAAAAGTATCCGGACGCGCCTGCAATCGACTCTGTAACTGAACTGCCTACTCCCTACTCACCATTGCAAAGCAATTGGCCGAGAATCCGATGACGCATTAATTTCAGAGTTTAGGTAAACGGGCCGCACTCGTTCCGATCCTCGTACGGACTGTCTGCGCGCCGCACGGCTCTCGGCCCGACTTCCGGTTTTAGCGTGGAACACGACTTTCCAATAAGGTTGTCGCCGGCTGCCGACATCTTCGGCCCCGTTTACCTCCGTGGCGAGACACCGTCGCGGTCGTTCAGGTACGAGGACGTTCAGCTTTCGTCGCGTCGCCCCGCATCCTACACCCCTTATCTCCACCTTTATCTTCATCTTTATCTTTATCTCGATCGTCATCGTCCTTCTCCTCGTCGGCCATACCTACGGGCGGACGATCTACAATTATTGCAGACTTTCGCGGTAGAACGTTAAACCTGCTACCGTACATTTCCATAAAGCAACATTGCCCCGAAACATTGTAATCCCGCTGGAAGGTACGAGCGCCATTTTACGCACAACCACCACCATCGCGGTTGCTCTCTTCATCCCCGAATCTATTAAGTACATTGGGCCGCGCCGGCAGGATGGCCGGATGGTCGGATAGCTGGCCGACTATAACAGTCCATTATAGCGAGCCCTCCTGTCATTAGTTCCCCCATCAACTCGATTCCCATCGATAGCAGGGGGTCCTCGGTTTATGGCCTTTCAACGCCACCATCCTTTCACCCCGGTATCCTCAGGCCTCTCGGCGCGGCGCCTCTTGCTCCACGATTCGTTCCGTCGCGTCGGCGATCGCGCGACCCGCACCCTTCTTTTCTCTTAAAACTGCTCCTAGCCTAAGTAGGTACGTACGCTGTCCTCTTCTCTAAATACTTATGTACGTTCGTATTCCTAAGTAGTGCCAAGCGATGGCAATCGGGATTCAACTCGAAAATCGGCATAGGTAATTATAATATAAAAGTTGCTGCAGCTTGTCGCTTCTCGTGTCCCTCCGCGATTCCTTTTTCTGTCGGCTTCCCTCGGGAACAAGGTTTCCGCTGGTCGCGGAGCAGCCGTTCCCAACTCTCTGCTGCGCGCATTCTTGGTCTCCTCCGGTCAGTGGAATCAAGGTGCGGAGTGAACGTCGTAGTGCTCCCGCGTCCCTTGGACCACAACTATCCGAAACTGAAACGCGATCGTTATTCCTGATCCTCCCCCCGCGTTGAAACGGAGAAGTTGAAACGGAACGTTGAAAACGTGTCGGTTGAGAAGCACGGTCGGTGTATCGGCAGGCCGTTGTCTCTATACTCCTCGAGGGCGCTCGATCAGCACCAACACGCTCCACCGATTCGATCCGATCCACGTAAGCGCGTTCACGCACGAGAAACTTATACAGAGGCACGCGGGACCAGCCGCTCGACCGGCCAGCCGGCCGGCCAGCAGACCTGCAGACCACTCAGCCAGAAAGCCAGAAAGCCAGACAGCCAGAAAGCCAGAAAGCCGCATAATGCATGCGCCATAATAAGCGCGCGGCATTAGAGCTCCTTTAACAGCGGCTAAAAAGTTTGAGACCGTGGCCCCGTGCCATTTTTCTCCATCCCATACGGTTGCGTTATTGTTGTAGACTGTAACCGTGCGGCCAAAGCAGTCCACCGACCGTCGTCACCGTTCTCGATCCACTTCGTATTTTCTGCTCGCACCTTTCGCGATATCGCTTAAAATGAAACACTCAGGACTCTGTCCACCTACCTCGCCGACTCGATTAGAAACCGTTCCATATCCCTGTCGGTGCACGCACGCGTTTGCGCGATTCGTTCCGCTAGCGGTAAAACGAACAGTGATCCACTGCTCGCAGCGAAGAACGAATCGGCGGTCAATCTCTCGTGGGTATTTCTCGATCTTACGCCAACTTTTACCATCGAACTGTACGAAAGTGCGTTGCCGTTGGGTTAAATAGTGGCGGTCGGGCGACACGTGTTGCGCGCGCATTCTGCTACTCGACCAGTTGCCGCAACCCGCCAATAGAATCTTTCACTCGACAATCCTACCCCTAAAAGTATCTCGGTCAATTGGCAATTATGCTCGGCTCTTCGCTATT
The DNA here is from genome assembly GCA_960531205.1 of Andrena bicolor. NCBI lineage: Eukaryota > Metazoa > Arthropoda > Insecta > Hymenoptera > Andrenidae > Andrena > Andrena bicolor. Next base: position 27,720,590 of record OY482665.1, read on the forward strand.
TCGGTAGATGAATGACTAAACACGCGGCTGTTCTCGAGGCTGATCGATAAGAGGAGGTGGTGGAGGTGGAGGAATAGGTGAAGAGGGCCGGTGTCGGTGTCGGTATCGGTATCGGTTGAACGAGTAAAACGGGCGGGCGAGCGAGACCGGTAGCGAGCAAGCTACGGGACATACGCGCGATCCAATTATCCGGTCGGTCTCCGAGCAGATCGCGGTCGCGGTTATCATAAATCAAGATTAACGGTCAGGAAGATTTTCGCCGTCCAACCGGTCGTGAGTTTCGATTTTTAAAACCCGAATATCCGCGTCCAGTTGGTCTCGGTTGAATGTTGTGTTGGGCGGGCGCGTACAAGAGGAATAAGAGGAGCACACATACACGCGGGAGACACGCTCGCGCGCGCAGTGTGATGGAGAGAGAGGAGAAGAAAGGGGTGGAGAGCAAAAGAAAATGATCGATTAACGTCGATGCGTTAACGGGTTAAACGTATTCGCGATTACGCGATAATTCACGATTTTTTCCAAGCCGCAAACTGGTTTGGTACTCGCGGGAAAAGAGCGGCTTCCTGCTCCGAGACGGAACGCGAGCTGATTCGCGAGGATCGAAGATTTTCGATCGTCGATCAGACCGTGCGCGCATCGCCGACCGATCTCGAGTATAAACCGGTCACCGACCGGACTCGAACGAGTTACGATAAATCGTGAGTAACGGCTGACTGGAAAGATTCGCTGCCGGGTTCGCGTTAATTTTCTGTTTGTTTTCTAATTAACTTTGAGAACGCACCTTTCTGCCAGCACGGCTCGCGATTCCACCCGTATTCGTTCCTGCGTTACCTACTCCGTTCCTCCGTTCGTTCGTTCGTTCGTTCATTCGCTCGCTCGCCCACTCGCGCGTAACCGTATTGCCCACGAGTTTCTCGGGATTATAATTCCTGCTCGTTTCGCGGATTGGATAGCCGTTGAGTAAATTCAGTAATTAAGATACTAGCGGGATTCAGAGGATAATATAGCGTGTCGATTTGACGCGTCACGATCCTATTCGCGTGTATCTACATACGAGAGGCCGGGACGGAATTCTACTGTTCCAACGAAACTTTAAAATCAATCACCTTTGTGTCGTGCTCAGACGGTTTACCACGCGAAATCACGGTTCGTCTACCCTCATCCCAAAGGATATCGCCAATGCGCCGCGCGCCGGTGCTTGTTCGTAATTTCCGCGAACCGTTTAAAGGGCGAGCAGGATACCGATGATTTTTCCTCGCTCGAATCTAGACCGAAACCGGTCAAGCGTTGGATCGTGGCGTATACCACGTACACGGCGCGGCGAATAAATCGTCGGTATGGCGCGAGCGGGTAAGATTCTCGCGGATAGTAGGCACGACGATACCTTTACCTTTATCGTCCAATTAACGATAAAGATTCGTCGCATTTATACGAACCAGATCGGGAATTGCCTCTCCCGGACCGAGACATTACGATTATTGTCCTGGCTAGATGCGACCGCGATTTTATCGCTTTTCCACCACGTCCTGCGGCCAAGTTAATCCTCCGGCGCGGCGCGGCGTACCACTCGTCCCACGCCTCCGCTTTTTCCATTTTCTTCGCGCCTCGGTCAAAGTATGTAAATATGTACCTATAAGCTTTTTACACAGCCAATCACATCGATGCTGCCCTCCAAAGTTTTTCTACATTTACGATCATTCTTTCGCGAGCAACTTTGTACTTACTTTGTAGGTAAGCACATACGGGTGCGTCACCTGGCGTCGCGTGTGTCGCTAGGCTTTGGCTTGATCGTTGGCGCGAGGAGCGCCCTGCCGGCTATTTTACCGTTAATCGAGTTACGCAATCGCGATATATCGAAGCTAGCCACGCGAAGCGCGTGCCTCGCCGCATAGCTCCGCGATATACCTGGATATAGGTACCGGGAAAACTGACAATGAGAGGGCAGCTCGTCTCGTTGCTACTGCTGTCGGGGACCCGTCGCGTCGCGCTCCCGTCGTCATCTCCGAGGACAGAATGTTGCGACGCAAGTAGGTAAACGCTTTCGTATTGTCGAAATTTTTTATGGAACTTGGGCCGTTTATCCGCGCCGCTCAATCGTACGTCGATGGACCGACGACTGCGACGCGCATACCGGCGCGATATAAACGTCGACTTTAACGGCAAATGCGCATCGCGTTCGTTGGCGTGTTCGCGATATCGCTGGTATGCCACCCGATACAAGTTTTATCGTATCGTAATTCCTATGCCCTGATTTAAACTATCGCGAGCCTCGAGGGAAAGAGAAATAGATGGGACCAAAAGACACTTCCGGTCCTATGCATTCCCCTCGCCTAACTCTGTCTTTGTCCGTCGTTTCGATTTCAATTTCCCGTTCGCGTGGCGTCCTCGTTCTCGCTTCTCGAGGACGAGTGCGATCAGAGATTTGCGCGACACCGAGTAAAAAGGCGAGCAGCGTCGATCCTCGAGCCAACCAATTTCTCGTTACGTTGGTTCGCGAGACGGTTTAATCGTGCGCGCAATCGGTCGGAGAAATGCCGCGCGTCTCTCGCGCTCCGACAGCCCGAGAAGAAGAGCGCAATTAGCGGCTGGCTATAATTTAAGCCGGTTCAATTAATGCATCTGCCGCGACGGCGAGGTCGGCACGTTCGTTCGCTCGCTCGCTCGCTCGTTCGCGCGTCCCTCGCCTATCTGGGAGCACCGAGCGTTCTCTGACCGTGGCGCGCATTTGGTCGGAGCCCTCGTCGGTAATTAACGCCGCGATACGTCGTCGGTAGGTTCGTTAAACCGAGCTCGCCTCGGCTCCTCCTGGCTTTTTAATTTGTCCCATGGTTTCGCTGCCGTGAAAGACACCCCGACGCGGCTGGGTCCTTGACGATAGGCCAGAGCTGCGCCGTTCGTGACGCGTCTCGCTTCCTCCGCGGACTTTTCCCCGCGGATAGTCCTGCGCTCTCGAGATCCCCGCGATACTCACTTATCGTTCCGCGGGCAACGCGTTGGTGTCGAGGGAACGGTGCGCTCGGCAAATTTGATTAATCATTAGGACTCGTTCGCGGCAGGTCAGAAACTATCGCATCTGGATTCCCGGTGCCTCGCGTCCCGCGGCCCGGAATCGGGTGGCTCGTTATATCGCGGGAGGTATTCCCTTTTTCACCACTTCCACAGAGTCCCATGAATCGCTTCGCTCGTTTCCTCGCAGGAATTTCATCCTTCCCTGACCACGCGGCCCATGTAGCACCCCGGCAAACCGCTGCCGAGGATATCCCCGAGCACGCATTTCCCCTCGTTCGACTATTCCAAGCATGTAAATACATCCATATTTAGGTATTTGGTGTCGCCAGACGTTGGCCCCGCGTCGCGAGAGACCGCCTAGCGACAGATTCGCGTACGCTCAGTTCGCTGGTTCGAGAGCGGGCTGGTGGATCGACTTAAAGTCACGACAGCCACGCTGTACAGTTATATCCTGAATCCAGGATGGAATGGTTCGCGCGCGAGCAACTCGAGACGGCGGCGGCGGCGGCGGCGGCGGCGGCGGTGGCGGCAGAGAGGTGGAGAAGCAGGAGGCAAAGGATCGCGCATCCCGGGAGTCGTGTAACTGACGCACACGCGACTGTGTTAGGTGGAGGCCGATCCGCTCCGCTCCGCGGTCCGCGCCGCGGCTGTGCGTGCGTGTCAGCGAGTACGCGAGCGCAAAGAAGGTGTTTGCATTGGCCTAGTGGCGAGGCGTTCTCGCTGCTTAAATTAATTACCTCGTCCTCCGACGTAACGGGTCTTTGGCCGACGACGCGCGCAAACTTACTCGCCCGGCCGTTTCGATCGCTCGATACGATTTTATCGGATTTCAGCCCGAGTTTACGCTCGCTTACCAATCGGGATTATCTTGGACGATCGGCCAGATCGTAAACTCAACTAATCGCTTCTCGCGGCACACCCTAGCCTTCCTAGCCTCCGTAACAACGAGCCGCCAACCACCATCCGCGATCTACAATCTTCAATCTACAATCTACCCCGCCCTTCCTTCTACAACTCCAACTCGAATGCCACTCGCGGCCAAAACCGCCCTGCAATCGTTTTCCCAAAACTCTTCCCTCCCGGATCGAACCCAGATCTATTTATATAGCATCGTTCTCATATGTTTATTTATTCACGATTAGATACCTACTATACAGGTATAGTGAACCAGGCAACCGTCTAACGTTCCGCGAACGCTCTCGACATTAAAAGTGGCACGTTTCATTTTTTTTTCTACATGCAGTTGTCCGTAAGAAAAAAATGAAACGTGCTAATCTTCGTACCGCGCGCCGATATTATCGTTGAACCGTTTTTCTCCTTTCCTTTACTGTTGCTTCGTTCTTAAATTGCTGTCCCTCGTTTGTCCTCCCCTTCTCCCTCTTTCTCTGAATCTCTGAACGCGTGTTGGACCGAGTCGCGAGCGCGTTAGTTACGAGCCTATGATACTTATTTAAGAAGGCGCTGCGAAACGATCCCGCAAATGACTCGCCGCCTTATAACGCGCTTGACGCGAGTTCGCGCGCGCGTCTTCCACCGACCGTTTGCTATTTAGCAAGATTGCGCCAGAACACCGGCGTACGTATACTCGTAAGTTTCCTCGCGCTGCGCGATACATCTCGACTCAGCAGCTTGTCCTAGCAGCTGCATTCGCTGGTGTTGCGCACATAGGTATTCCATGCAACTGCATCCCGTACTCGCGTTCCTCGGGATGCGCATTTCCTTGGAAACGTGACCAAAGCTTTTGGCTAGATTGGCTACCGAGGCAGTTTACCGCTATCTTCGGCGGAAGGGACGGAAATACTGGACGGCTGATTGCGGATGAAAAGAAAGGGGCTACGTATCATTGCAGTTGGAAAGCTCGGGAAAGGTTGCATCGTCGCGCGTCGGCGGTACCTAGGAGAGTAGAGAGAGAGTGGAGGAGTCGCGGTCGGCGGTACCAGTCCAGAGGTACCCGAATACGCGCGTGATAAATTACGAGACTCCTCCTATTTGTGATCTCGAACGAGCCGAGAGATCGTTTCAGATCTTATCGATCCGACGGCAGACAGCGTGGCAACGTCATTATTACAAGAACCCGTGGCGATCGTTATCGATTCGTAAAAGCATTAACGATCGTTTTACGATGCCCGATAAACACGACATTCGATAAACGCGTATCGTACCGAAAGTGAGCGTCAATAAAAATATCTATTCGATATGCGAAATCGCTATTACGGTAAATTAAGCATGCTATTGGTGCGTTTACCAGTAACGTACTAATGCGCTCGCTACCCGCTATAAACCGGGTATAAACCTACATAGAGTCGACCAGGGATCATTGTTACCTGTCGTTACTACGTTTCCATCGTCCCGTCGTCAACGAATTTTGCTCTCGTATCTCTGTGGTTCTCAACCACCGAACAATAAAGCCGGGAATCCACTGAGAAGCTAAGCTAAGCTATGCTATGCGATGCATGTATTAGCTTAGCTTTTGGTGGAAACTATTCCATAAGAATGTATCAAAGCTAATTTCTTTTAAAACGTAGCTTAGCATCGCATAGCATAGCTTAGCTTCCCGCTGGATTCCCGGTTTAATTTACTTATGATAGCGCGCAATTCGTATTGCTGCCGGTAGACTTCGCTCAGCCGTCCAAGGTGACAGCAGATAAATGCGTACTCGTATCTCGAAAGGGTGGTGAGAAAAGAGACGAAGCACAGTGGTATACTATAGGCAACCGGGACACGTCTACTTTCTCCCCGAAGAAGACGAGGCGCCGCGCCCGCGTCCGCGCCAGGCGACAACCAATTAGGCCTAAAAACCGGACGAGCGTCCTTGTAGGTTGATTCTGTCGCAGCCTTAGCCGCAGACGGCGCCGCGCCGTCGCTTGAATGGAAAACCTCTTGAGAACCGATCCCCTTGCGTCACAAGGGTGCCACGGCTCTCCCTCGAAAACGGACGCGTCTCCTTTACGCCGCTCGGCGTCTCGTCGTTGTAAATGTAAACGATCCAACGCCGCTTTGAAAAACCTACTTGCTCGCCGCGCAAGCCCGGAAGACCCATTCGTATCGGCCGCGGCCGTGATACGTTATCATCTGGCCAACCGATTGTTTGTTACCGCTTGCTTCGCATCCGCTTTAAACTGGCCTTCCCTATATTTATAACGGGCCACGATTTCTAAATAAACGTCATTCTTTCCGACGCGACGCACCGTGTACCTATTTAATATTGTGCATTAAGGTGCGTCCCCACCAGCGTTCCCGAACTGTTCACGAACAGCATGGGAATTGAATTTCCTAGGAATCGTTTGTTCGCGAACTGTTCGCTGGTGGAGACCCACCTTTACCTAGCTACTGCAACCCTCGATACAGCACATGGGCAGTTCCTGCTATCATTTAGACTGTAAACGCCGCGTCGTTGTTCTACGATTCTACGGGAAGTTGCAATTCAGATAAACTGGTTACAGAAAGAATGGCGGTGCCGGCATGTTTCGATCTATCGCGATAGTAGCACCTATTTAAGTAGTACGATTTATGGTTTACGATTTAATGAGTCACAGGATGAGTTTTGTCAATGCTTTCGCCTTTTCGTAAGATCGCGATTCCCTGGTTTCAATGAATCGCTCGCGGAACCACCGTCATTCAGCTTATTTTCTAAATTGCAACTCTTCCAATGACCATTTCTTGACAAGCGACGCACGCCCCGTTGCTTCGTTCACCAAGGGGGCGAATTCGAATACAACGGGCGCACGATCGGAAGCTCGTTAGAGAAGCAGTTAACCCGATTAACGAGAAGGATATCGCGCGACTTGACGCGTTTCGCACCAGCTACCTCCATCGTTGTGAACGTTATCGTTAATTCGCACCGATACCCGAGCAGCCCAAAGATAACGGCCCGTATCCTTCCGACGCGGACCCGACCACTAGCTCCAACCTAATCGTGACATTTCGCGCATAATTGACCGGTGTGGTGCGTTATCGTAGCCACGTACTTGGGTACGTAAACTTTCGTTTCTCCCTGTCTGAAGTTGATTCGTTGAGGGCCAAGAATAAAGCTGACCATGTACTTACGTGTGATCAGTCACCGAAGCTCCACATAATAACGATTTGAAGCTGGCACAACGTGTTTCCGTTCGGTTCCGTTCCGTTACGACTCGTACGCCAACGTGAACGGTTGCTTTGCTCTGTCGATTTAAGGAAGAATTAAGGAATCCAGCTCGCTCTCGCCCCACCTTCCTTCTGCTTGTCACTGCTCCTCTTAAAATTTTCTTTCTTTACGCCCTGCGGGGTACGACTCGTGGAACTGCGTCACCGTTCCACGCGAATCCTTTCCACTCGAGTTCGATCATCGGATCTGACGAAGCTGGCAACTCGCGCGACGCGCACTGGTTCCTGAGATCGCGGCCAAGTTCGCGACGCATCAACACCGTCGGCGTCGTCGTCGTCGGCAAACAACTTTTCTGCCGTCTGACATTCTCATGAACTTTTCCCGTAACACTTTCCTTCCCGGGACGCACTCGTTTCCGTCACTTTGCCAGACCACCTACTTAACGGACGTTGGCTCGCACAAGTGCAGACGATGGTATCCCTTGACGAAGATCACGGTGTGAAGGGTCGGCGGCGGCGATCGAGCTTCGCTTCCAAGCGACGATTAAAAGATTAGGAGGGCGGACGGTGAAGAGGGCTACGATTAAAAACTGCTACGTAGTTGGTGTAGTAGAGAGAATGGAATACGGAGGGAACCGTATAGCAGGGGCGCGACACTATCTACAGTCTATACCTATAGCATAGGCTGGTGAAACCGAGCGCGGGACTACTTCCAGAACGCGGTGCAACCGGTGACTGAGGCTTCGAAACTGCCCTGGACAGTCACCTCTTGCGAAGCAGTGGTCCGCTCGGCACGCGGAGAGAGGGTCGATGGAGTCGCGACTCAGATGCGAAGGCAGAGGCGCGAGCCCAGTCGGGGGGGGGGGGGGGGGGGCGGTGGTGGAGGCGGTGGCAAAGGCGGAGGCGAGGGCGGAGGCTGAGGCGGAGGCGAGGCAGCCGAACCTCGACGCGAAGGGCTAACCAGACCAAAAGAATCTCTATCGACTGGACTCCTCGCGTGGAATCACCGGAGGAAAAATACCCGGAACGAGTTAGAGACGAGGTAGGAACGACGCAGCAGCGAGACGAAGAGCAAGGTAGGGACAGAAATCGCGCGGTCGAAGCTACGAAGCGAAAGGCGGTTCGAGGCGGCGCGCCGCGTGAGCTCCCGAAGGCGGGGCTTCGACGCCCACAGCTTCGAAGGGCGCCAAACCACCGAACCAACGATACCGGGAACCCCTTAAACACGATTCGCTTCTCCGGCAATTTTCATAAAATCTTTTTTACTCCACCCCGCAAGCCAGAGGCTCGAATCTCCCTACTCTACCCAGCCGCATTGTCGAACCCTGTAATGTTCGCGCCAGATCGAGCACGGATAAGCGGTGTCCGAGGGCGGCTCGCTGAATCCTACTTCTTCGATATACCTATCTTGGAAAAATCCGCCTTCCCCTGCGTGACTAACTTATGTACGAACCTACGTAAGTACCTGCCTACGGTCATACACGTTTCGCCCCCTTTTCTCTCGTTGGACGCTTTATACTTTATGCCTACACCCAGGCACAGCTCCATCCTGCCCCCGCCTGTCGCGTCCTCCTTCCGCATCCGTCTTCCAAGGGTGCCTGGCTGCGCGCTGGCTGACGCGCGGCGCTTCGAATCGATCGCTCCTCGAAGGCTTTGCGATCCCATTAAGCCCCGTTACGCACTTGCGACAAGTTGCCGGCAACTTGGTCGACAAGGGGCCAGAAATCTTTGTTCATCGCCGCGACCAAGTGCGTACGAACTTACATATATATTCCCGTATAACTCGTGGTCGTTGACGACCCGGTCGCCGCAAACTTGTCGCAAGTGCGTAACGAGGCTTAATCTCTCTCATGGTTTCAGAGTCCCGCGACCTAAGAACGCGAACAAATCGAACGCATGACCACTCGTGTCTGCTGCGAGAAACGTTCCGAGCGAGGCGGAACGCGACGGAGCACGCGCGCATTTTGCGCCACTTAACTCTAATACAATACGATCCCCACTATCGGCAAGCCGGACGTAGCGTGTCAGGTAGGGACCCCTGCGAACCGATACTTATCGCAACACCGGAAGTTGCTAGGTATTCAGGGGGAACCCGGGCCAGACCCCCATGCCCTTTCTCGCACGCACCCGCGTTTTCCGCCCGAAATACTCAGTTTTTCCATTTTCAACATTGCTCAAACTGTCATATATATCGGTACTTACTTACCTACCTACCTAAGATCTGGCCGAATCGTTTGATCTGTATCGGGGTCTCATGGCCCCTCTCGCGTCGCGCTTGCTCTCTCGTCACCCTCCATTCGGCGACTTCACGAATAAGGGTACGTTGATGTTGGAGCTAGGAAAGAAACTATAAGAGCCTCGATCGGGCGTTTTTATCATTGGTCATCTCTTAGAAAATGTAGATCTGCTCGTTGCTCCAATATAAACACTTCCATCATAAAACAATATGATGTATTTCGACGCTTCACTCTTATCGTCGCTCTGATCGTTAATCGCAGCTCCAACATAAAAGTACCCTAAGGCGATAGATAGACAGAGCATGGACGAGCAGATTCTGGCTGTCAAGCGGAACAACGCGGCGGAGAGACCAAGAAACCGATACGGCTAGGGGTTGAGAATATTATTATTATTAATAATTTTACGGGGAACCACACGGTTTACAAAATCAAAGACAGTTATTAATTACTGAGTCTGAAACTATAAATTAGCCAAGAATAATAAGTAGCTGAGAAAGCTAACTAAACTAAACTGTAAGGATAAATTAAGTACTAAGTACCTCCGCGTAGGTTAAATACAGTCCTGTGTAGTAACATCCTAACCGAAGTCAGGGAGCCCAGGAAGGGGTCTATGCCCGAATACCTATGCGAGGGAGAAGTAGAGGAGGGAAAATTTTCTGCGTGGAATGCCATTCTACTTGCTGCAATGCGAATAAACGGGAGAAACTGAAGAAACGGCCGAGCATATTTCTACCCTTTCGAAGCCACTAAGAACTAAATACTTAGGTAGGTATGTGGAGAAACGCGTCCGCTGTTGATCTATAGGGATCGAGGTAGATTCGAAAGTCGATCCAACGATCGGACTGCCAGGGGTCTGCAGGCAGTGAGAAAAGATAAGGGGAGCGAGCGGTGGCGGCGATCGGGTCGTTGCGGGCGGACAGGAGGACTAAGAAAGGGGGAGGAGGGTGGTTAGTGTCTCCGAGAAGCTCCGAGAAACTCCGAGAAACCAAGCCAGTCTATAGAGCATAGCCGGCGCGGTGGAGGACTGAGGAGTCCCTCCGCGGCTGGCGCGGGCCCGAAATTATCTCGGCGAACGAGCGAGCAACTGCTTCCAGGAAAGAACGAGGCCTGTGTTGGTCACCCTGTAACATGCATTAGAGTCGGTCGCGTCCACTTTTGTTTCCCGATTTTTTTTCCCTCTCTCCCCACTGCTACCCTCCTCGTGGTGGATTTCTATCGTCGACGAGTCGCAACGGGCCACCGGATCGTCGCAGGCCAATTAACTCGCGCCACGCCTTGTCTCGCTTCGCTTCGTTTTGCTCTGATCGAGAAAGCTTGTCGAGAGAACTGATCGTGAAACCTTTTCCGCGGCGATTCGTTGGAACGCGGCTGGGTTCCTGGGAATTCGACCCTTCGGAATCCGCGACGTGCCGCGCAACCCTTCGCGGTTCTTTGGCTCCGTCGGCGCGGCGTCCGTTCGACGAGGCTCGGTCTCGACTGAACCTCCCCAACGTAGACTCGATGAGCGAATAGCGTTCTGCCTCCTCTTTCTCCGCCGACGAAGGCTAAAGACCGCTGTTATCGGCTCGATTCGCTCGAAATTTACGACTACCCCGCTGAAACCTTTTAGCGAGAAGTTTGCGGTACGTAACGTCCTCGAAGTCCGCGAGCCGGCGCGGCGGCGACGAATAACAGCCGAGTTGAAATACGTCGACACTCGGCGAGGATGCCCCAAGCATGCTCTCTTCCTGTACCAGGTCCGCGCGCGGCTCACAAAAGATTCGAGGGCGCGAGTTTCCGCGGCGGGACTGCCGCGGCGGACCGAGTAGCCGAAATGCTTGGTAACGGCTGTAGCGGAGGACCGATTATCTCGTCTGGATGGTTGACTCGGGTAAAATATGGCTGGCGCAGTTTGTCGTTAAGTAACGGGGAAGATAGGCGTGGCGCCGCGCCGATCAGAAAATTCGAGGGTGTAGCAGCTCTACGTATGTTGGGCGACTGTGCTCGACGCTTGACGAAAGGACGAGCTGCTTACTGTAGGGTCTGGTAGCGTGGAAAGCCGTTAGGGTGACCTGTCCAGTGAATGTACACCACCCAGTGAATGAACGTTGCTCATGTAATACAAAATATTAAGGTCTATTTCACATTGAAACTTGCACCGAAATTTAGAGTAGCGACTCACAGACGTCTCGCAAAAGCGTTTTTCTTTTTACTTATAACTTATACGGCATTAATTCCGTTTATTCAACAGTTGTCCTCACAGCCGTTCATTCACTGGCAAACGTGGACATTTCTTACTTTACCAATGAATGAACAACTTACCCGGTCTTTTTTTCTCTTGACACTTTCACAACTATGGCATGATTATGATCTTATAAGACTAGTAATGTATCAAATCAATAATATTATTATTATTATTATTAACGGGTGTAACCCGTCAATTGGAGAGTGAAAAATTATTGATACTAAGAATCGTCTAAAATACATTGAAAATTGAACCTCTGTTATTATCCCGTTCATTCACTGTGGTACCCCTGTTCATTCATTAGAAATTTATATTCATTCACTGGTCATTGGCCCATTTTTTATTTACTCCTCTGCCAAACTTTTAATGAAAGTTATGACTATCAAACATTGCTCGAATGGTGTTACGAGATGACTGGCTTTAGTAATAAAACAGCTCACTTATAGCAATAACATTCAGGGGATTAAATAACGAGTTTAGAATACTAATTTTACCAAACATGCAGCTTAACTGTTCATTCACTGGACATGTCACCCTATATCGTAGTTGTACGCGCGGCTTTCACAGCTTTCGCTGTATCTAGGTTAAATCCAGGAGACGCGATCGGGATGAAGGGTCGAGTCGCTGTATTCAGACTCTAAATCTGTGTATATGTAAAAGTGTGTTAAGGTTCAGAACAATTAATTCTCTAGGAATCAACTGTTTCCACCAACTCTCCGGCCCGGCCGCGTCTCCCGGATTTACCCTATTCGTTCTCCGCAAACGCTTCTCAGCTATTTCACCCCTGCAATCCGCTGCAGTTTGAGCGGGCAGCATTAGAATCTCAACGCGGTCCTCTAGGACCTCCGAAAGATTCGCGTGCCTCGAACCAACAAAGTTGTAGTCTCCGCGGCAGGCTGTGCCTTTCACTGGCGCAACCGCGATCGCGCGACAATAAATCAACCGACACGCATTAAGCATTAACGCATTTACATATCGACGTTCTACCGCGCGCCGTACGACGCACTAAATCACGCTCGATTTGAAAATAAAGCATCCTACGAATTAGGTAGGTACCTATCTTTCGCAAACTTTGGTTCGCTGTTGGCGGTAATGGGTGTGCGCGAGGGGCCCGGGCCTGGCTTACTCTCCGTGCCTCCGGCACTCCTTCGCACTCGCTATCCTAGCGGCTACCCGCTTCCGGCTGCCGGGTCGCGATAGATCTACCGTCCATAGTAATACCAATATCGGCAATATCTTCGCGACCGTTGAGGCGCCGCGCCCCGGCCGACGGATTCGCTCTCGAATCAGCAAGGTTCCTTCTTCGATTTAATCCGAGGCCCGCGGCGCGGCGGTCCCCGTTTCTCCTCTTCCTCGATCCTCCCGTTCCTCCTCTTGCTCCGCTCACCCCGGTTCCGAGGCCGGTTCGTCTCAGTCGCTCTGTCGCCGTCTTCCTGGAAACCGGGTCGTCTGTACGCGGTTGTTTTCACGCGTGTAGGTACACGTGTACTCACGTACACGCACGCGTCCGTGGGTGCTCAGGATCGACCGTAGGTTCTGTAATAGCCCTGTGGGCGAACGAGTCGCGTCATCGAAAAAAAGAAGAAAATTCGAGTGGTTCGCGACGTATCGTTCGATTCTTCGTCCGTATCGTACGGGGTCGTCCGAAGAATAAGAGAGAAGAGACTAACAATAAGTAGGGTCAGGGAGGGAGACGGACCAACTGACAAAGGCGCACGCCTTAGTAATGGTATTGGCAGAGCCGCGGGGATGAGACGCGATATACATAAAGCGCGTGGCCGCCAAACTGCAGACCGATAAATTTTCCGTTCGCGTAGGTACCTATTCAAGTACGTGCGTCGTGTACAGCGTCGAACGGAAGGCCCGCGGGACGCGTTTCGCGGCAACAACGACCGGCCCAGCACGAGTAACAGAACGAGGACCAAAGATCAACAACGAAATGGGGGAGGGGGAGAAGAAGGAGAAGGAGGAAGAAGAGAAAAGAATGGGCCAGTGTAGAATTGTCGAGTGGAACGAGAAAATACGGCATGGAAGGGAAGAGGAGGGAAGGGAGGAGAATGGTGAAACAAGGCGAGGAGAGGCGCGGCTCGTGGACGGCTTAACTTACGTTCGTGCCTGGACCGCGTGAAATATCGCGAGCGTAGCGTCGCGCCATACCTCGCCGCGCCGCGCCACACCGCGACCAGACTAAGCGATGTTTCGTGCGGGATCGCGCGATCTAATTTGTTGCGCTTCGAGCTTATTTATGGCGGCGCGAATGCTCGTGGCCTCCTCCTGCGCTTCCTGCAACATCCAAGCTGCCGCTCAGATACGAGACTGGGAGAAACGCAGTCCTTTCTCGCGATCCTCGAGAACCTCGCTTAGTAAACCGACGACGCACCAACCGATAGAGTACTTACCTACCTATCGACGTACAGTACAGACTGTAGAAGTATAGACGATTGCTTATTGGCCGTTTCATGCACCGAGACTGCACGTGGCATTTCGATGGATGACAAGAAGTAGGGGCACCCGCTCTGGAAATCCACACCTTATCGTACAACATCTGAAAAAAATGCTTCATCTCGTCTCGCGATGTGGGCGAATATTGAAAAGGCACTCGTCGACGTCGCGCCGACGGAAAGTCCTCATGAGAGAAGCATTTAAGCCATTTAAGGAGCCGGGTGGAACTTCTGTAGAAGAAAGAATTCCTTACGGAAAGAACTCCGAGTAACGGTGTTCTGCTCGCGATAAGGTTTCACCGGTTGGCGCCACCACGATAGAGAACGTCGGGCATCCCTCAAATTCCAAGCGATCCGAACGCAAAACACGTATACGGCTACATACCTACCAACTTGCTGTCCCATCACGCTCTAACCAACAATATCATCCGGTCGTGACTTTCCACCAACTGTTTCCCGTATCCTAGCTTATCCTCTCGTATCACGCCTTGCACACTCACCTTGCGATCGATCGACTGGTTAGTTGCGCGGTTACTGCCACTTAAATAAGTAATTATTTTAGTTGGATCGGTTGTTGTCGATCGACGAGCACTCTCCTGCCCATCGCTCGAGTAACCGTCAACAATGGCCTGGAGAGAATAACATGTCGTAATAGACACCATGCAACTGAGACATCTCGTGGCGTCTGTCGTTACCGGATTAAGCTTGACAGCTGGCAAGTCGAAAATAAAATTTCTGTTTCACTATCGTCTACCGATAGTTTGCCAGACATTGCTCGAGTTTCGCATCTCAAGGTGGGTCTTCACCAGCGTTCGCGAATTGTTCATGAACAGTACCTATGGGAATTGAATTTCCTAGGAATCGTCTGTTCGCTAGTGAGGACACACGAGCAATGGTTATAAAATGTTTGCGAACAACTTGCGAGCATTGTTGCGAGCAGTGTCTGCGAACTGTTCTCTAGTGAGGACGCACCTGAACGGGCGTTCCGACCAACCACGAGGAACAAGTCGTCACAAGTCGTCACGTCGACGTAGAAACGGATAAAAAAAACGAACGGGTCGATAATACGCGAAAATAATAGAACGCGAAGAACAGAGGAAAAGCGAGAAAGAGAGAAAAGGGCGAAGGAAAGAAAGCGTCGTCGCGAGTGTCTGTGCGCGGCGACACGACGGCGAAGCTTTCAGAATCTCCCCGTGCGAGAAGGGATCCCGAGGGCGGCGCCACGTTTGCGCCGTACAAAAAGTCCGGGAGGGGAATAAAGAGGAGGAAAAAAAGGAGATCGCCGAGAGCGGCTAACATGGAATAGCCCTTAGCCAGCACGATAGCCACTCTTTAGCCTGATGGACTCACGGTTCTTTCTCTCTCATTCTATCGCTCTCGCCTTCTCTTCCTCTTTCTCATTCTCTCTCTCTCTCTCTCTCTCTCTCTCTCTCTCTCTCTTTCTCTCTTTCGCTCGCTGGCTCACCCGCTCTCCCATTTCTGCGGCCGGCCGCTCGGACCCACTCGTTTTACTCTTCTTGCCGGTCCGCGCGTTTCGCCCGGTTCGTTCTCGTCTCTCGTGCCTTTCTCGCTCGCATCGCCGTGAATCCGTGCTTTCAAGGTTTTTCGATTTTCCTTCACTACCGCGCGCAACGCCGTTCGGAAAGGTATCGGCTACCAAATCATCTGGGCGTTCCAGGCCAATACACCCGACTCGAATCCTTTGTAGACATGTAGCTTTGAACGAGCGAGTCAACTCGTTTTATTAAAACCTTAGAACAGACGCGTACAAAATACGTTTGATGCGTAAAGGGGTCGTATCGCTTGAATCGCTTCGGATGACGGATACAGACAGTTGCTTTCGTCGATCAACGAACGCGTATTATTCAATATTATTACCCATTCATTTACAATTTACACACACGCTTCGAGGAATGCTCGACTATTACCTATTCTATGAACAAACGCGGACGCGTTTTCCAAGAAAAGCTACGAATAAATATTTTTATCCCCCGATAGACGCGGAGGATGTTTGCGCAGGGGAAAAAACACTCGTTGCGATTTCGTTTCACGCGCAAACATGCTCGCAATAGTACAATTACTATTCTTCCGGGGAACTCGATTCGCTACAACACCTACGCGTGCTAGTTTCTCTTTCGCCACATTGCACGCGCACCTTACACACGACGCATATTTCTATACTTATTCCCGCCCAACGTATCTATAAATCTATAAATGTGTATAAGAGGAGTCAGGCCCAAAGAGTTGGGCACATATTTACAAGACCTGCACAGAATTAAGTACTGTGGAAAAAAGGAAAGTAGCTGTCGCGCTTAACTCGCCACGAGAGGAAGCATAAATAGCATTAGCAACGATTGGGGGAAGTGGCAGTTGAGTCGATACACGTGCTACAGAGGGCGAACTCTGTCGGCCAAGCCGCAACTTATTCGTCGATGCGGTCGAGCGCGATCGATAAAAAGGAAGGAAGCCTCGGAGCGCAGTGCGATTAGTTAGAGAAGCTTTCTCGTCAACTTTAGTGGCAATCGAAACGGTTCAACTTTCACCGATCCGCGATACTGTCAATAAATAGGGAGAAGGGTGAGGGAACGATGAAATCGCCAGACGGTTTCTTCATCTGCGGGACAATGCGGGAGTGGCTTCTTTTAGCGGTGGAGCGGTAGCTCGACGGTCGGTAAAAATCGGCCGCGCGACGAATTTCGAGTTCACGCTCGATGGCGCGTGTGTTGCGAAATACAATAACCGCTTGGAAACAAGACGCGCTCGGTAAGGTTTCGTCCCCCCAAAGGCCCAGAAAACACTCTTGTGCTTGCCGTTTCGCTTCTTCTCCTACTTCCGTCTTTCACCTCTGCGTCAGAAAACCTCTTCCCCTAGATTTTAGATCCTTAGAATGTTAAATCCTCTCAGCGTGGACGGCCGTCGTGGAAGTTATAACTGAAATTAGGTCGCCGCTGGATTGACTAGCGATTGGCTCTAGTGGTGGCACGCTGTAAAAGATTCATCGTGCTAGCGTTAACTAGCTATTCAGACTAGAGCTCATACTTTTTGACCCGTCGGGTACCCGTCTACTCGAAACAACTTGAAGTCATTGAATGTGGTATTATTCGATCATTTTTGGCTAACGTCAAACAATACCACAGACAATAGAACATTCAAGTGCTTGAAGTTGTTCCGGGTAGCGGGGTACCCGCTTAGGGTACCCGACGGGTCAAAAAGTAAGAACTCTAATTTAGACTGATTTGCAAACGCTGACACTTACGTAAGGGTGGTTTGACGATTTAGGACGGCGGCGGTAGGTAAGGCGAGGGGCGAGTGCGCGTGCCCTAATTGCACCGTAGTCGACGTACCTACAGGTGGACGACTCTCATCTGACCCTCTGTCCCCTCCCTCGTTACTGCTACCACTTCCATTCTCGTTCGCAGCCCCGATCTCGGTTCCAGCCCCAGCCACAGACCCGCCCCCGTTACCGCTGCCACCGCTCCCGTACACGTTCAACTGCAGCGAGTCCACTGGAATGTTAAAAAAAACCGATCGGTCATTTATGACTTGTATCCCTTTCCTCCCTCAATCATCCTCTCCTCTCACGATTCATCTGCACTTTTTTTTTATAGTCCTTCCCTTCTTTTACACCCTTCTATTTGACGATAGATGCGTTGCTTTGCGTCACGGTGCGGTGCAGTGCGGTGTGGCAAGGCGAGACGTGGCGAGGCGAGTCGAGGCGCGAATGCGCAATTTCGCTGGCGATATACTAGGGTGACTCTTAATTTTGATTTTTCAAATTTCTTCGCGGCAACCTCCGGAATATTTTCAAATAATAAAAACCAATCTGTGTAAAGTTTGAGCCCGATCGGATAACGAGTAAAGGTGCTCTTGGGTCCTTGAACATTTAAATAATTATTTAACAGTCACAAAGTCGATTTTATATAATATCCTCCAAGTTATTGATTAAATAAAAAAATGTGTCAAACAAAAGTTGTAGAACTGGACAAGCAGCATCTTTTATGCTGTATTACGTTTTCTCGTGCGATAAACGGCTATCGAAAAAAAGTCCGAAAAACTAAGAAAGAAGAACATTTTTATTTTTCAAATTTTTAATCCTTAATCTTTAAATCCTTCTCGAACCCTTTTTATTTATAAAGGCGAAGAAAAAAAATTGTAACTTTTATTTTCGAGAACTATAGTTTATACATATAAGGTAGGGCATGTACCGAGATATACCAAAAAGATAAAATTGTTTTTCTTTATTTTCAGTGTTTGATATGTCATGAATCTTGCCTGAAAATTAGGGACCGAAAATTTGAATACCTCATTGGAAGTGAGGTATTCAAATGCATTTTTCTCGAAATCATGATGTCTATATCTTCGACATTATTGTGAATTTTGGTTCCAAATTTTCAGGAAACATTCATGACGTATCAAGCACTCAAAATATGGAATTTTTTATCTCTGCCATATTTCGGTATATGCCCCCCTTAAATGTTAAAAAAATAGTCCTCGAAAATAAAAATTCCATTTTTGTTGTTCGCCTTCACAAATAAAAAGTGTTCGAGAAGCAATTAAACTTTCAAAATTTGAGAAATAAATTTTTTTGGGGGATTTTCGGACTTTTTTCGAGAACCGTTTGTCCCACGAGAAAGAGTAATAGAACACAAAAGATGCTTCTTGTCCGGATCTACAACTTTTGTTTGACATATTTTTTTATTTAATCAATACTCTGGAGGAAATTATATAAAATTGACTTTGTGAGCTGTTAAATAATGATTTAAATGTTTAAAGGCCCAGAGGCACCTTGTCCCGTATCCGATTGAGCTCCAACTTTACACAGATTTTTTTTTACATATTTGGAACTATTCCAGAGGGTGCCCCGAAGAAAATATTGAAATTTTTTTACCAAGAGTAAATAAGAGCCACCCTACTACACACGTATAATCAGTGTTCCAGTTCGTTTCGGCGACAACTTGCCGCTCACAGTGCAAAGCAAACTCTTATCTATATCTGGCATCTAACACGCTCGAATCGTCAACCTTTATTTGCTTTCTTCTTCGCTTCGGACTTTGGTCCCGGCCCGCGTCTCTAATTTCGAATCGTCCAAGGACGGATCGACGTTCGAGATTCAACACGTCGATACGCCTCGTTTGGTGTTGGCACGTCTCGTACATACCTAGCCGCGAAAGGTAAGAGAAACTGAAAAAACGGGTGGGAAGCAACGTTCTCGTTTTCACGTTTTCCCGCGTTTTTCTCACAATCAGTCGGCGGGCTTGAATATCTTTCGCTACTCAATGAGAATGGCAGAAAACTCGTAAGTGTGTTCGACCTGTAGGTACAGCTGACCGAGCGGACAAGTACGACGCGACGCGACTCACGGGTCAAAGTTGTGGAACGCGGTGAAATGCCGACGAGAAAACTGAATAGCAAACTTGCTCACCGAAGACTCACCGAGTAAGCTAGACTTAATCTCGGTCTTGTGCATGCCACTGGGCCCCGCTAGACTTCCACTTATTCCCGAATGATTCTTCGGCTTTCTTTTCCTTGTCTGTATCCCTTCCTTCTTCATGCTGAGTGGCCTGTTTACCTGTTTCCGGGAGAGCAGAAATTTAATTAGATTCGCCGAAACGCGATAAAACCCATCCACTCGTTACATTCTCTTATCACGGCTTTCGATCGCTGGAAAGATCATCGATTTCGTTACTCATTCGCAATCGATCGGTCCGGGAATTTTCGACGAAATGAAGGCGATTGCAGGCTGCCGATGCCGATATTGCCGACCCGACGCGACGGTAATTTTACATAGGTACCGTAAACTGGAGGAAAATTGGCGGTATTTAGTACGAATTAAAGAAGGAAAAGGACAAAATTTTATGCATTTTCACACTTGTAGTACATTCACAAAAGCTTCAATGTTGCGATAGGATACTTAAAGCACATGTAAAAATGGTAATTTTTATATTATATAGGAAAATGTTGAAAAAACATGTCAGTTTACAGCACCTATTGGGGTAAATTCGGGAGACGCAGTCAGGCTGGAGAGTTGGTCGAAACAATTGATTCTTAGAAAATTAATTGTTCTAAACCTTAACACACTTTTACATATACACAGATGTTTTAGCATTTAGATTTAGAATAAGTGTATACGTATAGTAAGTGATAAGACTGAGGAATGTAAATATGCGGGTAGAAGCTAAGGAAAATGAAAATGTAAAAGGGAGTCATCCTAAGCCGAAAGGTAAGGATTATAACAATAAAAAAAAAAATAAAATATACACAGATGTAGACTCTGAATATAGCCATTCGACCAACTCTCTAGCCCGACTGCGTCTCCCGGATTTACCCTACCTACGTATAATAATCTTGTCTCCTCTATCAAATACTTACTTACTTAGCTATGTTCAAATGAATTGGTGGTTTCGTAAGAAGCCGTGCCGCGATATCTACGTCTGCTGCATCCTACCTATAGGTATTATTGAGACCTGTTCCGCTTGCGAGATGCTTTCGGAACGGTTATCGGATTCCACCTCGAAATCGGCCACGAATAAGATACGGCACAGGGCAAATTGCGTAAGAAAAGTAATCACGAAGAGACGATTGTAGTGATGTTTCGTTCCTGGAGTTTTCTTTGTCCCGTGTATACGCGATGGTCGCACAGTGTTTCGAGTATAGCTCCTACAAGCTAGCTGGACAAAATTATTGTTTTCGCAGGTTTGGGATTATATGGGGTTCAAATTGTTAGAAAACAAACCTGATTCGTATTGCAATTTGTTAGTTCACTAAAAATATCAATATAATACGAATATGACTACTTCAGTAAAGAAAAAATAACAAAAATTCCAGTATTGTACTTTAACTATAATTATTAGTTATAACATTATGTCTATTCCTGTAATTTCTGAGTTTTTAAGTTTAAAACCTGGTTTTTGAAATCAGTTTTCTCTGCATCGCTATTAAAATAGTGTTTGATTACATGTTCCACGTCGTTCCACGCGACAAGGGTTGAATGTACGGAAAGTAGAGACTTTCTAATTTTTTTTAATCAAATGATCGATCTGGAAAAATTTGCAAAATTACGTTTTGTGAATTGTTTTCGAGTGCGACGGTCGGCAGGAGAGAGTTTTAGTGACATAATAAAGTGTGATACGAATCAGGTTTGTTTTCTAACAATTTCAACCCCATATAAACCCAAACCCGGGAAAAAATACTTTTAATCCAGCTAGCATGTAGTAGGTATACTCGAACCACTGTGCGTCGACGCGACCGGACGCGACCCGACACAACGGGCGAACAACTGAAACACCGTAGCTCGATTGTTTGTCCTCCGCGCGGCGCGGCGAGCGAATTTTCCGTCGTCCCTTGTGCGCATACTCAGCGGAGAAACGCGAAGAAAGGAAGAAAGAATAAGAGTAAAGGGGCGAGACGTTGAAAGATTCCCGGAACATAGGCATTGCCTCGTGAAAGCACTACAAGGCTCGACTCCAATTCGGAAAATTCAAAGGTCAGACTTACGTTATGCAGCTTAAAGTAGAGTCCGCAGGCATTGCAGACCGGCTCCCCGTTGTTGTTTCGTCGCCAAAGGGTGGTGTTGCTCGTTCTGCAATTGGCGCATTGCACACCCGTTCTTCTCACACTCGTCTGGAAAATATGAACGGTACGTGCAGGTTTTGCGAGGATTCTATTAAGGGGTCATGCCTAGTTGGCAGGCCTGATTTTCGGGAATTTTTTGTGGAAACTCTAACGTATATTTTTTACAACTATTTGCTTATTTTAAAAGTACATATATTCAGCAACTCTCGGTAATTTTGTAATAGAAAAATATTAAAAAATGAACGAATAACAGCCACACTCCCGGAAGCTATTTTTTTATGGGTGAGCTCGATTTCTCCGAGCAGGACCATCTGATATCGAAAAATGAAGAACATTCTGTTAGTATATGAGTTTATCTAATAGTTCGTGAACGAAAGATTTTTGTTTTCGATGAAAACTCTATTTTGTAATTCACGAAAAACGAACAATTCAGACATCGAAAAATCATGATTTTGCGTTAAACGACCGCCATTCTGTATGAAATCATTTTTTTGAAAAATCCTTCGTTCACGAGCTAGATAAATTCATATACTAACAGAATTTTCTTCACTTTTCGATTTCAGATGATTCGGCTCGGAGAAATTGTGCTTACCGCAACAAAAAAAAAGTTTCCGGGAGAGTGGCTGTTATTCGTTTATTTTTTAATATATTTCTATTACAAAATTACCGAGAATTGCTGAATATATGTACTTTTAAAATAAGCAAATAGTTGTAAAAAATATACGTTAGATTTTTCACAAAAAATTCCCGAAAATCACGCCTGCCAACTAGGCATGACCCTTTAAGTACCTAGTTAAATTGTTCGGAAGCTAGAGAGCGCAAGCGCTCGGCAGTAAATCCGGGAATCCAGCGGGAAGCTAAGCTATACTATACCATGCTACGTTTTAAAAAAATTAGTTTCAATCCATTCTTATGTAACCGTTTCCACCAAAAGCTAAGCTAAAACATAGCATCGCATAGCATAGCTTAGCTTAGCTTCCCGCTGGATTCCCGTCTTAATTTACCGGTGCGACGGGTTGCTTTGGCTTGCCGCATCTCATGGGCGGCCTGTTTACTCCGTTCATTTTGTTGTAAAGGCAGCCGTGGCAATAGTAATGGCCGGTTTCATCCCTCCTCCAAATGGTGGTTAGCGCCGCGCAGCCAGAGCACTCTTTCGGTTCCGTGGTGACAATGGTTCCGTCGAAGCTCTCGTCTGGCCCGGAAAGTGGCAGGCCGGCCCATGGCGAGCCTGGTCCCGCGCTACCGGTGGAGACGGTGTACGCGCCGCCGGAATACAGTTGCATGTTGGCGGGATCAGTGACAGAGATCGCTGTCACGCCCTGGTAGCCCTGAACGCAATCGAACGTAGGCGGTGACGGAGTACCGGCTGTTGACCAATATTCCCCGGTGGCGGATGGCTTGCCGTACGAGTAGGAGCCGGTACCGCCGCCGTAGAGAGTCACCTGACCACTCGGAGAGCCTGGCTGCTCGTAGTGGAGCGGCACGCCGCGCGGTCCTCCCAGGGACGAAGCCAGAGTTGGGTCCCCTTTGATGTAAGCGCTTCCAGGAGATTCCATCTGTCGATTGTACGCTTCTGATCACCACTCGTATCGCCGGGTCGCGGCGATACCGAAACTCCAAAGCTACTTACCCCGCCGACGCGAGTACCCAGCTGAGCGGGCGACGGATACGTCAGGATCAATTGATCCCCGGACTTGGCGTAGGTGTAGGTCGGACCCTGCTGGAACGTCTCGCCGCCGGATATGTACTGGGCGTATTGCACGGCCTGCGACGGTGGGATCGCCACCGTCTCCAGAGTCGTGTAGGTGCTGGACACTTTGATGTTCTCACTGGCTACGCCGGCCGCAGCAACGAAACGTTCCGCGGCTGCGGCTGCACTCGCTGCCTCCGTGTCGTACTTGATGCTCGCACCACTTGCATCCGCGTATCCACTGACCAGGTGGTGTTGGTGTTGTTGTTGTGCTGATTGCTGCTGATTACCCGTTACGCGGATACCGTCGCTGATCGGTGGAGAATAGGGTGGTGCGGGTGAACCGAGCTGTGCAGACGCGGTCGTTGCTGCGGAAGCGGACACTGATGCTGACACGGACGCGGACGCGGCGACGGAAACCGCCGATGACGTCGCCGTTGACGTTGACGACGACGACGCATTTGTTTGAGAGACCATTGGAGCAGTCTCGTACTCCTCGCTGGACGCAACCAGAACAGGCGACCCTTGATGATACGACCTGCTGTTGCTGGTGCCGTTTCCGCCGCTCGATTGGCCGCTTTCCCGCGGACTGTATCTCTGCTGGCCACTCGGAGGCTGCCCTCGTCTGTCTTGTACCTGAACCGCGATTCCCAGGTTATCTCTTCGCAATTGTTGCTGCCCCTCCGATGACGAATAGCCGTACATACGCTCCACGTCCGTCCTATCCGAGCCGGTAGTCTCGTATCTTTGCCGAAAATTCAACGCTTTTATTATTATTATTATTATTATTGTAGTCAACGGGTAAAACCCTTTAGTACATAGAATACATTGGAGTAATATTTCGTTAAATAGTACACTACAGTAATACAGTAGAGCGTCAATTACCTATCCGAACTGCTTGGGACCGAGGTAGTTCGGAAATTCGGATTGATCGGATAATCGAATAGTTCGGAGAATGAAGCATGCATGTACTTTACACAGTTTATAACTATAGGAGTTACTTATTAAATACAAGAGTACTACCGCGTTAATTTATATTACGCAAAAGTCAATCAATCAATCGATACCGCTACACTAGTACGAATCAGTGGTGGGGATAGTGATGATGCAGCACTGGTTCGGATAATCGATGCTCTACGGTAGGTATGTAAATTAGTACTATGTGCGGAGATCGCCACCTAATTGTTTGTATAGAGAATTACGGAATGTAATAAACGATCCAGAAAAAAGGTTACATTCCCCAAGATGCACATTCGCTGGGTATGTAGTAGGGCTGGAACTATTCG
The DNA here is from genome assembly GCA_960531205.1 of Andrena bicolor. Lineage (NCBI taxonomy): Eukaryota > Metazoa > Arthropoda > Insecta > Hymenoptera > Andrenidae > Andrena > Andrena bicolor. The sequence continues at coordinate 27,745,132 of OY482665.1, forward strand.
AATAATTTAATATTCGAATATTTTACAAGTACGAATAAACTTCGAATATTTCAGTATTCGAAAGTTATTATTCGAATACTATTCGAATACTGCTACATTCGATGTGGGTAAAAATTAACTTACAAGATTTCACCCTGACAAATGAACCTAAAGAACTTGATTTTTAATTCACACCATACTATTCGAATACTTTAATATTCGAATAGTATTCGAATACTTGGATATTCGAATAGTATTCGAATACTTGGATACTCGAATAGTATTCGAATACTTGGATATTCGAATAGTATTCGAATACTTGAGCAACTGAAGTATTCGAATAGTCGAATACCGAAAAATTCGACAAATAGTCCCAGCCCTAGTATGTAGCCCCGGTACCGATAAAGAACACGTCCTTAGTTGTCTTAGTGGCGCATTGAATTCTAACGATCCGAGCAACTCTGGACAGTCAATGAGACTATTAACGATTTTGTAAAGAAAAACTAAATCAGAGACAAGCCGACGATCTGAGAGATCTGGGCGGTTGAGAGCTTGAAGGATAGGCTAATAATCGTGATCGATAATATTCATAAGACTCCCTAAAATACGCGCTGCAAATCTCAAGAACCTGTGTTGGATGCTTTCAAGGAGTTTGATATACTTCTTCTGCCCAGGATTCCAAATTACTGAGGCATATTCAACATGCGGTGTAACGAGGGAAGTGTATAGAAGTCTCAGAGTTTCCTTGTTGTTAAAATGTGCCGAGAATCTTTTCACAAAGCCCAATGTTCTAAGTGCTTTGCTGGTAATGTTGGCATAATGATTCCTGAAGTGAAAGCATGGGGTTATAGTGACCCCAAGATCAGTCACTTCTGTAACATGCCCTCGGACCGAGCCATGTAATTCATATGGGTACATTATGCAGCAGAAGATTGGGATGCCCTCATTATCATGGACTTCGAAAGATTAAGCCTCATCTTATTTACAGCACACCAACGTTCAAATCTTATAAGGTCAAGTTATGTGTTATGAGCATCGCGTAAATCCGAGACCCTACAGAATACCTTCACATCATCGGCATACAATACTGCCCTCCTAAGTTAGAATGTCCTATCTAGCATTTTGAAACAACCGAGAAAACTGAAGTTTTACTATTTCCTTTTGCCGTTCTTCGTTCAATTTAAAACATGTTGTCATTATTTCGTAACAGCCTAAAACAAGTTTTTGTAATAGGTGTACCAGTAGAGGTAATGTATCATTAACGTACGAATTAATTAATTGTTTTAAGTAGGATATTTTAACCATCTGGAAAGCAGTTGGGTTAAATACATCAGATTGTTTCTAGATCTCTACGGAGCACGTAGGGTTTTCTAACTTTACTTAAAAGGTAAAAGACGTGTGGTAACAAATATTTCAACATATCTTGAAAAATGAAATAGATAGGACCTTTTAACTAAGGAGGGTAGAATAGAAACTGACTATTAGAGATGCCCTGTTAACACGGTGAATCCGCCATACACTTACCTCGTTGGCTCTTTGATGGCGAGAGTGGTCGAGTTGACGTTTTCCGGTACCTCGACCTGCACTTCCTGGCCATTGCTCGTCAGATAAACAACACGCTGCTCGCCGGAACGATGCTGCTGAACCTCCGCGTCCGACTGCGACATTTGCACGAAATGCTGCGATGATTGCTGGCCACCCTGCTCCTGTTGCTCTTCCTCTTGATAAATACGTGGTCGCGGTTGCGATTGCTGGTCGACAGGGTGATGGTGGAACTGGTGGTGTTGATGATGGTGATGCTGGTGCTGATGCTGATGCGGATGTTGTTGTTGCTGTTGCTGCGGCGGCTGAAGGTGGACGGCACTAGACACGGCACTGGTGTCTTGCGAGTCTGGTTCGGGTTTCAGCACCGTTTCTGTAATGTGACCAGCCGTGGTGATGGTGCGCACGTGCCTCCTGGCCGTGATCACTGTCCGAGAACTTTCTACCGGTTGCTCCTCGCTCACAGCGATCCGAATCGGCGAACCTTGCTCCTGTTGGCCTTCCTCCCACTCCTGCTTCACCTCGTGCTTCACCAGCGAGTCCTTCATCGTGTCCTGAAAAAATAGGTCGACCACTCGAAATGGCTGTCCGTATAGCGCAGTGCCCTCGGAGAACTGCATTCGATCCACCGGGCGAGCAAGCGGGCGGACTGGCGAACGGAACTACTTAAACTGTCCTCGGTCACAATTCCAACGGCGCACAAGAGAAGCGGAGAGGCACGGTCGTCGATGAAACGATCACGCCGTCGCGAGCAGAACGCCTGGCACGCGACTCGATGGTTTTCCGAACTGGCGCGGCGCGACTGCGAAACGGGAACGGAAAACGGAAGGGACGAGGGAGGGTGGGAAGGGAGGGAGAGATGGAGAGATAGAGAGAGAGAGAGAGAGAGAGAGAGAGATTGCTCTGGCAGGAAGAAGTGCGGGGAAAGGAGCGACGGCGCACCTCGTCCGTCTCGAGAAAAAATGAGCGAAGCACTGTTTACCCTAGCTCGCGTCACACTTCCCTTCGACAATGTCAAGTTTCGACTTCCGGGCCGAGCACGCGACGACTCTTTCTTTGCCGGAGCACAGTCTCCGCGCGACACATCCGGCGTGGCGCGGGTCGCGCGCCTCTCGTCAGCTCGAGTCCTTTCTCGACGCTCGCGAAGTCTCTCGCAAAGTCGTTGACTCGCGTTCGGGCGCCGCGGTTGCTTCGCGGAATTCCTCCTCTTCCGACTACTCAGTCCGACGCACCTAACGTCCAGCACCTAACTGTCCATGGGACAGCGCGAAGCACGTTTTAGGGCACGAGCACAAACACAAATCCAAGCTGCCGCCGAATGACGCTTCGTCGTCGAGAGTCTGACTACGAACTGACGAAAGCGGGAGAGGTGGCGGTGCATCGACCGACTGTACCTAGGTATATATGCGGAATCGCGGCAAAGTAGAAGGTGGAAACGTGGAAGGTGGAAGGCGGATGATAAGCACGACCAAACAAACGGTGCACGTTCACCGGATTCACGTATTTCTAATACCTAACGAGAATATAAATAATGTAAATACTTAAGTAGGTAGATCGACGCGTCTCGCACCGACTTGGAACCACCGCTCCACGAAATCGAAGAAAATGGCGGCCTTTCCTTCCGACTTGACCCCTCCTCGCTGAAACGCGCCCTAGATAAATCAGGCGATACCCCCAGGTTGATTGGAAAGCGACAGGGCGGTTCGAGCGATCTTATTATTCTCCAGGAAAAGCGCATCGATGCACCGCCCGCGCCACCGAGTCGGGTGTCTTCCTGTCCCTGTTTTCACGGGAAACTGGGCGAAAGAGAGGAAGAAGCCTCGACGAGCCGAGAATCCCTGGCGATCGAGTGGAAAAGAGGCGACAGAGGGGTCCGTCTGTTTGTTCGTCGATAACGAGCGGCCGCTCGCTAGCGACGGCCGAGATAACGCCGTCGCATCGCGACGAGCGAGGGGTGCGCGAGGGGATAACGAGGGGGATAACGCGGGGATAACGCGGGGAGCGCGTGGGGGGAGGGGGGAGGGGGGGGGGGGTACAGTACACGTTCTCTGCGCCCTTCTCCGCGACAGCCATCGCCATTGGCAACGCCATTTTGTGATGGCCACCGGTTCGTTGCAGCACTTACAGCAGCGGTAGGTTTGCCACGGTGAATGATTCACGCGGGGGTCGCGCGATTATCGCGGAGGTCCTAAAAATTTCCCCGTGCTTTCTCGCCGTTGGAATCGAGGGGTTGCTCTCGCTCTGACCCAACAGCGGTTCAGGCGCTACGCCACCGCCGCCTCGTTATCGCTCAACGTCCACCCCGACACCCGCGCCACAACTACATATGTATACGGACCCAAGCTCGGACTTGCTTCTTTGTCTCTTTGCACATCTTCTGCTTCTGCTTCTGCTCCCCTTCTCGAGTCTCCTGCTTTTCTACTCGTTAAACTCGCCAGTCATCCTCCGCAGATAGGTGGGTACCTAAATAATGACCGCCGGCGGTTCTTACGTCACCGCAGGTCGCTCTGATTCACCTTCGCAAACGAAACGTCATCGGGATGGCAAGGTGACGCCGACACGGTGAGATTTTACTAAACCCGACCAATATAGACCACCGCGGCCTTCTCCCATCGTGTGCCGCATGGTCGGGGCAGAACCGCGAACCTTGATCACCGCGTTGGAATCTCCGCGAGGCGTACGTGACACGCGGAGAACGTACACGATTCGTCGCCTCCTTGGATTAACCAACGATTGCGATACAAGTGGACTCTGTAAATAGGTACCTACCCGTCGAATTCGCGAAACTAAGTACTTGCCACGAGTCCAGGAGCGACCAGAAAGCGCGCTCGTCTCACTCGGGTAGCTATAATTACCTACAACAGTCACGTCGAGACGGCTAGAATTAATAATTCGTGAAACATCCTAGGTATATCATTGCTCTTTGAAGAAAGATCGCCACGCGTACCTGCGCCTGATACTTCTATCTTCGAATTTCGCCCGCGATGCGGATAGAGGCGGATACCTAACTCGCTGAATAAAACCAAGAGATTTCTCGATACACCTATCTAGGATGGAATCGAAAAATGAATTGTTTATCGGGGAGCGAAGGAAATACAGATTGCTTCGCGTTGCGCCGTTGATAACGAACGATAAGGAATCGATAGAGTCACGTTATCCACTCGTTTTTGATCGAGAAAAAAAACCTGGATCGGAGCTTGCCGTTGTCAAGGCGAACGGCGGCGAGAGGGGAAGAGACTGACAATGAGAATACCTACTTAAGTGATGCCTATTAACCGTGCCGAGTACCTATGCTCCCAAATTTCTTTAGCTGACGATTGCAATTCGCGAGTTTCTTCATTTGCCGATCGAGTCGACGCGCGGAAGGAGCGCGTGAACCGAATACAGCGGTAAGAACGGATAACGGGGAGGTATCGGTCGAATCGTGGCGATGTAGCTAATCGAGCGATCGTGTGATCGAGCGACATCGCGGCTACCGATGCCGATGGCGAGGCCGGCCGAGCTGGCTTGCGAGAGGCACGCCGTTGTCAAAATAAACGGCACTATCGCGATTTATCTCGTTTCCCATGATAATAAGAGATAAAATTGCATCCTTACATTAGCTAGTATATCAGCTAAAATGATAATTTCAGTCGTCGGGTCCGCCAGGAACGCGTAGGGCCGCTTCTCTTGTTCCGCGGCCGAGTCTCGTTCACCGAACCGGAATCGGTTACCCTGTTTTTTCGTCTCCGGCATCTACAACAGTCCCGGCGGTATTGCGCGGAATCTCCGTTCCTTCGAATTCTTACAAACACGCTGGGCAACGTAATGTACAAAGTCGCAGCTTTCAATGCAAGTTCGACGTTTTGTGAACCGTCGTTCGCCGTTCAGCATTCACCGATCGCCCTTCGCCGCCAATTATAAAGGACCTAAGGCAACTATCAGCGAAGTGAATTCACACGACGATTCATCGAACCAATGGATTTTTCCGACGAGCAAAAATGGAAACTGTCTGAACGAGAATGAAAGAAAGAAATACAGGAAAGTGAGTATGAGCGTCGGGTGGATTAACTTTACCAGATAATAATCTCCGATCCTTCTCTCAAAACGGCCCTCCTTCGTTCGATCGGAGACGATTTTTTTTTTCGGGAATCGTCTCGGCTCAAGAGGATTGCGTCACGGCTGGAATTGCGAACACGACGAGGCCATTTTCTTTATCAGTCGAGTAGGAAATCCTTATCGGCGTAAATGAAAATCCCTCGTGTCTGTGTGTGCGTGCCCGTGCGCGCGCACGCTGCTATCAAAGTCGGATCGCGGAGAAAACGAATTTTTTTTATTCCCTTTTGGTGGCGGTTGCGGGCGGGGCTGGGGTTCTCGTTCGCGTATCAGCCGAAGGAAAGCCGCGGGTTCGATCGAGAGTCCGTGATAGGGGATGTCTCGCGACTCTTCGTTGCGCAGCTCTTTTTCTTCATATCGAGCGGGATGTGGTGCACGTGGGTTCGTGTAGTAATTTTCCGCCAGCATACCAATCTCGTCGTTGAAATTTCTACGGCGACAATTACGAATCTACTACTTAACGACTGCTTTCGGCGACAAACTCGAGTTGGTCTGTTGGCTCCCCGGTACGCGACGACTAAAGCTCTTTACGATCCGATCCGCGCGCTCCCTTGATAACGCGATTCGCGGCCGAATCTCTTTCTCACTCCTGCACGTCCAAGCTCACAGTTTACAACGTAATTACCGTAATTTACAACGACCGAAACGTCTGCCGGTTTTAACGTTGACACGTTCTGCGCCGCACGCTCGTACGAACAAACAGAATCCTCCTCCCCCAAATTGTCTTCGCCCGCAAAACACGCAGAGAAGAGAAGAGAAAAGAAGAAAACGAGCGAAGGGAGAGATGAGGAAGATTTTGCAGAACGGTCGTTTGGATTTCTAGCGACAGCCGAGACGGGTAGACGGTGGAGATTGCCGCGCGTTCGACCAATTATACGAATCACCAGCCGAATAATTGAGCCACGCGAGGCAAACAGTATTATCGTGGTTGCCCGATATTATTTCATTATCTTACAGCGACTATGTGCTTAACGATTAATGAAATATCTGTGCTCAGGGGTATCTCGCCTCGATATCGGATAGTTTCACGGCAGACGTCGCCGAGACCGTCGATTTGCTTGCTACGTGTACGCGACGTTGCAGTGCGGTATCCTCTCGGCGAAAAAAGTAGAATCGTGCCAGAGCGGGCAAGAGCGAGATCGCAGTTGAGCGAATTGAAATTTGCTGTCGCTGTCTCTTTGCAGCGTAGCGTGCAAGAGGAGATCGCGATCATCCTGGAGCAAGTCCGCGTCGATTTCGGGTCGACTCGAACGGTAGAAGAGCGCGAGCGCGGACCATTCACAAAACCACAGGTGTTGTCAACCGATTCGAGCGTAAAACACAAGTGTTCCGTTCCGAATTCCGTGCACACGCTACCGCTACCGGACGAGCGAGTTACGTCTTTCCAAATATTACTCCATCCATCTTGCCTCCTCTTGCTTCCTCTCGTCTCGCCTCGCCTCCTTTTGTTTCGTTTCTCTTCTGCTCGATTTGCTCGCAAACTCGCAGTAGTTATGCGCTACTTGGCGCGGCACACCGCGTTATATTTTACGGCGGTGCCCTTCGATTCTTCCATTTACCCCCATATTCTCCCTCGTGTTCACGCTTATGTTCATTCTCGTTTCGTAATCGTCTGCTCGCCACCCGGTGCGATCGCGCAGGTGGATAGCGCGAGAAGAAGGAGAGGCTGGCGCGATCTCGATGGAGGAAAGGAGTTCGAGAGAGAAATTATTATGTAAAGTCGAGACTTACCGCAGCTAGGGAGTCGAGAGGAATGTTGGGCGGGAGCGAGGTTCCCTTGTAGATATCGGTGACCGACGGTGATCCGTGTCGCGTCGACAGTCGACGGCCGACTCGCGAGGCTGACGCGGTTACGTTACGACGCGAGAGAGTGAAGGTGGCAAGAGCGCGCTACGCGGCTTGACACAGGTGCGCTGCCAAGGTGCGTCGCGGCGCTCCGCGCGCGTCCCGTCCCGTCCCGTCCCGTCGTTTCGACGATTCGGGACGGCTGCCGCCTGGTAGCGTCGTACCGAAGCTTCGATTCCAGCCGAGAGATCGCGTTAAATATTGACCGACTACGATCGGGACGCACAGCAAGGCAAGCTTTTGCCTTCCTCTTCGCTCGTCGCCATTTCGGTCCCGCCAACCGACCTCCCCGACTTCGTTTATCCTGTTCGCCCTCTCTCTCTCTCTCTCCACCATTTCCATCCCCCTCGACTGCTCCGCTCGCGTCTCCACTTCCGCCGGAAATTCTTTCAAGGAAAACCAAGGGCTCGACAAGCAAGCGTGCGGGGGGAAATGTTGGATTTATTGCTGTCTCGAGGGACGGTATTTTTGTGGTCGGTCGAAAGGGATTGGTTTACTTTTCACCGAGGTGAACGAGATATAGTTGGTACCTATAGAGCGCGTGCGTCGCGTTATCGTGGAAAACAGTGGGAGAGGAGCCAAACTCGGCTCGAGAGTAGAGGGTGTCGTCATACTTACAGAGCACACACGCTATTCCTCCGATAAGACGGTCAGGTGAGACACGCGGTCGTAAGTCGTTAACGCATGGAATATGGAATGCCGCAACCCTGCGTGTGTCTACCTTACCTTTCCATCTGTTCAGGATGCGATGCGATTCGAGTCGTCCGAGATCTAAACGCGGCGTGGTCACGAGAGCTTGCTCCCAACCTTTAACCGAGATTAGCCGAGATATCGCGTTATCGCCGAAAATACACAGGGTTCAAGTTTTCCTGCTTCGTCGGTCAACACCGAGCTGACTTACCTCGCCAGCTATTCCGGCTTCGATTCCTTCGCCTTCTCCCCGCGTGAAAAAAAAGCTCCCTCGCAAAGACTGCCATTCTCACAATTCGCTTTAAAATTTAAACGTCCCTTTTTATTTAAATCCAACCGAATCGATACAGCATACTCTAAGAAATCCACCAACCTCTTGATTTCCCGCGCAGCCCTGCCTCCAATACCTACGCGTACCTATGTATATTCTGTCTATCATAATTCACCCGTTGCCGGAGATGACGATAACGGGTTTAACCTTCGTGTCGGACGTGCCTCGTCCGCGTCATCTTTCGTTTTCTCTTTACGGACACACCCGGTGATTAGAGCTGACCACGTCGTTGTTTAGTAGTCCGTTTTAGCTTTGAGTCGTGCCATACATTGCAGCAGCCTGATCGGCAAATTTAATAAAACTTATACGTCTCCAAGTAATTTTAAACTTAGCCTACTAAGAGATAAGATTAGGTAAGGTATCCTTCACGCTGCATAGTTAGCTTACTGTCTATTTACAAGAGACGACGATCGCGCGCATCGCTTCGATTTTGTCGCTTGTCGATCATCGCGATGCCTCCCGATGGTTCGCGGTGGTTCGACCACGAGTTTCAACATCTCTAATTGCAAGTAGATACCTACTTTTACAATGATACTTTGCACACGGGTCCCCTCACACAATTATTTACAACCAGCCGTTTCTCCGACTTGCTAACAATTTATTCGTCACGACTTATGAGAAGATGGGTAGATCGAGTAGTAAGAAGCTTTGGTTTCTTAATCTTCGCCAAAGCTTGCCCGCTGCTTCGTTGCGTTCCTTCTTTCACATATTCAGTAACTTCGGTAAATATTTCAAAAGAGCCTCTACTTTCGCATCCATCGCCACCCTACCCTTTCGATTCGCTCTCGTTGGAATGCGCGTCGGGTGAAAGTCGAAGGGAACCAGAGTGGCGAACAACGCGACAAAACGGGGAAGATGGCGACTACAGGCGACGAGTACCAATAAGAGAAACAGACTATGCGCAGGTGTGAATATTATTTACAAAGTTGGCCGAAAAATAATCGAGATTGCAGAATTCATAGCGTGGGTATATGTAGATATATATTCTGGCGATAGAAGAGAAATTGGGATATTAAATGGCCGCAATATTTAAAAAAAAAAAAAGATACTCCTGTGCGTCATCATCCTTCAATGGCATCAGTTGAGTCAATTGGATCAAAGTCTATCAACTACGAACGAGAGATGAAATACCCTATACACTCCATAGGATTTTTCTGTTCTTTCAACGTCCCTGGACTCCACGGCTCGAAGTTCGAAAGATGTTTACATTAACCGCCGCGCTGGATGAATTCCCTGTCACGCTGCTAATTGGGGTTGTATGGAGCGTGTAGCTTACAGTATCTCTCGTCCAGTTTATTTTCCAATTGATACTGCTGATAGATGGCCGTTCACGGCTCACTTTACTACTTCACTGTACCTGAACCACCCATCGACCGGTCGCTGCTTCTTACAATTAGTCATCATTCCGTTCTATCTTTGGTTCACGAGTTTATTCAACGAATCGATCTGAATCACGGCATGGAGGAAATCGGGACGCGAGAGTAACGACGCGACAAAAATTTCTTCCGCTTCATCGATGCGTGGGTGTTCCTTCTCTCCGTCCATACTTCCATCTATGATCTAGGTAAGGAAAGCGTCCAACTGTATGCAGGTATGTATGTAGGTATGTAGGTATGGACGGGGCGAAGCGCGAAGAAGAAAGCAAGCGTCGCGTTCTTTTTTTCTCGCGCACTGTACGCGAACATCATGTTCGCCAGTGGTTGCAAATGTTGTTATTCGCGCGTCCCGCGGCTCTCGATGATTCCGATCGCCTTAGGATGATATTGAGACGACCGTGGGTCTGTCTAAGTGACCGTTATCCAAAATAATTTTAGTGGCCGCCGTGTTGGGCGAGGAGTTGCCGAGAGTAACGATATGAGGGGAGGCAAGTTGATGGTGATCGGGCGAATGGCTCGCGGAGATCATTACGGGAGACCGGTTGGCGCACGGCGGTGACGGGCACTCGATTTTCGGTGAATGCGTCTCGAGCATTTGTTGGTGATGCTGGTGTTGATGTTGGTGTTGGTGGTGGTGGTGTTGCTGTTGCTGCTGCTGTTGCTGTTGCTGCTGAGAAGCGATCATGTCGTAATACATCCCAGACGTGGCCGACTGGTAGGAGACTATCCGACTGGATGACTGGGGGTTACCGTAAAACGTGCCACCGTAAGTTCCGTGGGGTACGCCGGCGTGGCTCATCATCTTGAACTCGCCGCACGCCACTGTTAACGTTCGAGTTATCGTTAAAGTCATCGGCTCTTTGGATTGCTAATATCTAACTATCCTAATACACCTTAGAGCTGGGAATATTTGTCGAATTTTTCGGTATTCGAGTACTCGAATACTTCAGTTGCTCAATTATTTAGCGAATATAATTCGAATATCCAAGTATTCGAATGTAATTCGCATATCCAAGTATTCGAATATAATTCGAATATCCAAGTATTCGAATATAATTCGAATATCCAAGTATTCGAATATAATTCGAATATCCAAGTATTCGAATATAATTCGAATATCTAAGTATTCGAATATAATTCGAATATCCAAGTATTCGAATACTCAAACATTCGAAGTTTATTCGTAGCATTCGAATACTTGTAAAATATTCTAATATTAAATTATTCAAATAGTCCCAGCCCTAATAGACATGAATTCGTGAGACGCACGTACCTGCCTCCACCTTCAAGCTGTCGTTATTGTTGTTAGTTGTGTTGTTGTTATTGTTATTGTTGGTGTTGTTGTTATTGGCGGTGTTGGCGGTGTTGTTGTTCGCACATGGAGCAACATTCCCAGCGATCGGCGTGTCGGTAGACTTCATGCCGCCCTTTGGTTTCCTCTTTCGCGTCTGAATGCTGTCCTTTTTCATAGTGTGAGGTCTATTCACATTGTGCAACTTGTAGTAAAGGCCGCAGGCGTTGCAAACTGGCTCGCCCAAGGTGTTACGACGCCACAGCGATGTCATCGTCGTTTGACAATTGCTGCAAGAGGTGCCTACTCGCCTCGAAGCGGACTGTGGAAACACGAAATTCGTTTCACAATAGGTACATCTTCTCTACGGTTTTTTTTCTTTCGGCTACGAGAAATAGACAGAAGAATTAAAGTAAGAGCGAACGAGCGAGCGATTGCAGAGGAAGTTTGGGTGGTCGGGGCGGTGGATGGGAGGAAGGGTGATTATGAGCAGGTAGGTAGAAGAAGAGCTTACGTCTATTTTAACCTAAGTAGGCTTAAGCTCGATACGCTAGCTCGCGCGAGTAACATTCGTAAGGCGTGTCCACGAATTTTGTCGTGCGAGACAACGTAACGAGGGTAACCCTCCGTCCGCGGAAAATCAGGCGAATCTGGGGAACGTGGCCGAGGTATGAGCGCAATCGGCAGAGAGAACCGTACTCCCGTACCCGCAATACATAGATATGCTATCGTCCAACAGCCAAACGCGAACATGCCTCGCCCCAACGTTTCTCCAGGCTACGCAAGATTTCGGAAAGGAGAGCCCGATATCGCATCATGGGTATAGTGGCACCTCGAAGCTATCAAATATTTTCTACCACAAGTTGCCGCTACGGCTAGTTAACGGCACTACAAGGAACGTCGTTCGCTTTCTTCGGATTTTCAAGGGAATCGCGTTCGGGGAAGAACGAGGGCTAGAAAACGGAACGGGGAAATGGGAAATCAGCTGGAAGAAGGTAAACAGAAACATAGAAATTGCACGATTAAGGACGATAGTGCGTGTAAACTAGAAAGAGAGAAAAAGAGAGGAAGAAGGAGAGAGTTGGAGAGAGTTAGAGAGAGAGAGAGCCAGAGAGAGAGAGAGAGAGAGAGAGAGCGTTGGGGGGATAACACCTACCAAACGGCGGCTCGATTTCTCCTCGAAGGCGCGACGGGCGCCACTATACCCACAGAAGCCTTTGTAGAAATCGCCCTGGTCCGCCACTGAAACAGAGACAGGATGCCAAACGTTAGGGGATGGTTCTCTTTCAGCGCGCATACGACGCACGCGTGGAGTTTTCGATGCTTGGCTGCAGAGTGTGCAGACACGTGTGTCGCGAGTCGCATTTTTAACGGGCCAAAACTATCACGCCTTGCCGTCCCGATTCCGGATAGCGTTGTCCGCCCCAAAGTCATAGTAGGTATCATACGAATTGCTTAAAAATGGCACGGTCCACGGGCGAATTTCCACACAGGCTCCTGTCCTATATGCCCGCATTCCTCGCTCTCTTCGGGCCGCTTTCTCTCCTTGCCGCGGCTTTACACATTCGTGGCTCGATCTCGATCAGGAGGGAAAAACGTTCCGAAGAGGGGAGAGTGTGATAAATGGGCTTGGAATACGTTGGCCCGCGCGCGGGACCGATTACTAAATCGGAATCGCGCACGCCCGCTTCCTTTCTTACCAGTCGCCGCGGCTGCTTGACCAAAGGCCGATTCATTCCGTTCATCTTGTGGTAGAGACCGCATGCGTTGCAGAGGTAGTGGCCGGTACCGTCTCGTCGCCACAACGGGGTGGAAATTGCGCCGCAGTTCACGCACTCGCGGCCCTCCGTAAAGTATTCCGCCTCGATGTTGTGCACTGTGCGTTTTCGTACATTTTCAAATAGGTCTTTGCTCGCGCGAGGACAAACAACGGCGAGCAGCTACCTATTCTCGAATTTCGATTCTGGGTCTCTAAGCGTACAGCTCTAAAGCCTGCTTCACGTTAGTCAAGCTTACTGGCTTCAAGTCGCTTGAAATTAGTAAACTAACCTGGTATTACACTTCACTTGAAATATCCTTTCAATCTTCCAGCAAAGTAGAGAGCGTTCCAATTTTTCTTGCCTTGAAACGATACAACTTGAATAGTGTGAACGTACGTGCAAGTGTGAACTTAAAGTCACGAAGCGACTTGAAGACAGTAAACTTGACTAATGTGAACGAGGCTTAAGGCCGTAACGCGGAGCAAGGGGAAACCCGACGGATAGGTAGGGTGCAAGTTGCGCGAACACGGAACAATGCCTTCCAATTCTGTGTCTATCGCCGTTTCTCGGCATCAGAAACAGGGCGAGAGAATGCGAAATAGGCCGAAGATAAGAAAACTCGCGATGCCCCGAGCAAACCGATTCTACCTACTTTGGAAGCATTCGATTCGAAAGCATCGACGCGTAAGTTATGTCAAGTATGGCCGACGCGACGTGACGCGACAGTTGACAAGGGGACAGAGGGGTGCGGCGGGGTCAGGCAATTAAATGGCATTTTCCGTATTTTTCCATGGCCTCCAGTCAAATGATTTCCACTGTTTCGGTTGTAATGGTTCATTCGTTTTCGAGCCCCGACGGCTCGTGCGAAGGGGTAAGAATGTCCAACAGCCACGGTAGCCCTTTCGAGTGAGACGAAGCCACGAAATGCAGACACGAGCCTAAATGCGTACAAGGTCTGCGAGGAACGCGATCCTATGAAAAGAAGGAAGGATACAGGAAACGCAACAACGCGCGACAGAGGATGTAGATGGACACGACGTTATCAGAATTTCCGGCGTTTCTCGATAATAATAACTAAGTAAGTAGCAACTAGCAACCGCTACTATGTATGTAGTAGCGTACCCTGTCGAGGTTACTATTTTTCTACCACGCAGAGCCTCGTAAATGTACCTTCCGGCGCACAGTGGGACAGACTGCTCCGTTTTGTGTTAAAATACGGCTCAGAATTGGAGTTCTTTAATAAGGCAGTAGCGCCCTTTCTAACAATAACCCGTTGCATCGTTAATCTTGTAATTTAGTAGATATGTAATAGCTCATACAATATATATATTAACTGTATAGGTTGTATACCAAGGGCTAGTCCCGTTTAAATAAATAATAATAATAAAAAAAAATCGTGGAATTTTTGGCTAGGAATAAGATAGAGGGATGAATCTTTTTCGAGGTTAAAGCTAAGATGTTGCAGAATAAGGGAAAAATATTGGAAATGTATGGCAAACAAATTTTCACCCTGGAAATCTACGTTAAAGAGATGAGATGAATCTTCATTAAACAATTGAAAGCTGTCTAACCTATGTATAAGTAATGATTTAAATATGGCTTTAAGAAACCATTTTATTGATGGAAACTGCTAAAATGAACTTGAAATTCGGTAATAGAGGTTTTATTTGTTTGCAAAAAAGATATAACACATAAACTATTTATATGTATGAAAAGAGATTACCTCGAGGTATTTCAGCATATATTTGCAAAATATAGAAACTTAATTTTAAGGGTTGATGGTGGGAGTAATTTGAAAAATATTGGTTTCTTGATAATTATTTGTACGCGGTTTTGTTGATATAAGAAAACGATGTATCTTCTGTTTAAACTTCTTTTTGACATCTCTCACCGTTCTCGAGATATTCTACGGAAAATAAAATACTGCATATTCTTCTGAGGGGTAATTTCACCCCCAAAAATTGCATTATGACACCATGAAAAATACGGTTGCGTTACGGATAAACTAATCTATTTGCAGATCGAGTTTCATAATTTTCTGAATTTCCGGCTTGCCGAACGTCCCTTGTGAGCGAAACCCGTTAAATCGTATTTTTCTTCGAATCCTGAAGGGCTAGACAAATTCTGCGAACAGATTTGAATTCAGCGCGTCAAAATCTATGGGAAATAATGTATAACTTCAACCACAAGTTATAACAGAAAAACCGAAATTTTCTTCGAAAATGTCAATTTTGACGTTGATTTTCAAGGTGAAAACTTGTTTGCCATACATTTCCAATATTTTCCCCTTATTCTACAACATCTTAGCTTTAACCTCGAAAAAGATTCACTCCTCTATCTTATTCCCATAAAAAGTTCTACGATTTTGACACGAGAAGGAGCAGTTTGGTCCCATAAAAGGTGGAAAGATCCAACTGTTGACTCTTCCCGACGTTCCCGGCGTCCACACCGATGAGAAACACGCGCGCATTCGTCTCGCGTTACTATATCGCACTAATAGAGACGGGTCGAAAGAGAGGACAAAGAGGTCAGCGTACAGCAGTTGCGCATCCGGCAGAAATGAGACTGGGAAGCAATTGGATATCGTATACATATAGGTAAGCAACGAGTCGCCAACGTCAGCCACGTCAGCGACGGTGCTACGGACCCCGTTCGTCTTCGTTGAACAGTGCTAAACAGCGTTAAACTGAGAGCGAGAGGCAGAGGAGAAACTGACGGCAAATCCGTACACGTACATATATCTATCCCGAGCCGCATTCTCCGATACGAGAGGTACCACCCTTCACCTATTGTCGCGCACCAACCGCGTGCACGCCTTCATTACCACATCCTTTACGCATGAGAGACCCTGGAGGGGGTCCCGTCGCGTTGCCGGCTTCTCTGTAGGAACAGCCTAAGGGTACTTTTATATTGGAGCTGCGATAAACGATCAGAGCGATGATAAGAGCGAAGCGTCGAAATACATTATACTGTTTTATAATTGAAGTGTTTTTATCGGAGCAACGAGCGGTTCAACGTTTTCTAAAAGATGACTAACGATAAAAACGCCCAATCAACTCTCTTATCGTTTCTTTCCTAGCACCAACATAAAAACGTCCCCTAAATAGTTTGCGCAACGAATTAACCACGTTTTCTTTTAAATAACAATGGAGTATCGTGCGTGAAGAAAGTGGGGTGAAAAGTGAATAATCGCGCGCGAGCAGTCACGTATGTGGCTGAGTATCCGGAGGATGCGCCGCAACCGAATCCCAGTGACGGAGGAACCGTGTCGCGTGTTTGCGCTAACAGCAACGCGACCAGACACGATGTTAGCGGTAGCTAACAGGTGTTTCACGCCGCGTACACGCGTAGAAAAGGTGTACTTTTTCATGCGTGACCGTTGCCTGACCGGTCAACACTTGAGGTTAAATTAAGCTAGACCACGTGCGGGCTCGACGAGTCGAGGATCAAGGAGAGGACTGCACGAGGGTAAGCGCAGGGATCGCGACCGAGGACACGCGTCTGGTGATCGGCACTTTGACGTCGTTTTTCTTTTGGTGGTCGTGCTCCTTGTGCCACTCGAAATCGCGCGGTATGTTAAAAGCCGCATTCCCCGTTCCCCTTAGATTTCGGATACAGCCGCGACACATGGAAACAGCAGACACTACTTAGCACTTCAAAGCTTTCGACTTTCTTCTACGTACCCGCCAGGCGCCTGGAACCGCGCCCCTGCGCGTACGTACTCCTAAATGCACAAACGCCAGAGCCAGCGCTTCTCCGTTTCTCTCGTGGAGTAACGCGGAACGAAAGGGGATGTGACCCGATCAAACGCGACGATCGACAATCTCCGATTCTAAGTAGCAACCTATCTAGGAGCGACGCGAGAGAATTAGGGTGCAGAAGGTAACCGAAGCGTGTACGGTGAATCGGTCAGCCGGCTTGCCACAAGCTACCACAATACGATACGACGCCCTCAATCAGACGTATACAAGATACTGGATTATGTACGCGCGCCGAGGTGCGCGTTATGCGCCTCGCCACCCGCAAGATAGGTCGAAATTATCTTATATTCGCGGTCCCGGGGCAGCTAGATATACAGGCCTATTATCATCCGTTTGGTATCGCGCGTAGACAAAACTAGATTACAAGTGCGTGCGTTGTCTAGGTCAGGGTCGGTGTGTATCAATGCCTCCTTCGATACCGTGTGATCGCGTGGCACGCGCCTTCCGCGATCACTCCGCGAAAATTACTAACTATTCAGACCCGGTCGCGCGTGTGTTATCCGTCTCTTTAACAAGCCTCTCGAGTCTTTTTATGGTTTATTCAACCCCGGATTTTGGCGCAAAACGATGATCCACGAGAAACGATAATCGATAATTCAATGGGATTCGTTAAAACTTTAATTTCAATCTCTTTTAAGGGATGATCGACGGGAGTAGGCATATTTTCGGCTACGGTGCCACTCGAGACGTTTGAAAAGGAACGCAGCCGCACCACCGTCTCGTCCCTCTCCCTCTGGCTCTCGATGTCGATGGGGAGGCCAAGGGTGTCAGAACCAGAGAAGCTGTAACGCGAGATTCTTTTTTTTTTCGAGTGGAGGTTGACTCGCGTAATCTGGGACAGAAACGAATAGGGGTATTTGTCACTACTGCTCGCCGTGGATTTCTACGTGGCCCGTGCAAGATCAGTGCTCCGACAGATTTCAAGGGAACCGTGGCCGACATATCGAATCCTTTTCCCGTTATTTACGTTCTCAGGACAAGTGGTTAGTCGAGTCGAGTTGTTCTTTCGCCCGATTCAGCCAAAGAACAATAACTACAGGCATACCTAATATAGGTGATGTAATGTAATTTAATGTAATATAGTATATTCTAATATAATCGCAGAGATACTCACTGGCACTGAGGCTGGCGGTGGTAGTGAGTTGGTGCTGCGCAGGCGTTGACGCCGGATTGACAGCTTGTCGTCTGGACGGCGTGGCGTACTGGGTCGCCAGGGAATCGTTGGAAGACGAAGCATAGCTCCAGGACGAAGCATCGACCGCTGCCCCGACCCCCGCGGTTGTCTGTTGCGTCGGATACGACGGGCTGTATCCTCGAAAGCTTGGCCTGCCGCAAAACGGTTGCGAGAATGCTGGTAGGGCTTGGTGAGCCACCGTGCCAGACGACTTGCCGCTGCCGGTGTAGTCCTCCGAAATCGCGGCAAGACCTGTGCCCAGACCTGTATTGTTACGGACGATACGGAAAATATGCAGCGCGATTGAACGCGACCAGCTAATTACCTTGAGAGTTCCAAAGCTGCTGAGGCGAGCTGGTCAACTCCGTGGAACTGGCAGTCATGTACGGAAGCGTGTACGAGCCTCCGGTTCCTGTTGCGCTTGCGGCAGTCATCGAGCCAACGCCGCTCATCGTACGGTA